>RYFJ01000522.1:0-701912 GCA_003991445.1 Oryza meyeriana var. granulata | reverse complement strand
TTAACTGAAGACGTTTCGGCCAGATCAGTGGAGGCAGAGGGGCGGTCGGCGACTAGTGTCAATAGACCAATCGGTCGACGTAGGCTATGGTTGCGACTGAAAAAGCTGGCGATTCAATCAGTGTTAACGGACAGCGCTGGTAAAGTGGAAACAAGCATGTTCAACCGGAAAGCATGCAATATAACAGAAGGCCCCTGGGGGGTAATGAAGAGAAGTTTTTCCGTCATGCTCCTCTGCAATGCGGAGTCTGATGGTATCCTGCATAGCATCAAGAAAGCAAAGAAGGTCGCGCCCAGGCGGACGGTGGAGTGACTATTGGTCTAATTGCGAAGGCAGAGGGAAATGGGTATTTGGGGGCAGCTTGTTGAGGTGGCTGTGTAGGTCTATGCACATTCGCGACGTTCCGAGTTGGAGGTGTTGGGGGGCGGACCGATGGGTGGCAGCAATTCCCGGGTGGAGACCTTAAAGCGGATGAAGCCGGCCAGACAGTTTGTGGAATTCCTCTCGGACGAAGCCTTGCGCCGCGGGCTGATCGTGTCCTTCTGCGGCAAACCGGCAACGGAAGCCGCCAAAGCACGACGACAGCGAGAGATGTCAGGGTGCGAGAACCTCCCGCCTGGGCGCCACGGTACTAGAACGGGGCAAGAATTGCTTCCGAACAGGCTTTTTTGACGCAAAGGGAGAAAGTTGGTAATGGTATTATGCCCACCGGAAGGAAGGGATGACCGACGCTTTGTAAATCTGCCTATTTGTCTTTAAACCGTCCAGCGGAACGCCAACCTTGACGGTCCGGGACGGTGGTTCGTCGCCAAGGATACCTCCTTGACTAGCTCCGCATCGGGGGCCGAGATGCGCGGCTTGGGGCGCGGGCGTAGCGAAGGCCCCGGCCGCCCGCCACGTCAGGAGCTGCAGGGGCGATGTCGGACCGCACGCTGCTCGGCGCACGAGAGGGCGGCTTCACGTCCCAAGACTGTGATCGGGCCCGAGGGGCTGGGAGCTTCATGGTTAGCGTACGCGTAGTGGTAACAGCCATAAACTTCACCAACGCGGGCGTCCAAGGACCGCGTGTATGGGGGGTGCACTCGGCAAACGTCGAAATGACGTGCTCGGTGCGGAAGTTGCCACGGTCGCCGAAGGTGACGGCAAAGAGACCTGGCCGAGAGGCCAAGTGAGGCCCTTCGTAATCTCCGATGATGGGCGAAACGAGGCGCGAGATTAGTCGGGGCCTTGATTTCTCAAAGACCTCGGGGGAAGGATATTGAGGGCGGGCCCCCCGTCGACGAGGACGCGGCCCACCTTCACGTTGCATATGGTGGGGAGACGCAGGGCGAGCTGTCCCTCCCCAGGTACCGGGCTGGATGGTCCGTGGGCCGAAGGTGATCGGACATCCGACCACTTCACCTCCGGGACGCCCGCCGCCCCGGGTGCGGCTACAGTCGCGCTTCATGGCCTTGAGCCACGGCGGAGGAGTCGAGCGTGTGCCCCGCCGTCAAGGGTGGGATGACATTCTCGGGTTCTTGGAACTCGAGAGGGCGCTCCGGATTGGGAGCGGCTTGTCTGCTGCCGCTCCTGTTGGAACTTCTTAGTGCGCTCGCCAGGTTCTGGACGGCGCGGCACTCCGTTGAGGTCGTGGCGGTCCGTCTCGTGGACGGAGCACCATTTCCGGCCCGCAGCGGTGGCGGTGGCGCACGCTCAGCCTTGCCGTTTGCCGCCGTAGTCGTCTTGGCGGCGCGCGGCCCCGGGGGCCGCAGACGCCGCAAGGCGAAGTTCTCAGGCGACCTCCTTGCCCTTACTGGACGCTTCCGCCTGTCCCGCCGCGCGCGGGAACGTGAGGCCTCGCCCTCTTCCCCAGGGTCCTCGGCGAGGACCTCAGGCGCGGCTTGTTCCACGCCCGGGCTTCCTCCTTGCGGGCGCAGTGGTCGGCAAGGCTGAACAGTTCCGCCGTGGTTTGGACGTCGCGGGTGCCATCTTTTCGAGCATGCGCTGGTCGCGCACGCCCGACGGAACGCGTGAATAACCGCGTGGGGGGCGATGTGAGGATCGTGTTGCGTACCTGGCTGAAACGCTGCAGGAAATGCCTCAACGCCTCACCCCCCTACTCTGACGTAAGGGCGTGGAGGTCCGCTTCTGTCCCAGGGCGCGGGAAGGTGCCCTGGAAATTTGCCACAAACTGGTGGCAAAGGTTCTCCCACGAGCAGATGGATCCCTCGGGGAGGCTCATCATCCAGGAGCGAGCCTGGGCCTTGAGGGCGACGGGGAAATAGTTCACCATCACCTTCTCGTCTCCGCCCGCCGCCCGGATGGCAGTGGCATATATCTGCAAGAACTCCGTGGGGTCCACGGAGCCATCGTACTTCTCCGGCAAGTTGGGCCGGAACATAGCGGCAGCGGAACCTGCCGCAGGCCTGGGGAGAGCGCCAGGCAACCGAGCAGCCGTACTGGGTGGCTCTGGCGACGAGTAGCGGTTTCCCACTAGTGGTTCGGAGCTGGAGGCCGGGGCCTCGGAATGCCTGGCGGCGTCCTTGCGCCGCTCACGCTGGCGCTCCATTGTGACCCGGGCGTCCTCGTGGGCCCGGGCCCTGTCGAGCCGGTTGCGGAGGTCCCGTGCCCCGGGATTTGTTCTGGCCCGGGCGGTCGTGCCGGCTCGCGCTAGAGGTCGGCGGTCGGAAGTCCCAGCCTTGTATGGCCGCCGGCAGGTGACCCGCGGTGGGCGGTGCCTACCAAGTTGGCGATCTCATTAATCCACCGCCGCCCCGGCCTCCATCCCGGCAAATGTCGGGGGTGTCGCAGGAGGGCTTCCGCGCCAAGAGGGCTTCCTGCGGGCGTCGCGGAATGGAAGTGGAGGCTGCGACGTGCCGTGGACGGCGCCTTTGTTCGCGCCCTATGGATGAGCGGCGGCGGACCCGGCGGGGCACTTGCCGGCCCCTCAGCGAGGGAAGGGGCCGAGGCCGCACCACCAGGCCGCCGCGGGGCGCGCTTTGCCCGCCGGGTACGCGCCGCGCGCCCCCAGGAAGGCGAGGAGGGAGAAG
The DNA here is from genome assembly GCA_003991445.1 of Oryza meyeriana var. granulata. Lineage (NCBI taxonomy): Eukaryota > Viridiplantae > Streptophyta > Magnoliopsida > Poales > Poaceae > Oryza > Oryza meyeriana. Next base: position 698,883 of record RYFJ01000522.1, on the reverse strand, counting down.
GTGGCGGGCTTGCCTCTGGGCTCACGTTGCCCAGCGGGGTGTAGTCGCCGGACTCCTCGTCGGAATCCCGCGGACGATGGCCTCCAGCCATGAAGGGCGTCGGTGTCGGGAACGTCGGCGTCCGACCTGAGGAAGAAAACTCCCCCTACCTGGCGCGCCAGCTGTCGGAGGACGAAGCCTCGACGGCGGGAAGTCGGGAGACCCCCCTTTTGAGGTTCGGCCAGGGGAGCTGTTTCTCAGGTGTACGAGGCGTTGGAGAAGACGAGAAACAATGGCACACAGAGGAGGCGAGAGGATTTATACAGGTTCGGGCCGCCGGAGCGTAATACCCTACGTCCTGTGTGTATGCTATGTGGGAGAACGTGTATGATCCTGTTACAAGGTGTACCCGGGGAGCTCGGAAGCGTAACCGGGAGACTTGGGGAAGAAGAACAGTAAAAGTTGTCTTGTTGTCTATTGCTCAAGCTTGTCCCCCCTCTCGTCAGCGGCATGGATCCTCCTTTATAGAGCTTAGGGGAGTCCACAGTGCCGATACGCGGAGGGAGATATTTTCCGGTGACCTCTCCTATGCGCCCCTCCGGCTGCGACGCCCACGCCGGAGTTGGTGGAGCGTCCCGTCGCCCCTGTCCGCCTGCGACACCCATGCCGGAGTTGGTGCAGCACGGCGGGTAGGTCGCCTCGGAGAGCAGCCGCTGCAGGCGGCTAAAGTCGTGCGAATGTGACCGAACATACTGTAACTGCCAGAGCGTGGAAGAAGGGAGCTCTCTCAGTCAAAAAGTCTTCTGACTGCTCAGGGTCTCGTGCGGGTGGACAGGGGTGACGCGCCCTGTCACCACGCCGTCGGCTCACCATAAATGCGGTGGTTGGTGAGGGCCAGCTCGAGCCGGCTCCGCGCCCGGGCGCCGCGCGCGTGAGCGCCGAGGCCGAGCGTCCCGGCCCCGGGCAGCGCCCGCAGCCTCAGGCGCTTAGAAAACAACCAGCGATGGCCAGTTGCCTTTTGCACAGAAAGTGGGCCCCGGGGGGCTGATATGGCCGAAGGCCCTTATGTTCCCGAGAATGTGGGACCCCCATTCCCGTTTCGCCGACACTATTAATCTTCGGAAATTCATATCTTTTCCTTCATTCGTCCGATTGATTCCGTTCTAGCTCCAGAAATTTTCTAAAATGGAGATCTATTTAATGGCACTATTATTAGCACTAAATAGGATCTGTTTCTTGGACTTTGTGTAGATTTTTGTGTGTTTGCGTATAGTATCGATCGCCGAAAATTTATTTCGGAGCCGATTTCGCGACGCTTCTCGAAGACTAGTGAAGACTTAGAGCAAGGAAAGTCACCTTTGAACATCTCAAAGCCATAATTTTGGAACTAAGTATTTTATTTGCCAAATCACATAAATTAGGTTACACTGTTATAATTTCTCGGCCATGGTCGCAAGACGACCGACGGGCCGCCAACCCATTTGCTGCATGCCTTCCTTGACTGATTGTGATTCCCTTACACTCCCTTGTCACCTTCCTTGATAGATCCCGGTATCCGTGTCGACAGGCATGGTACTGATGATCGCCTATCAAATTTAAAAATGTCTACGATGGATAAATTGGGTTTACAAAACTTTGGAAAATCCGACACCTGGGTCGGTGCCTTGAAAATAAAATGGTTTGTGAAAACCGCGGTACGGGGATCGTGCCATCGAGACGAGTCTCCGCACTACAGCTAAGGATTGATTTCTCTGGAATTTCATCCGAACATATAACAGTACAACCACATGTATGATATGGGATAACTCCTAGCTGTGTAACGAGTCTCCCATAGACGCCTTGCGTGCCATTGGACTGTGGATCGTGCGGGAGGGCATCGAGGATGCCTCCTGGGTTCCTGGCACAACATGGTCTTAGGATCTACCCTGTTGTTGGTCTGAGGACCCCTCCAGTTGGCATGGGGTAACTTGGGAGGGTTTGGGAAATGCATTGTCGTGAAAACCTCTACGTCACCATATCGTACCCAATGTGTGTGATCTGGTGACTAGAGTGAGTCGCGTCGTGTGGGTAAAATGTACCCCCTCTGCAGAGTTCTAAACTGTTTGAACAGCTGTGCCCAGGGTCATGGGCGGATGTGAGGTGATTCCTTAGCGTAGTTTTGTTTAATAACTGCTTGTGAAATGATGTTTGTGGATTGGGAATCCGATTTTGGAAAATGTTGAGAAGTGGCATGGACGGCAGGGCTGTGGGCCCAATGAGGTTGGATCAGCTGATGGTGCTGGATCCCGGAGGCCAACTCTTGAGAGTTGCACTGATTCAAAGAGTGATACAACTAACTCCGATCGGACGAGACTCACCTCGCCCTAATTGTTGAGAAGCACACACTAGTGGATTTAAAAAGATTTAAACAAAGCAGATTGCAAAATAACCAGTCTCTCTTTGAAGCTTGTAACAACCACCTAAGTTTCCCTGGCTTACTGAGTACATAAGTACTCACCCTTGCTCTCTCTCTCTCTATATATATATAGTTCTCCGCCAGGAGCTGGATAATGGAGTTGCAGAGAAGAGAAGATTAGGGTTTCGTCCTGGTTCCCAGCCGTTGCCTGTGTGTTGGGACTTAGTCCGCTGTTCCGCTGCTGCCGCTGTCTCTATGTTGTTCATTGCTGTCTTCAGCTTGCTCTGAAGCTGCAACGTAAGTTAAGGTATAGGTCTATTTATTTATTTAAGGTTCTGCAATGATGCATTCCTAATTGCCGTGGATACCAGCGCTGAATCCTAGGACTGGTATCTGTATCGCGGTTCCACGGGAAGACAGTTCGCGCTGTTTTCCTATGGCACGCCCTAACTGGTGCTGTTGTACGGCGGTGCCAGATCGGGGTGTGACAGTGGATCAGCACCATCGGGGAGGGAGGCTCGCCAGAGCTTGCAGGAGATGCAGGTGGGAGGGTGGCGGATCCGCCGCCGCCACTGCTGGCTGGAGGAGCAGTTCGCCATGGATCTTCACTGCCACTGTTGACTGGAGACCGACGCCGTAGTCGTAGGTCGCCGTGGATCCACCGACGCACCGCTGCTCGCTCAAGGAGCAGCTCGCCGTGGATCCACCACCGCCGCTGCTGATTGGAGAGGGAGAGGGAGAGGGAGAGAAGTCAAGGCGTCGAGAGATAGGAGAGAGGCGTAGTAGAGGGATAGGAGGAGAGGGGATGGCAATGAACTCGCAGACTGATGGAGTGGGGGACATAAAACAATTTGGATCAGTTCGATCGGTCCATCTGCCGATGGTTTCTATGCCTGGTAAAATAAAACCGGTATTGATAGCTTTCTCATCAGTGCCGGTTTATTTAAAAAACCGGCATTGAACACTTTAGTGCCGGTTTTTTAGATGAACCGGCACTGATGAGTTGTCATCAGTGTCGGTTCTTTTTCACGGAGAATGCAAGTCAGGTGGGTGGATAGCAAACCCCCTATCAGTGCTGAGTTTTCCTTAACTGGTACTGATTGGACAGTACGATTGGCCTGTTCTGTAATAGTGGGAGGAGGAAGAGATCAAAGAGGGAGGAGAGAGAGAGGAAGGGAGTTGGGGCAACAGCCAGAATCATCACTGTCGAGCTTAGGGATAGATGAGTGGCGATAACAGAGGAACTGGGGAAAAAGAAGAGTGCCATCAGGAGAGAAAATGGGAGGCAAAAGGAGCTCCTGGATGCATAGATGAGGCGTGGCAGGGTGGTGTGGCATCCATATCTAACCCTCCTATGCCTCCCTATCATCAAATCCAGCGGTCCAACCTCTCAACAGGTGGATGGGGTGCCCTTAGCCTCCCTGTTATTGAATCCGACTGGACTTGGCCTCACCCTCCATTGCCTATTTGCACCATCTTAGGACTTTAGAATCAGAGTGAGAGACGGAGGAGAACTAGGAGAGAGGATAAGGGCAAGAGAAAGAGGGCTCAACGAGCGGCCTAGGACTCTGAGTGGCCGGTGCAAGCATGTGTAATACTCCCTCCGTCCCAAAATATAGCCATTTTTGGCTATGATCTAGCTATTTAGTACTTCCTCCGTCCTAAAATATAGCTAGTTCTAAATATTTTGGGATGGAGGGAGTACTAAATAGCCAGTTCAGTCCGATATCATTGTCGGGGTATTACTGCCGGTTTTGTTATGTACCGGCATTTCAACAGTGATGTTTAAATATCATTGTCAATTCCCAATGAAAACTAGTAGTGATATTCTTACCCTCGGTTTTTACTGTGAAGTTCTAATTCTAGGTGAACCAGTAATAATAAAGGGTTTGGGTACTATTCATTGGATCTACTACTGTTATAATAAAGTATCAATCATCTGATGTGGTGAGTGCTGGTGGCAAATGAATGTTGATGCTACCCTACAGGCAAAAACAGTGACACCGCTTTTGGCCCCACATGCATTATGACGACAATGCACCACCTTTGATGTTTGGAAGGACTAAGGTAGTGTTATTAAGTGTTTCTTTTGTGGCTTAAATAAGTCATATGTAAATCAAGGAACGTTATTAATACGTAATTAATTAAGTATTTACTATTAAAAGTTGAAAATGGATCTATTTGCTTTTTTAAGTTACTTTTATATAGAAAATTTTTTAAAAAAACATACCATTTGTCGTTTTGGGAAGCGTGCGGTTCTCGAGAAAACAAAACTACCGCAAGAAGTGCCTGCGAACAGGCCCTAAAGGGAGTAGACACATTCAAAAAAAGATGTTAAAAGAGAAGACAACTTTTCTATGAAAAAAATTAGTAGCTAAAACTCCTGATCCACCCAATCATTGTACCATAAACTCTAACAAGCCCTGTGTATGTCAGCCAGGTGGTGAGGGTTTAGTTTCAACCATACACCATGTGGAACCAAAATAGAAAATTCTAGGTAACCTTTTTCGGTAATGTACTAGGTAGGTCATAACAATAGACCCCAGTGAACATGTATCGTCAAGTCGTCGAATTGACTAAGCATGATAAATAGAACAAGATAGTGAAAGTAGTAGATATTTTTGTCTTTTCATGGAAAGGAACATTTTACAGAAAACAATGGCTGTCTGTCTCATAAAGCTATCTTGTTGACTCGTAAAATCATTCGATTGGTATTTTACAGAAATAATGGGACCTTTGAACAAATGAAATTATCTAGAGTACAAAATTAATTTGGTCTTCATCATAAATATATACAATTTTGTCAATAAATATCCGTAGCTCTAATCATATTGTGAAATCAATTAAGCCTATAAAAAATACAATATCACGAAGACGATTTCAGCTATTTTTGCCATATGTTTTTCTCTCCCCCCACCTCTTCTTTCACTTCAATCAGTAATCTATAGTGATAAACAAATATTGTAGATACCATTCCTATTTACTTGTACTATATGTTGGCATGAATATAAACCTTCTTTCCATTGAATTCTGTTTAATTTTAATTGGATCAGTGATTTAAGAAAATATGCTACCGGTATAGAGTAGGCATATACTGTATATGCACTACTCCTCCGTTTTTTTATATTTGGCGTCATTATTGACTTTCTAAATTAAGTTTGATCATTCATTCTATTCAAAAAATACGTAATTATTAATTATTCTGGTGTGATTTATTTTATCATTAAAGATACTTTAAGCGTATGGCTATATTTTTGCATGTTTGCACAAACTTTTGAATAGGACAAATAGTCAAACACAATCCCAAAAATTAACGGCGTCAAATATTAAAAAACAAAGGGAGTATATTTAATCTATGATTAATATAAAAGCAAGAAAAATATACATACAATATATTTATGCCAATATACGTAATCAGTCTTTCCTAACTCTAGAACCACTCAAGTAATAGTATTCTAACAACTGGATTGAGACAAGGGACGAACACCAAACCTTAGTACGTGTGTTGCGCAAAACGAAACAGGTTGGTCACCCAATTTCACAAACAGCCATAGCAAGGACCCAAATCAACATCACAGAATCGATAACAACGCCCAGCAAGTGGCTATGTCATCCGATGGATATATCTTTTCTTCCTTTATTTACGAATAACATCCAACGAAATACAGTGAAAGGTCGCGAATTCCTCTAGTCGATGACCATGGCGATTGGCGAGACGATGAGCCGCCGCAGATGCGCACACGCGCGCCCCGTCGGTTTTTCGGAGGAACAATTTCACACCTGAGTAGGCGCTCTCTCGATCCGGAGAGGCTTCGCATGTGGCGCCGCTCCTGGACAAGGCCATCCATTACGTGCTCCGAGGGGTTGTCTCCTCGCGCGGTGGCGGGCCCGGATGGTCGCCGGTCGTACGGACAGCGCCCTGCCCCACCCTCTTTACGAGTCGTCCATTGGATGCTGGACGCCCCAGATGTGTCCTCCCTGCGCTCGCATGATGTGGGGGCTCGGCTCCCCCACCCCTCTCTTGGAGTCTTCCCCCGGCACAGCGACGCCGTCCGTCACGCATCCGACGGCCGGCGATCGAGCAGGTACGGCGCCCCCACTGGCGGCTAGCTATACAAATGGAGGGGGCTTGAGAATTGAGACCTGAGCCTCCCGCGGCACGCCATTGGCGAAACCGGCACCTCGCTTTGTCCACCCCCACCACACGACGACGCGAGGAGGAGGACGGGGGAGAAAAAAATTATAGTTTTTCTTCACCTTTAGTCATGTCACCTCTCCCTTCATTCACAGTGTCTCTTTCCTCCCTTTCACCTAAAAGCCCTAACAGTAGCACACACCCCTGTAGCACCTCCCCTCTCAGTATCTCTCAGTACAGCTGCAGCTGCTACTACTGCAGCTGCTTGCTAGTATACCTCTGTTCCATCTCTCACTCGCTTCAGGGATCTCTCCTTTTTAGGCCAAACAATCCATCCACCAGCCCCTGCGCCTCCCTCTAAAAATAGTAACAGTGCGCGCCAAATGCAATTCCCCACTTTCTACTCACCCTAGATAGCACAAGAAGAGCAACAACAGCAGGAGAAGTAGCAGCTGGGAAGGATTCATGGACCTATGAGGGGAGAAGCAACAGCAGCAGCAGCTACCACCGCGAGCAAGGCAGGGTGAGTGGCAGAAAAAGATCTCATCTTTGCCCTCTGCTTATCCTTCTCCCCCGCTCTGACACGGCTGCCGCCGAGAGAGGAGGAGATCACCCGCAGCTGCAGCCGCCGCCACAAAAAGGTATAATAAGCTAGCATGCTGATGCCTCCGGCCATTACCCATCGATCCCTCTTCACATGTGTGTCGCAGAAATGTATTGTTTCTTGTGGAAAGAAAGATAAATACATCTATTCCTTTCACACTCACGCGTTGCATACACAAAAATCGGAGGAGAACAGAGCACCAACCCCCAAATAGATCTCTCGATCTCTCCAGATATGCATGGAAACATCAGCTTCATCATTCGATCGTATTGAAAAGGGAGAGGATTGCATCAAGTGTGTTTCTTGGGTTGTAGTGACAGATTGATGGAGCTGTCGCCGAACCACGAGAGCAGCCCACCGACCACGGGAGGAGGAGGAGGCGGTGACGGAGCCGGCGGATCGAGCAGCGCGGGCGCGTCTTCATCGGCGGGGGGCAGCGGCGGCGGCGGCACGCCGCAGACGCCGAGCCGGTACGAGGCGCAGAAGCGGCGGGACTGGAACACGTTCGGGCAGTACCTGCGGAACCACCGGCCGCCGCTGAGCTTGCCACAGTGCAGCGGCGCGCACGTGCTGGAGTTCCTCCGCTACCTGGACCAGTTCGGCAAGACCAAGGTGCACACGGCGGCGTGCCCCTTCTTCGGCCACCCGAACCCGCCGGCGCCGTGCCCCTGCCCGCTGCGCCAGGCGTGGGGCAGCCTCGACGCGCTGGTCGGCCGCCTCCGCGCTGCGTTCGAGGAGAACGGCGGCCGGCCGGAGTCGAACCCGTTCGCTGCCCGCCCGGTGAGGCTCTACCTCCGCGAGGTCCGCGAGCACCAGGCCCGCGCGCGGGGCGTCAGCTACGAGAAGAAGAAGCGCAAGAAGCCGCAGCCCGCCGACACCAGCGGCAGCCACCCGCACCCGCCGCAGCCTCCGCCGCCGCCGCCCGCCGGAGCGGCCTGCTGATGACGAGCAACTAGTACGTACGTGCGCACGCACCCCATTTGCCATTTGGTATGCCGGATTGAGCATATTTTATGTAGGTTTCGATTAATTGCTTGTGCATGCATGCATGGTTTTATCAATTCTACTACGCGGCCGCTCCATCCAGACTGATCATCTGTTGATCGATGCTACTCCTACATTTGTTGTTCGCTTCTACTTTCTACTAGCTGCTGCTTCCTCTCGCTTAATTTTCTTGTCAAATTTGCTCGTCGAAGCAAGTGAATGCGCCCTTACTTTTCACTGCCATGATGATGGGGAGTAGTATATTGTACGTACCATATGTCCCTCAAAGTCTAGAGAGAGGACGAGACGAGAGAGAAATTCAGAGTGGCTGGTGACCGGTCTTCACACTCCATCTCTTTCTCTCTCTAAGTCTCTAGAGATAGGCCAAGGATGCATGCATCTGGCAACAATCTCTGTCTCTCTCCATGGCCGCCTGTAGTTTCGTGGCAGATCTCTCGCATGCACCTCGTGTGCGAATTGCTGTCGAGTCCAATCCAAAGATACTCCATTTTTCTTTACACGCATCAAGTCCAGTCCTCTTGGGGTTTCTTGTTCTGATTCCTGTGCCGCTTCCTTTTTCTGGGCTCTCCCGCCGAGCGCGCGAACCTGCACCGCCGTGCGCACGGAACGGAGGCAAGGACGACGGCTACTGTTGCTCACCTCGGTCTCCCCATGAACAGTAGGCAACTGTGCTTCTTCTAGCTAGCGGCCGCGTGCTGGCTGCTGGTTCGCCGGCCGTCTACATGCACGGGAGATTCATAGGGTCAAATTACCCAATAGTTTTACCTCTCTATCTCTGTCTTTTTCTCCCCTCATCTGCGTGTAGTAGTACTTGATCCGTAGCATGTCTATGGGGGTGAAGCCAAATAAGGAGATGGTGCATGTTTTGTTAACTGTACATATCAACTGTTCAGCTAGCTGGTTTTTCCAAATTGCATTGATTCTTTTGATTGGAATTGTCATTGTCTTTTTGGATTTCATCTGTGGCTTTGTGTCCAGCTCCTGATGATTTCATGCGTGGAACTTTGACATGCATGGATGCACAAATATGCTTTGTATTAAGAGGTAGTGTCTATAAGGTGCATAAAAGATATAACTAGCTCCATGTAGGCAAACTAAACCAAAAGAAGCATCTAGCAAGGTGATGAAATTTTATGAGTTTAATTAGGCCAATGGTTGCATATCTGGGTTGGCAGGCAATTTATTACCAGAAAAATAACTTATTGGTAACCACGGAGAGATGCTGTATGGCATAATCGTGCATGATCATGAGTACTTCATATCCCAGTCCAATGTGATCTGCAGCTGTACACTATAGATCGAAAGATCATATGATGAACAAAATAGCATCAATAGTTAACAGTACCAGTCTTATTTGTGGACAATGTATGTACTATACTTAGCTGGTAGTTGGTTGCAAATCCCATTACAATTAACTTTAGCATAGACATGCACCAAGAGAAATGGCTTGAAGCCTTGAATAGATGGACATGTATGTGTCATGCAAATGCCATGTATGCATAAAACAGTCAAGCATATGTATGGAATCATTAATAACTAAGTTGGTAGACACTTGGTTTATTTCCATGATAATTTCTGCCAACATCCCTAATTAATTGTAAGATAAATGATGTAGAGTGCTCTAAATATATATATTTAAACAACTTGATTCTTATTCATAATATGCACCCATTTTCGCATAACTGCTCTATGGAGCTATTATCTACTTCAAAGGCCAATTATTTATATTTATACATTATAAAATTTCAGCATTGAGAAATACATTGCTTAATCAATACATAACATTAATCTATGTAATACGTGTTAACAATTATTCATCGTCATACCATCAACCTTGTGCTAACTTAATTTCATGTACCCAATCTTAGTTGAATAATAACTTCATGTAATTAACTCGGAGTTTTTGCACCGTTACTCATATATAATTATATGTAACTAAAACAAGTTGTTCAGGTCATATTTTTCAGAAAAAAAATGTAATGTTTAGCAAATAATGTTTGAAGGTAACATGTTATACATTTTGATTATGTTGGCAGACTACCTCTTAGGGTATAGTTTTTCTAGAACTGCTACATAAATTCAATAAGATAATGCAGTTAGAAACAATCATACAATGGATTCCTCATATTTTTACCAGATGATTTAAAACATGTTACTTTGCGAAGGGAGGTAGTTTGCAGCCCTTTGTTTTTCATGTTTGCGTGTGTCCATATCATTGTACATAGTTTCGGTCAATGTAGCGACGTGTTCAATTGCTATAATAGGTAATACATGCTTGAATTATCATTTATTACTAGCATATTGTCGGTGCGTTGCAACAGAATTTTAGTTAAAAAAATTATCATTTACCGGTTATTACCATCATCTTCCACATATATCATCTCTTAATTGCAACATATATTTGTTACTAACATATGAGCCCTTTAGCCCCACGCTGTCCTTTCTTCTCACAAAAAATAGAGAGTTGGTGGGGGTGGTTGATATGTGGATCCTCTGGGTCCACACTATCATTTTTTCCTTTAAAAAAAGTAGAAAGTTGATGGTGGGATAGTGGCAGAGTCACCACTTATCACCACCATTACTCTCTTTTAAAGGAATATAGATAAGGTTGCCAATGAGAGTGATAAATATATAGCGGATTGTTGTGATATACACATGGAGACATGCTCATCAATTAAACTAAGGAAAAAATATTTCACATTCCTCATCTGCTGGCTCAATTTGATTTTTGACCTACAACTCTAAGGGACCTTTAAAACACAAGATCGAAGAAACACAGGAATAGGAAAAATGTAGGATTTTGACAGGAATGCAGGTGTAAAAAGAGGATTGCAAAACACGAAAAAAATATAGAAATGATTGTTTGAATAGACCTAGGAAAAACACAAGATGAGAGGAGAGACAAAGAGTCAAAAGGAAAGTTTCCTTGAGGTTGGACTAATCATACTAACTTTCCTCCAAAATCTCCTTTGTCTTAAGTCATTTCATAGAAATTTCATAGGATTGTTAGAGTCCCAATTCTTTGTTTTAAAGGAGCAAATGGGAAATTTCACTATAAGATTAAAATCCTACACATTTCCTATGTTTTTCCTACAAAAGGGGCTCTAAACCTGAACTGGATCTGTACAGATCTCAAAATGAGATAAATCCGTGCCTACTTCTGTTTGCTTTTCAAAGCAGGTAGGGAAAAAAATTTATCCAGCCTTTTGAGTTGAAGGAAATGAAAGTTACATCAAGACAAGAATTGAGGAACGATAAATAAACTTTTTCCTAAAGTAATGAAGAATTCTGGTGATCCAAGATTTGTACCATTTGGACACTAGGAAATCCAACCTCATGGAAACTTTTTCATTTTGACATCGTAATGAGAAGTAATGAGAGTTCACTAGGAAATTACTTTTCCTAAAGCAATGAGTAGTATAAATAAACTTTTTCCTAAAGTAACGATAAATAGTTCAGTAGGAAATGAATTATTATTACTCTGGGAATAAATACTTCTTATTTGGACATCCACGTGATCGGCGAAAGTACAACTTCGAACATTAATTTCTATTATTGTGATATATGTATAAGGCCCAACAAGACTACAATAATGTGCTTTTTAGACAAATCTATTTATACGTTTATTAGCTACATACTTAAAATATTTTAGAACTAAAGTTTTTGAAAATATGACCAAATGGAGAGTGTGTGTGTGTGTGTCTATATATATATATATATATATATATATATATATATATATATATATATATATATATATATATAGTTTTGTTTACTCTTTAAAATAGAGTAATTAATGGGCATTGCAACTTACAGCTAGTTATTGTTTATTCTACCCAAGCTTTAGGAATACAGGTTAGCTATATATTTGTGCTTTTCCGTTTAGCATACATTTATAAATTCCCCAATTGATGAATTTTTCACAATAATATTTTATAGAGTAGTTGACCGTTATCCTTTAGTTATCTAAATGGCTATTTGTAAAGATAAAATGTGAAAATTGTAGGTTAATGACTTTGCTTATATTAAGTTGTTGATATTTATTGGGTACTTCCTTTAATCTGGAGTAGTTGTACTTTGCCTATAAGATTTTGTAATCTTGCATGCATGGGTATTTATTTTGTTGCAGGTTATTTATATTCTCAAAAGTCCTCTCTGAAAATCTTATACAGAACGATTACAATTAATGCTTACGTACCGCAGCTTGATCTGACCCCTATACGTTGTTTTCTGAGCTTTGCTCTTCCAGTGTGTGTTCTACTTGCTTGGAAAAATATATTGCAGGGCTCAGCAAATATATATCTGTCTCCTTTGATTTTTCATAGCTAGCTAGACATTGAATGCACATAACTTTGCAACCTACAAATCAAACCTCAGCTCGACCCCAAATCTTGAGCTAATACATGTTCTGAAATGTGATTCAGCCAGGACAATTGCAACAGCTTGAGTCTCATAACAGAACCATTTTGCAGCTGATCGTGATGTGAATTTATGTTTGTGCGCATCAGTAAAACATATCATAACAGTAAAAATGCCTTGTTGCATGAATATGGTTACCATTTAGTGTCGTTACTTGTTATTGTCCGAGTAGCCACTCAACCTAGCTAATTTTCAGAGTTTGATACGCTTGAGCACTCAGGGTGTGCACACCATATATAAGGATGTGTTTTGTTTGATAACAAAGTGGGATGGGTTAGATCTATTCCTGTTCTTTGAGATGGGTTGGTTCTAATTTTTGTTTGGTTGGAGGGATGGAATGAACCTTGGAGGAATAGAAGAGGATGGAATGATCCTATCACTTATTTGGATGGAAGGATGATGCTAGGATGGACGTGGCCGGTCTAGGAGGAGCACCTCGGCGCTGGGAAGGTTGACGTCGAGGAGGAGCTCGTCTCCGAGACGGCAGCGGCAGATGTCGCAAGGCCCATTGGAGAGGTCGGGGCTGCCGTCGTCGCTCCCTGCGCCGTCGCCACTCCCTGGCCTGTGTCGTCGCCGCTCCCTGTGCTGTCTGCACCGTCGCCGCTCCCTGCGCCATCGTCGCTCCCTGGCCTATGTCGTCGTCGCTCCCTAGCCTGTGTCGTCACCGCTTCTTGCGCCGTCGTCGCTCCCTGCGCCATCGCCGCTCCCTGGCCTGTGTCGTCGCCGCTCCCTAGCCTGCGCCGTCGCTACTCCCTGCACCGTCACCGCTCCTGCGCTGGCCTGCGCCGTCGCCCGTGTCAACGCGCCCGTGAGGTGGGTCGTCGCGGTCCGGCCGTTTTGGCCGGATCAATCCAACCCGAATATTAGGGGAATATTTCCTACTGGGTCCATCCCATCCCATCTAATCTATAAACCAAAGACCCATAAAAATGGGATGGACCCAGCCCAATCCACAAAATCCTTAGATCCAAACACAGCCTAAGCTTGTGTAATGTGTATCAAAAGAGTGTTGTTTATCTAGGTCTCGTTGTTCCTTTAATTTAACTTCTATTGATTGTTTAAGACGTGATCATTGCTGTGTGCATGCATATGCATGTATTATTAATCGAGGTTCCTGACTTCATACCCTTATACACTGTCTATTGTGTCCACCACATATTACCAGAAAATTGAGATTTCGTGACGGTGTTGAATATTCGTGAGAGGATTAGATATACTCTCACGAAAATTATAATTTTCGTGAAGGTGCAGCAAAGCCCGTCATGAAAACATATTTTCGTGACGGTGCTTGACACACCGCCACGAAAGGTAGTTGTTTTCGTGAAGGTATTTTTTGCACCGCCACGAAAATGATTTTCCCCTCACGAAATAAAGTAAATAAAGTACAGTACCATCGTCCCTCTACTTGAACAAGAAAGAACTAGACCCATCGGCGACGTAAGCATTTCAGATATGATTATACCAGCACCAAAGCATCGGATCCCATCAAAACTCCGAAGTTAAGCGTGCTTAGGCGAGAGGATGGGTGACCTCCTGGGAAGTCCTCTAATTTTCCTGGCTTCTAATTCGTGAGGGTGGACCGTCACGAAAATTTTTTTGTGGCGGTATTCTGATTTTTGTAACGGTATTTTAACCCTCATGAAATCTCGGTTTTGTGGTAGTGATACGGTCTGAGCCATTTAATCAACTAAAAGGAATGAAACATTGCAGATAATTAATTGCTTCTATCAACTAGAGGCTGTTAGATTTTGTTCGTTTGAAACATGGTTGATGGGAATTTGAATGGTTTATATCACAAGCGGTGATGCACGCAGTGATGCAGACCACATGCAGGGTGTTCCACGCTTGCATAATTGTGGAGATCACAGGGCTGAATTCTATCTTATCATCATTGGTTTTGGTGTGGGTGCACATATTTTGGGGCTGGCTAGCTATTTGTCAATCATTTGAGCTAGAATTGCTTGAGAGATCAGTGCTCACGAATATTGTATACACGTGAGTACACTTTCAATATAAATTTAGTGATATTAGAAATTTGCTATTAGCCTTCATCTCTTTTAAGCATATGTTAGAAAACACATTCATTGGTGTGCATATACTTCTTCTGTGTAATGAAAAAAAATACCACTTTAAGACCTGTGCACAACCATAAACTTAAACCAACCTCCTCTCTCTCCCCCTTGATCGATCAGACGATCACCATGCGCCATCCTCCCTCTTTGGTCCAACCAATGAAAAATAGCTCGTTAATTAGCTGGCGGTTCAAAATTGCTCCAATTAATCTGGTTTTTCTTTTAAAATTAAAATTATTTGATTTTGAACAAAAGTTGGATTCACTCAAGCTTAGCTCGGCTTGGATCCTTAGCTCGCTAACAGAAACATTAAAAAATGATAGATAAAAGATGAATCCTAATAAATTAATTTTGAAGAAAGCTCAATAAAATGCCAAGCCAACTCAATTTCCATCCCTACTAGCAACCAACCTGCACACTGCTACTTCCCTCCACCTTGTCTTGCCACCGTCTCCCTTCTTTACTGGGCTTGGCCTCCCTCTAAGAGTAACTTCAATAGAGCTCTCAAATCAGCTCTCATCTTAAATTTAGAGGTTTGTGGGCTAAAAATCGTTTCTAACCGAAATCCTAACCAGACTCTCATCTGGAGAGAGCCCTCATCCAGGGGGAGGCAACCCCCTAGATGTAGGAGGCCCTCATCTCCTCTAGCCGCCCTCCCCGCCCCTCTCCCGACCCTCTCCCCCTGCCTGCGTCGGCCCTGCCGCCCCCTTCCTCTCCCCCCCAGGCCACCGGCGTCTCTCGGCTGCGTCGGCCCCGCCGCCCCCTTCCTCTTTTCCCCCGGTTGCCGGCGTATTCCGGCTGCGTCGGCCTCGCCGCCCCCTTCCTCTTCCCCCCCGGCCGCTGGCGTATCCCGGGTGCGTCGGCCCCACCGCCTCCTTCCTCTTCCCCTCGGCCGCTCGGGTGGGACACCGGCGACCCCTGCTCGCCCAAGGCGTGGCCTGGCATGACGTGCGACTCGGGGGGACGCGACACCGCCGTGCAGGTCGGGAACCGCAGCCTGACGGGGAAACTGGCGCCAGAGGCCCGCAACCTCACCGCGCTGGCCCGCCTCGAGCTCTTCGAGAACTCGATCTCCGGCGAGCAGGCAGGTAGCTCATCCCTCCCAGCCAGTCAGACCGGCCTCACCCAGAACCTCATGGGGGTGTCGGTCGGACTGCGCACCCCTGGCTGGTCGGACCGGTTGGAAATATGAGGGGTCAGTTGGAGTGTGTAGTAAAATAGGAGGTTAAATATGGATGAAAGAGCCCCTATTCTAGTCAATAAGAGGTCAAATTTGAGAGCTCCATTAAAGTTGCTCTAAGCCTCCACCTCCACCCCATCGTCCTATCCCTATCCTCAATCCCGGTGGCTTAATCTGGTGTGCTCAGCTGAAGTTTGGGTCACTGTCATTGTACAGTCACCGGTTATGGGTTTTTTCACCTATTGCCCTTCTTCTCCCCAATCGGTAGCAAAACTGACCTTTTTTATATTAGAGTTTACTCGTATGTAAGTGTGTGAATGGGCATAGCTAGCTAGGGCGTAGGATATAAACCCATGTGATCTGTGAAGTATTACATCCATGAGCGTGTTCTTTTTCTGATTACACAGAAAACACACACATACACCTCTACGCTCGCACCATACACATAAATCCGCGTGTGACATATGCTTAAAAAGACAGATGCTAATAGCAAAACGTTGTCTCACTAAATTCCTATTAAAACACATCTACACATACATGCATAATGTTTGTGGATAATAGAATTTGAGGATAGTATGTGGTGTCACGCACCTACAATTTCTACACCCCCATCGCCCCCACCCTACACACACCCCTTTGGTACTTCTTCCCTGTATACGTGTATATAAACCTACACATAGTATACTATCATCAATGCATTATTTGAGCATGGCTTCTCTCTTTCATTCGGAGTTTTATTATTAACTAGCTTTAGGTTTTTTTTACTGATGATTGAAAAGGGAATATGTACAATTTTCATGGGGTCTTCTTAACTTCTTCGATCTCTTTCATATCTTACTCTTATACATGGAAGATATATAAATGGCTCAGACCTGCGCTACATACAGGTGAGGATACTGCATAAGAGAAGCGGTACGTACGTCGTGCTTCATTGCCGCCCCTGCTTGATCTTGTCTTCCTCCAGAGGCATCGTCCCCATGCAGCTGACAACGATCGCACTCGGACCGCCGGCCCTAGTGGGTACTTCTCTGGTTTTTAATTAATAACACTATTAAATTTTATTAAGATATTTGATTATTTATCTTATTTAAAAAATTAGTGTAAATATAAAAAATATGAGTCATATTTAAAATTCTTTTAATAATAAACTAGATAAAATAAATCATACTTAACTTTTTAAATAAGATAAATAGTCAAACGTTATATTAAAAATCAATAATATTATTTATTAAAATAAAAAAAACCATACTACACCGTCGTCACATGCAGATATGAGAATGACAAAGACATCTCGACCTTGTCACCGTTGGATCCGAGTATCGGTAGCCCCAAACGCCAGAGCCAGTCCAACTAGAACTGCTAGATCAATCCAGTGACATACATACCGTGTACAAATAGTACTTTAAGTATACGAACATTTGTATTTTGTACTGGATGTTTCGTTTTTACTTTTGAACTCAGAGGGGATGTTTTCTCAGGCACTCCTATTGTTGAAGTATGCTGGTATTATTCTACAGGAGTTTTATGCGTGAAATATTGAAATTCCTCACATACATATATCCACGGAGTAGTATAAGACAGTGTTCTGATGTGTTTTTAGTATCTGGCTTATGCTTTTGTTTCTGTTAGTACGTTTTTTAAAACGTAAAATAGTATGTTTTTAAAAAACTTTTTATATAAAAGTATATAAAAAATCAAATAGATTATTTTTTAAATTTCTAAAAAATCAAATAGATTTATTTTAATTAATCATGGACTGTCTAAGCACAAGCCAACGCCACCTAAGATAAGCAATGGGGCCATGCCTATTGGCACCTCGCTAGACAGAACGTGGTAGAGAGTGGACCATGATACGGCCCGGTCAAATGCGCATGTGCGTTCCTGCGACGGCGGGGGTATCGTGTCGTCTACTATGCGGCGCGCGGGGCGTCGTCGTCCCCCCGTCGTCCGCGTGGCGGACGGCCGCGGCATACCTCCCTCCGTCCCCCCGGTCTCGTTTGACCGCCTGCGTGTTTGACCGCGGGGGGACGGGACGGCGCGGGGCGGGGCGGGGCGGGCGGGCCCGCGAGGCCGCATGGGCCGCCGTCCTCTCTGTCGGCGCTCGGCGACGAGGGCTCGCTCGCTATACCCGAGGCCCCAAGGGCATGCTGCCAGACGCTGGGCGTGGGCTCCTCCGCCTCGTACGGACCGGTGCTGTAGCTAGCTCCCCAACGACGAGGGGCCGGACGACGGAGCAGGCACCGGCACGTGGCCCTCCCCCCGGCCGGTGAACAAATCTGGGCTACCCGCCCGGTGTCGCCTACCGCTCGGCCTAGCTTATTACAGTACGTACGCTTTATACCTAGCCGATGGCCTCATGCATCGTTAGCTCTGTCCGGTACGTTGCTACTACTTGCGACTGCGCTGCGTGTACGTCGGTGGGACTACGTGCCTGCGCGCGTACGACGAGCGGCGGACGAGTTATTTAAGGGCATGAAAAGTGCATGTCACTTTTAGAGTGTGGTTTTCGGTTTCACGTGATCGTCATGTAGTATAAGACTATATCTCTGAAACTTTTTTTCGTACCGTACAAGTAGCTTTATGTGGTGTTTTTGTTTTTGTTTTGTTGGTCTTTGATATTTTTCATTTCAGTCCTTGTGTTGTTTTAATTTACAAAAAGTATAAACACCCCAAATGTAAAAACTAATATAAAATCCCCATACTCCTCTCCTGGCCGCTCTTCTCTCTCCACCGCTGCCTCTCCCTCTCTGCCAATGAGCTCTCATGCCGCCGCCTATCCCCTCTTCTATGCCAATCGAAGCCCTTCTCTCTCTATATCCCCCTTTCGTCGATGAGCTCTCCCGAGACGCGGTCTGACTAGGGGCGGATCCAACAGGGGGCTATCACACCCGAAATTCTGGTGCTTTCACGTACATAAATTCTCGTCAAGAATCATCTAAGGTACACAATCGAGAATATTGATAATCAAAATAAATGTCTTACAAATAATGGGTACAATTTATTACAGAGGTGGATAAAACCTCTTAAAACAATATATGTCTAACAACGAAAAATAAATAACGGTGCGCATAACGACTCCACCCCACAAGCACTTGTCCAGGGTCCCGTCTAGTCCTCCATAAAGCCTTCGTCGCTGAAGTACTCCTTTGATGATTGGTTATTGCAAGGTGAGTACATTAAATACTTCGCAAGTCACATAGCAAGTATGTAAGTGCACAGATATACAAGGAAGATATAATATGACTCATTTGTATAAACAACATTTAATGAATGGCATTTAAAGAAGTATTAAAAACAAGTAATAATTAATCAATATTAACCATCATTGCACAACCCTCCAAGGTTGTACAGGCCCAACCACTCCCATCCTAGAGCTAAACCAATTAAACCATATTTTATTTAATTAAGTATAAGTGGGACTAATCACGAAAAACATTGCGTAGCCGCCCATAACCGCGGGCACGGCTATTCGAACAGTTTTACTCTGGTCAGAGGTATACAAATTTACCCACAAGAAACAACTCTACAACATGTTACCATGCACCTCAATACCACCACAGTACCTCGGATAGGAGTTGTGACAGGACCATCCATGTAACTCGCACAACAGAAGTGCCACCCGCCGAGCCACATGTCTCCAGTAGAGGTGATCAAGTACCTAGGTAGGGAGACGGCTCAATGCCCAAAAACATGGTCTTATGACTGCCATGCGTGGACTTATGGTTGCCACAAACACGCCCTGGAGCCTCATGTTGAATGCGTCACACTTCAAATCCCGCCATTATCCATTCTAGCTTGTGGTTAGCACGTGTATTGCTTTGAAAAGATAGCTCGTGAATCGGTCCTTAATTGTCATGAGTACCTCTAGAAACATCATTATTCCATGTGCTCACAGCTCACCATTAGTCAATTTTTAGTTGACCATTTTAATTAACCAAGCACGACCTCTGTCGTGAGCTATATTGCCATTATCACATGTGTCATGAATAGGAGACCATTAGTAATATTTATTATAATGAGTAGCCCATAAGTTCCAACTAAAGTTTCTAGGCATGACTAAGTAACTCTTAAAATTATTCTAGCTAGCCCGTAGATAAAGCTAGCTAGTCAAATTTAGCCCATAGGTACAAGCCATCATGTCATCAAAGAAAATAGGCCATAACAAAGGTATATGATTCACCTTCCCGATGATATTGAAAAATAAATACACAGTTAAATGAAATAGAGATTTAAATCATAGGATCAACATGCTCAAAGTGGTTATGGATTTGTGTGACTTGCCTTGCGGCTCCGCAAAAGCTTTAGAACTCTCCTCGAAGAAATCTGCGTCTTTCGAAACGTCGGCGGCTATAGGCAAATAACAAAAACGATAAAAAAGTACATAAGCACACTTCAACATAGAAATATTATATTTTTAATGGATAGATCTTGATTTTTAAAGAATTCTGCAAGTTGAATCACCCCAAATGGAGTTAGGATGAATTAGTTATGACTTTTAGAAGTTTTTAGCCTATTATGTGTTTTACAGAAATTATTAATTGATTTATGACATCAGCCCTAAGGGGGAGAGAGGGCCGAACAGCTCTGACATGCGGGACCCACATGACAAAGAGAGAGGGGAGGCGGGTTCACCGTGAACCAAGTCCACCGAGATGGCTCAGGGGAACGGACGCCTGAGATTGATCTGGATTTGAATCCGACGGTCGAGATCAAACCCGATCGGATCTGGGCCACGCGGTGCTGACGCGGTGGACACGGCGGACAGGCGGGCGATGTGGCGCTAACACGACAGCCACGCAGGCAGGCTGGCAGCGAGGTGGCTCGGGAACCTATGGTCACTGGCGATCGGCATGGTGGCGCTGGCAGCGGGCACCAGGAGGTAGAGGGGATCGCAGCGAAGCTCACCAAAGCAACGGCGACGGGAGGTGAGCGGCGAAGAGCTTCGGGTCGACGATGACAGCGGTGCCCACGGCCCCCTAAAGAATTTAAAAAGAATTTCTCTATTGAAATAATTGCTGAAATGTTCTTTCATTTATTAAAAATTATTAAAAATACTTCCCCTTTTCAATTATTTCCCGAAAATTCCAGGAGCTAAAGGATTAAGCAAAATATTTAACAAAATTTTATCTAGGCCATTTTTCTGTTGAAAATTTTCATAGATTTATACTAACTCACTCTTTGCCATTTTTAATTTATTTCTAAAAATGCATTGTCACAAGATTTAAATATTTAACGAATTTTAGGGCGTGACAGGGGCAAAGGGGACCAAGCACCTCCTACGATCCACCGGCCTATTAGAACCCCCTCCTAGCACCCTCCGCCCAATCCAAGCTAGAAAGTCCATGCGCTGCTATTGAAATTCCATACAAAGCATGAATCAAGCCATCCAAGCGCTATTTTCCAATGCACGTGGCATGTCGCGCAGTCTCCTCGTCTCTCGTTATAGCATGAGAAACGAAGTGCACCATAATCCTAGCTTCAGCACTTGCTGACGCTGATGGCGGTGCCTGATGGCCAGTCATAGAACTGCCGAAGTGCACTGTGAGTGCCTTAGCACGCTTGTAACGCCATGCTTTCAGCGAGACGTTGAACAATATTTCGCTAAAAACTACCCGTGAAAATTTCACTTCTTGTGTGCTGTGTTGTATATTGTGCCTGGATCTCGATTTAAAATCTTGCCCTTGATTTTGACCTTTCGTCCTCTCAAAATCCTCCGTTCCAAAATAATCCCTAAATTCGAATCGCCGTTATCAAACTCCTCTCCAAAACCCTAACGGCGAGTTCCCGATCTTCCCCCCTGTAAATATCTGCTTTGAATTCCGTTCCGAAGGTCCGATGTCGGAACCCTAAACATCCTCCTTTGAATCTTCCCATAAAACCCATTGTTCTCTCTCTTTCCTTGAATCCCTAAAAATCTCGAGTTAAATATACCGCTTGGGTATCGAACCACCATCCGAACCCTCTCCATCAAATAACGTATATATACATATATATACCATGTATATATATATATATCTCCTTGAGTACACACCTACCTACAAAAACATGTATATATACATGTATACATGTACCAATCCTTCCACTCAACTCCATCAACCTGTGTACCTATATATATATATATATATTAATATATTAATATATATATATATATATATATATATATATATGTCGGCGAAATAGGACTGGGGGTCCCACGTTCTGCGGGGACGCGTGGATCTCCGGCCACGTCAGCTCCTCCGGGCCCATATTCTGCACAAGAGACGGCCAGCTACAGCCGCCATTATGCTAAGTGCCCGGGGCTCGGGCATCGCCTAGGCCAGGGTACGCCTTCCCAGGACGCGTCGCGATGACCGTCCCGTTGAGTGCCCGGGGCCCGGGCGCCGCCCGGACCTTGGCGGCATCTCGCTCAGCCCCGGGGCGCCATCTCCATCGGCCCCCGGGGTGCCATCTCCATCGCCATCGGCCCCGGGCCTCGCCCCCGGGGTGCCATCATATCGCCCCGGACCCGAGTGCCGATACCCCGGTCCCGGGCGCCGATCCCCCGGTCCCGGGTGTCGATGCCCGGTCCCGAGGCCGACTGCCGACTGCCCGGGTACCGATCCTCTCGGTCCCGGGTGCCGATCGCCTTGGCCCCGGGGGCCAATTGACTCGAAGAACTCAGCGGACCAACTGCCAACTACTCGCATTAATGGCGAGGCGACGGGGCACCCCCGTCGCCAGCTCTGCCACGCGTAGACGTCTCACGACGGCCCCCCGTGGGCGTGCGCCCTGTGCAGTCAGAGACTTTTGACTTTGGCGACGACAGCGTGCGCCGTCACATCCCCACGTCTCGATGACTTGGCCGCCTGCAGCAGACCTACTTCGGCGTGGGCTCAGCAAGCAGGCGTGAGCGACTGGACGTTCCTCCAACTCCGGCGTGGGCGTAGCAGGCGGACGTGTGCACAGGAGAACTCACCGGAAAATCTCTCTCTCCATGTACTGGCACTGTGGACTCCCCTGATTCTATAAAGGAGGATCCATGCCAAAGGCTGGGGGGGAAGGAACGGGAAGCTCTCGCACTCTAGCACGTTCTCTGTGGCTAGCACTCGCTCTCTAGCTCGGCTACTGTCGTCTTCCTCAGCTCCGGCCGTAGGCTGAGCTGCTCTTGTAACCGCATACCATTTCATCTCCACATAGCCAACACACAGGAGTAGGGTATTACGCCTCCGAGCGGCCCGAACCTGTCTACGCCTCCTGTCTTCCTTGCGTGCCACATCACTTCCGAGCATCTGCCGTTTCCCTGCTCGGGTCCCCGGGCCCGAGCGCATTTTCCACCAGACGCCGCAGTCGCCTGAGAACAACTCCCCTGGCCAAACCTCAAAAGGGGAGTCTCCAAACTTCCCGCCGTCGGGGTTTCATCCTTCGACAATATATATTAATATAATAAATCCGGACTATATAATTAAAACATGCCCAATAGAAGCAACTCTAAAGGATATAGAGGAATTTAAAATGCATATAGAAGAATTGTTAAAATTAGGAGCAATAAGGGAAAGCAGGAGTCCACATAGATTAGCTGCATTTATAGTAAGAAACCATGCCGAAGAAGTTAGAGGTAAATCCAGGATGGTCATCAATTATAAAAGGTTATATGATAATACTATAGAAGATGCCTATAATATTCCAAATAAGCAAGAATCCCATTAGGAAGCATGATTTTTGAAGAATACAAAAAGAAAACTGAAGAAGCCGAAATTAACATCTCACAAGCAATAACCTTTGTGTTTAAACAGCTAAGAAAAATATGTACTGGAATATAAGCTCAAAGATCTATGAAATACTCTGACTATAATTTTTGTAACAACATAGTTCAGATACCTTTGTCATA
Organism: Oryza meyeriana var. granulata; assembly: GCA_003991445.1. Classification (NCBI taxonomy): domain Eukaryota; kingdom Viridiplantae; phylum Streptophyta; class Magnoliopsida; order Poales; family Poaceae; genus Oryza; species Oryza meyeriana. The sequence continues at coordinate 675,227 of RYFJ01000522.1, read as the reverse complement.
TGGGGAAGATAAGCCTAGAATTAAAAGAAATAATAAATTTCAAAATAGAAATAGTAATAATATTAGAACAAAAAGAAGATACTTTTTAAGAAGATCAGATAATAGAGCCCCATTTTTACATAAAAGAAATGTGAGAAGATATAATCCTAAGAAAACATATGATAGGACATGCAGATGTTTCATATGTAATTCTCCTGATCACTTAAGTAAAACATGTCCCAACAAAGACAAAAATAGGTACTCGAGTAAGTATGAAGAACAAGAGCGAGTACTAATTATAGATAGTGTAAACGAAAATATATTAGTATGCGACGATAAAATAAAGGATGATGAATCTACATATTCTATCATAGAAATAGATGAAATCGAAAATACTAATGAAGAATATGAGTCGAGTGAGGAAGAAGTAGATTTAATTGACGAACTAGCAGGAATGAAAATTGAAATGATGGATCAATTAAGTTGTGAATATGATTGGATCAGAGAAAAAGGTGATTACAATATTAAATGTGCTTTTTGTATCTATTACCCTAGCCAAGAAAATAGAGTCACCTGTAGTATATGTCTAAAACAAGTATGTGCTGAATGTATAAGAATAAACAAACAAAAATGGAGAAAAGAGGTAGAATTAGAATCAGATGACAGGATACTCTCCAACAGAGTACGAATTTTAGAAAATAGAATAAACAAATTAGAAGCGGAATTAGAAAATTTAAAAAATAATTGTGAAAGTAAGGCTCTACCTGAAATAAAGGCTCCACAGAACACTGAATTCAAAGAACAATTAATAACATTAAAAGACAATAATACTGCCAAGATAATCCAACTAAAGGATGCAATTACCAATTTTAGAAATAAGTATATAGTAAAATTGCCTTTCAAAGAAATAGTAGGAATAAGGATACTAGTAAAAGTGAAGCTATCATCTAAGGTATCATATAAAATACTAGCATTAGTAGACACAGGATGTACAAAGAATATTATTCACGACAAGTTCTTTATAAAATGTCCTGAGATAGTTCATATAATTGATGATAATAAAGCAGAAGTCTCTACAGATATGTCAGGGATAAAGAAAATTCATAACCAGTTAGTTTATAATATCGATGTATACATCAACGGGACAAGATATATAATAGATGAGATTACAATAAGAGATTTATCAATGATAAATGATGATATGATAATAGGCTTAAGATTCTTACAACGATCGGTACAAACCACAGTAATACATGAGCAAGGGATTACATTTATCCCTTATTAAGACAATGTTTCATATATTTTAGAAGTGCGAAAGTATGGTGGAACCTCCTCCTCCTCTTCCAACATTGATAGCCTTGACCCTAGAAATATACAACATGAGCTTAGTGAAAATATAGAAGAAAACTATATGTCAAATTCTAATATAGAATGCATAGGACTACAATCATTCGCCCCAAATTGGTATAGAGATATAAAGTCTAAAAGAGACATTGAAAGAGTTATTCAAAAATTAGAAGACATTCAAATAATAGGAGAAATCCCTATGAAATACTGGGAGAAAAATTCAATTAGTTGCAAAATTAATATAATAAATCCGGACTAAATAATTAAAACATGCCCAATAGAAGCAACTCCAAAGGATATAGAGGAATTTAAAATGCATATAGAAGAATTGTTAAAATTAGGAGCAATAAGGGAAAGCAGGAGTCCACATAGATCAACAGCATTTATAATAAGAAACCATGCCGAAGAAATTAGAGGTAAATTCAGGATGGTCATCAATTATAAAAGGTTAAATGATAACTATAGAAGATGCCTATAATATTCCAAATAAGCAAGAATGGATCAATAGAATACAAGGTAGTAAATATTTCTCTAAATTTGACTTGAAAGCTAGGTTTTGGCAAGTAACGATGGCAGAAGAATCCATAGAATGGACTGCGTTCACCTGTCCTCAGGGACACTATGAATGGCTTGTAATGCCATTAGGCTCAAAAAATGCGCCTGCTTTATTCCAAAGAAAAATGAAAAATATATTTAACGAAAACCAAGATTTTATATTAGTCTATATAGATGACTTACTGGTGTTTTCAAAAATGTATAAGGAGCATATTGCTCACCTTGAAATCTTTTTTAGAAAGGTAGAACAAAATGGGTTAATTCTATTTAAGAAGAAAATGAAAATATGCAAGAAGAAAATCAATTTCCTTGGTCACGAAATAAGAGAAGGCAACATACATCTACAAGATCATATTGCTAAGAAAATTTTACAGTTCCCTGATGTCATGAATGACAAAAAAAACTACAGCAATTCTTGAGGATTATAAATTATGCTAGAAATCACATAGATAATTTAGCAAAACTAGCAGGACCATTATACGCGAAATTAAGGAAAAATGGCCAAAAATATTTTAACTCTAAAGACATTAGACTGGTAAGGGTAATAAAAGAAAAGGTTAGAGGCTTAAAACCCTTAAAATTACCATTGAATGATAATTACTTTATTATTGAAACAGATGCATCTCAGCATGGGTGGGGTGCAGTGTTAAAGCAAAGACCCACTAAATACTCATCCAAGACGGAAGAAAAAATATGTAGATATGCTTCTGGAAGCTATAAATTAAAAACTGTAAATAATACAGATCAAGAAATTCTAGCAATAATCAACGTAATAAATGCTTTCAGGTTATACTTGGGGTTAAAGAGTTTACAGTAAGAACAGATTGTGAAGCAATTTGTAGATACTACAATCAACTTAATAGTAAAAAGAGTTCTACTAGAAGATGGATTCTATTTGAAGATATTATCACTGGAAATGGTTATAAAGTTATATTTGAACATATTAAAGGAAAGGATAATAATTTACCTGATTTACTTTCTCGTTTACCTATTTTGCAGGGATGAAGAGGTCAATGAATTATAGTGGAGTTGAATTCTTCACTTTCGGAGATGATAACAATCTAAAAATATTTCCACCCAATACCTATAAATTTAAACCAAAAGACCACATAGTTATAGACGAGGTATAAGAATGCATCTTGGACAATTTCTGGGATCAATATAACAACAAGAGAGAAGAGAAAGGATATATATTATCAATATTAAATAGCATTTCTGAATATTTTCATCAAATAAATGAATTAATGCCTATTGCCCAAAATATTGAAACCATAGACCAAAAGCCTATATATGTGGTTTTCAAAGGAAATGTTCCAGGAATATATATATATCCTTTGAACAAATAATAGCCCAGAAGATAGATTCAAAATTAATAGGTGAAATATTGTGAAAAAATATATAGATATTGATGAAGCATTAAGTCAAGTAAGAAAAATATTGGGAGTAAACTACTATTTAGAGCCAGCCGCCAAAGAACACATTCAAAAATAGAAGAGATTGAAGAATAAGAAGGCTCCAGAACCCGTTCATTATATAAATATAAAAGAAGAAGTGTCATCTAAAAAACCCACATATAAAGAATGCTTAACAAAGGGAATTGACCCTTTAGATGGTGAATATATAGATTGGAAAGTAATAGAAAATTTTGAAGAAGTTTCTCCCCAGTGGAAGAAGAAATTAAAGGAAGAAATACTTAAAGAATTAAAACAAGAAATAAACGAGAAATTTGAAGAAATGAAAAAAGCTTATAATGAAAAATTTAAAGTATCTTTTTCAGATGTAGATACCATGGATATTGGTGGTTATGGGCAACCAGACCACTAAAATTATTAGCTGAAGATTAAAATAAATATTAAATTGATAAGAAGGTTTGCTTTCGGCGAAGTGACATAAAGAATAGTGAAGAATCTTGTTTTCGGTGGAAAAGAGACGTCCGTGAATAAGAAGAAAGCAATTGCATGAAGGTGGCGTACTCGTGAATCCACAGTGCTGAGAAGATAAGAACGAAGTCTCTGAAGAAGCCTCTCTCCCGGAGCATCTATAAAAGGAGAGGTCTGCCCAGTAGGAGGACACACATCGAAGAAGCAAGATTTCCTCCAAGCAGAGCTCAGATCTACTCTCTAGCCTTTGTAGTAGTAGCTTGATAAGAAGATACCTTGCAAGTATATAAAAGCAAGGAGTGTAATATACATCAGTGTAAGGTAAGCTAGTTAAGCTTGTTCGTATCATCCTCTGGGGTCCCCGAAAGGGAAAACCATATGTAAACTTATTTGTTTAATTATGAAGTAGTTTTCTTTAAGTTTTCCCTATCTGTTTATTTCTGAGTGAGTGTTTATGCTAGGGACCCTATAGGAGAAACCTCTTCGATAGTTCTCGTTTATAGCCTGCATCTCGTATAGGCATCAGGAGAACCATTATCGGTAGACAAGTGTTCCCTTCAGGTGGAACTGCCTAGGGAGAAGATAAACTCTCTGTCAGAAAAAATATGAATAGGGATATCCAAGAAAGTTGCTTCTAAAAACAAATAAGTGATAAATATGGTGAGTACCGAGTAGGATAACACAACTAATCGTCTTACACCCGGCTATACCAGTGGTTTCGCCAGCCATAAAAGATCCTGAGAATTAGAAAAGAAAGTATTTGCGTGAAAGTGAACAGTAAAATTAATTGTGAACAGTAACCTGATTGCTGTGAACAGTAATATACAGCAAGAAAGTATCTGTTAGTGTGTGAAAGTAGTAATATACAGCAAAGAAAGTATCTGCAGCTCTAGACTTATAATTTATCAACCTAATGTTGGTATTTCCTTTATTATTCTGGTAACTTATGTAGTATATTACTACTTTCACACACTAACAGATATTTTCTTGCTGTATATTACTGTTCACAGCAATCAGGTTACTGTTCACAATATATGTGTGTGTGTGTGTGCACCCTAAACATACCCATATATATACGTATATATGTGTGTGTGTGTATATATATATATATACGTATATGCATATATATATATGTCCACCCAAATAAGTCTCGCCTCCATCCAAAGTCCCAGGAAGACTCATCAAAATTTCCTTGAGTAATTCCCCAAAGATTCGAATTAAATATTATAATTCGAATTTAATCCTCCCTTAAGAGACCCCAAAAATCCCCAAAGAAAAAGATTAATCCCAAAATAATTATATATACGTATATACCAACAATTCCTCTCTTGGGCTCCCTCCATAAAATTCCCTTAATCCCCTCCATGTCCAAACAAGTGTTTGAATCCAAAATACTCAATTGAAACATTCAAATTCCTTCAAATAAATCCCTGGGAAAAATGTGAAGCGACACTATTCCACCGGGCCGCCACCTTCCTCCTCTCGGCCCAGTTCGCCCCTACTAGAGCCTGTGGCGCGCGCCGCGCCTGGATGTGCAACACGTGTCCTTGTTCCCGCTCGGCGCCGTCGATCGGCCTCACCCGCCCGCACATGACCGCCCCGCATCGGATGGCTGCCACGTACACCCACGCATGGTCCGCGCCGTTGATCTTCCCTTGCCGTCCGCACGCGTGCCTGCGAGGACGACGTCGCCCGCTCAGATCCCGCCACGTGTCCCAGTGCGCAACTCGGCCGCCGCTCGATCCGCGTAACGGGCGCACGCGCCCTGCCCGCCGATCGATGCCTCGCGTCTCGATAGCCCGCGCTCGGCCGCTCATTCACCGACATTGTTCTTCTTCAACCTTCGCCCTATCCCGTTCTCGCCCGCAACATGTTCGAACAAAGTCCCCTTGGTCGCCCGCGCCACGCCGGTTCCTGCCCGGCCCCGCTGACACCGCAAACGCCAACCCTTGGACAGCCGCCCACGCCGCCTCTCCCTCCGCTCCTGTTCCCCGCTCCTTCCCTCCTTTTTTCCCCTCCTCGGTCCCAGACCAAGCCAGTCAAAAGGGCGTCGCCCGCGCTCGTCACCGCTGTCCCCACCGAGTCGGCGCCCGCGCCGTTCTCCCGCTCGTGAAATCCAAATACCGCCGTCAGATAGACTAACATCCACCGCCTCGCAATCCTGGCCGCCCGTTTGAATTTGTCGCCGCGTGAGATTTCGCCGCCACGCCATTTTCTCCTGCTCCTCTCTCCTCCATGATTGGAGCCCGAGCCGAGCCCTAGCCAAGCTCCTCTGCACCCTATAAATACCCCCCAGACCCCTCTTTCCCCCCTTTCTCGGTTCTACCTCTTGGGCGGCGATCCGCCGCATCATCCTCATTGAGATCGGCCGTCCCCGCCGCCGATCAACCACGCCAGTGTGTCACCCTCGCTGACGAGCTTCGGAAGCAGCACGGTCCCATAAGTGCAACATACCGAGAACCCCCGCGCCGTGGTCTCTACCTTCCCCGGCCCCCAAATCCTCCCTCTCCTTGGCACCAAGCCACCGCTCCCCTCTGCCACCTCGGTGAGCTCCTCTGCTGTTTTTCCCTTGTGAAACCCTCTCTGGATGTCTCCTCCACACGCCTCTAGCCCCCTAGCTCTCCTCGGCTCGCCTCCGAGAGTCGCCATGGCCAACGCCGCCGTCTCCTCGTCTTTCCTCTCGGTCCTCACCATGGTCACGTCGCCGGACCCGGCTTCGCCGGGCCTCGTCCCTTATCTTTTCCCCTCGTCGCCACCAGAGACCACATCCAGTTGCGCTGCCATGGATGCCAATCTTCCTCTCCCCCTCCTCTCAGGCGCGCTCCAGAGAGCTGCTTCCTCCAACGTCGTCGTCTACCTCTTTTCCCTTCTCCCCGCCATCTTGGCATCCCCGTCACCGGCCGCTGCCGCTCGGCCTCTCGGCGATCCGAGCCGCTCGAGTAGATTGCCTTGGCTTCCTCTCCCCGCCGGTGTGATCCCCACCGTGAGACGCCGCCGCTCGCCGGAGTGGCCTTCGCGCATCGTCGGCCATCGGATTGCCACACTGCTCATCGTCCTGCTCTTGTCACACGAGCTTGAGCCAAGAGCCTCGCTCTCTTCCGCACTCGTTGTCGCGTGGACCCGGCCACCTCGGCCCATCGTGCACATGAACCGTGTCACCGGCATGTAGGCCTCGTGCCCTAGTCTACCATAAACCACGTCCCTACTCTCTGCCACCCGGGCCCAGTTCCCAGAGAGCCATCCAAACAGCATCCCTTTTCTTCCTTTGACACGTGGGCCCGAGCTGACTGTGGGTCCCCATGGCCAGTGACAGCCGTCCACTATTTCTCTCCCCTGTTATGTGGGCCCCTACTGTCAGAGACCCCACCTGTCATTGACCTAGGGAATATTCCCGTGGATATTCTCTCCCAGAAAATCAATAAATCCTTTCTCCTTTACCAAAAATTCAATTAATCTTCAAAAATCAATATCTTTTCATCCATCCATCTGATCAACTCCGTTCCAGTTTCAGTATTTATCTAAAAATGAGATCTATTTCTTGGACCTTTCCCAAGAAATATTCTTTCCAGAAATTAAATGATTCCTTTTCCAGTCATCTAGAAATTCAAATAATCTTCGAAAAATCATATCTTTTTATCCGTCCATCCGATTGACTCCGTTCCAGTTCCAGAAATTTTCTAAAATTGAGATCTATGTAATGGCACTATTATTAGCACTAAATAGGATCTTTTTACTGGTCTTTGTGTAGAGTTTTATGTATTTGCGCATAGTAACGATCACCAGAATTTTCATTCGGAGCGGATTTCGCGACGATTCTCGAAGACCAGTGAAGACCTAGAGTAAGACAAGTCACCTTTGATCATCTCGAACCCATAATTTCGGAACAACTATTTTATTTGATAAATCCAATACACTAGGTTACACTGTTATGATTTCTCAGCCGTGGTCGCAGGACGACCAACGGGCCGCCAACCCATTTGCCACATGACGTCCTTGATTGATTGTGATTCCCTTACACATCCTTGTCACCTCCCTTGCTAGATCCTGGTATCCGTGTCGACGGGCATGGTATCGGTGATCGCCTATCAAATTTAAAAATATCTATGATGGGTAAAATTTGGGTTTACAAAACCTTGAAAAACCCGACACCTGAGTCGGAGTCTTGAAAATAAAATGGTTTGTGAAAACCGTGGTACGAGGATCGTGCCATCAGGACAAGTCTCCTGCACCGTAGCTATGGACCGATTTCTCTGGAATTTCATCCGAACATATGACAGTATAACCACATGGGTGATATGGGATAACTCCTGCTGAATAACTAGTCTCCCAGGGACGCCTTGCGTGCCATTGGACTGTGGATCGTGCGGGAGGGCATCGGGGGTGCCTCCTGGGTTCCTGGCACAACATGGTCACGGACCTACCTTGTTGTTGGTCTGAGGACCCCTCCAGTTGGCATGGGGTAACCTGGGAGGGTTTGGAAAATACCTTGTTGCGAAAACCTCTATGTCACCACATCGTACCCAATGCTTGTGATCTAGTGACTAGAGTGAGTCGTGTCGTGTGGATAAAGTGTACCCCCTCTGCAGAGGTCTAAACTGTTTGAACAGCCGTGCCCACAGTCATGGGCAGATGTGAGGTGATTCCTTAGCGTAGTTTTGTTTGACAACTGCTTGTGAAATGATGTTGCGGATTGGAAATCTGATTTTGGAAAATGTTATGAAGTTGCCAATAACGGCAGGGCTGTGGGCCCGATGAGGTTGGATCAGCTGATGGCACTGGATCCCAGAGGCCAACTCTTGAGAGTTGTGCTGATTCGAAGATTGATATAACTCACTCCGATCAGGCGAGACTCACCTCGCCCTGATTGTTGAGAAGCACACACTAGCAGATTTTAAAAAGATTTAAATAAAGCAGATTGCAAAATAACTAGCCTCTCTTTGAAGCTTGCAACAACCACCTAAATTTCCCTGGCTTGCTGAGTACGTAAGTACTCACCCTTGCTCTATATATATATATAGTTCTCCGCCGGGAGCTGGATACTGGTGTTGCAGTGAAGCGAAGATTAGGGTTTCGTTCTGGTTCTCAGCCGTTGCCTGTGTGTTGGGACTTAGTCCGCTGTTCCGCTACTGCCGCTACCTCTGTGTTGTTCGTTGCTGTCTCCGGCTTACTCCGAAGCTGCAACGTAAGTTAAGGTATATGTTTATTTATTTATTTAAGGTACTGTAATGATGCACATCTGATTGTCGTGAATACCAGTATTGTATCCCGGAACTGGTATCTGTATCGCGGTTCCGCGGGAAGGCAGCTAACGCTGCAATCCTGCGGCACGCCCTAATCGGTACCGTTGTACGGCGGTGTCAGATCAGGGTGTGACAACGCTATAGGGCGAGCCATTTTTCTTAATCTCTTATCATTTGTGTACTTACTTTTTGAATAATTACAACCGTACAATGCAATATGGCCTACTATAGAAAAACAAATTCATGTTGATTACTTTAATATTCGTCACTCATCTATTCATAGAGTTAAAATAAATGGTGAATGAACATTACAAAATTAGTTTTCAAGTGATACAAATAGTACTCATCATTATTACGCACTAACAAAAAAAATGTAATTTCTTTGATGTAGTTTGCATTTATTTACACTACTAGTATAATGTTCATATATAATTAAAGATAAAAAAGGTAGCTACTTTCTATTTTAATAGCTTGTTTGTGCAACTTTGTTATCCCACTAACACCCCCTCAAATTTAGTCCTATATTTGCCACTAGGGCCGACAAGCTCTCTGGCTGTCGCCGCAACTGCATCTCCCCTCTTCTCTAGGCCGATCATCTCTGCCGTTTGACCCGCTTGACGGCTTCAAGACTAGGGCCGACAAGCTCGTTGGCGGCTAGATCCATGGGTCAGGCGAAGGGAAGCAGATCGGGCATGCCTCGGGCGGACAAGTAGTGGTGGAGGAGCAGGACGACGAGCTCCATAGCAATGGGGCTACAACAGCGGAGGGTTGAGCATGAGACCAGATCTGTGGCGGTAGAGCATCTCGCGCTCATAGGCCCATCTTTTCCCTCTGTCGTGCTTGTTCTTTTTTTGCCAACATCATCCGCTTCTTTCACTGGCCGCCACAGCACGGAGCTCCGCGTACGCCTGGGGAGGGGGTGGACTGAACCGTGTCGCTCGAGGTGAGGGCACGGGCTCTCCATCGTGGCTCGTGAGCCATGCCTCGAGCTCGAGTGGCATCGACACAGCCGGGACAGAATTTTTACTGTTACTAATTTAATTTTTTTTTTAATTTACAAAACTAATTTTCGGTTTGAATCATTTACAAAACTAGTCTCTTGCCGCCCTGGGCCACGGCGGGATTTAAAAACCGCCGTGGCCCAGGGCGGCGAATGGCATCCCCATCACCGGGGCTAACGGCGCCGGCCGCCGTTAGCCCAGGGGACGCCACGTGGATTCGCCGCCCTGGGGGAGGGCGGCGAATGCAAAGGACCGTCCGCACACCGATCGGACGGTCCGAATCGACGGCAAATTGTTGTAACGCGCGCTAACTACCTTAAAACAGTCATAACTTTCGCATACGGTCTCGGAATCGGGCAAATAAGTACTCTACGGACATCTACAGAAAATTTTACATCCGCTTCCCCCCCACTTCGTCGGGTTTGTCCAAAAAATTTTTACGAAATTCGGCCGGGAAGATTGAGTTTTTGAGGTCCGAAGTTTCAGCACGGTTTTTAAAGCACACTCGTAATTTTCTACAGGCCACATCTTACATCGGTTTGAGCTGCACCTTCACGAGATTTTGCTATTCTCGTTTTGCTAGTTGAGAAAAAAATATCAAAAAAAAAAGAAAAAAAAATTTTGCAGGCGGCCCCCTGGATTCGGACGGTCCGATCCTTGTGCGGACCGTCCGTTTACTATGCTAAAAACCGCCGTCCCCCAGGGCGGCGAATGCAATTTTGCATTCAGCCCCCTGGGGGCATTCGCCGCCCTCCCCCAGGGCGGCGAATCCACGTGGCCTCCCCGCGGCTAACGGCCGCCGGAGCCGTTAGCCCCGGGTGACGGGATGCCATTCGCCGCCCTGGGCCACGGCGGTTTTTAAATCCCGCCGTGGCCCAGGGCGGCAAGAGACTAGTTTTGTAAATGATTCAAACCGAAAATTAGTTTTGTAAATTAAAAAAAAAATTAAATTAGTAACAGTAAAAATTCGCCGGGACACCTATACCCTTTGTAAGGCATGAGCACTCTCATTGAGGCCCAACCATGGCCAAATTGGAGCCAATGATCCAAGTTGGCTAGCGAAGCCACTTTAACATATCACCGCACTGTGAATGTCCTAATTTGATGATGGCAGTACCAGTGTACTGTTTGAGCAGTACTGTACTCCATCACACACCTGCTGCAAACAGCGTACGTCACAGCGACCTGCAAATTGCGAGTAAGCACTATCGAAAGCCGAAACGCGTAGGAGTACGTACGTAGCAGTAGATACCAGCGCCGGCCGGCTGCATGCCGCCTGCCGAATACCGTGTGCGTCAGGCCCAAGAAGTAGGCTTTCGACTTTGTACTCTTGTGTTAACGGGCCGGCCTGCCTGCTAGTTCTGTACACGTACGGCGCAATGACGCAAACTACTCCTACTCAAGAACAAACCAAAAATCCTCTGGTGGCTCTGTACTGAAAAGGCAACGGATCACGAGCGAGCCAGTACTACTGACTACTACTACAGTAGCAGTACATATCTCTGAAGGTGTAAGCTCGAGCTGCGCCTGCGTGTTAATTAATTTCAATCTTGTGCACATTAATTTAGATGTGTGTAAAGAAACTTGATTAGTGTATAAGAATATACATGGGAATTTTTATATTACATTTGATGTCTTTCCGCCCCTTTCATATGCAATGACCCATCAATCGATCTCAAGCTCACAAATCTTTCCAAACTCAAACAGCTACAAGTACGTATAACTTAGCTATACAAACTCTGTATAAACAATTAATGGATTAATTAATTAATTAATTCAACAATCGGACCCTGTATATGAAGCGTATATATATACATACGCAAATAAGCATTGTTTAGTGCCGGGATCAATTTCAACCCTGCGGGAACCTGATGCCTCCAAGAGTACTCGCCGTGTTGTCCACGTCGAAGCAGGCCGTGTCAAAGTAACCAAACCCGTACTCCTCTGCTACGCCGGCTCTCGTGCCGCCGAACTCCTCCGGGAAGCCAAGAACCGCGCCGCCGTATTGGTACTGTGGCGCCGCCGCCGGCTGCGTGGCGACTGCCAGCGTCTGGGGTGGCGCGAAGTCGCCGGCGGAGTAGCCAGCCTGCGAGTCGACGACGTAGTAGCCACCTGTCGCGGCTGCAGGGTGGTGGTCCGGTGGCTGTAGGTGCGACGACGTCGAGCCGGTGAAGGTGGGGGAGGGGGCACCGGCGCCGTCGCCGTCGCCGTCGCCCTTCTTCTTCTGAAACACCCTGCATAGCACCCAGTCCTCCTGCACAATGAGTTATTAGCACTAGCACGTATAATTAATTGGCCATCTCCATGAGAAGCTGAGGAGATAGGTAGTAGCAGGCTACGTACTGAATGAAGAAGCTATAGCTAGTGAAGTTAGCGGATGAGTTAGGACATCATATGCACTAAGTATGCACCAATAATTGCCATTTGGATGCATGGCTGCTGCCCGGTCCACACTCTCTTTCTCTCTATGTCGCCTTGCGAAGCTTGCCACTCGACTTTTTCGCGTGTTCCAAGCTGCAGGATGCACAGCATGCAGAGCGTGCGCGCGCATAGTGGATCAAGCATGCATATGTGGTCGACGAGTACAGGGGCCAGCAAATGGTGCATGCATTCAGACATTGATGCGTGTACAGTGTCCAGCACTCTAGCTTGAGCTTTGTCCTTCGCATCGATCTCTATGATGAGGAGAAAGGAACGCAGCAACAAATAATGCAGGCTGGCCTGGGACGACGCATGCGTACTGCAGTCCTGTAGCTGTAGTGTACAGTTAGCTGGCTGCCGGCTGCCGGCGTCGTTGAATGTTCGTCGCCGGCCACGCGCGCCCGTGGGAGGCATGCATACATGCCCGCATGGCTTTGACAGGTCAAGCACTACTCAGCTAGCGAGTGAGGAGAATTATTGGCCGTTTTGCTAGCATAAATACTCCTGTGTACTGTACTGTCCTTGTTCTTTCCTTTTTTCCCCCCTATTGCTAAGGATATTAACACAATCTACAGTGCACATATTTAATCACTGTTTTTCCTAATCATATGATTAGTAAAAATATAATTATATTAAAGTTTTCAATGATAAAGCTATAAATTAAATGTTATTTCCACATATCAAATCTTAATGTTTTATATAATATGGAGAAAATATATATTTGAGTTTCTGACTACATCCATTATAAAATATTTGAGAACGAATGGAGTACTAGTTGCCTTAATACATGCTAATGTAGCATGTATTCATCGGTTTAGAATATTCAACGATTGCCTGAAAATATCTCAAAGCTTGCCTGTTTTATTTTGCGAATGTTATGACGTCGTCATATTTTTCGTTGACAAGGGACGGTGGCGATGTTAGCATGCTGGGTTAGGTTCTAAATTACAAGTTCCCAGTTTTGCAAGGAGGATCATGTGACTGATCAGCGGCAGGATCGGAGGCTGTGGTGCTACTAAGATCATATTGAGAAGGATGGTGGGTGTTGGAGGAACTGGTGCTAAGGTGACATCTCACTAGAGAAGAACTAGAGCAATGCCCGGATGTGTGGCGACAGTCGCAGTTGCAGCAACCTACATTCATTTGCTGCTTTTGATATTGTAGCTGCAGCTAGGTTTTAGTTGCATTAAGAGCAGGTCCTAGAGTGGTACGAAGAAGCTTTTGGTTCTATATATACTTCACTTGGCGAGGCATTTTAAGGCATGCCATAATTTATATAGCGCCAAATTAATTTGTTGACCACAAGAGTGGAAAGCTTTGCAAAGACTGTGAGTATGGCGCATGGGGATATGTGGTAAAAAAGTGTAACATTATATAAGTGTGACAATAAACCAAATACTAGCTTAGCTAACATTGTCAAAGTGTCCTGTCATAAGTGTGATAAAGTGTGGCACTTAACCAAACAGGAAACATGCCCAAGGTATTCAGGGCTAAGCCGTTTTAATTTCTAGTGTGTTTTTTCTTTTAAAAAAACAGGCCATTCCCAAATAGATCACCCTCATATATATAGATATATCCTTGCTTGTTAATTAATTAGCACTACCAACGTACGCAAGAGGACGTATTTCTCCAAATTCACGTGCTCGCGTCTGGCATGCTAAGTTGCTATGAATATATATTTCTCTTGCATGAATGGCCCTGTCTAGACGCTGTGACGAGTTCGGCATCGCTGTCTTCCATATGAACTTAATTTCCATCTTGTGAGAGGTCCTTATTTGCCATCTAGTGATTCACGGGGTTGCTTTGTCGATTGATCAGTAGTGGATTAATTAAAGTATTAGACCTACTACTTGTACGTGGTTACTCAATATATAGTCACGTGCTTACCTAGCATGTTCAGGTAGCCACATCTACCAACTGATTATATATACTTGCTAGCTATATGTCGATCTCTGAAAAAAAAAATCTCTCTCTACATCTTTTAAAAAAACTGTCTCTAGAAAGCTATACATGGAGAAATCATTCGTAATTCTTTCCAGACGATAAAAGTAAAAATGTAGCATGTGATGTAATCACAGCAACAATAAGGATTAAGGATCAAATAATAAGCTGTACGATGCATGCAAGATGGTTAGTTGGCTAGCGTTGATTGGCTCACGCACGTACCCTGGGTGCAGAGTGCGGGGAGTCGAGGCGGAACTCGTGCATGACCCAGCCGGTCTTCACGCCGTTGGGTGCCCTCCCCTGGTAGAAGACGAGCGTCTTCCTCATGCCGACGACGGCGCGCGACGACGACGAGGCGGCGGCGGCGGCGGGGCCGCGCACCTCGCGGTCCTTGCCGGTGGCCTTCCAGTACCCCGTCTTGGTGGCGCGGTTCGTGCGCGGCCCCGTCGTGTACTTGCGGTCCCGGAAGCTGAAGAAGTACCACTCGCTCGCCGTCAGCTTGGCCACCTCTGCATACGTACGTTCGCCCACAGATTATTACGGTTTGTACAACACAAATTAAATCAGTAGTTGTATACTGGTACTATGAGTAGCTAGCTACTGGGACTCTCTTCAGAATTTGAAAGTACAGGCACGCATGCACGAGCGTGTGCTATATAGCTCCTTGCAGGGATGTATATAGTACGTGCTAAAATTCTCTGTGGCAATATTTATATCGATCCTAACTAAAAACAATCAATGCGTCAACAGGGCATTATTGCAGGAGAAACTGATAAACACTACTTTTCGCAATAATGTTACCCGGCCGCAAAAAAATCCAATATACTCCTCATGATTCACGAGACACCGAGAGGCATCACTCCTCATGATTCTCACAAGCTGTTCGACAACCAGTACGTACAGTAGTGCACCCACCTGGGAGCTCCCACGGTTCGCGGGCGTGGAGGTCGACCTCCACCAGCGTCGACCCCTGCGCGATCCGCTCGTTGGCCACCTTCTTGTGGAGGTAGTGGCAGACCAACTCCTCGTCGCTCGGGAAGAACCTGAAACCCGGTGGCAGCGTCGATTCGATCTCCCTCAGTGTCATCGCCTAGTGACAAATCTCACACCTAGTACACACACTCAGAGAAGCTAAGCGAGCTACACGAACACGCCCGGCCTTGAAATGACTTAAGCTAGCTAGCTGCTGATATCTCTCGCGATTCTGATCTGGATTGATTGGGGTTTCCGAGACCATTTTATAGAGGGAACAGGCTAGCAGTTTAGCTAGGAGGATTAGCTAATACCGTTGGAATATCATGCGTTAACCGATTATATTTTGGTCGTGAGCTATAGCTAGATAATTAAGCCTGCCAAGTCCCTATCGCCTGACGCAATATTTGATCGAAATGTATAGCTGCCCAGGTGGAGAGATTCTAACATCCTGTCATGAACGTACGCATGCTTGTGTCACAAAGAGCTATAGCTTAGCTATAAGCAATGGCTACTACTACTTGTTGATCGATCGGGAGACCCATTCTAGCAAGTTACCCGTATTGCATCTTATCATTCATTCATGAGTTTGATTAAGGAGAAGTTATACTCGTAGTGTCCTAGTGGCTTGTACGCCCCCCATCATGTGTGACGGTTTCTTCGTGCATTTATTATTAGTAGCTCTTTTTGACAGAAAAGAAAACGAATATATCCTGATCGAGATAATCCATAATCGATCCAATTATGTAAGGTTGTTTTAAGTCATCGGAAGAAAATAAGTAGTAGGCAAAATTTGATATAGAGCATCCAAAAAACATAGTCTTTGTTGATACATACTATGAAAAGGCAGTTTTGCTAGTGGACACTCTAATCAATTATTTGCTTGTGGACATTGTACCTATTATTTTATTATTTTCTGCAATTTCCATGGGAGAAACTTTGCCAAATGCCCCTTGCTCATCTTCTTTCTTTAGGCTGGACTGTAGCCATATCCAAATTCATCCCCATTCACTCCGACAACATGGGACACTTCAACATCCCAATCCTACCAGCAGTAAGGTCAGATTCACCTCCGCCATGTCTGACTCTAAGTTCCATCCACCATGCCCGACTCCAAGTTCCAGGCCACGTACAGATAGTCCATCAAGCAAGATTTGTACAACTTCTCTATTGTTGAAGTCCGAGGCAACCAATCGCAGTTGTGCCAGCTACTTCTCCTCCCGTACCAAAGCCTCCACATCGGCGCCCTCCCACAAGGGTTGAAGCAAGAAGAAAAGGAAGGGTAAGGTGCCTTCACATTCCCCACCCGCCCGACATGCTTGACAAACGGATGCAAGAACAATGCAACCGTGTTAGCTATGTCTCTATGCCTCCTTCATGGTCAGCTTCTATGTCTCAAAGAAGAACCAGCCGAACCCGCCGCCTGCGAAGGGCCTACACTTGCAAAGATGGCCAGGGGCCAGGGACTCGACGCTAGCTTGCAAGGGACCAGTTGGCCGGCCACTGTGAGGGGATTGGGTAAGGGGGCACTGTAGAATTATTGCCATGATTAATATTTTGTGATGAACAATTGGCTTTGCAAATGGTTTTATAATGAAATTTGGTTTAAAAATATATGTGGATGTTGGTATGAGTGTGTGTGACTAATGTGGGTCAGGTTGTGATATATGTGTTTAGAAACGGTTGTTTTGTCTATTTGTGTGCAGGTGTTAACACCAAAATTTGGTACGGTTTATTACCATGTTCGGTTAAGGAAAGAAGCCATGTCAGCCAATGGAAGCTCATCTAGAAGAGACCAAGCCTGGAAGGAATCGTGAAGACCACGATATGGCAGTAAAATACCTTATCTATTAATTAGGTAGTTTTTATACTTTTTAGATAAACCTGATCTCGTGTCCGATCAGAATTTGTTAGTTTTCCTTTTCTAGATAGGAAAGTTCTGTTTCGTGTCCGATCAGGACTGTGTCAACTTGCGGTATATATACGTATGCCCGGGTAGCTTGTAAATGATCTCAACGATCAATAAACTTCGGCGCATCGCCACCCTTTCGATGGGTTCTTGCTTCTCGAGCGGGGCTGCATCGGTTAGGTTCGAACTCCTGTGAGAGGGTAAGACTCGTCACCCCTTACCCAGGTATATCTGCCCTGTCTACGGCTGCATCGGTTCGGTTCGATCTCTTAGGCCGATCAGGTATACCACATCACGCGTGCGTAGATCTTATCAGCTTACTGGGGGCGGTTTATTATCAGTTTGTGCTGCATCGGTTCGGTCCGACCTACTAAACTGCCAGTGATAAATCGTTCCTGCTAGGTTGATGGTTTTTGCGCAAGCGTCTTATCGGAATGTATAGCCGATAAGTTATCTTATTACATCACAGTTGCATTAGGTCTATTGGCTCGTTGAGGTTCCTTTATTATTATCAATCTGTGCTGCATCAGTTAGGTCTGAACTACTAGATTGATAATAATAGATTTATCCTTGTCGAGCCGATCGGTGTATATGCGACGTTTTATCAGAGTGCTTAGCCGATAGGTTATCTTTTTATAAAGCCGACTGTATTATCTTTACTATTTTGGTCATCTATATTATCATCGGTTTTCTAGCCGATACACATGTGTTTCCTCGGCGGTCGGCTGGCTTACTATTCTGCCTATCTATTTTATCATCGGCTTCTAGCCGATGCACATGTTATACTGACAGCTTATCTATTTGTTTATAGCGTTATCGGTTTCCTAGCCGATACACAGGTGCTATCGGCCATCGGCTACGAGGAGCCTATATCAGTCCGTATCGGCCGATAGTCGATGTGCAATTGCTGCTGGTAGCCGGGCACAGGCGAGGACCCGGGAGCGAGGACCCGGGCACGAGGACCCGGGCACGGGCACGGGCACGAGATCCGGGCGCGGACAGCTAGGGCCCGGACACGGTTTTATCATCGGCTTACGGCCTGTGCTCAAGTGTTCCTTCGGAAATCGGCTAGCAGTATTCTTATCGGCCAATTGATTCACTGAGTTAATATTTTCTCCTTATCAATTATCGGGTCAAATTGACTGGCACGCCCGCGAACCTCAAGATTTTAGGACCTGCACTGGAGCTAAGCAGATCTCCCAGGCCTTCGTGTGTCTCCCAGACGCCGAACGGCCCCCGGCGGTTTTCGGCGTCAACAGCAGGTGACTTGAGGTCTAACCTTGGTCAATGGTGAGGATCAGGACTACGGTCAGGGAGAAGCCGAGGTCTAACACGGTCGGGATGCCATGTGACAAGGTTGGACTAAAATCAGTTTGTCTTGAGGTCAACATCGGTCAACGGTAGGATCAGGACAAAACTCAGGAAGGAGTTGAGGTCCAGAACGGTCAAGGGTGCCGGGTGACGAGATTAGACACAAGATGACACACGGTGGATGGACACCGTGTGGGAGATCTTCACAATGGGCTTTGTAAATTAGATATGTAAGCGTTGGAGCAAAATTGGAGAATGAAATCGGAACGAGTGTGCGAACCGGTGCTACAGTGCAAATCGGGTTGCTACAGTGTCGGCCGGTCGCTGCAGTGTCAAACCGGACTGCTACAGTGTCGAGTCGGACTGCTACAGTAATTGCTGCATGTGAGGGAGTCTAAGTTGACTATGAAAAGAAGAATTTAATTTAATAAATTGTAATTAGATTTGGTAAGTGAAGATTTGAGTCCTAGTGTGACTAAGAGTTCTACTCCTACTTTATGTATGAGATTTTAGGTATAAATAGATGAGAGGTTGAGGCCCTGGGGATATAACGTTGGGAAGAGAGAAAAGCTAGGGTTTAGTCTTGAGAGAAAAATGAGTGCTTTGTATGCACTTTATAAACACATCTTGATGCAATAAAGAGAATAATTCTTCAAGATTTGCATTGTCGTTCGGGAGTTTCGTCAAAATCGTTTTTAGTTCCGGGAGATAATCGGCGGTCAGACCGGTAGCAAGGACACGGTCAGATCGGCAGCGTCTTCCAGAAAGGTTAGAGATTTTGATTGAAGTAAAATTAACTTTATTGGTTCAGAGGTAACTTTTTATTCCGCGAAAGTTTGGTTTTTGGTAATTCTACCATTCACCTCCCCTCTGGTAGGCTTAATTTTTGTGTTCGATCCTACAGGCACAGGAGATGGAGGACGATTGCAGGAGGGGATGGCTGTGGTTTCAGCCATTGTGCTCGCCACAGTCGCCATTGCCTACGAGGACCGGAGAGGACAGGGGAGAGAGAAGGCATGGGGATGGATGGATCTGACAACAGGCAAAGGAAAGAAGATGGACAGTGGCCAAGGAAAAAGGATGGACATGGGCATTTTGGTCCTTTTAGAATGATTCTCTCTTTTAATTGGCTGAAAATGATAAAATAATGCAGATAATGTCTAGGAGCAAAGAACCATGTTTTTTAAGTGTTTACCAGCAAAACCGTATTCTTATGATGTCCACAAGTAAAGATCGTATTTTTCAAATGTCCTGTGGCAAATTTTGTCTAACTAATAACTCTGGCCTAGTCTTTACGACATGTGTCTGAGGAGTTGCAAAAGTTTCTACGATCTTGCTCTAGCCTGCATGAATAATTATAGTGCGTAATCGATGGTGGTGGGACAATATGCACGGCTGAACTAGCAAAGCAAATAATTTGTGCGTGCATCTGTCGATTAGATATGCATGCTATGGCACAAGATATATCTCCGCGTACATACCGATGGCTCCTCACTACTACAGAAAATATCTTTAGTGTCGATTGGGACGGGTCATTAATGTCGTTTTTCCAACCAGCACTAAACTTATTCACAACGTACACCTCAGTACTGCTTCACCCACGCCAATCCATCTGGAGTGGTCAAGGACGCTGCCTCGTGGTCTCCGTCTCCTTACCACTCTTTGCCTCCAGTGATGGCCAATGGAGGAAGACGGAATAATCTCCTCCACTATCTGGAGAGGGATGGTCCCCCCCCCCCCCACCACATCTGGCGGCAGGGGTAGGGTGGAGCACGGCAGGCGGAGGACGGTAGATTTGAAGGTGGTGATGCAACAACGAGCAAGAGGCAATGGTGGCCTGATCTTCGAGCCGAGAAGCCAACCTGCCGATCCTCCCTCATCGGCGGAGAGAGAGGGCTAGGGTCGCCAGCGGAGGGAGAGATTGGAAGGCAAAAGCACAAGGTGGACGGCAAGAAAGTGGACAACGAGAGGGAGGGCAAGAGAGTGGAGGATCAGGAGGGTCACCGGCAGAGATAAGAGAGCAAGAGATTGAGAGATTAAGAGGGACTGAGGGGGAGATGGAGAGATGGGGGAGAGATATGCACTTTACAGATTTTTTGTTCGGATTGGCTTGATTTTTATGTCAATTTATTTAAAAAAGGGTGTGGGGGGCATCAATGCCAGTTTGTAGAAAAAAAACTAGCACTGATAGCCATCCCCCACATCAGTGTCAGTTTTAAATACAAACCGACAGTGATGAGGTTTTATCGGTGCCGATTTTATTCCCTCACAGGGCGCGCGAGGGTTAGGGGGAAGAGAATCCCATCAGTACTGGTCTGTGGCAAATGCATGACCAAATTTTACGGGGTGCCGATGAAATGGAGCAAACCAGTATAAGCGGATCAAATACAAGACAAATAACAAAAATAAATGAATATATTGCAAGTATCTATTTAAAAAATTAGAAAAAGCTAATTATGTTTTGATCATGTAGCTTTTCCTTGTATCTAGCAAGCGTAAACATGTGTAGAAGTAAAATAACATACACTGTCACCTTCCCCTTGTTGGGATAGCCCCTGATACCAGCTAGCATCACTGTTGGTTTTGGCTAAAAGACACTGGTAGGGCAGCACGGTTGAGGTGTTCTTTGGTAGTGCCAGCCAGGGGTGGTACAGTTGAGGTGTTCTATGGTAGTGTTGGCTGGTGGTGCAACACTGTAGAATTTTTTTGTTTACAGAAATTCAGCCAATAAAACTAATGCAAAAATGATCCATGGGACTAGAGCAAGCGAGTGCTACGGTTTTGCATAGCTAGCTAGCTGGAATTGTCACATGGGGTTCAGCCATGTATATATAGGTCTCATTTAACGTGTGCCTCTAATAAAAATATGCACATAAATTAGGCTGCCATGTGATTAGGCAGAAATTAAAGTGGCCAGGTATTTTAAGACCTCAAACATGCATATCAAGGCCTTCTTTGAAACGGAGAAATTTTATTGGAATTTTTGGAAGTTGAACTAATGTGGTGGTCTTAATATGCATGATGAAAATCATGTAAAACTAGGTGGTGGTCTGCGGATAGTTGTTGGCGATCATTAAACACTGTTCTGACCTCCAATTCGGCAAATAAATAGGTAAACTCAGAGTTCAACGCATCACTTTGGTTTAGATTAACGTATTTCTACTAGTTCTGCCGTTTCTAAGTTATTTTGCAGATGTCTTCTAACATAAGAAGAAAAAGCATGAAAAATGAAAGAAATGGAACTGGCTGGGTCATGTGCCCTATCTGGACAACTAAGTAGTGACCGGTCGGCACCTACAAGGGGGCCAAGAGGCCCAGGGGAGGGCAGCCGGGTTAGCTGACCACTTTGGTCAGGCCGGCCGGCACCCTTTGGCTCGGTCGATGACGCCTGAGTGCCGGCCTCTCCTCTAGGTTCCGGAGTCAACCAAACTAGGTGAGTAGGCTGTCTGGCCCACCAAGGAGATGGACAGACTTGTCCAACAGCTCCACCAACCTTAGGACTGCCTCGACCGTCATAACCAAGGAATCCAATGCTTACAACCGCCATTCGAAGTCAATCTCAGCCATCCACCGAAGCAACCAACCTGATGGAGGGTTGAGGTGGCCACCCATGTGGCCGTCTAGCCCCCCTCCTGCATGGTCTGCCAGTCACCAACCTCTCTAGGTCGCCTACAAATGCCTCACTCCACTCCATTTCGCTATAAATAGGAGGCATTCGGCTCAATCAAGCATCCACTCACTCATCCAACTGAAGGTTCACTCATTCATACACACTAGAAGCTCTAGCCTAGTTATATTTTGTAGTTCAGAACACTCCGAGTAAAATCCGCAGACTCTAGTTCATAGAATAGAAGTAGCAGTAGTCACGAATCGAGTTCAAGTCAGGTGACCGCCCCGGTGCTAGAGGAGGCAGCTTTGGAGGTTCGGTACGGTCTTGTATCTTCTCGATTCTGTACATTCTGTTCAATATTAATATATCGTTCATATTTTGCCGAGTTACTTTCTGCATTCATTTTCTTTATTAATTTTCCATGCGAAATATTCTTTTTGGCTGATCGTTGTCTGCATTTAGCTTGAGTACTTTACATATGTTTATGGGTTTTTTTAGATTAGTTTATGACATAGCTAAGTCTGGGTGTTCTTCCTTTTGATCAAAAAGTTGAATACCAGTCAAAGCCGTAGGGGTGGTGCCTAGGTCTTATATTAGAAAGAATGGCATGTTATAGAAGCGGTGGACGCAGGTGATACTTTGGGATAAATATGATACTTCGTAATACTCTGAGGTGAGGTGATACATTGGTAAATCCGTGCAGTTGCGGATACTATTTGTAAGGGCATAAGAAATACAACCACTAGTGTCATTATAAATTTGTCATTAAATAACATATATACATCCATACTCTGTTGTAAAAGAAATATTAAAAATACAACATAATTTGAACTCTGGCCGAACTTGATCAAAATTTTCAGATATTCACATTAACATGGCAATTCCTATGTCCATGAATCAAACATGATGGCTTCTTTAAGAACTCTCACTAATACAATAAATCAAAGATATAAAAACATTATGGTATATTTGTTTCTCTTCTCCCTCAATATTCGGACTAATAGTGGATTTTCTCACAATGTCTAACGATATTCTTCCACTTACCAAACATTGCATACAGTAATGCATATTTGTGGTAGTTTATAACCTGTTTCAAATAAAAAAATGTCCCTCATCATTAACATCTCTTTATTACCGGGTTTACAAAAACTTGTCTTTATGATTATTTTCATTAGTTCTGATGGATGGCACGATTTAGGAACACTTAATTTTTTCTTCTATAATAGATCAATATTAATTTAAAGCTTAAAAATAAAGAAAAAATAGACTATTTTACTTCCTCGAACTATCTCACCAGAGCACTTAACCCCCTAAACATTTCTAGGCTTATTTTACACCTTTAACTATTGGAAACGGTTCATTTTGCTCCCTAACGGTACTTCTCTTTTTTGTTTCTCTCTATATAAGTTGTATTTTACATAGAAATTTTGCTAAGATGATCGATGCATTACAACTTATGTCTCCAAATTTTTAAGAATTTTTTGTCACTGTTTAGATAGGTTGGAAGCACCTAAGATTGATTTAAACATTGAGTTTTTAAATGTTCAATCAGACAATCATAAAAAAATTAAAATATTTTTGAACTTTGGTAATGGTGTCATCTATGGCTCTAAAAAGTTTTATCTTAAAATACGACTTGTATAAAGAGAAACAAAGAAGAGAAAAATTATTAAGGAGTAAAGTGAACCATTTTCAATAGTTTAGAGGGTAAAATGAGCCAAAAATAGTTTAGGGGGTTAAATAATCCAATGAAATAGTTTGAGGAAGTAAAATAGACTTTTTCCAAAAATAAAACAGGTACTGTTATTTTTTTATATTAGTTATTCATGCTTAACATGAACTATGTTTAACATAAACTATTTTAATATTCTTAATTTAATGAAATTTGTATGGTAATCCAATTACTAATTTCATATTGGAAATGCAACTACTCTATTGAATGGTATTGATATGGTTTCTAGAATTTCTAATGTTTATGAATTATTATTCCAATTTTTAGTGTTTCAAGGATTTACTATGAAATTTTCATCAAAATCAGTAATATTTGATTATATTTTTTATTTTCAGAATTATCACTCTATTATTTTTTGCATGTATTGCTCATTCAATATTTTAATCATAAATACTGATATTTATAAGTTGTATTTAGATTTGGACTTTTGATTGTATAAATTTGCACTGACACTTCTTTACATGTTTATTTCTTTTATTCCAAAATTGTAGTGATTAGTGATTTGGATTATGTATTGTAATTGAATTGTTCAATTCATTATATTTTTATTCGGAATGTGAATTACCCATATTGTCTAATATATGGACTCTTTGGTTTTATACTCGGACTCTTTGGTTTAATCTAGACCATTATACTCTGGACCCACACTTTAATCAATGTCTTATAATTTTTCTTTTTCACTGAATAATATGGGAATTTCTAGGCCATGATAACGGACATGGTGGCTCTCTTTTGTATTACTTGATTAAGATAATAGAATAATTGATTCTTGCATTGCAAAAGGAAACCCAAATCTAAAATATTTAAACTTCCTGTTTCTAATAGGATTACAAGACATTAGTGATGCGCAATGAATGCGTATGTGGTTTTAAACTGAAAAACTACTACCTCCGTTATTTTTTTCTTATCGATTTGAATATTGACACAGTCTCCAATGCATGTCTCATCATTACTTTTTCTACTTATATATTTATAAAACTTATTAAAAATATAACCATATGAAAGTGTTTTTAATTTTTTTAATCTATTAATGATTTAAGATATTGAGGTTTAACTACACGTATTCTAATATGGCATCCTTTTGCGAAATAGAGGGAGTATATACTCCCTCCATTCCAAAATATAGCAACATTTAGATTCAAACTAGAATGGAAGCCCGTGCACATGCGTGGGATTTAAATTTTAATAATGTTTAGTATGGTAAAGATGTAAAATTTTAATTTTGGGTGATTTTAAACTCATGATATTTTCTCTTAAAAATTTATTTGGGACTGTTTTGAACGTTGGTTATCATTTTTTTTGAAAGGACCCTCAGGACACAAGAATTATGAACTTAAATTAGTTGAGACCATGAAATCTTGAATTCTCAAAACAAAAATATTGTTGCATTATGCAACAATAGAGTTGCCTCCTAAGTAAATCTTCGTTAATGTATGCATCATGTATTTGTTCTTGTTAATTCAACGAAGTCGATGCATGGGCTATTTCTTTTCCCATGATTCCCTACCACACATGACCTGTGCTACGCGAGGCTAGCAATGCTTTCTACAACCCATCGAGATACTTCACAACCATGCTACTTTCAATTAGTTGGGTAAAGTTTACAATTAACTAAAGGATGGATTTACTATGAATTAAAGGATGAACGGGAGAACACGGTCAGATGCCTAAAAATAATGGGACCACTGGTTTCAATGATGAATTAAGGTTTGAATTTTTTAAATTCTTCTCCAAGAACTTTTAGAATTTTCCCTATTTTATTAGAAGCTTTGAAAAAGGATGTATAATTTAAAAGTTGTGTTAATGGTCGAAAGATCGTTTCTAATCACCAAGATCAATGCCGATTGCTCCCAACACGTATTCATGCACATTAAGCTAATAAAAGGGCATTAGATATCAAAAGGTTACAATTGGTGTAAAATTTAAGGGTTGGGTATTTTGCTTTTTGAGAGAATTTTTAGGTTTTTTTTTCTAATTTAGTAGAGGTCTCAAGATGACATGTGGCCACACATGTCTTAGTTTGTTTACCACTAAAATATAGTCAATATGAGTCTTAAATTGTTCATTTAATTATAATTAATGCAATGGTTCAAATGGATTATAAATTGAATGTATACTTATGATGTGTCATAGTACTATGATATGTCATATCCAGTACTAGATTTTTTATTTTAAGACGGAGAGAGTATTAATATATAATCATCTATAATAATGGATCTACGATTTAAGTAAAAACAGATAGCTTCATATTTTGCTTTCTTTTCTCAACATTTCTACTCCTCCGTCCCAAAATATAAAGACTTTTGGAGTTGATCACGAGTATTAAGGAGAAATATAATATGAAACGAGGGATGATTGTGATTGGTTAAGATGGGGCAGTAGGTGAAAAAAATTAAATAAGAGGTTGTTGTGATTGGTTGAGATAAGTAGGTAAAAAGGTAGCTATATAATACGATAAATTTTGAACGCTAAATATAGCTTTATTATTAGACAGATTGGGTAGGATTTTCTAATTTGTTAGAAGCGTCGAAGGAAATCCTAGGAAGGTTTTAAAGGATATTTAGTGGACATTTAGAGGTTTTTTCTAATTTCAAGTGAGGTGGACCACATCCTTACGTGGGTATCTTGGCCTTTTGAGTACTATATTGTAATTTGCTTAAAAGTATGATTTATAAATTAAGGACAAATTAAATATTCGATGGTTTCCTTCTTAAATAAATAATTGGTAATTATCTTCTGTCGTACCATGCTTACCACTAATCATGCTTACCATGCCTGTTGTCTATTGGTTCCCATGCTTATTATCTGCAGACATGGCATACAAGATGTTTACGACGTCAAAATTATGTAGTGTAAGAAAATCTCGGTGTTCTATTCGATTAGAATTGCGTAGCTGGAGCGCTTGATATATTGATCACTAATTTAGTGGTGGATTAAAGAGTTGATATTTTTTATTTTCAGAATTTCAATAATTTCATCTATTTCTTCAAATTTAAGCAAACATCAATGATTGCTCGACAGATTTGATTGTTTCCTTGCAAAAAATTTAAATCTAATTTCGAATAAAGACCACAACTCTATAAATGTAATTAGCATGGGTAGAGTATTTATAACTCTTCAAGCGTATTAGACTGTAGTCTATTCTTGTCTTGTGAATTCTATTTATCAAGAGTTTATTTTTGCCACGCGAATCCCAATTATCAAGAGTAAGGTTTACAAGCTGAATTGTCTTGTGTGGGGATACAAACCAAACTAAATTAAACCCCATGATATTTAATAAAAAAATTTGGTTTGACTAATTTTGTTTGGGGAAACCTATGTAGCTTTTTTGAGAAGTGGCATAATTAAGGTATCATAATTGAGGTGAAGTTTGTCTATGGATTAAATTAATTGAATCGCAAGCTGTTATATCCATGCGTGCATGCATGTAGCACATTTTTTTTTCTCTGATGGAAATAGGGACATAGGACTGGTACACACATGCAGGAACAGATTTTTTTTCTCAGCAGGATGGTGCCTGCCACCCTTAGGGGCGCCCGAACCTCTTCTCCTTCATTGGTGTGCAAAGGAGAAATCGCGTTGAGTACTTGGACTATATGCTCTGTGATACTGGGGAATGATATTTATTCATATCAAATCTAATATCCAATGGTTAAAAATAATGGATCCACTGATTTAAGTGAAAATTTCAAGGATTTTCTAAGAATTTTGGCTACAGGGACATGATACTTATTCATATCAAATCTAATATCCACTGATTCAGTATCACTTAGGAATGATACTTATGCTTTTTTCTAAGAATTTCAAAGATTTTTTCTAATTTACTAAAGGGACATGTGGCAGCCTAGCTCGTTGCATGTCGAGTGTAGGCACATTATTACAGATAGTTGCAATCTACTTGCAGTCGACTATTGTTTGCCACAGCTTGGTGGCCTCCTCTATTTACCTATCGTTTGTTGATGGTTGCGCACTTAGTATCGTCCTTTCTCTTCTCTGCTTGATGGCACACGTGCTCATCGGATGCTAGCTAATCAATAGGTGCATGATACCTCGTAAGCAATTTGACTTGACAATTGGTAAATAGTGGTTTGCACGTAGAACTTATATTCCTGGGGATTAGTGGAAAATATGATTGATATTTTAGGCTATCTCTAATTGACTGAGTAGATTGCATTCTACCTATTAAGCGTTTTATTAGCTAAGTAATACATTTAAGTTTAAAAATCTAGAGGTCACGAAGGGGGAAAAATTATACACTCCCACGACACAGTGTCAAAAGAATATGTTTGATCTTTAATTTTTAAATAATATATGAATTAGAATAATTAAGAAATTAAATTCATAAAAATACATTCAGGATAAATCTAATATTATTTTGACATATCTCTATTTTACAGTAGAGTAATATGGGTCTTAAATTATTAATTTGGTTTTTATCTTAACTATCCTAGAAGGAAAAAAAAGGGAAAAGAGAGGATGAAGGGGGACGTCGGGCCGGCGTATGTACGTACATGCACACCTTACATGAGGGATGTAGGATGTGGTCTTTCCTTTTAGAGATAAATCAATTGGTATAATTTTTAAAAGATAGATCTAACGGTATAAAATAATGGGTCTATTATATTATATTAAGTGAAATTCAATGGGTAGATGTTTTACTTTTTCCTCAAAATTATAGGATTTTCTCTAATTTTTTAGAACAATGTGTAACGGCCTAGGAGAGTTCTAGAGGATATTTAATGAACATTTAGTATATAATAGATAGATAGATAGATTTTGTCTTAAATATAACAACCCATCACAAGTACAAGATGATTTTTATCACTAAACTCTCCATACCACTCCTAGTATCCCATCAAACCAACAACCTATGGGCCCATCATCCACCCACTTTAATGAGGGATATTTTAGATATTTTATCTCAATCCATAATCTTCTAAAAACTTTAAAAATAACTTATATTTTAGGATAAAGAAAATATTAGCTAACATTAATACTCCCGCAAGGCAAAAGGTCGAGTTGGGAACAATTAATTAATCAAATGTACGCCACGAGAGGTATTATCATATTAAGCGGAAAGTGAATATATATAAATTGCTCAAAAACAAAAAATAAATGTAGACAGCGTACTATGATAGCTAGCGATCGGTCTCATCAATCTAATTAATATGCACTATTGAGATGTAGTACATCGACTAAATCATTTCGCGTAGATTGTACAATGGACTGCTACAGATACTGACCAGTGAAGTAACAGTACTCTACTTTGTTTTAGATACGTTGTTGTGTACTTTATGACTGTATCAGCGTATGTCATACTCCTAGCTTGGTCTCCTTTTTTCTTGGGCATCCGAACGCGGGTAGCGGGCCACCTGGAGGGATCAATGATGAATGGATTGACGATCCGTGGAATGTAAACCGATCGGGTTGATATGTAAGCTCAATCATGATCTGTCCACCCGGCAAAAACCTCAATTCGATCTGTGTCAAATTTTGATATGAATTATTTTAATTCAAATGCTCAATCATTAGAGTCAGGCATGCGGTGTGTGGACACTAACATATATGTGCACTATATCTTGGAATATACATATGCTTATCTAAAACTATATGTTTCACAATGTTTAATAGCTAATAATCATTCTGTTCATACTAGGATCTACTGACAGTGACAATAATGCCAAGTATCACCGCTGGTTCTTGGCATGCATGAACCGCTATTGATACCCGTTTTCAGATCCGAACTTTTAGCAATTTTATTTAAGAAAATTATTAAAAAAAATAATTCGGAGCAGTAAAAAAATTAACTCGTACAAAAACCAGTTATTTGCACGCTAATTGGAAAAAAAAATAAAAGATTTGCACCACTAAATTATGGTGGGTCCATATTATATACAATAGTGTTGATTGATCAAATGGTATTGTATTTATGAAATTTGAAGATAAGAGTTTATACCAAATCCAGTTATTGTATTTTTTAAATTTATTATAAATATAAAAGATACAATTGTATCTATGTAAATAAAAACTAATGGCCGTACTATCAAATCCTATTTTTTACTTTTATAATCTAACTCTGCGCAAAATTGGCCATGGGAAGATCCAGTGGCTAGCTAACTATTTCTTTTTAGATAATAGATCATTGTTGATCCAGCTTTGTAAGAAAGCCAAATATAACAGAGTTATCACATACTCCAGGACCTACTTGCTTATGTCCCAAAATATAAGATGTGTATGTATTTTAATATTCAACTCTTATAATATTAATTATATCAACAATTAGTCTGAATGTAAATTGAATATTGTTTGATGAAATAATATCATTAGATTGACATTTCAATGTACTTTTCTATGATTATGATTTTGTTGCCACAAATTTAGTCGTATATGAGAAATTAAAAATTAAAAATTAGTTTTAGAGATTGTGTCAAGATTGACCGCCTTATATTTTGAGACTGAGGTAGTATTAAGCCGGCATATATGGACATGAACTTTATACAACTAATGCTGTAGCTATCTAATAACAATTGAAGCAACCTTATTGATTTGTTACGAAACATCCAACCGTGTATCTAGAAGCAACATTCGTGTAGTACCACCACTTAGTGTGTGGCCAAGGATCAGTTCAGTACGGACATCGATCTGCAACTATATGTCGAGGTCATCATCATATCAGATCGATGCAAAATTACAAACCGCGCGATGTGATGCGTATAGGGACGAAGAGAGGGAAAGCTAGCGACAGGGGAGCTAGCTACAGGCCACGGCAAAATGGGCCGGAGGAGTTTGTTACCCTCTGCTAGAAAAAAGTTTTTATAGGTGAACTAAATTCAGTTTTCGCAGCCGGATGCCCCACCTGCAATCGCTGATTTTCATATGCGAGCTTACATTCACCTATGAAAATTGATTTTTACAGACAAGTATGTAAGAGATCCGTTTGTGAAAATCGATTTTTACAGACAGGTATATAAGAGTCTCGCTTGTGAAAATCATTTTAACAGGCGGAACTCTACTAAACCCACATGCAAAAACAGTTTTTTGGTTAAAAAAAAAAGAAAATGAACTAAGGTTCGAGGAGGACAATGGCGATGGTGATATGGGTGCTCACTGGCCGACGAGGACGTGCACAGCGGAAGCAGCAAGATGCTCGCACCACCACCGTCACCCCATTCTCCTTCACTGCCCCCGAAGCCAAGGCCGTGGACAACCTTGCCTGGATCCGCCCGCCGACACCGTGGACAACCTCGCTTGGATCTGCCCACTGGCACCGTAGACAACCTTGTCTTGTATGGATCCGCCCGCAGTCGCCATCGTCATCCCCATAGTCTAGGGGCCATCGCCGTGTGAGCCGTCACAGTGGGGGATAGAGAGAGGACAGCGGTGACAGGCGCTAGGGGAAGGAGAGAGGGCTGCGGCAGCGATAAGCTAGAGGAGTTGAGGAGAGGCTGCACGGCCATTGCACTGGGAGAGGAAAGAGGACTTTGCTCCTTGGCCGCGTCATGCGTCAGTTGTTTAATAGCCATCGCAATTTACACAATCAGTTATCTTTAAGCCTCACCTGTAAAAGTTGATTTTTACAGATAGACTCTAAAGAGGACCGTGTACAAAAGTAAGATATTTTTATAGGCGGGGCTAGATCTACAGGAGCGTCCATTAGTTTTACAAATGGAATTTTTTATAGTCCACCTGTAAAAATAAAATCAAGTATTATAACAAATTATTTTTATAATAGTGCCTTCGAATCTTATATTGATCTTAAACCAAATTAAAAAAGGACACATCAGCCATACGATCTTGTGAGACAACTAGCTAGCTAGCTAGCTAGACGGGTTTGTGTTTGCGTCGTGCTAAAAGCCACATAAGTTTACCTAATTATTAGTTAGTTGCATTAATTATTTTATTAGTTATCATCTGTACTCGAGGATGTATTGGTGGTGTATACTCAAGTATCTGTGTAGTGCTGATATCGTCTAAATTCGATGTCACGGTGTGATATGATTTAGATATGTTCTAATGTACTTGTGATCCACCAAGTTGGGCGATCATGGGACATCAGGGGCAATTACATATATTCACGGGAAGGATTTTCCTGGCTCTAAGAACTGTACCTCTTCCCCCCCACCTGATCCAAGAAAATTGGCCGGATGCAAAAAAAAAAAAAAAATACCTATCATGCTGAATAAGATGGGAAAATGGTTAGTAAAAACGCGGACTAGCTGGCACTAGTAACCGTGTGGGGTACCTCATCAAAACGTTTCAGGAACAATTATAGTTTTAATTGAAGATAAACCGATTGTAACAATCCTATATATATATATGATGACACACATAAATGGTTCTCCACTTTCTACCTTGAACTGAAGAAAATTTTACTGTTATTGAGGAGTGCCGGGAGGTAATATATTTTCATTGAGGACACGCATATTGGCACGCAAAGGTCCGTGGGAAGGGCCCATCGCCGATTTGGATTTACTTTTGGAGAACAAGGACGTTCCTAGCTAGCTAGCTGAAAGCACATGTTTGGATGGTTGCTACATATTGTAATCGATATATCTTTCCAACTTGCCAGCTCGCCACTGCGGCAATGCTACTACGCACGACTAGCCCATGAACCTCGCAGGCAGATATATCCATCGAACTTAGTTTAGTTGGTGTCGTTTGCCTAACGCCAAAAAAAGTTTTAAGAGAAAACACGTACGCGTACTTGATCCTGCCAAATGTTGCTCCTAATTAAACCCCATGCATGTGAACTAGCCGCAAACAAAATCCACGCATGCTTAATATATGACTGTACATGCATGCACAAGCCAGATGCAGCTACTAAGCTCTGATCACTTAATTTTAAAACCTTGTGGGAGATCATCAGTGGGGGCAATTGTATCCAGAGGGTTTGGGCGCAGCGACGCCTCCAAAGCCGGCACCCAACTCGCAAGATTCTCGCTTGCCACTTAATTGATCGCTCGGTCGCTAGCCTTTGATTTGTTGCTATTGCTCATCACAACACGTCTTAAACGTCACGGGGTAAAGCCAAAACGGACTTGGATTGTACAAATCCAGTAGTTGCTCCCAAAATCGTCCTTTGATTGTATAGATACAGATGGTATATATATGGATCGATGTGCCCTACATGTTTTCTTTTCGCGCAGCTCCCTCTCAGGTGAAGTCCCCACTCGTAACAGTCAACATCCTACATGTGCTCTGGGTAATGCACGCTACCCCTAGCGTGACGAATCGGGCCATGTGTGCTGTTGTAAGTTCTAAGCCACTCGTGGTTGCAAACCCAAGCGCAAATGGAGTGAGGGAGTTCCTTGCAAAAAGATCATATCTATCTGATACCGAGATTTATTCAAATTATCATTACACCTTAAGGAATGTTAACTTCGTGATACTAGTTCAATATCATTTTAAAAACTCATGGTACCATCATTATTATCGTTGAGTATCATCGTATATCAATAAGTATCATCAAGTATGGATAGGTGTCGTTGAGTATCATCAAGTATATTATCGCGTATATCAACAAGTATCATTCAAGTATCAATAAGTATCATTGAGTATCACTCTTATCGTGTATCGACAAATATTGATAAGTACCATTTAGTATCATTAATTATCAACAGATGTAATATCTAAAAGTATCGTGACACGGTAACAAGTGTTACCATGATACCGGTATCAGATATCATGATATGATACCAAGTGGTTCAATAACACCAATGATGCATTGATATATTATAACACTAATATAATATCTCGAGGTACCATGATATATATCTGAATATATCATTAGTGTCATTAAGTATTATTTTGTGACGATAAGTACCATTATGATATCATAGAGAATTCAAATGTATAGACGTGGAAGACTCCAAGGCTTTCCGATTAAAAAAGAAAAATAAAAAAGAGAGAAAAATCACCAGAAAAAATTTAAAAAATCAAACAAAGAAGAATGTGTCATGCCTGCCATAGTGGCTCGACTTCGCATGCACCGCTGGACAACCAACATCGACGCGCCGCCGGGCCACCACGTCGCCTTCGCACGGTCGCTGGCATCAGCGGAGCTGCACGCGCTGCCAACGCCGTCGCACAAAGCAGCTGACGCGCGGGGAGCGGGCGGCCGTGAGGAGAAGGGCGCGGTGGGGAGCGGAGCCGAGCGTTTCTGCCGCGTTTGACCCCGAGCCCGAGGCGACGATCTCGAAACGAAACAGGTCGCGCCGCGCGGGACCGCGCAGCATCACGGGACACGGGCCACGGCCTAAGCAGGTGACCGGCCGTCCCGTGGCGAGCCCATGCATTCGCCTCCAGGCCAGGGCCCAAGCCATCCCAAAATCGCGGCCGGTTTCCGCTTCCGCTGATCTCCTCGTGACCTCGTGTGATCGTGGCCTCCTCCTCACCCGTAACGCCCAGGCGCTTCGCGAGAGTTCCACACCCTTCCAATCCACGCGCCGACGCGGCGCGGCAACGTATCACAGCCTACTTCTCCGGCTACCCACCACGCCACCGGCAGTCCGCAACCGCACGGACCGTAGAGATCACATCACACGCAATACCGGAGCCAGCAACGCCGTGACCCCAGCGACTGTCCCTTAAGCGCGCCTCCCGGCGATGTCGACGCAGTCCATCTCGCCCGCGGTCGCGTCCGCGCAGTACTCGTACCCGGCTGCCGCCGCGGCGGCGGCTGCTGTCCCGTCCTACTTCCCCGTCCCCTTCCACCTCCAGAACGTGCAACAGCCCGCCTGGCCAGCGGCAGCCGCCGCTGCGGCGCCGGCGTACAACGCCGTCTACCCTATTCCCCAAATCCCGCAGGTAGGAACTGCCCCCCTTCTGATTACCGTTTCCAATTCTCCTTTCTGTGTGAATTCCACGCGTTGCAGATGTGGTGATGGCGGATCTGGGAGGATCTAGGTTCTCTGTTATTTTAGAGGCTTGGGGTTCAAGTTGTTTGGGGATAATAGTGCACGATAGCGCATCCAAATGTTGTCATGTTTGATTAGTGTATATAAACGAAATGATTTGATCTAGAGTACAGTCGTTGTTCACTTGACAGTCGATCAAAATCTTTCTGGTGTATTGCTGCATAGTGGGTAGTCTTATCAAAAAAGTTCATGAATAATCTTGGTCCAAGCGTTTGTTTTGATCCAAAGTTAACCCATAAACGTTGAACTAATATATATGGTGATGGTCTACTGCTTAAACCCTTTAACCGAAAAGTTCACTTGGGCGTTCACCATCCGCCTTTTATCCTTGGGATAACGCATTGTAATTCTGTAAACGTGGAATGCTCAATGGAGACTAATTCATTTTGCAGTATACCACTTATCCTCTATAGTTCATATCTTGCGAAATCTGTGCAGAATGATGCACGGAAACTTATATCTTTGGCTTCTGTTATGCAAAAACTTGGATGCTATGTGATGATTTCATCTCCATAGATGTGGGGAGGTGTGCCAATCTTTCAATATATTAACTCTTAATTATTAACATTTGATGGGAGACTTGTCCGCTAGAAGTGCAAGTTGTAATTCAGTATAAATGAAAAAGGGTGTAGCTTCATAAATCAAGAACCTGATAATACCTTTTTTTTAAAAAAAAACTAGCTGTAACTAGTCTATTATGGTGTCACCACAACACAGGTGCAACAGCTGTTCCAGAAAGATTCGCAGATAATTACTCCTGAAGCTCTAGCAACTGTGAAGGCTGCTATTGCAAATAGTGAGAAAGACAAGAAGGTTGAAGTGAACAAAAAGGCCGTACCTCGAAAGGCAGCTGGGCAGTCTTGGGAGGATCCAACGTTGGCTGACTGGCCCGAAAGTAAGACCTCTTTCTTACTATTTCTTCTTAATTGTGTCAAAATGCTGTGGTTCTATGATCTATAAAATCTTGAACTTGGCAGTGTAACATTTTCTTAACTTGTCTGAATGTTATCCTCAAGGCAGCAAAACCATCAAACACCTTCAATTCCCCAGGCAAGATATAATGTTTGATGTATATTATATTAAGACATAAACTTTTTCCTGTTTCCTTTTGTTAAAGGTGACCGAGGATGTGATGTGTAGCCCAACAGGTTTCAGAGTTGATGCCTGTCTCGTGGAATTTAGGTGGGCTTTGCAGATGATATAGTAAACATTCTTTGTGCTTATACAAATTGTTTTACAGCCATTGTTACCTCGTTTTTGTATGCCCAAATTGATCTTATGTATAGAGAGAAAATTGGTCTACTGCACATTTTGGTCAAATTATTCTACTTCTATTTGGTTCTGACGTTCCTGGTTTATTTTTTATGATACACTTGTCATCATGGGATTCATCTAGTTATGGATTCTTGTTGGGGACTGTTCCAACAAAGATCTTTCCCTTTATATATAATAGTCTATGAAGCATGAACACTATAAAGTTTCATTCCTTATGTTCGTGTTCACGTACAGGAGGAAGCTTTTAGCTAATCAGCTTCCTTCCTGCGACAATCTGCTTTTTTCAGTTTTATCATGTTATGTTCCCGTCTGTCAATATAGACATGAGCTATGCTCAGCTCTAGCAGATTTTTTGTCATCTTTGTTTTTAATATTTTTTATACAAATAAATAGATTAATTGTATTTTGCGTTTTCAGCTACCATTTTCTAGTTTTATACGCTTGACTGATGTATCAGCTACCACTATTATTTATATGCTTCATGATGTATCATCCATGGGGTCTAGGTGTAGCAGCTTTACTGTATGGTAATTTGGCAGCGGCAAGCAATGTTGGCAGGGTTAAATATCATTTGTGATGCTATATTTTCGTTGAAGTTTACTAGCACCTGAACTGAATATGTTTTTGTGCTCTGCTCTGTCATGTTTAATCATAACTGCATTGAAGTAAATATGTTATTCTACTTTAGTCTGTTGTGATGAGCAAGAATGCTGCTATAACAGTTGTTTTCCTCCAATGTGCACTTTGTTTGTTCCAAAGCATTCATACTTAAATCTGCCAAATTTTTCCCATCCACAGATGATTTCCGGTTGTTTTGTGGTGATCTTGGAAATGAAGTGAATGATGATGTTCTTACAAAGGCGTTTTCAAAATATCCGTCCTTCAACATGGCTAGGGTGAGTCACATGCTTTATAGCATGGCATTTTTTTAGCTTCTTCGTCGTGATACCTTTTTGTTGCTTTAAGATGAGTGTTGATCATGTACGTCTTCGGCTTCAGGTTATTAGGGACAAGTGTACTGGTAAAACTAAAGGCTATGGCTTTGTTAGTTTTGCTAATGCGTCGGATCTTGCTGCAGCATTGAAAGAGATGAATGGTATGAGTTCCTGCACCACTCGCTGTCACCATTAGCCTGGACTATCCTCGCATTTCATATAACTAACACATCTAACATGCTGCAGGTAAATATGTTGGAAATAGGCCAATCAAACTACGCAAGAGCACATGGAAGAACAGAATAGACTATGAAGCATTACAGAAGCCGAAGGTGTTGGTTCCCATGCTTATCTTTTGAGACTACTACTATTTCTCTTATATGAGTGTTCATTTAACTGATTTGTGCTAAATTTATGCAGACTCAACCACAGAAGAAGTTTAAAGCACAGAAAAGAAGCATTCTACACAAGTGAAGCAAATTCACACACCTAGAATGTGGCACCATTATCATATTACACAACTGCCTTGATGGTTCTTCAATAACCGACGTTCAAACCTGCAGCGCCCGGCAGTGCATGTGTCACGTTTGGCCTACCTGATTGTTCTAGTGGAGTAAGGCTCATTCCAGTTCATAATGGAAATTCAGGTGTAAATATTCTAATGGCTGGCACCGTTTGTGAACACTACATATTTCTCTTATGATGAACTCGTGTAGTGTAACCTGGTTATAAATATTTGCTTCAGAAATGCCTTTGTTTGATTTGCCACTTGGTGAACCATCAATTTGGGTGTACATGCAACGGTCTAGTTTCATAATCTGGAGCATATCATGCACATTTGAAAAATGAATAAAAGTCCCCTCAACTATGATAACTCCATCCATACTTTGATTAACTGAGGTAGATGGAAGGACTCAAATTAAATGAAGACGGAAGAGATGGACTAATATGTTACCGAGGAACTCTTTACCTGTTGAAAGTTGAAACTTTCATCGGCATGTCCAATTACACATGATTGCCAAAAACGAAAACACACGAGTCTCACCTTGGGCTTAAAAATTTGTGATTATTAACCTTAGCCCCGAAAATTAATAAATTTTAGCTTTCGGACAAGAAATTTTAAGTATTACCTCAGTAAAAAAAATATGAATTTCGAAGTATTAACATTGGCCCCAAAAACACGCATCCACAACTGAGCTAAAAACGCATGTACATTGCACAACTGAGCTAAAAGCGCATGAATACTATATCTTCCATAAAATTTCATGAGTATATTATCCTAGGGAAAAACACATGAATATCAACGTTTTGTGCAAAATTCCATAATTATTAGCCTTGGGCTAAAAAATGC
Source organism: Oryza meyeriana var. granulata (assembly GCA_003991445.1). NCBI lineage: Eukaryota > Viridiplantae > Streptophyta > Magnoliopsida > Poales > Poaceae > Oryza > Oryza meyeriana. Next base: position 636,849 of record RYFJ01000522.1, on the reverse strand, counting down.
ATGAATTTTGGCTTCTAGCTTAAACCATATTACTCCCTCTATTTTTAAATGTACGACATTTTGACTTTTTAACATGACGTTTAACCATTTATTTTATTTAATTTATTTTTTAAAATTATTACTCATTTTGTTGTGGATTGTTTTATTATTAAAAAAGTACTTTAAGTATGATTTTTATTGAATAAGACGAATGGTTAAACATTATGTCTAAAAGTTAAAGCGTCATACATTAAAAAAAAATAGAGGGGTCCTATTAACCTTTCAGCTAAAAACACACCAGTATTAGCTTTCAACCTAATTAAACCCATATGAGTATTATCCTTGCGCCCAAATTTTATGAGTAAGCCTAAAAACACACAAATTTTAGTTTCGACCCAATTCAGATGAATACTGGCCTTCACTCCAAAAATTCATGAATATTAATCTCGGGCCAAAAACTTATGACTATTATACTTCGGCCCAAAATTTTGTAAGTGTTAGGGCTCCTTTGGAACGTATAATTCTAAAAACATGAGAATAGAAAAAACATAGGAATAAAACGTCTCTCTTTAGAATACCATAGGATTTTGAAACACATGAATATTTGAAGTGGTGCCTTTGGAAATTAAACATAAGAAGTTGCTTGTGAAAGAGAGAGGAGACAGAGAAAGGGAGAAAGAGTGCATTGGATTTATGAAAGGAAAACAAAAACATGAGCTCTAATGCTTATTTTCCTTTGGAACGAAGGGGTAGGAAACCATTCCATAGGATTTTAGTGATCTTGATCCTTTGATCCAAATAACCATATAGGAATAAAATTGTAAGGAATTTAATACTCTAAAATTCCGATAAAAAATCCTAGAATCCAAAGGAGGCCTATTAACCTTGGGGGAAAACGTATAATATAGCCTTCTATCAAATTACATACGGGTAGTTTTTTTTGGCTAAAAAATACATAAGTATTTACCTTAGCTTAAAAATGCTTGAATTTTAGCCTTCTATACAAAAATTCATAAGTTTTAATCTTGGGCCCAGAAACTCATGAATATTTAGTGTTTGGCCTAAATTTTCAAGATTATTAACCTTGGAATATTAGCCTTCTGTCAAAATTTCACAATTATTAATTCTGGGCCCATAAATACATGAATTTTAGCGTAAAAATAAATCAGTACTAGCCTTCGATCTAAAATTCCATAGTATTAACCATAGACCAAAAAAATACATGAATGTTGGCCTTTTGTTCAAAATTTCGTGATTATTAACATTGAGGTAAAAAAGCATGAATTTTAGGCTTTGGCCTAAAAACACATGAGCATTAGCCTACAACTCAAAATTTCATGAATATTAACCTTAAGCCGCCAAAACCCATAAAGATATTAGATTTTGGCTAAAATTTTGTTATTAACATTGGGCATATAAATGCATAAATTTTAGCCTTCGACCTAAATACACATGAGTATTAAGCCTTTGACCAGTAGTATAAACCTTGGGCCATAAACACATGAGTCTTAGTCTTTGACCTAGCCTTAGGGCTAAGAACACATGAATGCGGGACTGCCCCGTTGGTTGGTCGATCCAGAAAAGGCATATAGGCGATCACGTCCTGCCGCCACTGAGCGCACCGTCGCGCGGGGGTGCAAGGAAGCGGCGGCGGGGCCATGAGGCGACGCGGTCAGCGATGGGGTGAGGTCTCTACCGGCCTGTGGCGACAGCTGCATTGGTGCTGGTGCTGTGGTTGCTTACCTCACGTCGATGTTTTCGCCGATGGGATGAAGCCGCCACTGCCAGCCTTCGTTGGATCTGCCTGAAGTCCCTCGTCTCACGCTGCCACCATTCGTTCCGGGGTCGACCAGGCCTCCTCGGTGGAGGCATCCGCTAATCCGTGACGACGGTAATTGCGGCGAGCTTGGGCCGGAGAGTCGGCTAGTTTCGTCCGCACGATCCAGCGATTGCGGCAACGGAAGCAGCGACTTTGACGGCGACCTTTGTGATCAAGCCGTTATTCTCATTGGATCGGTTTCGATGGCTGTGAAAGTGGTAAGATCTGGGTGAATGACTCATTTACAGCCCAGTTGCTCTCTGACGGTATCCTCTGCATCGGTTTGACATCAGTCCACCAACAGTGATATGCGCGAAATTCGATCGGCACAATAATTGACCACTGATTTTAGAGATTTTGTTTCCTATTTTAAGGAAGACAAGGACTATATATAACTTGCTTATCGTTGCGCAGAAACAATGGTTATAAAGATTTTCGCTAACCATAGATAGAGGTTGTGTTATCTCTATCTTTGTCTTTACGCCGGTGTTCTAAGTAGTTTGTTATTTCTAATCAAGCTGTGATCTTGTAATTCACGGTCATTTGACTCGCAATCTTTGTAATAATTGGGTGTAGCTTCTTTGAAGCAAGGCCAAAATGAATTCCATTATCTAAAAAAAAAGAATGTGGGACTTCTCTTAAAATTTCATGAGTATTAACCTTGGGGAAAAAAATTTAGCTTCTTGTCAAAAAACCATGAGTATTAACCTCCTGCCTCAGAAAAAAATTAATATTAGCCCAAAACACATTAATATTAACCCAAAAATTAATATTAGCCCAAAATCAGTAATATTAGACTTTAGTCCAATTAAGCATGAGTCGCCAGTTCCGTGCAGACCGAAAAGTTTATTCAGAACGTGCTGAGCTTTATCATTTGGATGACTCCCTTCCAAATTCGTCAATCTCTTGAGTTCTCAAACAAAATTCGTCAATTAAGACTTGAGTTCTCAGACATGTTTCTGCAACGAGCTGCTTATTGTGACACTAATCAGTAGCATCAGAACGTTTGGGGTTTGCCCTCCAGCAAGGCCCAGAGGCTCGAGAGCCAGAGTGGATAGTCCCCAGTGAAAGTACTCAGCATGTAACTTTCGCTAGCATTGGAATGCTTTTCAACAGGTATCCTTTTTGCTATGAAGCAACACATACATTCTGCCCATAGGCTCACAGTCATTCTGAGCCCATGACATTCATTATTGCCCTATAATTATTTTCTGAAGATGGGCGAACAACAGCATATCCTCGGCAGCACAAATTTCATTAGACAGGTAAGGCAGGTTTATTTGTGGGTAACTGTTGCAGAGGAATGCATTAAGAAGCCTTCAGATCATCAAGTCCAACACTAGCCTGCAAGCATAGTTAGGATTGAAGACATCACATTAAAAAAAGACAATTACAGACTAAAGGATCATGTCTTCAAATGAAAAATGAGGGAGGCCATACCAGAAAATCATGATTCTCTTTGAGAAAGGGATAAAAGGTTGTGCAAAATTTCTCTATATCAGCTTTTATGTCACCCGTTCCACTAATGACCTCCATAAATTTCTCTCTGTTAGGAGCAAGCTTCATTGCCACCTGCCAATTTCTCATATGAGTACTCATCCAAATGGAGAAAAGCAAAGAAAGAAAGCATATGTAACCAAATTCAAGAACTTCTCAGAGTAAGGCAAAGCCATTCTCTCGCCCAATTATGAACTAACGTGCTCTAGTCCATATTCACTAAAAAAAGCATATATGACCAAAAACTAAAGTAAATTCATCAGAAGGCCAAACATGGTTAACAAACAAGTACAAAGCGTGAAGTATGATTATTTGTCTTCATTGTGTTCGGTTGGGTTACAGTGATTCTCCCCTCATTTGTTCTAAAGTAGTACATGCTACAGTGGAATATCTTTTTACTGTGGTGATTGTACGTTCTTGAGCCTGAACCACCTTTGCATATTAGTTTATTTAGGGCTAAGCATTCTAATTTCACTAAAAATAATGTTGAAATATTGATCATGGTACATGCCGATTATGTGGGTCATCATAGAGTGAAAGACTTAACTGTAAAACTAGAACTGGCAAGCCAGCCATGCCATTTCTTCAGAGTTTTGGTATATGAATCAGTACAAGCTTGACTCATAGTCCAGTCTGGATGCTCAAGTAGGTTACGGAACAATTCAACAAGAAAGTCCATAGCCCTGAAAGGTAAAATTTTGAGTTAATAAGTCTGGCATTTACTCATTTAGCAACTGATTAAGCTGCAATTGAAAGGTGACAAATTATCCAAGAAATTTTGAAGCACCTCGTGAGCCACAGAAGTCCATTTGTGCAGCTTGACGAACCTTTTGCAGTCTTGTTTTGAACCTCTTCCTGAACCATGCTGTACAAGTGCTCATATTTTGATGGGTCTGAAGTATATTTATTTTCCAGCCTCTGCAGGAGTGAAATATATCAGTTGTCAGCAAAACAAATTAGAAATTTGTAGGCTCCAAAAGGGATAGGCAAACTGAGAAGTAAAGATGATTTATGCATTATCACATCAATAGCATAAAATATTTACTAATGAAAATGAGGAACGGAACGATGTATTATTAACAGTATCATGCAGAAAGGGACGCTTACCGTGATGTTACCACCAATGTCACTCTTCACAAGTGCCATAGCAGCTCCAAATTTATCTGGTATGCAAAGTCAGAGAACAAAGGATATTAATGAACACTTTTGACATTTAAGCAGCAGCAGAAGTAAGTTCAGCACAAAGGAACATTTAGCCACAATTGTTAGATTAGAGAATAAGCCCTCGCTTAGACTAACAAACGATTTAATTGAAGTACTAACACAACCACATTCAAATGTTTGTCAAAACTTATATTATTTACCAACATGTATATAACAACGGCTAAGTCGATGACTTTACTGAACACATAAACATCATGGTGTCATCCTTAGAAGGTCACCCATCAATTCTGCTGAGGTGACAGATTGGTCCTATCAGATACTTGTAGCAGTATTACAGCCAAAACAAATGCCAAATGCCCACAAAACAACAGCCCATTGGCAAAAGCTTGTCTCAAGCTCTTGAGAAAACTATTTAGACAATACATCTGTCACACGTCAAAAATGACTTGAGCTATTTACTGCTCCACCCAAGTACTGAACTAAACATAGTAAACAGAAATTAAAAAGGAACCAAGCTACTGATCTGAATATGAAAACCTCATAGGGGTACCAGTTCAATCCAAAACAAGGTATGCGAATTTTGGCAAATACAACAAAAGACAGTTACCCAAGACAGGCAAGATTTGCTTGCAGACATCAAGGAATGGCTTGGTGAGCATGACGCCGCTCTCTGACTTGACATGCTTCATACCCTCCAAAGAGGGAGTGAACACTGTCTCGGCCATCTCTCTACCTGCAAGAAAAAAAGAAATGCGTCAACATATCGGCTGTAGCAAACAAAACATCCACACTAACTCACTAAGAGAAACTGATCCCGCAACGTCGCTAATCGCTAAGACCCGTGGCAATGGATTCTACAACAAGCAACTGCTATTCTGCAAAGTGGCTGTACCAAATACAGATTAGAGACATCACCAACAAGCAATTAGCCGTACTATCCGCTCTGCATCGCATCACAAAAACTAACCAAACAACAAGATCTCTTCTACTACTTAGCAGTAACACCTAGACCCTGGATCAGATCAGAGTCATCAGACCACCTCGAACCGCTAATCCAAGACACACTATGCAAAAAAAAAAAGGAAAACACAACTAATCTAATCTTCCGAGCTTAGATCCCGGAACTCTCATGACAGCTACAGAACCCAAACCAACAAATAGCCGCTGATCACGGAGTTCACACACTGGACATTCAAACCAGCGACCAGATCACGAACAGTTCACTCTCCAAAAAGCCGATATTTTCCCCTTACCTCGTGCTACCTGTGGGCGGCGTGGAGACTTCAGCAGAGACCCGGCCGATCGGAGTAGAGGGGTAATCCAAAGACGCCGGCTTTCACCGAGGTGGAGGGAACAAATGCGGCGCAAGCAAGCGGAAGATGCCGAGGCGAGGCCACCGACTCCGTCCAGATTTATTACCGCGGAATCTCTTGTGCACTGATCCGTGTGGCTCCTATCGAAGCGAGGCCGCAGCACGAGCCGCTCCTCATCTGAGTAGCAGCTACGCAGAGAGCTCGGCGAAATGGCCCGGGCCCATTAATAATTTTCAGGCCTAAACCAGAAGGGCCAGGAAAAATTAAAAGGCCCCGCGAAACCACACTCTGACCCTAGATCGGACGGCTGGATGGCCTCGAGTGGTGATCCACCGGCTCAGGGGAATCCGCGCGCTGCCTTTATAGGCCACTCCCACCGCCGCCGAACCCTAGCTCCTCTTTGCCTTTCCGCTCCGCGCCCGCCGTCTCGCTCCCGCCGCACAGCCGCGTCTCCCTACCGCCGCCGCGGAGATGGTACGTGGATCGCCGTGAGCTCGTCGTGGCGCCATGCCGTTCCGGTGGTGCTTTCGGTGGCGCGCGTGTGTTTGACCTGGTTTTTGTTCCTTGCATGCAGCCGTTCAAGAGGTTCGTGGAGATCGGGCGGGTGGCCCTGGTGAACTACGGCAAGGACTACGGCCGCCTCGTCGTCATCGTCGACGTCGTCGACCAGAACCGGGTAAGCATCGAGTCCGCATCGAGCTCCCGCTTTTTTTTCGCCTACACCTTGAACTGTTTGCATTTGTACCCGTTGTTCTGATTCGGATCTAGAGTTTTCCGAGTACTGGCTGGTGTTAGAAACTTGCCGCTATTCACTTGGTCATAGTGAGATGAGAAATGTAAGGATAGCTTTATGTGGTAGAATGGAATGCCAAATTGAATTCTTGTAGTATAGTCTCGTCTGTTTCCTAAACTTTGTCAAAAATTGAAAATTTATTCTGCATTTCCCGTGGTTTACTTGATTATCTGTAAGTGTGGGTTGAGTATAGTTGTCAACAGCACTAGCTTAAATTACTTGGCAATCTCCTATAGTGAACTTAATTCCTCTTTGGATATAATAAGGTGGTGTTGGTTCGTCAATAATACGGTTTTAGTTTACCTATGTACGGTTGATACTGTTGATCTGCTTTCATTGGCAGATCAGTTAACGTCACAATTATGTGATCGAATCTCATTTTTCTAATTGACGTTACTTATATTGTAGTGCTTTAACTTTTGAATATCACATAAGTCAGTTTTCTGTGATTTGCCAGGCACTTGTGGATGCTCCTGATATGGTCAGGTGCCAGATCAATTTCAAGAGGCTTTCCCTGACCGACATCAAGATTGACATCAAGCGTGTCCCAAAGAAGACAACTTTGATTAAGGCCATGGAGGAGGCTGGTAAGTATAAATGCTTCACTACCCATCCTATTAACAGTTCTTTACTTAAAGTTGATCTCTCATTTGAGTTGTTAATTGTTATTCTTTTGAAGATGTGAAGAACAAGTGGGAGAATAGCTCATGGGGCAAGAAGCTAATTGTCCAGAAGAGGAGAGCGTCGCTCAATGACTTTGACAGGTTCAAGGTTATGTTGGCTAAGATCAAGGTCAGACATCTTACTTTAAATTGCTAAAACTCTTGTTTATATCACTACTAACTAGATTACACTAATGTTTTATGTATGAACAGAGGGGAGGTGCTATCAGGCAAGAGCTTGCCAAGCTCAAGAAGGAGGCTGCAGCTTAGTAATGCCATGTTGAGTTTTTGGTTCCAAGTTGGATCAGCAATATGTTTCAATGGTCTTTAGAGCCAGAATTAGTACTACTGTTTAATGGAACCTATTTTATATTTAAATTGAGCATGGTTGTGCTTTAGAGATTTTGTCATGACTGATGGATGTTGTTCAATAGTTGACAACATATGTTCCTTAACTGGTGATTTGCATGGACATTACCAGTTGGGACCTCGTGTTTTGCCTGTTTTGCTCGTGCAGCATGTTTCACTCTTGAGTCACTGCACCTCGGAATCGAGTGTTGCCACCACGTATTGTGAATTTGTGACTGTATATTCACTTGTTCGGTCGTGCCAAACCCAAAAAGCAGGCATTATCCGTTTCAAATGGTGGGCTTGCTTTTACCTTTAATTCCATGTTCTGAGTTACTCCTACTCACTTTTCTCTCATTTGAAGTAGTTGGAAAATATAACATCAATAAACCCCCGTATGGACTGGTAAGATTCAATTTGGAGTAGATTGTAATCATAGTTCACTAGTTGGAATTCGGCTTATCATTGGATGAACTGCATTGCTATCTCACTTGAACCGCTGTTGCGCTGCATTTTAAGGTCACGTATCTTCTACGTCACATGTATATTTGAATAAAGTTAAACCTTGTTAGAATGAAGCGATGATTTTGTGTAAGCTGTAAAAACGTACTGCGAGCATATTGAAAAGTCGACTTCCGTAAAAATGTTTCGCGTCATATTGTTTGTGAAGCCTTACGAGCTGGTAGCCGCGCACCAAACCATCCATGCAATATCAACCCGTTGATGAACGGGGAGGTCTAATGGGTGAGTATTCGCGCGGTTCATCCACGTGCGAGTGTAAAACGACATTGAAGCCCATATGCATCCTACCCTATCATGTCACTGGTCCGAGGCCTATCTCCCTCTTCATCTTATCCTCTCACTCTACCCGACTATACGGCGTTGTTGCCGCTGCTCCACACCGACAACGGCGATGGCGACAGTGACGGCCATCCTTCTTTCAGCAGGCCCTCTCTATCCTCCCTCCAGCGAACTCCAGATCTAGGTCAGCTCTGCGCCTCCTCCTTCTTGGCCCCCACTCCCTAGGGGCGGGCCTAAGATTTTAGGGTTGTGTATTCAAAATATAAAGGGGTAAAAAGAATGTTTTTACACCCAAAAGCCTAATATTTGGTATGTGTAAATTGTCAAATTGAACCATCAGACTTGTACGAATTGGGCCATTAGAGGAGGGAGGAGGGAGCCAAGCCTAGGAAGACGAGTTTATTGGCATCTTGGCTTGAATGCGGCCTTTATATTTTTTTCATATAGATACATGTTACATATGTATATACTTATTTGTTTTTATCAAAAATCTTGGGTATACATTTGAATACCCTTGAATCTAGCTGGGCCTGCCCTCCAACGGTGAGCGGCGCCTCCGGCGCTTCGCCGAGCCGCAGCCCTCTACCCCATCCAACCTAACTCCTCTCCTCTCTTCCTCTCGCCATTCCCCCATCCTGCCTCTCCTCCTCCGTCTTTGGCGGCTCATGCCGCCTAATCCGTCTCCGCCGCCCACGCCTCCTAACCACTCCAACAACGAGCTCCCCCGCCGCTAACGCCGGCCCACCGCCCTCTCCCGACCCTGTGGCTCCAGCGACGGCGGCACTGCATCGCCGCCCGCTCGGTCCACCCCCTCCCAAGCCATCCCTCTAAGCACAGGGAATCCCCCCACCCCCCCAACCCTACCCTGAACCCTAATCCTAACTCGACGGTCTTGTCGTGACGCGTTCGCTAGGTAGCCTTTTCGTTGATGAAGACCATGATGTGCCGCTTGGAGATCTGATGATGCCCATATGCTACTAGCCTACTAGCACCGCCGCCTCGTCATAATGGGAGTCATGGTGTTGATCGATAACCTTGTCCTGAAGCTCGAAGATCAGAATAGGCTCGGCTAGATGTTGTGTCGAGCTCGAGCTTAGGCACGTGGGCTTGCTTGAGCTCGGCTCATTGACATCCCTAGTCCCAGGCCACCCCAACGCAGATTTTGTTCGAATCTACAGTTAAGATGAGATTTTCGGTCGTACGCAAAATGAGACAAGTCATTAGCGCATAATTAATTGAGTATTAATTATTTCAAACTTAAAAAACAGATTAATATAATTTTTTAAAAAACTTTTATATAGAAAATTTTAAAAAAACATACTTTGAGAAACATACTCACGTTGGACGAGCAAGTACCCGGTCGAACAGCTGCTTGAACGCATCCGTAGTCCAGGACTCAAGTCGAGGCCAGAGGCTGCGCCGCCGTCGTCGAGCTCGAGCCCCGTGCCCACCCTGCCGCCGTCGGTTCCCCGTCGCCACCCAGTTGCGGTCGAGGCCCGCCCCGCTTCGCCCGTGGCTGTCAAGTCATCTTTTCTCATCCCCAAATCCAATTCCGCCGCGTTGCTGCTGCTGCTCTCTCTCTCTCTCTCTCTCTCTCTCTCTCTCTCTCTCTCTGCGCGCACGTGTTCCGCATCGAGCAGGTTTTCCCCGAGAAGGCACGGCCACGCGGGCCGCTTCGTCTGGATCTCCGCCGCGCGGTGGCAGTGACGCCGCAGCGTTCGCGCTCGTCCGGCTCCGTGCCACCGTCCACCTTTGCCCTAGGCTCCGATCGACAGGGCGCCGCGCCCCCTCGTTCCCCTCCGACACGGGGCCGATCCACCCCTGGCTGACGGTGATATCGCCCCTGACATCGCCTTGATACCTACCTCGTCGGACGGCGCTGCGCCCGGCTCCACCCTTATCTGTCGACGAGAGCAACGGGTGGCGACGGTCGCTCCTCCTTCCCGGCCGGTTCGACCTCAACGGGTTACTCCAGAGGTACCGAGTCCTGCCCTGATGACTATTTTTCTCAAGAAATAACTCATTCAGCTGGTTTTTTGGGGTAATTTGCAATGCTGTTTAAACTGCATACCAATCAGACCATTTCGCAAATCTCGTATGCTAGCGACCGCATCTTGTTTCTGGCAGAGATGTCTCTGCTACTCAATTGCACATGGCCTTGTCCACGGCAATGTTAGTTAATTACAGTTTATGTTCTTTTTGCAGTGAAGAATTGGTGTCTGAAAGAAAAAAAAAAGTAAGATTGAGCTCTGAAGAGAACCAGTAATTCTTTGTTGTCAACACTGATCGGGCCTAGTTTCGTCTTGAGCAAAAGATAGCAATACAGTATGAATAGTGACAGAAGCCGGATCAAGTGTCGACCTAAGTGGAGAAAAGTTGCCTATGGGGGAAGGCAGCCAGGCTATGATGATAACCACACCGACGAGTCATTCCTTGAGGAGATGGTTATGAATGCCAATGTCGTTAAGAGGGACCTTCTGAAAGTGATGATCGACTCGGTCTCCATATCCCAGTATCTCTGCATTGTTGCTCTTGTGGTCTCGACATGGACCTATACATTGAACTTGGTTATTGATGAAGTAACTCTTTTGAAACTAGACACTACTCTTCTTCTTGTCGGATTTTCCATGCTCTTACTCACGACATGCTCATTCTCGCTGAAGCTTCTCTCGAAGTATGTCCTCAATATATCGTTCTTTATCAGTGGTCTATATGTTTTGGCACCAATTTATCAAACCCTCACTAGGTCCATCAGTTCAGATTCCATATGGGCACTTGCTGTATGCCTTCTATTGGTTCACCTATTTCTGCATGATTATTCTGGTTCAACTATAAGGCCACCAGGTGCACTCAACAACCCAAAATTGACCAGTAATATCTCCTTGAATGCATCAATAGTAGCATCCGTCCTTGTAGCTTCGCGTCTGCCATCTAGGCTGCATGTCTTTGCAATCATGCTTTTCTCCTTGCAGATCTTCCTGTTTGCGCCCCTCATTGCGTTTTGTATTAAGAAGTACTCTCTTAGACTTCATCTGCTATTCTCCTTTGCTATGATGGCCATGACCCTAAACATCACATACCACTTGCATCGGATGTTCTTTATCCTACTGCTGGCGCTCCTTGTTTTTATCTCAATTGTTTGCCCTTACTGGCTTACAAGAATTCAGGAATACAAGTTTGAGATCAATGGTCCCTGGGATGAAGCTAAACTCTGCTTTGATATAACTGAATAACAGAGGAAAGCGCATGTGCAGAATTTTGGTTTCATTGTACATTACCTATAATTGCTGTACCGTTAGTCTTATTCTGGAGCAATTCCTGTATATGTGTATGCTATTGTTGGGCAAAATTTGCTACAGGACACTCAAAAATATGGTTTTTTCTGTTTTTGAGTGTCCTGTGGCAAATTTTGCCCTTGTTGGCATACTTGTTCTGAAATTACTGTGACTCGACATATATTGATCAACTTTTTCAGTGGTTCAAACTTTGGTGTACAAGATACTTAGGGAAACATTGTCACATGTAATCTTTGATCGAGTCAAGAGAGTGAATTGCTCAGCCCGGTCACATGGATTCTTGCAATGAGGTGCAAGTGCAATCAACCCTAAAGCATATTGGTACTTGTGTTCTTGGGTTGCCTCCAGTTTCATTGCTAGTGCTGCTCTGGACTCTGTTCCGGTTATACTGCCGGAGAATTCTTTCTAGATAGAAAAGAACGTTCCATTATATTTGTCTCGGAGTATTCTTTCTAGATAGTAGAAATGAACGTTCCGTTATATTTGTCATAACTTCAGTACATCCCCAAAACGCTCAGGACCCACGTACAATTTCATTCCTAGCTGAGCTAAGAGGTGCATACTTTATTACAGGTTATTGAGAAATACTCAACAGAAACACTAAAACAGCTCTCAGACCAACCATAGTAGTTTACCACTGGCAATAGCCTCAGATTCACGTGTAGTCGTGAGGCGTTACAAATGTTATTGGAACAAAGAAGATTCAGTTCACCACTCAACGCATAACTGCTAGAGCATGTTTAAGTAGTTAAACCAGTTCTCAAAAAGTGAAGCAAATATTATGATAATTAGAAAATTAACTGCTAGTTGAATAAAAGATATCTGATCGTACGGTAGATTAATAACGACTACATGATCTCCAAGTTTTTAAGGCATAATACTACGGAGTACCTAAAGGGCACTAGGCAAAAAAACTATGTGATACATATTTTGCTAGTAATGAACTGCTTTATTTCAATAACATTTCTACAAATATTTGATCAACATCAGCATTAATTGGACCAGCACTGCTGCTGGTCCGGGTTCCTCTGAATGGGGTGTAAAATGCTTTCTTTAACCATTTGAATTAACGGTACTCATTCTTTTGCGCCAAGATTCAGTGCGCAAACTTCACTCTTAAGCATATATCAGCATCATCTGTAGCACAGAATAGTTTTACTTGCTGATCAGTAATCATCATCTGAATGAATCCCCAGTGCCCTCACTGGAGCAGCAACTCACATCTTTTGCTCTTCAAAACAGTATTATTTCCTTCTGTCAGCACTGATTGAAAGGCGTTCAAAGGTCCTCAGAGTGGGATCATCATGGACATTTCTTGCAGTTTTGGTCAGCGAGGACCTGGTCTCAAGTCCAGTTGACTGGTGAAGCCTCTGAATAGTTGATGGGCGGCTGCTGCCACTGCTGGTTGGAATTAGGTTACTGCGGTTTGCGTCAATGGGATCTCCAGAACTTGGTCTGCTGCTTGACAAGATAGCCTTCCTTGATGTGCTCCCATTCCGAGATGATGATGTGGGCCTTCTTTTATCTGAATCAACAGCCTAGCATGCGTGGTACAAATGACATAAGCCTTCCAGAATCCAGAGTTCCAGTTACCACCAGCAGCAATGTAATGTAAAAAAACAAAAGATATCTGCAAAAATATGGTCAGGACTAACAAAGAAACATCCATCTCATTGTCCTGCTAACTTGAGCTATAGTTATTTTCTTAAGGATACTGCTAGAAGGTGGTCTAGCAGTTCAGTTCCTTACCATCTTGGGTGCAAGAAATGAATCCAATATATTTCTGTGCTTTGTGTGTTCTCCATAATGGCCAGAACCAGAGCCAGTTCTTCTAGCAAATGGATCAACTGTACCAGAGAATCTTTCAGGAACATCCTGTCTTGCTGTTAAGACAACCAAAAAAACTTGAGCCTGTTATTTACCAACAAACTTATTTCCTAAATAGAAATTCCAAAATGTCCATGCTACTGACAAACCTGCAGTTCGTTCAGTCCGTTCTGCAGATGGTCCCACCAACCCGCTTGTCCTTCCACTTTGCTGGCAGCAAGGAAAAGATATTACAAATTTAGCATGGTACAGCTTGGACTACAAAAAAAAGGATAAAAAAGGGAATAGCAGACGTACTCGCAATCTGTTACTTTCTGAACCTTGCATAGTCCAATCAAATATATAATCAAGCTGGTATCCTGTAAGTAGTGAAGGAAATCATTTAAGATGTAGATGCAGAGGATACTTCACTGTATTACAATTGAGCATACCTTCACGGATGAATAGATCTCGGAAAAGTCTCTTCAAATAGCTATAGTCTGGTTTATCTTCAAATCGCAAAGATCGGCAGTAATGGAAGTATGAAATGAACTCTGTTGGATAAGATTTACAGAGGACCTATGCAAAATTGTGTAAAACAAGATAAGGTTAAGTTGCAATCTAATAAAACAAATATGCCAGGCTTCTACGTAGGATTGTTTTTCCATGCAAACTAATTCATTACCTCAACTGGAGTTAGCATTTTCTTTTCACTAATTTTGTCATATTTCTGTTTTTTTGTGCCAGCTTTTAGACCTTGCCAAGGAAGGCTGAGATGGACAAGTTAAGATAGATCAGTAAAATGTATTGTCAAAGTCAAACTGGAACTCTAAAAAGTATAAAAGCAGCACATGTCTCACCTTCCTCTTAAGAAATACATCAGCACATAGCCCAGAGACTCTAAATCATCTCTCCTGCTTTGTTCTGTGGTGAAAACCAGAAATTACAAAACACATACTAGCAGTCAGTGTGCTTTAGGGTAGATTAATTTCATTGTGAGCTAAACTTTATTGTTTCAAAGGAGCTACATTTGTTCAAAACTTTGCAGCGTTACTATATTTTGCACCTCTAAGAACATATTAATTTGTGTTAGTTCAGCTTTTTAAATAATAAAATCTCTTTTGATGAAGACAAATCAGTAACAGGTAAAGACACTCACCTACTCCAAGATGGGTGTTTACACTAGCATAACGTGCTGTTCCTGTAAGATTTTTGTTCTCCCTATGATAGGTAGGGAAAAACATGTAAGCTTCAAATATATATCCCCAGAAAAGTATGAACTATGAAGCATAATTATGTATGGAGAATATATTGGCAGATAAACTAGGAAACGTTTTACTATAATGAAGGAAGTGATCACTAAGTTATAGTAATGAAAATTCTAAATCAAGGTTCAGGAAATTAAGAAATCATAAAGCAAGCACTTTGAGCTGTGTCAGACAAAAACAGGCTGGTACCAAATACATATTTTAGTACGATTTTTCATAAGCTGAGTGCTACACTAGAACAATCTCCCAGGTGTAAACTAAACACTTTCAAAAACATTTAGAAGAAAAGAATTTCCGATTACCTGTAAGGTATATGCCTATGAGTTTGGAGGTCCCGGTATTTCTTTGCAAGACCGTAGTCGATGACATAAACCTGTTACAGAAGTGTAAAAATCACTCAAAACAATGCTTATTTTGTGATGTTCATTGCAAGATATATCACACATGAAGTAAAATGCAGGCTGTCACTCATAAGTTAGCAACAGTACTTGAAAGGCAGTTTATACGTATGCGAGCAACAGTATGCACAAAAAAGAGAACGGATATATTGTCCTTGTATTTTTCAAGTTCTTGTGAGTTCTTATGAATAAAACGTGTGGTAAATCGATGGTCACAGTCAGCACTTCAAAATCTCCAAGACTTTCTACATTCATAAAAATGTTTCTACAAAAAAAAAAACTAAAGATCAGTTTTCAATCTATTATACAAAAGAATTTCACCACAAAGAAATTAGTATAATCACCACACAGAGCACAGCTGATGGATGTTGTGGTAATATCATAGCCTCTCTTAGAAATTATGATTGAAGGAGCTACTACTGTCAGTTGACAAAACTTGGTCTTACACAAATAGTGAAACTTTCGCATGAAAATTGATGATATTTTAGCAACCAGGCCAGATAATCAAATCAAGATAAAATATGCAATGAACCAATGACCAAGCAGCAACCAACAACATACAAAGCACAGAAAACTACTGAATTATATCTAAAAGCAACTGCAGATGAATGGGACAAACCTGGCTTGCTTTGCGGCCTAAACCCATAAGGAAGTTGTCTGGCTTGATATCACGATGTAGAAACCCCCTAGTGTGCATGTACTCTACCCTGTTAATCTATATAAAACAACATGCAGTCAGTGGTTAAATCAGACAAATAGTGTCTTGAAATTTAATTTCCTTGACCATTAGTTTATCGAAATTAGTCGTACCGGTAACTAAAATTAACAGCCAAAATAATACAATTCAGCAAGACAAACCCACCATCTGATCAGCAAGCATAAGTACTGTTTTAAGAGAGAACTTTCTTTTGCAGTAGTTGAATAAGTCCTCAAGACTTGGACCAAGAAGATCAATGACCATTACATTGTACTCCCCCTCCACTCCAAACCACTTCAGATGAGGAATTCCAGCTGAAATTTATAACCAAACATAAAATAAAATCAGGGAACAAACTCATTTGAACGGATAAACAATTTCTCGTATTATACTTACTCCCCCCCTGCAGAAGCATGTATAGTTTTGACTCATAATGAAGCTGAGGATGCCTTGATTTTACAGATTCCTAACAAAATATGAGATTGCAGAAAAGGTTAGGTAGTCTGTCCCAGTGTCAGCAGGCACAAGTAACCAGTGCTGACACTGACTGTTCATGTCAATATACAAATATATGCCCCAAATTCTCAAAACAACATTTATTTCATTATTACCAGTATTTTTCTCATAGAACAGCCCTTGCACCATTTAAGCAAGCAATCCAAGGCATGCAGGATAACAATTTTGATAAGGGTTCTTTTATAAACTACCAGAGATTGATTATTAGCTGTGTTGTCAGAAATGGCATTCATGGTCCAAAAGGCAAAGTAGGTTCACAAAATTAGCAACTATCTGAACTTATGGGGAAAGTTGCTTCAATAGTAGATGTGACCAAACTACTGGATATCATATCAAAATAATAGAAGAAGCTTCTAAAAGAAGTACATTGACCACTGAACCTGAGCAACAATCTCAAGAGATTCATTGAATAGTGCTTTCAAACATCTAAATAGACAACAACCATTGCTTCACGGCTACCCAACCTAGCCAAAACATGCATGAGGTATTCCATAACACCTAAACGTTTCCCTGGGAGGAAAACATTTTTGTGTAGGTCTTACAGGATGTAAATAGAATCACATGCAGCTGTCCTGAATCCTAATGTTAAAAGAGCAAATAATAGCATGACGAGGGTTGGTGAGCTGGCTCATGGTATTTACATAAGTTTCAGTCTAAGTCCTGTCATAAACCAGTCATGGCATCTAAATGAAATAATTAAAGAATACAAAGGTTCCAGCTGGAAGCTGCAAAACCTTCACCTCTTTTTTCTTACTTCCCTAATTGTGAATATCTCCAATAGGCCAGTTAGGTTGTAGAAGACAGAATATGGTACTAAACTGCTAAGCAGGAGGTCATGTCAACGTTTTCACAAGTACATATACATTCATCATCATTCAAATTTCTGATCATGCTGCGCCACAAACTCTTTGCTATACAGCAGAAAATCTAGTTTTTTCTAGGAGGGCAGAACAATGATATATTCACATCACAGCATCAGCACAAATGAAACTAGCCGGTAATAAATTGCATATATACATTGGCACAAGAAAAGGCATATATCAGAAACGAAATCATCTTCACATACCAATTTGATAGCTACCTCCTCGCCGCTCTGTATGTTCACGCCTGCAACCAAATCAATCCATGAATCAACGTCATTCACAAATAACGCTAAACAGAAGAGAGAAAACGAAACGCGTCTTGCAACAAGCGGCGACAGACGAGAGATCCAAGAACCCAACGAGGAACCGTACCGAGGTATAGCTCCCCAAAAGATCCGCTCCCAATCTTCCTCCCCAGCTTAAACTTCCCTCCGATCACATGCTCCATCCTTGGCAAGATTCAGCACCGAATGCGCGCGCGGATCGCCTCCCCCAGAACCCAGTCACATTGCCCGGTAGCCACGCAAGATTTGCGCCCCAGAACACCCAAGAAAGGGATCCAGGATCTCCCCCGAGGCAAGAGATTCCGCGACGGGAACAACCGCCTGAAGACGGCCGCAGGCAGATCGAATCGGCGGCGTGCGATGCGAGACCTCGAATTCGAGGCGAGATTAGGAACGAAGGAAGCTAGGGATCGCTCCCCGGACGAAATATTTTTTGGGGAAATTTTATGGGTGGAATCGTGGGAGGCGAGTTAATGGAGGGCGATGGATGAGGGAAGCGGAAAACGTGGGAATCGGACGCTGGGCAACGGATAGAAGCAGGGGAGATAGGGTATGGCGGTTATTTTCTTTCTATCTCTATCATGGTTTACGTTTTTCTCTTGTTTGGTTCATGTTTTGCCTTTCCCTTTGGTTTTTGTTGCTCGTTATTTTCCCTCCTGTGCTCTCAATTTATTTTTCTGTCTATTATGTTACATTTTTATTATACCACTTGATATAGCGTGTGACTCCAAAATACCAACTAGTAAATTTCGCTCTACGTCAATGCAAATCATGCCCCCACGAGGACACTCGTGTCTTGGCAAGGGCACTCATATCCCACAGGCCATGGCTCACGAGCCGCATTGAGCACCTGTACCCCGTCTCGTCGTGCCCCCACGTCCGGTCTCCTTTGGAAGAAGGTGGCACGAGAGGAGAGAGGGAGGAACAAAGCGGAGGACAAAGTGATATGTTCCGATAAACTCGTGTCCTGCAGCTTATCTACCTACCATCTGCCGCCAGGAGCTCGATTTGCCACCGACTCCGGGGTCACTCAATCCGCCGCTGAGTTCGCTCGATTTGTCGTCGGGGCCACTCGATTTGTCGCTAGTGGAGCTTGATCCACACCATCTCCTCAAGCCACGCTGATTGAGGGAGGAGGAGAGGAAGGGCGCAAGCCAGGGAAAAAGAGAAGGAGTGATGCGACAATGGCGGGCTCGAGAGCTACAGCAAGCGGCGGGTAGATGGGCTATGAGCCGGTGGCGGGTGGAGGAAGAGGAGTCAGGGTCGCTGGCGTGGGAGACGAAAGTGAGGAGAGGGGAAAGAGGATTGAAAAAATACAATGACTGAAATAGAAATTGCCATGAGCTTACATAAAAATTTAAAGTTACTCCTGAAATGACTCTGCACTGTAAGAGAGGGGTGTGGTCTTAGCTTAAGTGGCACATTCTCTCTCCTCTGAGGTCACTCATATAAGTAGTTTGCACTATAAATAGTCTTAATGTCTACTAAAAGGTATCTCATAGAGAATTATGCAACAGAATAGGTGTGTTTAGGAGGCATGTCTATGTCGGTAGTTGGAACTTGTAAATGTTTGTATTTGTTGAATTAAATAACACCGATAGCAAAATGTCAATATAAAAAGGCATGCATGCAGGGTAATTACTGGATGATGGTATAGTGTATAAATCTCTAGCTATCAATATCATACAGCACTTACACAATCTCATCTATGAGTGTATCAAAGATAATAGTGAGGTAGGTGTATCACTATAATATCATGACATATTACATATGCAAAATATTCTCGATGATCAATGTCACTAATGCATCAAGTGTATCTTCGCAGATTACTAAAATTCACATAGTATCAAGGTATCATAAAAGAGGATCTCGTAGGTTCAAGTAAAACTAAAAATTTTCAAATAGATTTAGGGAAAGACATGGAAAATCCAGATATAAGATCAGGAATTCTGTGGATCACTTGCCATCATCGCTCATCGTCATGTCCTACTATTAGGGCATTATTTTACATCCTATTAAGAGAAAGCATAGCTAAAGTAACATGCAAATGTGGATGGATTATGCTTGTCATGATGCAAGATGGTCAATCAAAAGTGGTTAGGCTGGTGAAAGTAGAACATATATTTCTCTACTATGGTGTAATTAAAACCCTTTATTACATCTGATACGTTATAAGAAAACCCACTCCTATTACAATCAAATTTTCCATTCATCGAATTTGAATTAAGATCTAACAGTCTACATCAACTCACACCTTATTTATACAGCACACCCTAGTTCTCTCTCCCACTTCCTGGGCGCCACAGCTCCGACCCGTTCATCGTCGTCATCCTAAGCTCCAGTGATATCTCCCACATCTCCGACGAGCACCGCCTTCTAACCTCTCTATTCCACTTTATTCATGTCGCCAACCCTACTCACCATCTAGTGCCAACCACGTGGCTCCAGTGGCACCACCACCATCCCTACCTTTCCGTACCTTCCTCTAAACTAGGAACCCTAGCTGGCTAGGGCCGTCGCTAGATCTCACCATCGGAGGGTCACCCAAAATTAAAAGGAGAAGAAGGCCAGACACAAATCATGGCGTGATCCACGATTCAGAATCTTTAAGATTTCTTTTCTAATTTTATGTCAAATATTAGTTAACAATTTCGTAATAATAATAGCATTCCTCGCCACCAAATCTTCCGCGATCCGTTGTCATTCTTTTGCAAGCAAAGATCCATGATCTTCAGCACAATATTCCTCCACGTTGCAGACGTGGGGATGAGATATTGCTTGTTGTTGCTGGCACTGTCAGAGAGCAATTAAACAAACCTCACAGCAAGGACGACAGGAATAAGGATATTATAGCAACCGCCGTCCCAGAAAGATAGGCTCGGCAAGAACCAGGAACCAACCAACCGGAGACAATTAACCGTAGTACACCAGAAGTCGCTCGATCGGTAAGAGGCAGCTCAAGAGCACACACTCTGTTTCTTCTTGTTGCAACCGATCCCAATTCCCAAGCCTGCTCCACCGTTTTGCAAGCGTGAACCAAACCAACCAAGCACACACGGCTTCACCCAAAAAACCGCCCAAACCGGCAAACCCGAAGCACACGACGCAACACACGGTGTTTGCTCGCCGGGGAGAGGCGGCGCCACCAGCGCGCCGTGTCCCGGAACGGCACGTACCTTAACCGACCGCGCGCGCGGCGCGCGTGGGCGTAGGCGAGGCGACGGTGCGGTGGAGCAGTGAGGTAGTAGACGGCAAAGGCGCCGTCCTTCTAGATTCCAGTTTACGAAAGGCGCAAATCACGCTCTGTTTATCTTATAGTTTAAAATTAACTGTAACTTCATCCTGATGCATATCAGGAAAGATTTATAAAGTCTTATCTAGAATGTGTCGGGGTCACTTCCACGAGCTACAGACCGCGACAGGCAAGTGTAAAATTAGCTTTCGTTGACCATCGAGAGTCCAGAGGCCCGCGCGCCCATCCTATTAAGCCTCGGTAGCACCACCTCCCGTTGTCCGCTACTACCTCACCCGCCGCCGCCCACGCTCCATTGTAGAAGACGACTGTAGCTGTCTGGCACACACCCTCACAGCCTCACTGGTGGTGGTGAAGGAAGGCGCGCGCCATGGGGGAGGACAAGAGCCAGCGGCGGCGGCAGGGCCACCCTCTCCTGAGGGGATGGGGCGCGACGAAGGGGCGCTACACCCACGGCTTCTCCGCCTCCCAGATCCTGGCGCTCGCCGCCGTGTGCGGCGCGCTGGCGCCCTCGCTCACGCCGGACGACGACGGCGGCCGGGGTGGCGGTGGTGATGACTCCAACGCCAAGGCCGTCCGGGACTTCCTCCTCGCCTCCGCCGCCGACCCGCCCGTCCCCGACGAGGTTGGTACAGCTGTGTGTGTGCACACTCTAAGCTAGCTTAGCTTTCTGCAGTGAAAGTGGAACCAATTCACCGGCGATGGTGCAGGTGGCGGAGCTGATGTCGAGGATGTGCCTCCGGGAGGCGCTGGCGCTGGTGCGGGCGGTGCTGTGGCTGCTGGGGACGCGGCTGGGGACGCTGGCGCTGTGCGGGGGGCGGTGCCTGACGTGGAGCAGGTGGCCGTTCGTGCTCAGGTTCGCGGAGATGCCGGTGGAGCGGCGGGAGGACGCGCTCCGGCGGTGGAGCAGGGTGACCGCGCTCCCGCCGCTGCGCACTTTCTTCCAAATCGCCAAGGTTTTCTGCCTCTACGTCTTCTACTCCAGGGTAACCACTGCTCCTCCTCCTCCTGCTGGCCTCTCGTACGCCGTTCGATGTGCGAATTCCAGTCAATTCACGTTAGATATTCTCGCGTTTTATCTGCACGTACGCGCGGCGATTTTTCTCACGTACTCCCTATGTCCCAGCAAAGACGAATTTCTAGCATTCCAAGACAAGAATAGAAGTGAAAGGAAAAGGCTAAAATGCCTTTTATTAACAAAATTATAGAATTAGTGGTTAAGTAGGCAAAAGGTATAGAAGAATTTTTTAATATAAAATCAGAGATAGATAAGAAGGTAAAAATTAATTTATTTTGTTATAAATTTTAAATTTTAGAAGTTGTTTATTTTGAAAGGACAGGGTAGGCCCGTGAGTGTCGTGTCCGTGCGTCCTGGAGTCTTGCAAATACCTGTCCGCCTGTGTATGTGGGGGCCAACAGACCATAACTATAATTCACAAAAGTGGCACATGAATAAGGGTGCTGATAGGAGCCGGGGTGGCCCGATCTTTCGGTGAGTTGAAGGTAACTACGATTTGGGAGAAACGTTGATGACCCGACTACAACTGTACGAGACGTTGTGTTGTTGCGCCTTAGCGATCGATACACCTCTCCAAGGGTTGTTGATCTTGCCGGTGCAGATCAACCTTATTCCTGCAAGCAAATCGAAGAAACAAGCAAGAACAAGATAAAAGCAATCTGATATTGCAAATAAGAATTGAATACAAATGATAAGGTGGGGTTCCGTAACAAGAAGACGGGCGATCTAGTCGACACGCGCGCTTCAAGCGAAGTAGCAGTGGCTAAAACTTCAATCTATCAAAACCCACCTCTAAACGGCGGCGGCTACTGAATATATATGAGTTAGGACGTCCTAGGGTTAGGATTTGCCCTGTGAGGGGCGCACTCTTCATGGGTTTAGCCCACGACACAATTACAAGGCCCAAGGCCCAAAACAGACTCGGACTGGAAGAGATACGTGCCTTGTTCCGATAATTCCGGACAGCTCAGGAGGAATTTTAATGTGGGACCAAAACCATCTGAAATTAGACTCCATAAGCTTTCCAACAAGTACTTATGGGCCCCGAAAGTCCTTCTGGATCAGCGGCTAGGTCCGTTTGAAGTTGATGCTGTCAGGAGGCCTAAATCCGAATCCAAAACGTACAGAACTTCATCTCTTGTCTTTTATGGACCAAAAGTGATGTGGTGATGTATGAGTAGAATTGGATAAGGTCTTGGTTTGGTCCCCAATCAACTTCTTTGATCATCCATGCGTTTCTTACACTCGGTCTCTTTTCCTTCACCCAAGCAAGTATCTCTGCATACAAGAATATACAAAACTCATGGTGCAGTAACGTCTGTTCAAATATATAACACGTAAATCTTACGTAGAAAGCATGCACCTTTAGTTGATGAGTACATAAGGTAGCTATGGTCATATCCGAGCTAGTAATGTCCTCATCAGGTGTAGCTAGGAATTTTTCATTATGTGCATGAGCATAATAAGCTAAAGCACTGCGATGTGTATATTGATTGCATCATCGTTATAACGGAGCTAAATATAACCACCATTTTTATATACAACTGTCGGTAGCCAGGTTGCTAGCTCGTGGATGATCAATCGTCATATAAAAAGGTAGAGTTGTCCTCGCCCACAAAAGGAGTTGTAGTACAAAATATTATCTTGGATTATAAATATTTAATATTTAGGATAATGTTTGGTTATACTTTTAAATCTCCAACCATCATTAGTTTCTCAAATGCATGATGAGTTGAACGGAGAAAAAACGGTACACACAGATTTATATATAAAAAAAATGCTATCATAATATCATAAATTTATTATGTTTTATAAGCTTATTATGATATAAAACTTATGGTCAGAATTTAAATGTTTGACCGCATCTTATACTCAACATAAGATATTTATAAGCGGAGCGAGACGCAGCGCTTCGTCGTGGCGTTGGCCATTGCGCCTCCGCACGCAGCCATGTGCATGTGGCGATACGATGTGATGTCAATAATGGCTGCACCGTGCGGGCGTGACCCTGGAGCTACATATCATGTGGCGCAAAGTGCATCCGTGCATGTAACACCTGTATGGCTGTATAACGATGGCGGACGAACGAAATTAAGAGGACCTGTATAGTACGTAGCTTCTTCAGTTTCTTTCATATTTGCATGCAACTATGGATGGCTCTAGAGAGAGCACTCGGGTCAATTTTGTTCTCAAAAACCATCCATTGCATTTAGCTTGAAGTTAATTTGTCCAATTGCTTCTTCACGGGGCGGCCGGGATGTACATCCAAGCTAGCTAGTCGCTGTACATGCAGTCGACCCCAGTAGTACCTCAGGAGTACCAGTGTACCACTAAAGTCTGAGCTTCTAGAATGTAGCCTTGTACAAGTGCTTCACTCAATCATTCGCTGCATGATTAGCCTTGTACCATGCCAAAGCTCAAGCGACGATGCTGAGGCCGGTTGGTGTCCACAACTTCAGTGTGGATCATGTGCGCAAACACAAGAAACTTAGAATTGTTTTAAATGTAGAAGTTGAAGCTGAACAGGTGAATGCGGCTTGATGCCCGGACCAAACTTTCTGCTGAGTCAGGCAACACACAGTAGTACGATCCAGTTTTCTTTTTTTTTTTCCTTTTCCTTCCAGAAGGTTTGGACTTTCCAAACCACGTCGATGTGCATGTCCTCTCTGACAGTGCCAGCTCGAGAAATTTGAAAAAAAAAATCTAGACGTTTGAATACTCCTACAATAATTTCACTGTGGTTTACTACTTACAGTAAAAACAGTTCAATTCTCACATTTCACTGTAGTATTATTCAAAGAAGATGTAATTCGCCTGACCACGTGTGCATGCATTGCCCGCAGATTGACGAGAGCTCGGTGAACCCGCACTGGCGAGCGATCGGGTACAACCCGCCGACCGACGAAGCGCCGGCGGAGGAGCACCCGAAGGCGACGAAGCGACCTCTCGACGACGGCGTCGTCGAGACCATCAACCTCACGGACGCGTCCCTCCCGGCGTCGCTTGCGGAGAAAGGCCTCACGGTGACCGATGACGCGGCGCGTAACGTGTGCCGGGTGGAGTGCGACGTCGTCATCGTCGGCTCCGGCTGCGGCGGGGGCGTGGCAGCCGCGGTGCTCGCCGGGGCCGGCCACAAGGTGGTGGTCATCGAGAAAGGTAACTACTTCACGTCGCGGGACTACACGTCCCTCGAGGGCCCGTCGATGAACCAGCTCTACGAGGCCGGCGGGTTCGTCAGCACGATGAACGGCGGCGGGCTGCTCCTGGCTGGCTCCACGGTCGGTGGCGGCTCGGCCGTCAACTGGTCGGCCTGCATCAAAACACCCGAGTTCGTGCGCAGGGAGTGGGCGGCCGCGCACGGGCTCCCGCTGTTCGCCAGCTCGGAGTACGCCGCCGCCATGGACAAGGTGTTCGACCGGCTGGGCGTGACGTCGGGGTGTAAGGAGGAAAGCCTCCAGAACAAGGTCCTCCGCAAGGGGTGCGAGAAGCTGGGCTACAAGGTCGACGCGGTGGCGAGGAACTCGTCGGAGGGCCACTACTGCGGCAGCTGCGGCTACGGCTGCCGCACCGGGGACAAGCGCGGCACGGACACGACGTGGCTGGTCGACGCGGTGCACCGCGGCGCGGTGATCCTGACGGGGTGCAAGGCCGAGAAGCTGGTGCTGGAACGCCGTTTCGGCGGCGACGTGAGGGGTAAGAGGTGCGTCGGCGTGGTGGCCAGGAGCACCAACGCGGCGATCACGAAGACGGTGGAGGTGCGCGCCAAGGTGACCGTCTCCGCCGGCGGCTCGCTCCTCACGCCGGTGCTGCTGCAGCAGAGCGGGCTCACCAACCCGCACATCGGCAAGAACCTCCACCTCCACCCGACCGCCTTGGTGTGGGGCTACTTCCCGGACACGGTGCCGGACCTGAAGGGTAAGGCGTACGAGGGCGGCATCATCACGTCGCTGCACAAGGTGGAGGCCTACGGCGCCGGCGCCGGCAGCGACGCGACGCACCGGGTCATCCTCGAGGCGCCGCTGATGGGCGCGGCCGCCATGGGGACGCAGATGCCCTGGGTGTCCGGGCGAGACTTGAAGGAGCGGATGCTCAGGTTCGGCCGGACGGTGCACATCTTCTCCCTGGTCAGGGACCGGGGGTCCGGCACGGTGCACGGCGAGCGGCGCATCGCGTACCGGCTGGACTCCACGGACAGGGAGGACATGCGAGAGGGCATGCGGCGCGCGCTGCGCGTCCTGGTGGCGGCCGGCGCGGCGGAGGTGGGCACGCACCGGAGCGACGGGCAGCGGCTGCGGTGCGAGGGGCTGACGGAGGAGGCGCTGGAGGAGTTCCTCGACGGCGTCGACGTGGTGCGCGGGCCGCAGTCCAAGAGCGAGACGTGGAGCCTCTTCTGCTCGGCGCACCACATGGGCAGCTGCAGGATGGGCGCGACGGCGGGCGACGGCGCCGTCGACGCCCGCGGCGAGAGCTGGGAGGCGGAGCGGCTGTACGTGTGCGACAGCAGCGTGCTGCCCACCGCGGTGGGCGTGAACCCCATGATCACCATACAGTCCGTGGCCTATTGCCTCGCCAATGGCATTGCCGACTCCCTGTCCGGTAAAGCGACTTAGCTCTACCATATTTTACTGAAATCCTCCATTTCAGAACATCACAGCATTGTTGCATGTCGATCGGTACGTTAGTCTATATGGTTGTTAAGGACCAAAATAATGTGCATGCGTTTTGTCGTGCAAAATTGTGGATTATCTGTAATTACCTTCATAATAGAAACAAGCCACCACACCAAAGATGCTTCATATACTTGAGTTTGAGTAGCAAGTATACATTATTCTGTCTAATAATATTTGTCGCTCTCGAACATATCTTTTCATCACATTAGAGATGTACAGTACTGACAAGAAAGAGTTGGTTGAGCATTTGAGCACAGGATGTAGAGGGACGTGACATGAAAGTTCCACATGCTAACCATAGTACTTCGTCCATTTTAAAATATATCAACATATAGTAATTTAATATTAAATT
Organism: Oryza meyeriana var. granulata; assembly: GCA_003991445.1. Taxonomy (NCBI): domain Eukaryota; kingdom Viridiplantae; phylum Streptophyta; class Magnoliopsida; order Poales; family Poaceae; genus Oryza; species Oryza meyeriana. The sequence goes on along the minus strand of RYFJ01000522.1, from coordinate 610,052 downwards.
TAATATAATATAATATTATGAATTTAAACAGATTATATCAAATTTAGCACTAAGTTACTATATTTTAACATGAATCTAAATAGATTATATTAAATCTAGTACTAAGTTACTATATTTAAAACGAAGAGAGTACGTATGTTTGTCTTGATGAGGTGATGCGCACTCGGCACACGCGCACACGGCCTCTTGACTCGCATCTACAGAGAGGGAGCATCAACGTGGCAACGCCAGAACATTTATGCATGGAGCGATGGGTCCTGTGCAAACCGGAGGTCGAGTGCTCCGTCCCGCCACTTGGCTTGCACTCCATATCACTCCCTCAGTCCTAAATTGCTACTCTATGCTTTAAAATTTATTTTAAAATTATTATCACTACAAGTATTATTTGTCTTATCAATCATCTTATATTTAATTTTCTTTACATTCTATCTCCAACCATCTTTATATTTATAACGATATATTATTTAGTAAATGACACTATAGTATTTTTTTCTCAAAACTTAATTTCTACTAAACAATATATAATGATAATCCTTTTGAGATGAAGGTAGTAGTTTGGTTTGTGCTAGTAGTTTCATATTAAAGATAGTGTCTAAAGAATTAAATAAGCTATCACATATGATTTATAATGATGTAGCAAAAATGTTGATCACGAAAGAGAAATAAAATGCATCTTGCATAAGATCTAGTTTTGATATGATATCCAAGACATGATGTGAGATAAGTGATGTTATTTAGACACTGTTCGGAGGTGCATGTTGGGTCTAAAATTTTTTTCGTTTTATATGAGAACGTTTCCCGAATTGCTAAACGATATGTTTTTTAAAAAATTTTCAATCTAAAAGTTACTTTAAAAATTAAATAAATTTATTTTTTAAGTTTATAATAATTAAAATTTAATTAATTATATGCTAATAGCTTGTCTTATTTTAGGTGCGCAGAAACTTTGAGCCAAACATTCCTGCCGAACGCTCCCTAGCACGTTAAATTAGTTGCGTATGTATTGCTGAAGTTAGGTCTAGTACTAAAGGACTTCCTTTAGTGACCGGACGGAGTAGTTTCTTGGCGACGTGGAGGATTTAGAAACCACTACCGGTGTCTCGCACTGGGGTTGTACTAATACATATCCTCAACTGTCAACTTTACTTCGTAACGAAGTTTAGTAGCTTTGCTCTTTTGTCACAGATGTGCGGATAGCCACTCATTTGCTATGACACCAGTGTAATGATAGAATGTCTTATCTAGCATGGCTGCAGATGTGCAGTATCCTGTACATTGCCCTTCCATTTGGTCAGCATCATATCATGATTATTCCTTTTAAAAAACATGATTATTCCTTCAAGATTCTAATTGTCATCCTCCTGATAACAGCCCCTAGGCACGTTTAGTACAAGTACACCACAGGATGGTAATGGCGAATAAGTACAAAGAAGCGCTCTCTGTCACCGGTGCACAGGATGGTAATGGCGAAAGAATTTAGTGCTAATGGCGAAAGACTTTTAGCGCTACCTTTGAAGTTAGTATAAAGAATCTTCAACTGTACGGTAGGCAAATGGCCTCTACATCCACTATATTCCCGGCCTATCCGAGTCCTTTGTCGGATGTCAAACTGTATAATAGTGAATGCACAAGCTCCGTACCAAATCTGAGAGAAATGCCCACCACAAATAGTTTAGATATTTTCAACATAGGCTGTTCGGATCAATTTTGCACGGGAGAAAGGCATAATAAATCAAGTATGACCATCTTCGGGCACATAAGTGCTCGCGAGATTTATAAAAGTATTCTCTACTGATCGAATGCCCGTGTGTTATAATGAGAATTAAAAAAAGAATCTTATCATACACTTTATAGCCTCAAAAATTAAAACAAAATTATTTTCATTGTGATTTTATGTCATATTTGTTATGATGCCATATGTGTACGTCAAGCAAGCTAAATAGTTGCCTCTAGCAGTTTAGAAAAATAATTTATATATGTTTCACGTTTGAGATTAAAGTATAAGCTAAAATCAATAATAAGGCCAAGCTAAAAATATTTGTATAAGATAGAAAAAAGGTCGGGTGCTCCTTTTTGTGTACCACCATGGCAACAAGCACAAGAGCTTTATTTTTTCTTGCACTTTTGGTGGTTTTGGATTAAGAAGAGACAAAATTCACTTACCTTACTGTTCCTACTGTTTAAGAGACCTACATAACAGTGGTGGTAGATAGTGATAAATTCACAACTCACTATCACTGTTAGGGTCTTTTAAAGGAGTATAGATAATGTCACTACACTTTCAGCTTTATTTCCGGCAAAATGTAGTGTGCACCGTTCAGCACCCAAATAAGGGGAAATTGGTGTCATGGCATCCAAATATCAACACTTCAATACCAATTCAGCAATTAAATAGTATAGCAGTTGCTCAAATTTCAGGTCATGTGATTAGAACGGCCTAATCATAACCCATAGCAAAGATGTTACAGACTAGACTATCAGTTATCGCGCATATGCAAAGTGTAAAGCTGTACTCTCTTGCTCAAGGCAAAAAAGATAAATTCCACTTGAACTTCAGGAAAAAAAAAAGTAGTTGCTCAGTTTTGTACCGACAGAGGTTTATTAACATTAGACCACGATGTTTCAAGGGGAAAATAAGCCAAATTAATTCCACTTCAAAAAGATTTGGGGTTCGCCACTTCAGACCCCTGAAATATGTTATGAGCACCGCTCATCTTGTGCCAGAAAAAAAAGAAATTTCATATTGGTATGCTACAGATAATTAATTAATTGACAGATGCTTTTACAGCTTTCTCAGCCGCATCATCAAGATCCTCTGCAGTGATCAATGTCATTCCACTTTCCTGCAACAGGGCATATCAATCAGGTATGAAAGTTTCCAGCGAAGAACCACTTGGCAGATACAAACAAAGCAGACATGCAAATAGTTTTTACCTTTAGAATCCTCTTCCCTTGGTCTACATTGGTGCCTTCCAACCGAACAACAACAGGCACCTTCAGGTCAACCTGACGATCGAAGAGAAAATGATTCAATACAATGCAGGAAAGTTATATAGCATAGTACATTAATCAGCAAGATAATCTAAACTCGTCAAACCAATAAAATAACTTTGTATTAAATATCATTACATTACCAAGGAACACTAACTTTAAGAGTGTTTCTCAAACAAATACAAGAGTAAATGTTCTGAACACACAAAGATTCACTAGAAAATGTAGTAGGGTTGATCTCAAATGTTAAAACTTGATGCAATATCAGTTGAACTTTCATAAAGAAAAGAGACTGTTTCAAAAGACAACAGTCGCGCCTTTACATAGCGTACAGCAACAAAAAGAACATCTCATAAGAAAACTTCCATATTTAATGGAAAAAGTTACCATGGAATAAAGAAACATTACATCGGTGTATTATTTATTAACATGCAGCAAGTGGGAACCACATAGGCTGCTTTAGTCATTCAATGAAAATGAAAACTAGATACGAAATTCGAAGACAAACCTGTTTAGCTGCATTCACTATTCCACTTGCTATTACATCACATTTCATGATACCCCCAAAAATGTTCACTAGAATAGCCTTCACGCTATCATCTGAAGTCAAAATCTTAAATGCTTCCACAACCTAACATGCAAAAACAAAATCATAGTATAGCATGGATTCCAAGAAATAGATTATCAGTTATATTTAAATATTTCAGTAGTGTAATTCACATGAGATGGTAGCTAAAACAAGAGTGAGTCTCAGCTTATTTATACCTGTCCTTCTGATGCGCTTCCACCAACGTCAAGAAAATTGGCAGGTGTACCACCATGCAACTTAATAATGTCCATTGTAGCCATTGCCAATCCTGCACCATTCACCATGCAGCCAATTTCTCCATCAAGCCCAATGTAGTTCAAATCAGCTTTGGCCGCAGCCACCTGTAAAGGTAATAGAGATAAATTCATGAATATCCTCAGTTTCAATTCTCAGAGTTAGAACAACAAAAGCTATAATATCCCTTTAGAGGCAAGTCAAGTCATCCTCCAAAAGAAGGGCAACGGAAACAATATAGAGAGATAAAGGAACACAGTGGCATACAGCACAGAATATGAGAAAAAGTGAACAATGGAAATGGCAAGCAGTGGTATACCTCTCTGGGGTCTTCCTGTGTCGTATCACGCAGGGCAAATATCTCTTTCTGCCTAAATGCAGCATTGTCATCAAAGTTCAACTTTGCATCAGCAGCGACCAGCTTGTTGTCAGCTGTCTCAGCAAGTGGATTTATCTACCCACATAACATGTCCAAATTAGTCATAAGCAGTGCCAGGGTAAGGCACACACAATTGCAAATGAGATACCATTTGTTATTAATTACCTCCAGCAGTGTGCAATCAGATTTGCAGAACAGTTCGTATAGCTTCTTAATCTGTTCTATAGAAGACTGTCTGTCAGCTGTCTTTGGTGCCAGACCATCAACAACTTTAGCTGCATCATCGTCTGTGATTCCCTTGAATACATCAATAGGAACCTGGCCATCCAGAGCATTAAATTTCAATATGTGTTGATTTCATTTAGAAACAATAAAAATAATGCAGCACCCAAAGTTGTAGTCAACAGAGGCAAATTGATCCAAAAATCAAATTAAAGAAATAGATATAACCTTGATGATCATATCAGGGTACTTTTCTGCAAGATCTTCAATGCTGGTTCCTCCCTTGCTGCACGCTATAATGAGCTGAAAATGAGTATGAAAATCAGTAAGTCTACAACAAGAAGTCAAGAGCCTCTATCTGAAATTGGGGAACGTGCATATCAACTACCTAACGGTTTAGTTCTTAAAAGTAAATTCATGCACAACAAAAAAGAAAACAGAATGATAGCAATAAAAGAATTAAAAAATAACATTATGATGCATCTGAACTCTAAAGTCATAGGTGAGCACAAAACTTATAAGAATCGAAGGCTTGATTACATCATTCCAATGTACTTATAGTTATACCAAAACTAATACAAAAGTGGAAAAGGATTACTCTCATAAATTATCAGAGAAACATGTGAGTCTAGATGGAAAAGTTTGTAATATCAAGCTTCGCTAATTTATTCAAATAATAGAACCAAGCTCAGTAAATAAAAATGAGCACAAAATTGCTTGTGTTCAATGACATACTGGACCAGCAGTCTTCCTGTCAAGGGTGATGGCAAAGTACATCTCATTAACAAGTGACAGTTTCTCACATAAGTAGACCTGTAAAAAATGACAAAGTTAGTACTTAGCAACTTTCAGTGATTCAAGCAGACACATTAGACTATTAAAAAGCGTGATGCTAGCTTCAAAAGAAAAGGTAGTGAAACGCAATAAAGTTATATACAGTCGCATGACAACAACACCATGTAAGCCTCTTTCTACATGAAATTGCATCTACATTTGCATTTAAAAAACTAATAACTACAATATCCACTCTGACTAGACCGAAAATAAATCAAGGGAAAGAATTCTTGCCACAACATGCTTCCAAGAGGCACTTGGTATGGTGTAATGGCCTACTCCGTTTATTCCATTTATTTCACATAGTGAAAGTACATTAAATGGCATTGGATTTATGAGTTTAATCATGTTTTGGGTGTACACAGCCATATGTCAAAGCTTGCTTACTGAAGAATCAATAATCAAGCAAATACAATAACAGTACTTTCTAACAATGCTGGAAAAACCAAATGAAACTGTGGTAGCAAAACAAAATGGCAAGTCAGTTGCAGTTAAAATTGGAAATATAAATGCAGAGGGCGGCTTTAGATTACTAACTAACCTTGCTAACAATCTTCCCCTGTGGACCAGTTTGTTTTGTTACCAGAATCTGACCAAGCATTTTTGCTGCAGAAGTGACAATATGGACACTAAAAATGTTGAAATACATACACAAATGACATGTACAACAGATAAATTAGTTGAATGACTATGAAGAAAATGAGAGCACTGCATGCCACTTGAAAGGCCATACACCAAATTATAAGGCATTACAGCAGGTAAACTCAAAACCAAAATAACCAAATCTTAAGCTGGTGGCAAAGGTACGGAACTAATTAATCTATTCAAGGAAGAAATCACCTATTACAGATACTCAAATCTGAAGGTACTATCAAGGATGTCAGACTTCATACAATGAGATTATCTTTACTTACATACTTCTTTATAACACATGTAATTGCCAAAACCATTGGAATAACAATAAACTGCATTGGAGGATGGCTGTGTAGACTGTGAAGCTACACTAGTGTGCATGGAATAGTTATGTGTAAACTTCTAAAACAGTTGGCCATTTTCATCTAAACCAGTAAACAACTGAAGCTATATTCCGAAGTCTCTAACATGAACTCGTACCTGCAAGGCTTTCAGCTTCCTCTGCCTTAACAATATGAACGCCACCCTGCAGTCCACTTTTGAAAGTTCCCAATCCACGGCCACCAGCCAGGATTTGACTCTTAACAACTATCTGCAATTGTGTCATGTTTTGAGTATGACTGAATTGAACCACAAAATGGTTCATGCAATGATACATATATCTGCCCTACAAAATAGGCTAGGAACAAAAATCAGCTATATTTAATATTGGAGTAGTCCAGTCCACCACTATCTACTGACTCATCTATAGTTCTACATAATAACAAACATTTTGAAGCAGAACACCCCAAGAATAGCTTGTGCTAAGGAAAAGTTTCCCCTTAACTGAGTTAACAACTTACAAGGCACATTGACTATAAACCTAGACCATATTTCCCTAGAAGATATGATTATTTCACAGAGACCCCCGTGCATGCCAAATCTTTGAAAAAGATTAAAAAAAGTTAATATACAGTTCTATGATCAAACAGCATTACAAAAATTAGAGTGAATTGCAGAAATGACTAAAAACACCGGTAACTGTGTCATCTCAGTTCGCAGAAATATACCAGGGTAGCTAAGACTAATTCACAAGTTATGTAACTTCCAAGCACCAACTGTGATGTCATTCACCCGTACGTATTATATGAAGCTATAACACAAAAGCCCATATATTACAGCGACCACTAACCTCCACTCTGGAAAAGATAATCTCACATTACAGCACTGATGCAGAAACGATCATGGATTTAGCAGGACAACAGCAGAAATTATCTATGCATCCTAATACCATCAAATAGCTGCCACAACAAGTCTAGAATTTGCAGCACGGTCAGTAAAGAAGAAACCGAAACATCACCTCCTTCTCGTTAGGGAAGATGTTCTTCAAGGTGTCTTTGACCTCCTCCACCGATCCCGCTGCCGCGCCCCTGGGAACGTTGATGCCGTACTTCCCCATCAATTCCGCGCCCTGCGATACCCATACATCCACGAACCCTAGCACGTTAGCCCCGGCCCCAAATCGAGACTCGAAAAAACAAATCCGCAAAAACCGAACAGAATGATGCGGGAATCTGCGGATCTGGGGTGGCGTAGGCACCTGGTACTCGTGGATGTTGAGGCGGCGGAGCTGCTGGTGCTGCCATTTCCCGGCGACGGAGAGGGCGCGGGACGCCAGCTTCCCGAGCGATCCGCGAACCATCGCTGCGGCGGCTTGTGGGCTCTTCCGATCCGGAAACCCTACAAGCGTGGAGTATGGCACGCGTGCTCTTTCGCCGTTCGTCTCTGCGGTTTGATTTTTACACTATTTTCTCTCGTCTTCTTTTCCCTTTTCTTTCTTGCGAAAGGGTGCGGCGGCGGCGTAGGAAGGAGGAGGGACCAGGCCGCCGGCGCATTTGACTGACATGTAGGATCACGATTGTCACTGAAACGTGGGTCCCCGTACTGTGGGGTCCATTTGTCATCGTTGGTTACGAAGCAGTTTCCTCGGTTTAGGCTAATCGGCACTTGCGGTTTGCCGCGTTGATCCTTTGATGCACCTTCATGGGCTGAGGCGGCCCAACTGGTTGGACATTGTAGGATCGCTGCTATATGGGCTACTGCTTTATGGACTGCGGTTGGGTCAAACCAATATTTCTCGTTTTTGGCGGTTAGGTGGTAGCCAGTTTATCCCGCTAGGCCCAGTAGAGGAAGTCCCCGGCGGCCCAAACAGCTCGCCTAACAGTAACAGGGAGGATTAAGTGGAGCAGCAGCGCTAGGTCAATAGTACTCAATCCCGATTCCCACACCTGCGAGGCGGCGCCGCGCAGCGCGGCGCTGTTTGGCTGCCACACGCGCGACGGCATGAGGCCGCAATCGCCGGCCCGCCGCCTCTCCTCGCCGTCCTCAGCTCCCCTCCTCCTCCTCCTCCTCCTCGCATCCCAGGTCGCTGGTCGATGCCCCTCTTGCAGACCGGCCAGCCACCGTCAGCCGTCTGTCCCCCTGCCCGGCTGCCCCTCTCGGCCTCCTCTGGCTCTCCCCTCCGCCGACTCCGAGGATGAGGCTTCGGCTCTGGTTGGCAATTGAACATTGAAGGTCAGTGACTCAATAGCTTGCCTCAAGTCAATGCCTCATTGCTCATAGAGTCATAGTCATAGTCATATATAATTAATTAGCTCATACCTGAGGCTGCCAATTTATTGAACCATTGCTTAGTCACATATATTGTGCGAGATATCTTCTCCAAAGTTACTGAGGAAGACATAATAAATACTTTCATTGTAATTTTCTATTTATGTGCAAGATCTTTTTTTATTTGAACTATCTATATTGTAATATTTGCACATTTTGCACTTAGTAGTTAAATTAGTCGATTACCGATGCTATCATTCTATTATTGCTATATTTGTATCGTCTTTTAACTAAATTTATACTTCTATATGGGATTTGCTGTGTTAGAAAATTTTGGTATGTGATGTGAACTTTTGATGTTGGATTACCCAACGAAAAATTCCTAGCTACGCCACTCCTCAGTGTAACTTTTCTGTGTCCTCTGCTTTGACGGATTATTCTATATCTATCCTCTACAAACTAATATGTTTGATAGATTGGTTATCTGTGTTCAAAATCTTCCTTTGATTGGTTCTCTGCTTTGATGTAAGAGTATTTGTTTGGACAACGTTGTTTACTTGTTTCTGCTTTATTGTCATTGCTACTAACTCAGTCACTTGGCCACTCCTCGATTTTAGTCCGTTCTCTGCCACTGTGTTCAGCGTATGGATTTGCCAGGTCCAAGATGGAAGAAGGGCAAAGATGGCAAGGATTTTTCATCCTTAGGAGCAGCTAATCCCATATCAGCCATTGTTTCTGAGCTCAAATCTTCATTCACAAGCTCAAAGCCCGTGGCAATTTTGTCAGGTCCTGGCGCTGTTCTTGAAGTTGAGCCAGAGCAAGCCGTGATCCTGAACCGTGCTGCCGTTGGCCACGCCATCGAAAATGCAGCAGCACAGAAGCATTGGTTCCAACTCAGCCCCGAGGAGGTCTTCTACCTATGCCATGCTCTGAGTTGCATCAGGGTTGAGTCACAGGACCAGAAGCAGATGAGTGAAGTGGAACTGTGGGATCACTTTAGGTATGGATCGGAGTCATTTCCAGAGATGTACAAGGCTTACTCACATCTAAGATTGAAGAACTGGGTGGTGAGATCAGGGCTGCAGTATGGTGCTGATTTTGTAGCTTACTGACACCATCCAGCACTTGTCCACTCGGAATTTGCAGTAGTTGTAGTTCCAGAAGGAGCAGAATTTGGTAATAGGTGTGGCCGTCTGGAGGTGTGGTCTGATCTACTATGTGCACTGCAGGCTTCTGGCAGTGTGGCCAAGACATTACTGGTTCTGACCATCAGCAGCAGCAGTAGTTGTGAACTGAGCTCCCCAGATTGTTTAGAACAGCTTCTTATTCATGAGAGAACAATCACAAGATGGATTCCACAGCAGTGCCGTGAACAGCGATGTGAACCAAGCAGAGATGAAGCCAAAAGGGAAGAACTGGTAAGCAAAAAGTTAAATGTAGTATTCAACCGCTGGGGTGTGATATTAGGCTTCACTATTCTGTCTAGCTTGCTTGTATACAAGCTGAAATTCAGACAATGAAGCTTAACATTTCCGTGCACCTGTACTGCTGAGATACGAATTTTGATCCAGTTGCAGTTTGAAATTCTCAGTTGGTACTCTTTGTGAACTTCTCTTTTGGTTTCTTTTTTTTTTAGAAAATGGAACCTTTATTGAACTCAACCAATCATATCAAGATATGGCAAATAATTACTTCCCCCGTTTAAAAATATAAGACGTCCTTGTTTTCAACAAAGTTAATATTTAAAAATTTTGACTAATAATTAAACTAAAAATATATACGTCTAATATTATACATGTAGTGTATCACTGTATTCGTATTTGATAATATTTTTATATGATATTAATTTTATGGATGTTGGTGATATATTATGAAAGAAACTCATAGTTTAAATATAATGTTGAATACTATGTAGAAACTTAATACGTCTTATATTTTTAAACGGAGGGAATATAACACAACTGCCTCTGACTGTAGAGAGATTTTCATTGTGATAGCTGAATAGACCTTTTTTAGATTTGAATATATAACTATGTTGGCACTCTTGTTAATTCAATTCAATATGCGACTCAAGGACTACACGGCCTTCGAAATGAAATCCAGGTACATGCTTATCATTAGCATGTGAAATAGAAGTAGCTATACCATGATGTTCTACTACGTGACCGCTAATCAGTTAAAACAGCAGATGGAATTGTTTTGCCCAGTTTCAATGCAGGGAAAAATTGGCGTCACTTTCTCGCCTTGCATGCAACTAGAAGTACTCCCTCCATTTCAGATTCTCTCTATTTCAGATTATAAGTCGTTTTGACTTTGATCAAAGTCAAACTAATCTAAGTTTGACTAAATTTATAGGAAAATATACTAGTATTTACAACAACAAATTAATTTCATTAAATACAAAACTGAATATATTTTTATAGTATATTTTTCTTGTGTTGAAAATATTATTACATTGACTTTGAGTAAAATCAAAACGACTTATAATCCAAAACAGAGAAAGTATTATTTAGTTATTGGTGAATTCTTTTCATACATGGTACAAGCTTTGTTTAGTTTTTGTTATATTCTTGTATACAAAGTTGGAGCTTTCATTTTAAACTTGCCTTTTCTTTTCGCCTAAGAAAGGTAACGATAAAATAGTGGTTAAAATGGCCCATTACCATATGTTAATTTCAATGTCCTGGACAGAGTTACAATGATTTAGTTATCCTGAGGGCTCAAATAAACCACAGTTGAACAGGGTTGGATGCGTTTGTGCCTCTCTGTTGTTCCTGTGTTCCAAAGTCATCTGGGCCAGTTTGGCAATTTTGAGTATAATATCATCAGGTGTCATCTTGCCATATCCATGTAGAATAATTTCATATCCATATAGAATAAACGGGACCAAGAATTGTTAAAGACGCAATGGAGGCCCAACTTAACATGGCACTGTTTTGTATATTTGACCCACGGTCTAGCGACAAGATTGGATGGAATTTTCTGTTCTTCCCATATGATGTTGGCATCCTGTTGTATGGATTACATATTTACAGTTTTGTAACTAGCTAAATGACCATATTTTGCTACAGATAAAAGACAATATATTATAATATTATCTAAAATAAATAAAAATGTATTTTTCATGAAATATGTACCCATCTTTTTTCTATTGGGAATATTCACCTTAATTTGATTTTATATGTGGCTATCTATTTAGATTTGTCTGTTTCTTAATATTAAGAAGTTCAAGGGGTAATTGATAAAATTTGCAATGGGAGTAGGTGGAGTGGAAGATTTATTATCACCATCACTAACTTATTTTAAAGGAGTATAGATTCTATGGGATCTGAAGCCAAGTCTCTGAAGTTCCCTTTTTATCAAAGTATGTTCAATTATTCATATTTGATGAAATTTACATAAGTTTTCAAGATAAAGGTAGGGAAAGTAATAGCTAACAGATTTAAGAAACGCGTAGCTATGAAATTTATTAAGCACTCACACAATTTGCCATTTGACTGGAAAGTTAGAGATACTGACAATCCACGTGTCACCCTCGTGTAGGTGACCCAAACCAAGTGACAGGTAGACTGACTCAATGTGATAAATTGATAGATCAATCACGAGTACATATAAAGACCTAGCTCCTTATCTACTAGAACCGATTAATGGCAACAATATCGAGAGAATAGGAAGGAGACCTGGCTGGATGTCAAGCAAAGATAACAAACTCTTAACACACACCCCCCTCTCCCCACTCCAATGTTGGTAGGACGAACGTTGAGATTGGACCGAAACTCCATAAAGACTGATGTAGTAAGGCCTTGGTGAAGATGTCAGCGAATTGAGAGGTTGCAGGTACGTGGAGAACACGGACTGCACCAACAGCCATTTGCTCGTGAACAAAGTGTTGGTTGATTTCGACGTGTTTGGTGCGCTGATGCTGAACCGGCTTCGTTGAAATATATACTGCACTGACATTGTCACAGTAGACCACGGTGGCCTTCGAGGGAGAAGCATGAAGTTCGTGGAGGAGCTGACAAGGCCAGGAAGCCTTGGCAACTGCATTAGCAATAGCCCGATACTCGGCCTCAGCACTGGAGCAGGACACGATGTTCTAGCATTTGGAAGACCAAAGAGACGAGGTTGTTGCCTAGGAAAATTGCATAGCCAGAGGTGGACTACCATGTGTCAGGACAGCTAGCCCAATCTGCATCTGAGTAGGCCATCAACTCAGTAGAGGGAAACCGATGAATATGCAATGCAAAATCAAGGGTGCCCCGAACATAGCAAAGTATCCGTTTGAGAGCAGCAAGGTGAGGCTCTCGCAAGTCGTGCATGTGAAAACACACCTACTGAACGGCATAAGTATGTCTGGCCGTGTCAAGGTGAGGTACTAAAGAGCATCAGCAAGACCACGGAAATCAGTGGCATTGGGAACATGAGCTCCATCTGTAGCTGGTAAATTTGTAGTTGTGTCAACAAGGGTGTTGCATGGTTTATAGCCAGCCATGCAACCTCGCTCCAGGATCTCCAAACTGTACCGTCGCTGACTGAGACGAAGTCCATCGGGTCGGCGAGAGACACTAACGCCAAGGAAGTGGTGAAGAGCACCAAGATCCTTCAGCGCAAACTCATACTACAAGGTGGCAATAGTCCACTGGAGAAGGCAGTCAGAGGAGGCAGCCAACACAATATCGTCCACATAGAGTAGAAGATAAACAAGATCTGAACCCCGATGGTAGACGAACAGTGAGGTGTTGGACTTCACTTCTGTGAAACCAATGGACAACAGAAAAGCGCGAACCTGCTGTACTAAGCTCAAGGAGCCCGTTTAAGTCCATAGAGAAACTTATTTAGGCGATAGACCATGTCGGGGTCGTTGGGATCAATGAATGCAGTATATTGTCTCCTGTATGGTACCATGGAGGAAGATATTCTTCATATCAAGCTGATGGATGGGCCAGTTGTGGGATACAACCACGCTGAGCACTGTGCGAACGGTGGCAGGCTTGACAAATGGACTAAAAGTTTCGTCATAGTTGATGTCGGGATGTTGGGAAAAGCCACATAGGACCTATCAAACCTTGTATCTATCTAGAGTACCGTCACACTAAAACTTGTGCTTAAATATCCACTTGCCTGTGACGATGTTTGCACCAAGGGGATGAGGAACCTAGTCCCAAGTGTGATTGGCTTGGAGAGCCATATACTCCTCCTCTATAGCATACCGCCAATGTGGATCGGCTAGAGCGGCACAGTAAGTGCACAGAACCGAGGAGAGCGGCGATGCATGGAAATTGAACCATATGGTGGTCCGATGGATACTGGCCTTTCCTCATGTCACCATGTCATGGTTATTGACCACGGGTGAGACGCCTAGCTAGGGCGGCAGGGGAGGCACCGCCGGCACTTCTGCGCTACATGCTCATATGGGTGCACTAGACGGTGGTAGAAGCAGAGAGCCCGGCATGGCTTGTGAAGCCACGGAGGAAGATGGCCCAAGTAGCAGCCCATGGCTAACTGGGGGGACCAAGGGGGAGGGAGGCCCAACTGGCAGCCTAGTTGTCGAGGTAGGACACCAAGTCGGGCCAGGTGCTGATGTAGATGGCCTAGACTAAGGGGATCTAGGAGGTGGAGATATAGATAAGCCTGGTGACCCAAGTGGTGGTGAAGTGGGGGCGGCCGAGTTACAAGGCCCATGAGCCGCAGGCGGCCCAGTAGCGGCGGGGGCCACGCTGGTGCATTGGCTAGAGATGGGCCAACCGACGGGTATTGGTGAAGCTATTGAAAAATCCTCAAGGAAATCCATGTCATTAGCAATTGCAGTATAAGCCGTCTCCGCAAACAGAAACGAGGTCTCGTTAAACACCACATGACGAGAGATGATGACCCAGTTAGAGGCTAGGACAAGACACCGATACCCTTTGTGATTGAGGAGATAGCCTAAAAAAACACATGACCGAACGTGGGGAGAGTTTATGTGAAGCAGTGGTAGAGAGGTTGGGATAGCACTTGCAACCAAAGACGTAAAGGTGTGTGTAGGAGGGATTGGCACCAAAAGGAGTAAAGAACGGTGTGTGGTGTTGGAGAGTTTTAGAGGGATGGCGATTGATGAGGTGTGTGGCAGTGTGGGGAGCCTCTACCCGATATGGTTCGGGAAGGCTGGCTTAAAAAAGCAAGGAACGCACTATCTTGTTGAGAGAACAGAACATGCACTCAACGTCACCATTTTGTGGGGAGGTGTGGGGGCACGACATACACATAGTGACGCCATTGGTGAGAAAGAAGGTGCGGGCGACGGAGTTATCGAACTCATGACCTTTGTCACACTTGATGCTACAAATGGTGGTGGAAAACTATGCTTTGACAAAGGCAAAGAAATTGGACAGTGTGGAGAATGTGTCGGATTTGAAGCGAAGGGGAAAGGTCCAAACATAATGGAAACAATCATCAAGAATGACGAGATAGTATTTATAGCCCAAAACACTAGGAATAGCGGACGTCCACAAATCACAATGTATTAACTCAAATTTGCCTTAGATCTTATTAATATTGGTCCGTTTTGTCTCTCCCATCGATTTTGACGGTAGTTTCGTCTTACCTTAGTAGCATTACAGTTAGAAAAAAGGAACATTGAGATCCATGTGGTAGTGGGACTCTTCTTCCACTTCTCCCCTCTCTCCTCTCTTCTCCTCTCCTCTCTTTATATATATCCGGCCATGCTTAATTCGCCATGGCCGTCTCCTTCCTCCATCATCTTATTCCCCGAAGCTAGAAGCAAGAACACAATACCACCACTACTCTGGACAAGACTGGCACAAACCCGCACCGTATCCCCAACGACGGGACCCCACCATCGCAAAAGTGACCACATCGTTGCCTCGACGTGGTGCATGCCATCAGCAATCTACCCGGACCGGCACTGGAGGAGGCCGAGATCCTAGTGAGGGAGGGCGGCATGGAGGAGCACATCATCACGGACCTCTTCCGCATGCTACGGCTAGTGGAGATGGATGTCGAGATGGTCCAGGCCGCCCTCAGCTCCTCCTTCGTCTACCCGATCCGCTCCACCACAATCGCCACCGACTCCGCGCTGCCTAGATCTAAGCCAGCCACGTTGTCCACCCTGTCTATGCACCGATCTGCTCCACCCTTGTCGTCATGGCCACAACCGCCGCCACTGAACCTGGGCGCGCCCAACAACATCCGCTGTCGGATCTATCCTTTCCTCCTTTCTTCTCCATCCACAAAGCAAAGCTCACCACTGCCCATAGTGCTTGCCGCTGCCAAACTCTAGAATCAAGCTACGCCAACGCCTTTGTCGAAGACCCCACGCAGCAGTCGGTGAGCTCTAAGCCGTTGCCTCTCCCTCTTGGTCTGCACCGCCTCTCCCATCTCCAGCGCCACTGCAACATCCAAATTACCACTGAGTGCTGCCCATGTTCTATGCCATCGCTCCATCGAGCCGACGAATCTGGCCCTCTTAGTTTGCCTCTGCCTCCTTTGTCCGACAGCGTTGTCCGCCGCTGCCACCACATGTCGTTTCCACTTACCTAGAGGAGCCATGGTCTCTGTTCAGTGAGAGAATAGAGAAGAGGAGGATGAAGCACTGAATGACATCTGTGATCTAACTATAATATTACGTAAGATAAAACCATCGTCAAAACTGCTCGGAAAGACAAAATGAAATGGTTTTGACAGTTGAGTAAGGCTTTGTATTTGATTTTATAGTTCAGGAAGAGAAGTCAGACTTAGGCTACAGTTGATTGAAGTAATATAGCGTTTTTCTAAAAGTACAGGACAGCTTTCTGGCCCTAAGCGTATTCTGTATGTGGTCGTCTTGTACTGGTGTATTTGAGATGTGGTCCAATGGAAAACATGGAGAAAAGACGTGGAATTCTTTATGACGTGTTTGGTTCTTTGCCATTTGTTATCTTGCCAATTTCTTTTTTTGGTAATTGGCACATATCACACAATTTTTTAACCTTATCAAATAATTTGGCAATACCAATTTTTTGCTATAAACTAACGAAACTTTTCGGTTTGCCAAATTTTTTAGCTTGATTGAGTTAGGCCACAAATCGAACAAGCAACCGTACTGAGGATGGACACAGAGCCAATATACCTGTTTGTCTATTGGCAAATGCATGGTCATCCAGCCGGGAAACAATCGAATTCTAGAGTTGGTATGGCCACTATCGTGCTCTTGCACGCTTGTAAGAAAATAAAGTGACAATAGTATTCTTATCCTTATTTTCAATTCTAATTGTAATTTTATTCCTACCTTTTTAAATTTGTTTTCACTCCTTTTTTAACCGAAACATATTCCGTTAAGAAGACCTAACGGTGCTAATATTCATGTCAAAGCATTGTCAAAATTCATGTTAATCTTATGATTGACCTCCTTTTAAAAAACTTGAATATGCAGAAATTCTTGTCAAAATAAAGGAAAATTTTAGAGATACTTTGACCAAACTATTGTAAAATTATAGATTAAAGGTGGTGTATCAAAAACTACATATTTAGCACCAAATTTATCACAGAACTACAAATTTAAGGCATTATATTATAAAATTATAGATTTAGTGATGAAGTTATCACAAAACTATATATTTTAGAGTTTAGATTCATAGCACTATTTTTTTAGTTACAAAAGCTATAGTTTTGTGATAAAATTGATGTTAAATATATAGTTTTGTGATACGATGCCTTACGCATGTAATTTTATGATAAATTTGATGCTAAATCTATAACTTTATGAATACATCTCTTTCTGTAGTTTTGTGATAGTTTAGCCAAAGTATCTGTAGATTTTTGAAATTTACTTAAAATTTTATGTCAAAGTATTTGATGTCAAACGGGGCAAAATCATATATCCTCAAAAAAAGAAGGGGTAAATATGTAAGGTCGTATATTTTTTACATTAAGAAGACCAAACGGAATAGAGGCACCCACAAGCTTCAGTTAAAAAAAAGGTAAAATTATAATGTTAAAAAAAAGAGTAAAATCATAGTTAAAGTTAATACAGAGATAAAAACGCAAATGTCCCGAAAACAAAAATGCTCATGAGATTTTACTCCCTAACATTTGGCAGGTAAACGATTCCCCAGGTCTTCAAGTCCCGCCACGTCGCACGGCCCACAAAAAAAAGGCCCAAACCCACCCACCGAAAGCCCCAATTGAATGACTATATTACCCTCGCACTTTATCCAGAACGACCTAACCTAACCTTGCACGGCTGCCTCCTCTTCAACCCTCACGATGGCAAAACCGAAATTCAAACCAAAACCGAGGTCTAACTCTAACATGCCCGTGCATAAATACACCACCCAGTCCCTTCTCCCCGCCCGCCGCTTCATTTTCTTTCCACCCTCTCCTTTTCCCCCTCTCTCCTCCGGGCGTCGTCTCGTCGCCGTCTCCGTGGGTCCCATCCACTTGTCCTCGTTCCGTTCGAGCTTTTCCGTGCAATTTACGAAATTGCCCCCCACCCTCGGGTGGTTCCCACACTCCACGACTTTTCTCTGCCCCTCCTCTCTCTCTCTCGTCCCTTTGTTTATTCCCCAATTGCTGTATTCCGTGTCGTCTCCCCGCTGCTGCCTGCTGGCGTGGCGGGAGCCGCGCATCGGGGCCGTCGAGATGTCGATCTGCGAGAGGGTGGAGACGCCACGTGGCGGGGGGACGCTCGGCAAGCGGAAGGAGCGGGAGCGCTCGTCGTCGGAGCAGCAGCGGGCTCCGCCGCCGCTGTTCCCGGCGGTGTCTGCTAAGCCCCAGCCGCCCAGACCTGCTCAACCCAATCGGTTTGTCAAGCCGATGCCGCCCCCGCCGCCGCCATTTCCCAAGGGCGGTGGGAGCAGCTTCAAGCTCCTGGCGGGGTACCTGGCGCACGAGTTCCTCAAGTCCGGCACGCTCCTCGGTGAGCGACCGGAGTCGAGCAGCAAGGGCCCAGCCGCGGCGAGCGCCGGGGAGGCCCCCGATCCCCGGACGCGGTACGCCGAGGCGTCGTTTCTGCTGATGGCCGGTGGAGCCCGCGTCCCCGGCGTCGTCAACCCGACGCAGCTCGGCCACTGGCTCCGGATAAAGGAGTAGAACCGCCGGCCACGCCGAGGCCGTGAGACACACGGCGCCGTCGCGGCATTGGCTGGTGGATCGCCTGCGTGCCGCATGCACGGCTCCTGGCGATCGACGCGAAGAAGAACGGATGCTTCGGACATGGCAAGTGGTTACTTTCCCCTGTTCCTTTTCCTTTCAATTTTTTTTCATGTTAAGAAAGATCATGTAGGTTTGAACTTGAAACTGAAGGCGCTAGCTAGCTTCGGATGCGTTTTTCCCCCTACCCTGTATCTCAAAGTGTAGCAAATGATCGACGAATGACATATCAACGCACGATTTGTTGTGCTTAGCGGATACATATATGTACAGAATTAAACGAGATGTTAATTAGCCCCGTTAATGCCAACCTGCCATGTTTGCTATGTAAACGATGGTTACATCGCGTGAAGCTTTTCTCTGTTTCATGAGTTTGATTTCATTCTTAATACTTGCTGTACTGTTCCAGACTTCCTGTGTTATAGTTTCGGTACAGATGATTGGATTTACACGTTTTTAGTCCATCCAACTTGTTTTAAATAAAGCGTAGAATCAGAATCTGTGGTTGCCGTCCACCGATCCGTTGATAGTATATTTGCAAAAGGCAACAATGGTTTGAGCTGGAAATTTTACCATTTTGTTGCACACGGTTCGTAAAGCGGTGAATTATTCTTGTGTTTATTCATGGTTTGGAGTTAAGACGAAGCCAGTGTGCCTTTATATTTTCAAGGTAACAAAAGAACAACACCGTATGGTTTCAGTCTTTCCTCGTTCTTTTGTTAGAAGAGGGGAATTCTCTGTTCTCTTTCAGCATTCTATTGTTGGCTTTGGTCAATTGTTCGTGCATGGACAATGTCGTAGCAGCCACAGATGTTTAAATTATGCACAGTCAATCGAAGGAATTAGGTACTTTGAGACCCTTTTTTTATGAGCTATACTTTGGTCTCTGCTGCATAGCTGCAGTGTACGTTTTCAAGGTTTGATCTCAAAATTACGCGCTTCTTTAAGATGAACTAAGCAAGACCTTTGGTTCATACACGGTTTCTTCTGTACAATCTCAAGCTCAATTTGAAATGCAGAGTATTCTTCCAGTTTCCCCCGAGGACTCGTAAACATTTTCGTGTGAAATCAGCAGAAGCACGCAAAGTATTCTCTCCTTCTGGCGAGACGACTGCAACCGCTGTACCCAAAGTTGAGCTCTATCCACCGGGAGCACTGCAATCTTTTTTCCACACTGTCCTTACGATCTGATCATAATCAACCACCATTCCACAATAGTGGCGACCGTTGCGCAGAAGTGGTTGGCCTCACTATTGTTTCGACAGCGACAGAGATACTGTATTATGGGAGACGCGTACAGGTA
Organism: Oryza meyeriana var. granulata; assembly: GCA_003991445.1. Taxonomy (NCBI): domain Eukaryota; kingdom Viridiplantae; phylum Streptophyta; class Magnoliopsida; order Poales; family Poaceae; genus Oryza; species Oryza meyeriana. The sequence goes on along the minus strand of RYFJ01000522.1, from coordinate 590,150 downwards.
CAGAACGCCAGGTGACTGACAGCTGCTGGGCTAGGGAGGCAAGAATCGGCACCATCAAGCTAGGGAGGCAAGAATTGGCACCATCAGCACAATACTTTGGTGTGATAAACTACTCCGTATGTGCAATGTTTATGCAGATGCATCCCCTACACAAATTTACATCACCCGTGGGAAAACTGGCGAAGTCTTGTCAGAATTTCAAAACAGCCAGACAATTTATTACATCACCCATGGGAAAAATAGCAAGTCTTGTCAGAATTTCAAAACAGGCAGTTGTTTGGAACACGTTTGCACCTTGCACATTTGCATTTCAAAATAGTACTGCGCAGTAGTGGAATGTAGTCGTAGTGGTAGCACATTGTCTGAATCATTGAGCTCTCATCTGACGATCCAAAGAAATCCCACAGAAATTCGGTTCAATCCATGCGTGTCCCTACCTCTGCGGGACATCGTGCAAGCCTGATGATTAATATGCAAACCAGCAAAGGGTACCAGTTAACCTCCCATTTGGACCTTTAATTCAGGTGAAGCACTGTTGGTGTGGTGTGGGTGCTTGACTCTATTTATCAGGTTTCAAATCTTAATTGCTATAAATATGATTATGTGCATTCCTACTTGATGCAGAGGCTAAAAAAATTAATACTACCATTATCTTAAAAAATGTATTCTCTTCATCCCAAAATATAAGAAGTTCTAGAGTTGGGTACATGTATTAATAAAGTAGATGAAATTAAATTAAGAAAGATTGTAATTGATTGAAAAAAGAAAGTAGGTGGAGAAATTAAATGGAGATGATGCAATTGGTTTTTAAATGATAGAAGTTGTTGTATTTTGAGATGGAGTGAGTAATGATTGACCATTGTAGGATGTTGATACTTGATATAATTAGTCGAAGTCAAAGCACAGTACTGTTTGAGGTCCTATACAGTAGCAGATCTAGAGAAATTTTAGAGCCCAGACAAATTTAACTATAGCTATTATTTGCTATAAAAATTTTATTTTATTTTTTTAAAATTACATAGAATTTTAATGGATCATCCGCCGATGAGCTCGGGCGGCCACCCGGGGTCGCCGGACAGTGGATCTGCCAGTGGTCCTAAACTTGGCACAAGTACTACTAGTAATTGTTTTTTTAGCAGTAGACTACGTACCCGTTTCGTCAATTTCAAGATATACCGGTTTAATCTTTTAGAGGTGCTTATAGGAATCGGGTGTGTGTTTCATAGGAGTGAGTGTGCGTACGTATATATAAGCTGCATTTGTACTGTGTTTTAAAAAAATTATATATATATATATATGTTTTTTATTTATCCAATATAAACAGTTAAAGGAGATATTGATGATAAATTTTTTTTAGCTGGATGTTTACTAAAAGTAAAAATATTGGTAACCGACTCGAGTACACCTTCCCTTGTGGTGGTAAGGTGTTGCCGCCGTCATACCTTGCTGTCGTGTTGTTCTTCTTTGAGCTTGCCAACCGCTAGCGTCCATCCTTGCTTCCACAGGCTTGGTTTCGCAGTTTGAAATTAGGGGAGACGGCGTGGTGAGACTCGGCCATGGCATTAGCGATTGTAGAATCATAGAGCAATAGGCACAAGGCTTGCAATAGTGCCACTGATGGTAATTGCTCATGTGAAGGGGGAGTACCTCTGTAGCTGCAAGGGTGGGGGCGGTGGAAGCTTGAGAAATGGCGGCGCCACGCGAGAGGTAGCTATAGCCCATAAGCCCCTGTCAATGGCATTGTCTAAATCTAGGTTAGGAAGTCTAGAAGCGGCTGACAATGGGATGGATGGCAGCAACGGATGCCAACATGGCCCAGGCTGCAACGACTGATTGTGTTTGTAGAGTAATAGTATCATCCACCGGAGGATATTAGAGATACTTTGCAGGTGTGTTTGGTTGGATGAAAGATGGCCGTCATGACTTTTTTAGCGTTTGATTCACAAGTGAGGGATGATGGGGCGGCTACCCTAAAAATGAGTGAATCCGGTCAAATTAACTGGATGAGCTCATCCGCTTTTACTAATATTAATTATTAGTTACTAATTAGTTAGAGTTAACATGTATTCTTGTTAATTAATGATTAGTATTTTAAGATTAGTGCTAATTAAGGATAATTAGTATATTTTATTGTTAATTAGTATTAGTTATGATAATATTTGTGATAATTAACATATTTTGTTATTCATTAATAATTTACTAATCTTGTTTTATCCACACTCATCTATCCAGCCAAATAAAAAATTAACTACCTAACTAAATAAATAGTATGGATCATCATATCTAATAAAACATAAATAACTATATCTCATTCAACCTTGTCCTTAAATCAAAACGCATCCTACGAGTTGTTTGCTTTGCCAGATCGAGTTGTGATCAGCTAGCCGGTGCACCGTGCACCTTCGTCCTGGACGGCTGGACGAGGTGATCCAGGAAATTCGATTGGGCGACGAAATTACGAGAACAAGCTGTGGGATTTGGCCAGACTCGATGACGGACGGCACGATGCAAACCAAACACCGTATTTAGAATCGGGTGATTCCAGAACCAACCAATCCGTCAATCCAAACAGGCCGCTAACCATTCGGATGCGCGGATTCTCCCATCCGGGTTGCTGTCTGATTTTGTTATTGGGCTGCGGAAAAGAAGTCAAAGCTTCAAAGGTATAGTGTATACATGGCAGCATGGCAACCATGCGTCCGTGCCAAACGACGCCGCTACGCTCAGTCATTCGGGCCTAGAGTACGTGCCACGTTTGACGCTTATGATATTATCCGTATCCAGTTCTGTTTGGAGTAGCTTAGAAAGCGGCCAGTAAAAGAATACAGAGTAGCTGGTATTTTTTAGCTTATAGTTTTTTTTTTAGATTTTATAACTATAAATCTTTAAAATCTAGATAAAAATCTAAACTGTTTGAAAAAGCTTATAATAATTAAATTCTAAAAGAAGTTGTAGCGGATACAAACTTACTAAACAGGGCCACAGTATCCGCCCAGCAGTTCACCAGTCATCTTCTGCCGCTGCTTTACGTGCTCCATCCTTCAACTGAAAAGCCGAAATCGATCATTCAATCCAGCCCTCCTTTCGAATCCCGTTGGCCCCTTCCCTGATGCGAGATCGATTCCTCCCCATCCGGTGGTGACCTGTGCGCGTCTAGTCGGAGATCGACACGGCGGAAAAGCCATCGCGTCGGCAATTCAACCAGTAAAACACCTGGAACACCGCGACCGTATCAGCAATCGTGCGCCGTGATTCCGATCGAGAATTTCGACGATGCGAATACGCGATGCGCTGTGCGGCGCGGCTTTGGTGTCTCGTGTCGTTCATGGTACGGAAAAACCGGTCAGGCCCTCAGGCCGCGCACGCGCACGCGCCTGCACCCTGCAGGCCAAACAGGCCAGCCCGTCCCAGGCGAGGTCTCAGGCCTGCCATTGCGATACCGACTCCATGTATGGGCTCCCGTGACACGTCGTTTTGTCAAAGTTTAACTGCTAATTTCCTTTTTATCTCTAATTAAAGAATATTTAAGACGATTAACGATATGATTGTTAGGTGTGGCACACGATTATTCTGTGGCACGCCGGGCAAGTCAAGCGTGTCAGGCAAGGCCACGAAACATTATTATTTTTCGGGGCACCCGATGGCGGCGGGCACCTCATCAGATCACCCTCTCGCGCACCACCTATCTCGAGCCCCGTAGTCGCGTAGCTTCGATTTCGATTCGGTCCTTCGCCTCCAAACCAGGCGGCGCTTCCTGCCTTCTTCCTCCACCTCCCTCTCGCGGCCTCGCGTCCGCCTGCCTCCTCGCGACACCGTCCGTTGCGCGTTCGAGGGGGGGGGGGGGGGTGGTGAGGATGGCCTCCGAGGACGGCGGCGGGGGCAACCGGCCGGGGCACGCGGCGGCCGCGCCGCCGGAGTGGAACGCCGCCCCCGCCTCCGGAGCTGGCGGCGGCGATCTGGAGGAGGACCCTCAGTTCCAGTGCTGCGTCTGCCTGTGAGTTACGCCGCGCCTTCTCATCGCCGATGTTGTAGTGACTTGCCGGCGAATGAGCAGACAATCCCCTTTTGTTGATTTGTTGATCGTGGAGCCTCGCTCTGTGTGATTACGCGCCCTCGCTTTTGGTCCAATGCAATTCGGTGCTTATTCGTCGTTCATAATTTTTTTTGCATTGATTTTGTGTTCTACAATGCGCCGTTCCTAAATTTAGAGATATTAAGCTTTTAGATATATTAATGTAAGATCTCCATCTAGGAATACAAGTAACGAATTGTAGCCATAATTTGCTCTAGGTGACGGAAATCAATTATTGAGTTCGACATCTTGCAACATTAAGGGGAATATGTAAATAGATTTAGACCATTGATGGTGAAGGCCTGCAAGTTTGTAGCCTGTTTTGTTGGCATTTGCCTAAACTGCATTTTGGCACTGACCTTTCTCTTTTAAATGCTGAAAAGGCACCTTGTCTTACTGACTTTTTTTGTTTTACTTTGACTGGTTTCGAATCGCTGGTGTCAATTTTGCAAATTCACAAATGATAACATTAAAAAAAAAAGGCACAAACGATCTTATGTGCTTGTTCAATCTTTCTTGCAGGGAACTTCTGTACAAACCAGTTGTTATTGGTGAGTTTGTTGTTCATACTAACATAAAGAGCAACTCAATTGCATTGTATTTTTTGAATCTCATCTATCAATTACTAGTGCAGCATGTGGACATATGTCATGTTTCTGGTGCGTCCACAAAGCTATGCATATCATGAGGGAGTCCCATTGTGCTGTCTGCAGGCAGCCTTATAAACATTTTTCTAGTATTTGTCAGCTCCTCCATCACTTGCTTATAAAGCTTGAACCTGTGGAATACAGAAGAAGGGAGAAAGAGGTACTAGGTGAGTATCGAAAGTCCAACTCATTAAACCTCTTTCATAATACAAACAATTCATAATGTTTGTTTTTCTTACATAGTATGAACACTGCATGCATTGTGTTCTGTATATGAATACACCACCAATTTTGATGCTCTTACAGAGCTAGTTCAATTTCTTTTGTCATGTTTGGGGTGTTGTAGAAGTATTTATATTTCAAAATTATTTTGCAACTGCCATCTAAAGTGCAAGAATACCACCAGTTCTTCTGAACAATAATGCATTCCATAATTTGAATTCAATTCATCATATCCAAATTGATAGGGGTCATTAGGGCAGGTGGGAACGTGATGGTGTATCTGTGGAGAGGGTGGGGATGTTATGGCTTTGATTGTATAGGTTCCTAGTTGCTGTGCAAACATGGATGGCAGAGGATGTCGCTGGCTATATGGGGATAGGGATTGGTAAGATCATTGGGTGAGGGAGATATAGTTGAATACATTGTGTTAGGGTTTGAGTCTAATGGACATTGAAGGTGTAGGAAAAGTTCACAATCTTATGCTGAAAAACACAGAGTTGTTTGCTTGGCAGTTACCATGGCAGTTCTTGAATTTCACAATTCACACTATTTGGATGAGTCCATCCAGTTTTAAGTCTTGACTAATTTCTGACTTATTTCTTCTGATTGCTGTTTGCCTGATTTCAGTAATTAGCAAAACTTTTGTTTCTTCAATTTCTTACTGATGTTCTCTTTTGGTTTCGACTCAGAGGATGAGAAGCGTGTGGATACATACTCTCCACAAATCATTGAGTTTTTAAACTCCAAGAGCAACAATTGTGGTAAGAATTGTTGTACAATTGCAATGATATTCATCTCAGCTCTTAAGATTGCCTCTATTTATAAGATGTTCTACCTTCTGCAAGAAATTGATGGGGAGAAGGAACCTGAAGAAAGCAATAGTCGACCTCCACAAGAAGTTTCATCTGATGGCAGTACTGTCAATGAGCATCTGAAGAAAGTTAAGCTGGAGGACGTGTCATGTGCTCTTTGTAAGGAGCTGTTGTATCAACCTGCTGTTCTTAATTGTGGTCATGGTACGCTGTAAAGCTAGAATAATAAATGTTACATGTTGTACTAATTGTTTCACATACTGATTTATCTTTATTTATGAAAAGTGTACTGCATGTCCTGTTTGTCATCCTTGGATGATGGTGCACTCAAATGCCAAGTTTGTGGAGGTCTTCATCCAGGAGATTTTCCTAATGTTTGCTTGGATTTGGACCATTTTATTGAAGAATATTTTCCAGCAGAATATGAGTTAAGACGAGAGAAGATTCAGCTTTTGAATGGTGAATGCAATCTTAAAGGATCATCTTCAGGTAAGCTTATCTCACATGGTGTATTTTCTCCTATACCATACCAATAGCATATTAAATTAAGGGAAAAGAACCTTCTAATTTGTTGTTTTGTTTGTTCTGGGTTAAATCCATGCTAATATTTCAAATTAAATTTGGTTGTTTGTCAACTAGTAATTTTCTATTTTTCTAACCATGTGAAAATGTTGCTTATATGATGGATTACTAGCATAGCGGATAGCATTATCTTGTTCATGAAGAGATTAATATGGCATGTTACCCCCTCCGGTCATAAGTGTTTGACGTTTAGGACAAGATTTGGTCAAGCTTTTGAAATTTTGTCTATCAAAACTTCCAAAATGCTTAGTTTAAAAACAAAAAAAATGGTATGTGGGGATTTACCTTGAAAAGTAATATCATAATATCATAAACTTATTAGATTTTATAAACTTTGTGGTCAAAGTTGCACTTTGAAGGCCATGAAAAAAGTCAAACGTCATATGCTGGAGGGAGTTGCTGTTACAATGAGTATGATGTGCCAATAGCCATTATTGGCAGTAGATCGTAGAAATTAACCATGAGATTTGATACAACCCCAGTTACAGGCCATTAGGCTAAAACTGGTGCAGGATACAGCACTGGAAGAGTGAGAGGAATCACCTAGCGGCTTTCTGGGATAGTCATAGGGTGTTGGTTTCAGTCTAGTATATAACTCTCTACGAGGCTGGGCTAATTCTTTCAAATTTTCTGTAAAGATAGCATGTATAATTTGCCTTTCCTTGTTGCTATTGGTTACAAAAAATTTGTGCATGAGTTATGCAGGTTCAGATCTTTGTAAAATACGTATAACTGGAAATGAATCACATAACTGATTTCTTTTTTCATGGCTAACTGTCCTTTTTGTGGTGTGGCTTAGGTACTTCACGCACAAAAGAACCATCAAAGAAGGAAAATCGTGCGCAGCAGGATGATGACTTGTCAGATGTTCATATTGGGGTTGGATGCGATTCATGCGGGGTAAGCACAAGTTGTAAACAGTTAGGCAAACATACATCCAATGGATAAACTGTACTAGTCACCCACTAGTATTCACTATGCTGCCCCACAATAGTGATCAGTTACTTTGGGTTCACTCAGTACAAACAAAAATATTTGGATTCCGTTTCTTAAATTATTCACACAAAGTTGCTGCAATATCCATATTCTATCTTGTGACCACTATGACTGGTACACATTTTCATATTTTATTTAAGTTATTAGTACTTAATTCAAGTGTGGATTTGTGTTGAAAAATTAGAAATTTGTTTGCAAGATGAGTACGTTTCCACAAGTTATGTGTCCAGTTGTTTATTGTTCTTTAGCCTTTGTGGTTTTAAACCACCTTCTAATATATTCTTTTACACAAAAAGAAAGCCTTAAATATTTTACAAGATACATTTGTATCATGTCATATTCTCACTTCTCTGCTAATACGAAATTGGCGAATGCATTGCAGGTGTATCCAATACGAGGGAAGAGGTACAAATGTAAGGACTGCACTGAGTTAATTGGATTTGATCTCTGCGAAGAATGCTACAATACAAAGTCAAAACTTCCAGGCCGGTTTAATCAGCATCATACCCCTGACCACAGGATGGAACTTGATTATTCAGCACTCTTCCATATGTTGATGAGGCTACAAGGGATACACGAGGAAGGTCCAGGAGGAGGAGCATTTGTTGCTCCCGACGTTGTGGTGCATATGATAGCAGACGATCAAGAGGAAATGGATGATAATGGTGAGGAGGATCACTTGATCTAGAAACGAAGCAGTGGTATTAAAACCGAATTTCAACGTTCGCCTTTCTTTAATGTTTGAGGGGGCTACATGAATCATGAATTGTACCGTATGAATCAAGAGGAGGGATTGAACAAAGCTCGTAGGGGTCTAACGCCCATAGCCCTTCAATCTAATCGGCCTTATTTCTGCTTTTGTAAATCTGCGTTTATATTCTTTTTAATGGAAATACAAATGAGGATATGCGAACTCTATAGATGAATTTGCACCTTGTGTTGCAAGGAAGACTGCTCGTGGAAACAAAAACCATTACACCTTCTGATAAAAAAAATCAAGGCCCTCTTTCTTGTAGGTTACCTGTATTATTAAGTGTCTTGTAATATTTTTTTTGTATTTTTTAATCTTTTTTATGCACCATTGAAAGCCTGGTGGTAGATCCAAATCACCAAGCTCCTTTTAAAAGTTGCACATAAAAATTAAACTCCTTTTGTTTTTGGATATAGTTCCAGAAATTAAAAGTCCATGTTAATTTACCTTCGGTCATGTCTATTCCGAAGAAGGACTTGGTTTAAAGGGGGAAGAACCATTTTTACTTTGAGGCTCCAGCGGTTCAACCATATTTCCTCCGGCCCATCAAGATCCAATAAAAAGCCCAGGCGTGTCTTGCTGTTAATCTGTTATGCATGTTGTCCGTACGTGTGGATATTTTGCAATTCGACCCTGGTTACCATCGCGACCAATGTTAGCGGCCTGAAATTTTGTATCAGGACGCTGCTTATAGCTAGTTCAACAGTATAGTTAACAGCTAGCAAAAAAAATTTGACACATTATTTATAATCAATTTATAGTTCATACATACCATAATCAGCTATAAAATATGTACTACACCATTAATATATGTTCCATCTCTCTCTTACATAATTTGTTGGAGTCTATGTTGCAGCGGGCTACAAATATGTAACCCGATTTTTCTCTCATCTTCTCTCTTCTCCACCTAAATACAAATTTAATATAGCAATTCTTGTACCCATCTACGTAACCTCACTCTACTCGCTCGTACGCTACCAATATTAGCGGCCTGAAATTTTGTATTAGCATGCTGCTTACATCGCTACCATTGGTTGTGCTGTGGCAGAGCAGATGTCATAGGCTCCAGTGTGCGCCAGATTCAAGCTCCGAGGAGATATAATGCTTCACATCAATAAACACATAAGGCGTGTGTTCCCTCACAGAATCACGTTTAGTATATGTTAGGCAGCTTCATCCTGATGGGTTACGCACAAAGCCACAAACCATAGTCAAAACAAAGCGCGTTTTCCATAGTGTGGTTTTCGAAACACACATTTTGCATTCAACACCTGTAACGCCTCGGTTCCTGGAACGTTAAAAAAATTATTTTAATAAAAATTCTAATTTTAAAATTTTTGGCTCTTTGTGTGTGCTTAAGGATTAGTGCCTAGATCTCAAATCAAAACCCCTTGAAACCCTAAAACCTAGATTCCAAATTCCGAGACTCGAATTTTGCAATTTGACTGTCTCTCTCAAAATTTACTCGGAAAAATTCAAAATCAAATACCTTCCAAAAATTCTATATACTCGGATTCGAATTTTGCAATTCGAAACCCTCCAATAAAACCCTTCGAAAGTCGTCTTTGAAGCCTTTCATTGAAATCTCTTCATTTTGTTTCTTTCAAAAAAACCCTAAATTCCATCAAGAACTCCCTTCCTAAAAATTTGACAAATATATTTCTAAAACCCTCAAATTTCAAGAATTAAATCCAAATTCTAAAATTCTCTCGAGGTTCTCCAATTCTAATCCGTTGCAAAAATCTCCAAATTCCCTTGGGGATGCAAATCCCAAAATGCAAATCAAAATTCAAATCCAGTCCCCTTTTGAATCTCCTCCTTTTCTTTTTCTAAATATCATCCATATATATATATATATATATATATATATATATATATATATATATCATGGTCCCTCTTGAAATTCCTTTGGTTTAATTCCTGAGAATATTAAAAAAAAATCAAACACCAAATTTCAAATTAAATTACCCTTTCAAACTCCTCAAAAATCCCTCCAAATAAATCCCTGCATACGCGCACCGCGCGGCGCCCGTGCCATCGCTACCGCGCGGTCGCCCACGGCCCGCGCGATAGCTGACATCCCGGGCCCACCAAGGCAACTACACAGCAGATGGCCGCCCGGCATCCCACATGTGCACGGCCTCCCTTTTCCACCGCAGGCCCCAGCTATCGGGCCTGTCTCCTTCCTCCGACGCTCTCTTTCTTCTCTCATTCTATCCGGCACATGCTCGACGAAATGGGCACGAGGAGAACGCCGTGCCGCCACCATCTTGTCTTGTCTGATTAACCATGACCATGCTTCCCTTCCTCTCCGACGGACCCATCGTCCCGCCGGTCCCTCTATCACCCCGGAAACACCGTCGCCATGTCCTATCCGAGCCGTGCCAACAAATCACCACTATCTTCAAAATATCTCACCTCCACCGCCTTTCTTCCATGTCGGCTTGCGCCCACGCTTGCCTATAAATGGCCGCAACCTCCTCCCTCTTTTCCCCTGTCCCTCACCATGGCCGCACCGCTCCCGACCGAGCCGCCGTGCTCGGAAACGAGCTCAAGCCCGAGCCCGAGCTCCCGAGCCGCCGTTGTGTCTTCCCCGCCTCGGTGAGCCTCCTTCCTGTGCCGTCCTCCGTTCTCTTTCTTGAAACACCGCGCCCAAGCGTAGCTGCTCGCAAGGCCGCCGGCGACGACCATACGGCGCCGCGCCTCACCGCCAATCTCAGGTCACCGTCGCCCGCGGCCGTCGACCACCATCGCATCTACCTTCCTTCCACCCAAGCCACCCGCTTCCTTCCCTCTTCCTTCCTAAACCTCGAGCCCGTCGCGGTGCATCGTCCTGGCCTTACGCTGGCGGCCTACGTCTCGACGCCTCCCCTCTGGCCTTTGCCGCCAGCCGCCGTCGATTTGCCCTAGCTCAATCCGAGCTGCTCACCCTCTTTCCCCGCCACCTAGACGCCGAGCACCCTACCTCGCCATCGCCCACCGGCCGACACCACGCGTCGTTGACCGCCGATCCTTAGCCTCGGCTGCCCTCCCTCTCTCTCTTGCCTCTTTTCTCTGACGGCTGGCCCCCACATCATCTCTCTCACCATGCCTTACAGGTGGGCCCATTATGTCCCCTAAATTAACCTATGACATATGGGCCCAATACAATTGATCTTAATTAATCTTTATTCCAAATAAGTGTCACTTACAAGTGGGCCCTTCCCTTTACTCTCCCCTGCATGTATGGCATGTAGGCCCTTCTAGTCAGACTCTCTCTCTCTCACCCTCTTTCCACTGACTTGTGGGCCTATGCACAGTAGCTCCCTCCTTATCACACTGACAGTAGGCCTCTTTATATTATAAATCCCATGCATAGTACCTCCCTCCTCCTTTCACTGCATGTGGACCCCCCATCAGTCCTGTGCCATTGACAAGTGAGGCCACCCTGTCATCCATATCCCTCTCTCTTCCTATGACATGTGGGCCATTGTCTCTTTCTCTTCCTGTGCCAATGACAAGTGGGCCAGCTCTCCATTTCTCTCTCCTCTGTCATTGACCTTGGGCCCCACCTATCAGCCAAGGGAATATTCCCTTGGCATATTCTTTTTCAATTCAAACAATTCCTTTTTAAACCAAAAATACATTAAACTTTCAAAATTCATATCTTTTCAACCGTGAACTTCGATTGACCCCCGTTCAAGTCTCTAAATTTTTTCTAAAAATGAGATCTACCTCATGACACTATTAGTCATTAATAATAGTATTTTATTTCTAGAGTTTTATGTGTTTTCTCTTGTTTTGCGCATAGTTGACGCTTCGAAAATTCGTCGGACATCGGATTTTCGCGAGGATTCGAAGACGAAGACTAAGACAAGTCACTCCTTGACCATATTGCTCCTAAATTTAAAAAAAATTTGTTTGCAAAAATTGCATGGTTAGTGTGCACGTTAAATTGATCGGCCTCGGTCTGCGTGTGAACCAATGGACCTCCCTAATAGTGCATAAATCGGTAGGATGTTGAATCTATTCCTTGTCGCTCCACCTCATAGTATCTCGGTAACCGTGCTCTCTGGTATGGAATCGATGGTTCTACTCACATCACTATTGTTTTGTCGATTTGGGAAAATAGGGTTTCAAAGATTTAAAAATCCGACATGCAATGTCGGCGGAATTGCGAAACAAAATTAATTGCGAAAATCCGTGGTGCAAAGTGATCGCCTGTGTGGTGGCACTTCGTATTCGTATATAAGGACCGTTTTTTTGGGGAATTTCATCCGAGCATCTCACAGTGCGACCACACGGGTGGAATGAGACACCCCTGGCCGAGTAACTAGTGTTCTCAGGATAGTTTTCGGTTGCTAATAAATGTGGGAGCGGTTGGGTGCCAAAAGGGAGATATACTCCCGTCTCTGAGTACAGGAAATAAGTTTCTGGTACTTGGTTGAGAGAACCCATTTATAAGGCAACGTGCTATCCTGGGAAAGCTCTGGAAAGGCCTTGTCGTGAACCTCCCCACTTGGACAGTATAGAAGTAAGCTCGCATCGTGTGGGTAAAGCGTGCACCCTTTGCAAAGGTCTACAAACTGTTCGAACAGCCGTGCCCACGGTTACGGACAAATGTGAGGTGATTCCTCTATATAGTTTTTATTTGCCAAGTGTTTTGCGAAAGTGATTGGTGGTATGAAAATCATTACCAGAATCGGCCTTAGTGGCGATGGATGACCTGAGTGTCTGAAACGGGGCTGTGTGACCCGGGATGTCGAATGGCATCATAGTTTAGGCTTCCCGAGTGAAAACGGTGTATGTTTTAAGATGAGATTGAGGATGGCTCGATGAGCCACTGAGATGAGTTATGAGATGAGATGATGTCCTAGATAGGACGAAAGTGGAAGGAAAATAATAGAGAAAAAATGAGTTTACGTCCTAGAAAGGACGAAAGTCGAATACAGTGGAAAGCTGCTTGAGGGCAGACCCACTGGACTGCTATCGTGTTCCAACAGGTGGTAATAAAATACCTAAAAACAATTAAAATCTGATTCGTCCGCTTGAATTGTTGAAAAGCAATTCGCGGACAGGATCGAGACGAGAGCCTCCTTCTAGCCACTTTGAGACAACTCACACTTAGGTTTTCGAAAATGTTTTCAAATAAAAAGGTTTGCGAAATAAACCCCAGCCTATCTTTGATAGCCTGTATAACTCACATTTTTTGTGACTTGCTGAGTACATAAGTACTCAATCTATTTCTTTTCTCCCCCTCATTCAGGAAGAGTGAAGTTGAAGTGAGGATTAGAGTTTCTTTCCTAATTTCAAGTCGTTACTTGTAATTTGGGTTCTCGCTACGCTGTCGTTCCACTGCTGTTGTTCTGTTGTGGGTTGCTGCTCAGGGCCTACTCGAAGTCGCAACTTATAAATGTATTTTTTATATATATATATATATATATATATATATATATATATTATTTAGTTGATGTGGTATATCTCCGTTGACTGCGGGTACCAGCCAGCAAGGTTTCTTGGGACTAGTACCGATATCGCGGTTCCGTGGGAGTTGGTTCAAGTCAATCTCCTGTGACGCTTCCTCTCTAGTGTGCCAGAACGGGTACGCTACAACACCCCCATGCAAGACGTGTAGTGTAGTATGGCTAGGCTAGCTGCGTGTCCTTGTTCTTTATTTTATCTGTTTGCCACTTCTCCCACTTTACTAATCTACATATCACATATCTAAAAAAATAATGTACATTTCACATTTTTTGCTTAACTAATTATGTGGAAGTATGGAACGGGAGGAGGTAGAACACTGATACTTTGGTAATGACTTTTTTAGTGTTGAGTGTTGGCGTGTTCCTCTTTTTATTTGGAAAGAAGCTAGGGAGGACCTTAGAAGGCATTTTATTGATAGTACTCATTAGTATCAAAGATTGCGGCACACATTATTAAAGAAAAATTCGAACTAGGATGGTAATCACAAGCGAGTTTTTTTTAACGTGAGGGGCATCATTGATGGTGATGCATCGCTTCACTCACTAAGGTATAGTTTTAAGGTGGGTGAAGAGAAAGAAAAAAAGATCATGTAAAACAAGATGAGTTATTAGTATATAATTAATTAAGTATGAATTATTTTAAATTTAAAAAATATACCGTGCTTATAAAAAACAAGGAGTTTTTCACTTCTTCACCTAGAGACGAACGAGCCTAAGATTTGAGTAGCAAATATAGGAGTAGCAAATATAGCAGTGGATGGAGGCATTGTAATGGTGTTGTACCAACGAACCTCCTTGCAAAACAGAGACATCCAGCTTATAATTGTGCTATGATCACTAGCCTACGGATCAGCGCTCCTTTGGATTAAAGGAATTTCAAACGAAGTTTGAAGGCTTTCAATCCATAGAAAAATATTCTTATTTAGCTCCTTTAGAACAAAGGATTGTAATTGGCAAAAATCCTATGGATTTACTTCCTATGCCTTAATTTCATAGGAATATAAGTATAAGCTCTCGTCTTATTTTTTTCTTTGACAAGTCCCATGCACTCTCTCTTTCTCTAATATCTCTCTTGCACAAAATAATTTTCTTCAGAATTCCTATGTTTTATTTTCTACGAGCCATCCAAATGCACAAACTTTTGAATTCCAATGTTTTGAAACTCTATAGAAATTTAAAGTACGTGATATCCTATTTATATGTTTTTCCTATTCCTGTGTTTTAGAAATTCTACGTTCTAAAAAGAAAAAAAAAAGACCTTCAAAAAGAATAATCAACATGTGAATCCAATGTGGGGTCACTAACTAGTAGGCCCACAAAGGCCAGTGTGATAGCCTTTGCGCACAACATCAAGCAATCAACATGGAGACATTGCCCATCAACTCCGATACATGGGCTGGCGGACCTCACATTGACCACCAAAGCCACCAGACGCAACAGGTAGAGGCAGAGCTCCTGGATACGGGCTTGGGGGTGGAGGGGAAATGGGGAATGCAGTCTAGATCTCCTTCTAAAGTACTCCCTCGTACAAAATACTTCCTCTAATCTCTATTCCAAAATATAAAAATTTCTATAATCTCTATTCCAAAATATAAAAATTTCTAGAATTTAAATTTTATACCTAATATAAACATCCTTGTACCGATTCTCATGATTTCCATTATTTTAATAATTCCAAAATCAATCAGATGTTTGGTAAGAAAATTTAAGCAATTCAAAATTCAAAAATTAATGACTGAAGTGACTAATCTAACATTAGTATTTTCTAAACAAACTAGAAATACATATATTTGGAACGGAGGGAGTATAAGTATTTTTAGTTTGTTTAACAGAGATTAAGACTAAGAAGAAAAGATTTTGGTACTGTTTAATAAATATTAAATATGAAATGAATGAAGATAGGAGGTATATGAGAGTAAGATGAAAAAATTTAAAGGAAAAATAATTGATGGGATAAAAAATACTATAAATAGTATAAAAATTCTTACACTATAGAATAAGATTTAAATTTTAGAAATACTTATATTTTAGACTGACATAATAGAAGTAGCAGAGCGAGGGATAGTAGAAGTAGGAGAGCGAGGGTCTATTTGTTTTGATTAATCATAGTTGCATAGTGGCAGAGGGCTGTTAATTTAAATTAGCTTTGGCAGTATGTGTTGGCAGCTATATAACGTGAATCTCTCTAGATACTACCTCCATCCCAAAAGTAATTTATCTTTTACCATTTCACATATATTAATACAGAACTAAAAAGATTATAAATGTTCTTCACTTTTACAAACCCCAATATATTTATTCTTTATTTTTATGAACTTCAATATAATAATTACTTTAAAGTTAGAATTTTATGGAAATAAATAAATATATAAAAATGAAGTTTTTATGAGAAGAAGGAAGTATGTAATATGTGAACACCCTAATGGTGACCGACGCCAAAAGGATGACCCTGTGGAGCACTTACTAGCGAATTATTCGCTCTGACACCCAGACAGGTAAAAATATGAAGGAAAAACGACGGTAAGATCGATGGCTGGAAGCCTGGAAGGAATTGGACCCTTTCATTTATTGTTCATCGCGGAGTAGAACGAGAAATTGAGAAACTGAGGGCTGAGCGACATGTTCTTTTTAGCTTAGGACAATTAGCTTGTCACAGTTATGCATTTTAAACTGATAATTTTTTAAAAAACTTTTCCATATAAAAGTTTTTTTTTAAAAAATAAATAAATATTTTTCTAAATTTATAATAGTTCATACTTAAGCTCCAGCTACAGGGCTGTGCCTTTAAACCGGTGGAAAGGAAGCGTGCTCTCTCTCTCCCGGGGGAAAATCTCGTGTGCTTTTCCATCTTTCCATGTTTGTACGCTGCTAGAGTATTTCCTTCGTCAGGCCGGCTGTAACAACCAACGCTTCTCTTGCCCACTCCATGGCATCACACTAGTATGTCCGTTTGCTGCACCACTTGCTAAGTTGGCAATTGGCTCGTTGATACCACCTGCTACTGGCCGGTGTATCGCGGCCGCGAACTTGACTAGTACGCCAGGATTGAAACGACTTCGGTGTGTTCGGCAGCTGCTTTTGCGTTGGCTTATTTTCTCGTATTACTGCGCGTACGTTTTCTAAAACGATAAACGGTGTATTTTTTAAAAAAATTTCTATATGAAAGTAGCTTAAAAAAGCAAATAGATCCATTTTTAACTTTTTAATAATAAATATTTAATTAATCACACGCTAATGATTGTTTTTTTTTTTGCGTGCGGGCTTAAATAAGCAGTTGAGAAGTTACGAAACACTGCCTAACAGGCGCAACGGACGAACTGGAACCTCTATGGCTGCTGCTGCTGCTCGGTCCCAAGTTCCCTAACACGAAAACCCGCGTCTCGTCTCGTCGCGTCGCTGTTGTAACCAACAAGGCACGGGCGGCGGGCAAGCATTTCCTGCGTGAACCGAAACAACTTTTTTCCGTTCTTCTTGTTGCAAACCGTCTAGCTCGATCGCGACTGCCTGCATGTTGCTCCCCGGATATACGTCCGTCGCGTCGTCTCCTCGCCACGGTGGTCGCCGCCGCCGCCGCCGCAAGAGCACGCAGCCCGCCGCGCCCGCATTATTGCGTCGCGTAACCGCGCCGCGAAGTAACAACCGTGGTGCGAGTGTGACTGTGTGAGTCACTCTGCCCTTTTCCTCTCTCTTTTTTTGACGCATCAATGCGCGCCTGGCCTGCCAGCCTGATTGCCTCTGCCGTGGCTGCAGCAGACGCAGTGGCACAGACGATGACCTTGTGCTTGGGCTGATTCTGACCCTGCCGATTGAATGACAACTCAGGACAGACACACCCACAACCCATACACAGGAGAAAGTCTCACGACTCTCACCTCTCACGGGTATAAAAGGCGAAGCAGAGGCAGTACAAGCAGTAGCTAGGTAGTGGCACGGTATTATTGCGTGATAGAAAGGGGAACGGCGGTGTAGCCATGGCGACCAGGCCAGGCCCTTTGACCGAATGGCCATGGCAAAGGCTGGGAAACTTCAAGGTACGCAGCCAAATGCTCATCTTAATTCTGATCTGTGAGTGAAAAATATGTTCATCCGTTCGTATTTGCATGCAATCATGTAAATGGCCAAACTCAAACCTGAAAAGTGAAAACTAGACAAACAGTAAAGTTTGCAAACACTAGAGTAGTATCATATCAGCTAGAAAACGAAGAAACGGCTACCTGAAAGATGAGCTTTGTGTCGTTCCCGGCTAGTGATTTATCATCTCAGCTTGTTTGACATGGGCTCGTGTGGCAATACGCAGTACGTGGTGATGGCCCCCGTGGTGGTGCACGGCATCACCGGGTGATTGACCAAAGGGTGGGCGACATCGACCTCGCCTACTCGCTCATCCTGCCGTTCGCTGCTGAGGAATTATGATCCACAACCAGATCTGGATCAGCCTGTCCCGCTACCAGACGGCCCGCAGCAAGCACCGCATCGTCGACCGCGGCATCGAGTTCGACCAGGTGACCGCGAACGAGGCTGTCAGTCAGCTAGCACACATACCTCTGCTTCTCTCTCTCTCTCTCTGCCTCTGCAGCTTGGCACCACACTAGCTGTCAAGCTTCAGTGCCTTGGGTGAACATGCATGCAGGGACGACCAGATCCTGTTCAACGGGCTGCTGTTCTACATCGGTTACCTGGCCATGCCGAGCGTGAGGCGGATGCCGCTGTGGAGGGCGGACGGCGCGGTGGTGACGGCGCTGGTGCACGCAGGCCCCGTCGAGTTCCTCTACTACTGGTTCCACCGCGCGCTGCACCACCACTTCCTCTACTCGCGCTACCACTCGCACCACCACGCCTCCATCGTCACCGAGCCCATCACCTGTAAGCGTCCGGATCCCTACTCATACGCTTTGTCCGCTAGTATTCATGCAATTGTCCAAAGAATTGCAGCTCATCTCACTTTTTTTTCGTTTGATGTCTTCTCGTGGGTGTTCATTTAAGTTGAAAGTACTGGGTCGCTCGCTTCAATCTAATAGTCAGTTGATTGCGTTCTTAGATCAATAATAATGCTGTCCATGAAGTACAGATCATAAATAGGAAGCACGAAGTGCTGAATATGGGCACCTCTCGGCTGTTAATTCATGAAAGGCGTTTTGCCACTTGCTAGAAATGTCGTGCGCTATATATTCCTAGTATGTTCTCGAGTTAAAAATAGTCCTCCCAGTCTTAGATAAAGAATTCGTTAGTATAATTAATATAACACATGAAAGTAAAGAATGACCAGCAGGAATCAAATTAATGGTATTGTATGGAGTATGGCCTTTACCCCTCAGTAGTATTAATTCAACGAACGCTCATCTCCTACCAGAAAATCAGAAATGTCCTGCCACATCATTTATGTTCTCTGATCTATGAACAGTACAGTACTTTTTTTTTTACAATTCACCTCTTTCAGAACAAAAGAAGGAGGAGAAAAAAAAACTCCAACCGTAGTACTACTAGATATGTCTAGCACTGTCGTAGAGTAAACAGAATAAATAGGCTGTACCCGTTAAGCGGAGGCTGGTGCAAGAAATGAGAAATGCATGTGACTGCCTGAATTGCAGTGCTGATTGTTCGGTTCAGTTAGACCACCCGTGCAAACCATAATAGTAGTACCATTTGACCGATAAATGATGGAGAGAACGGCAGCCTAGCTATTGACATGCATTTTCACATGGCACTTACAGAGCTTCATGGCACTTAAGCTTCAGTGATGATTGGTTGAACAGTCTGCAGTTTTACAGTACAGAGAGTGCCCAATAAACAGTATAGTAGTAGCAGCATAAATATTGCAGCATGCAGGCAATGCAGTTTGGACCACCTGCGCAATCTTCTGACCAGCTGTATAGATTTATCATTTTACTGTATCTGTTGCTATTACTGATAGTTAATGCAAAACTGAAAATAAACAAAGCATACATGCAAAACTGAAAATAAACAAAGCATAGATTTATCATGGTGTTCGATTTGGCTTGTTCCTCGGTTTCTGCTAGTACGCTTTTCAAAACGTAAAATGGTACGTTTTTTTACAAAAATGTTGAAAGTATCTCTAAAAAATTAAATAGGATCTATTTTTCAAGTTTATAATAATCAATACTTAAATTAATCATGCGCTAATGATGTTTCTCGTTTTGCGTCGGCTGTATAAGCCCCTCCAGCCAGTTCGAACAGGGCCACAGCATAGTTTCACAAAACATGGTAGATAAGAGTATATTATCTTCCTGTTAATGCACAATTACTCTTTTATACTGCAAGCCGTGGATCCATCCTTTTGCTGAACATGTGGTTATTTCATTACTGTTTGCAATCCCCATACTTCAACAATTTATATGGAAATGCTTCGGCCATGGGGCATTTGTGGCGCGTACATTGCTTACATCGCTTCATGAAACAACATGGGGACCACTGCAATTTTGAGTGGTCCTAGGTGGATTTTCCAAATCTTTCCACCCCTCAAGTATCTGATCTACACCCCATCGTAAGTGCACCACTCTTTTGTCGTGTATCTATCTTGGAAACGTATTGACCAAAATGATGACAGATGGGTTCACTGAATTCACATAACTTGAAGTTCAACCTGGTGAGTTCACAAACCCAATGCTAACAAACAAATTCTATTTTCTTCTGCAGGTTTCATTCTCTTCATCATACCCAGTTCCGCACAAACTACTCGCTATTCATGCCATTTTATGACTACATATACAACACCCATGGACCAAGTCATCTGACGAAGCTGTATGAGATCTCACTTGAAAGGAACGGAAAGAAACACCTGACCTTGTTCATCTCACGCATATGACCAACTTGCAATCAGCCTATCATCTAAGGATAGGAATTGCCTCCATAGCCTCCAAACCGTACAGTGACTCTGCGTGGTATATGTGGACGTTATGGCCCTTGGCATGGTCTGTCTATGTACTTGCATGGATTTATGCGGTCCTCAAGGCATTTGTCGTTAAGGAGAATTAAAGCTGAACAAGATGAAAGATGCAAACAGGCGCTAGTACCCAACGATTACAACTTCCAAGTAATCAGTTCCCCTTGCTTATACATTCCTGATTTAACAATTTGGAAGATACTAACTGTTCTCTTTCTGCACTTTCTGCAGTATGGCCTTACGTGGGAGAGAGAATCAATCAATGATTTAATTGAAAAGGCAATATTAGATGCCGATATGAGAGGGGTTAAAGTGATCAGTCTAGGACTATTAAATCAGGTGTGGGATTTTTACTTTTAAAGCTCGTTAAAAAGAATTGAATAATGTTCTGATGGCATGGTAAATGTTGAATGTAACATAAGAAAACGTGCTAAAAATAGAAGGTAACAGGAAATGCTCATTGATATGTCCATGTTGAGATATATCAGAAGAAAGCATATTGGATAACTGTTGATCTTTGATATTTTTCCGTTGTTCATGTTAAAGAGTGATTAATTAAAAAGGAAATGAGAACTTTTGAAACCAATAAGTTTCATGAAAGTTAGGTGCACAACAGGAGTGCAAAAATTCAAAAACTGTTTGTACTTTTTTTAGGAATTCTCAAATTGCATTTTAGCTTGCGTACAACCTTGAATCCCTTGTTGAGCATGTGAATTGAGTCATTTTTGCCTCTTTCTCTCAGAAAAACAGCTCAATGGAAAATGGTGAACTGTTTAGACAGAAAGTAATCCAAAATTAGGAGTTCGAATTGTCGACGGAAGTGGCTTAGCTACTGCAGTGGTGTTAAAAAGTATTCCTTCAGATGCAAAGAAAGTTTTTCTTCATATAGGCACTTCTAAGATAGCTCGTGCCATTGCCATGGCACTGTGTAGCAGAGGTGTCCAGGTATATTTATATCAACCTGCAAATCGTTGTTGTCTTAATATATTTCTGTTGTTTTTTCCCATAATTTTTCCCTAAATGGCATTACATTAATCTGGATCAGGTGATCATGAATGAAAAGAACGGATACTACATGCTCAAGTCACAGATTCCAGAGAACAGGGCAAGCTATTTGAAACTCTCCAGCGACGACATTACCTCATGGTAAAAAGATTGTTGCAGGCAGTGGTGACAAACTCATGCAACATGATGCACCCGTAGATTCTTCTACTAGTAATGTTCAGAGTAGCTTATATTCATGCTTAATACAGTAATACTCAATTGTTGCAGCTTTGGTAGTAGACAAATCGACGATTAATGAACCAAAGGGATTGGCACAAGAGGAACAATATTCATTCCTATATCACAATTCCCCCTAAAGAAAGTTCGCAAGGACTGCACTTACATGAGCACCCCAGCAATGAGGATTCCGGAGGAAATGAAGAATATCCACTCCTGCGAGGTAATACATATACGTTGTCTGCTTTATTATCTGAAGAACTTCTTCTTATTTACTTCCTGCTTTGTGGTCAGAATTGGTTTCCAAGGAGGGGTGATGAGTGCTTGGCACATTGCTGGAATACTTCATGCTCTAGAAGGATGGAACATGCATGAGTGTGGGGATGACATGATGGATGTCGAGAAATCATGGTCAGCTGCCATCATGCATGGATTCCTTCTCTCACTAAAGCTTGAAACCCGGTTTTGGAAAAAAAGGGGGGGGGGGGGGGGGCCCATGGGATAGTTGGCAATTCCCATTGGATTTTTAAAAATGGGATAATATAATTTCGAGCAACGGCGTAATCCAAAGTTCATTGTCTAGTATGGGAACCAAATGGACTGTCACTTATCTTACTATGTTGTAATGCTGAGCTTCTTGGGTCCTGCATCGAGTCATGAGGTGGCACAGTGTGTGGACGAGCTTAATTCCAATAGCTTAGTATTATAATCTATTCAACTCTGTAAAATTACCGCTTATCTCTTATTGAATCCAATGGGAAATAATTAAAATAACAAGCATGTTCAGACTTCCAAAGAAAACCTGACGGACACACGGTCTTGAGACGAGACAAACAAAACCAGGTAAACTAAGCTTACGTGCTGCTATCATTTTAGTCTTCCCTTGAGTTTGATTAGGACCCTGCCCAGGAAGTTCTGCACCACAATTTTGAATCTAGTGGCAAAGACCCAGAAATCTGAGGCCTAACTGCCTGAACTTCCGTAGTCGTTCCTCTGAAACTAACCACCATTCCCAAAAGCAATGTTTTTTTTTAAGTATGGGTTTAAAAATAACGATCCTGAAGGCAGACACTAGTGGTCTAGTGGTAGAATAGTACCTTGCCACGGTACAGACCCTGGTTCGATTTCCGGCTTGGTGCATGTTGTTTTTTTTGTTCTCTCTTTACCCTTTTTTCACCGATCCGATGATTCTACTCTCCACAAGAGAAATATGTTGGAGGAGCGGGCAGTTATATTCTTTGACTCTTCTTTCTTGCATGCCCGAAAATTTGGAAAATACTGCTTCAAGAAAACATGAATGCTCCAAGCCTCCAACTACAAATGATTCCCCAATAGAATGCATTAGTCTAGAATTATATCATGGCAGAATTCACATTCCAGAATTCTTTACATCTCTTGGTGGCATTGGTAAAAGGAACAAAGAACGGGCAACCAAGCATACTGCTTTACACTAGTAAGCTTGCAAAAAGGACGAACGGACAACCAAGCATTGCTGCTTACACGTAGTAAGCTTGCAAAAAAAGGATAAGCTTGCCAAAAAAGGAACGAACGGGCAACCAAGCATACTTGCTTTTATAGTAAGCTTTGGTAAAGGCAACACTTCATGAATGAGCTGCTGGAATATTGAAGTGCTGAAACCAGCATCATGGATTTGTTTATCCTATTCCAGAGAAAAACTATCATCTGTCTGGACGATTACCATCAAGAGGCCTGCGCATGATTGACTTCATAAATCACTTGAATAGCACAGTAGATAATTCATAGTAACACCAGGGCCCTCGACTTGGATTCTGCAGCAGTATATAAACTTTTGCTGTCAGCCAATGTAATTTAATTGATAAACCATACATATAGTACACAAGGTAAATGTCCTTAACGTACAGAATCAGCATTAAGATAGCCTTTTTTAGGGAGAACCTCGACTTCTAGCTACTGCTAAATGCACTATAGAAGCCATCAGGCACTTAAGATGCGCGCTTTGTCTCGGCAAAACTCACTTCCGCAACGACATTTGAATGCCTTGACAGGATGATCGACATCATCAAAATCAATCCCATAGTCCTGCAGGTAAACACAAGATCATGTCAAACTTCAACAGATGACTTAAAGCAGGTAGTGCTCCGTGCTACATGATTTCACCAAACAAAGGGGGAATATATACTCTGGGCAAAGTAAGGAGTATTAAGTTGCTAGGTGGCCACTGAAAGGTCTAAAAGCCCAAAACATGAAACGGAACCAAATTCAACTTGATGTCAGAATTGGTTATAGTCCATTGAAATGGAGCTTACATTTTAAATTGCAGAGTACAACTTACCCATGTGAGTTCCTCAAAAGGCTCTATTACCCTTGTTGTGAAGAAAGCCAGCTAACCAAAAAAAGGAAGACAGAATAAGCTCAATGGGTTTTAACTTGGATTAAAATAACATCAGTAATAAGCTGAAGTTCAAAATACATGGTAATAATGGTGATCGGGTGTCTCAATCTCAACAGGTATTCCCATAATGTTAGCATCAAAGCACCTGCAAAACATACAATGATATGCCAAGTCAACAAGGAAGAAGTGTAGATTCAGCAGAAAACGAAAGCAACATTTTTTTTGGAGAAAGTACTTGTTATATTCAATTTTAGATAAGACTTTTGCTCTATTAGCTAGCTTCAAACAAGAGCAGAATCACTTAACTATCTTGATTAAGTGCTGACATCAGGCAAAAATATAAGCTGCAGTTAGACAATCATTAATCTACGATTTTGTTCACATAAAGTTTTGTAAAGAGAAATATCATATAATGACAAAGGCACATATTAAGTCAGTTCACTTAGTAAGTAACAGAACCAAGGTCAAACTTTCTGGTCCAGGAGGTTTTCGCTGTGACCCCATGGAAGCCATTTACCAGTCACGCCAATTACCAATTTTGACTGAAATTTCCTACACTTTTAACTTCAAACAACATATACCGAATACTCGCTAAATCAAGCAAAACAGTCTGAATGTATATCACCAAATTCTCATTGGGAAACCAGAAAGTGGCAAGAACCAGCTGATCCCTGTTTGTTTTACCCATTGCTTAGAAGCAACAACTTCATGTATTACAGGACTCCATAAGAATCATTGCGCGTTCTGCTAAAAAAGAATCCACCACTATATAATATAAATGGATACCTGTGGTTTATAAACCTTGCGACGTTACCATAAAACGTGGCATCTAGACAAAGGGCTTCCTCGTCCTTAAGAACACCTTCAGTGCCCCAGTCCGCATCAAGTAACAATGGGTATGTGTGCTTTGCCTTACCAGTCTTTTGAATTGTACGCTCATACAGCTCAATGTTTGTTAATATTTCACCAACATACTCACAAACAAAAGCACCTCGAGGAAGTTTTTCAGTACTGCGCAATCCCCAACCCTTTTTTCCAGGGGTTAAGAACACCTGAAAATTTTTTAGAAAGAAGAAAAATTATTAGAACACGTACATAACGAGATGTTTGCATTGATAAGCACATGATCATACGCGTATTATCACAAGAAACTGCTGCAGTTGACAGATTATTGTCAATTGACTTTGCTAGCGAAAACATTAACATATAACTTGCCTGTAGATGGCGTGTAATGCCTCGCTGCACCACGCGGTTTCCACAATTTCTGGTGCAGCCACATTTTCTCCAGCATTCCTTGATGAATTTCCTTGTAAGGTGTCCTTTACAAGGACCAAGATTCACTTCTGTGTTTGGTGAATCAGAATTTACTTCCATCTTCATTCGTTCATTTGGGCAAATCTTGCAGTAGAAGTGGGGATGTTTAAGTGGTTCTTGAAGCATTGAGATACAATTATTTAGAAATGCTTCCTTAAGAAGGCCATCTAATGTATAAGCAAACTCTCCTCCCGTTTCTGCAGCACACGCACAAGGAAGTGATTGTGCCAGACAATCTCCAAAACAATCAGAACAGCAATCGTCATCTCCGATTCTAGCAAGGGAGAGGTTTACATAGGCTTCTTGGAGTGTGATATTATGTGGTATGTAGTGAAATGGAGGGGGAAGAATCCCATTGCCAATTTCATTAATAATTGGAATACTCAAACATTCTTCACCTTTTGTGACATCATTGACATCATGAGGTGGTCTCTTGGCACCAATATGTAGTTGATGCGGAATAATCGGCATATTACTAGAATTCTGGCTAACTCCAGCAACAGCATGAGAGGAGCAAGTACCACCAAGGCTCATGAGATTATTAGGTGGCATAAAAGATGAATTAGCTTGATTTGACTGCAATATTTGTGGCACTGAAGGTTTGGACAAAACGTCCAGGGCAGGAACAATTTGTATGATGCGTTTTTGTCTAGGTCCATTAGATTCAGAGCCCAAGTCAACAATACACTGGCATGTATCTTTTAAAAGATTCATAAAAGAGAAATTGGGTTCTAGGGTCTTGTATTTCTTAAGGCATCTAGCCTCCATTTTCTTGCATATTAATCTAATGTCAGGCAGACGAAAATCAGAATGGTTTGCCAGGGAAGAGTTGTATGTGAATGATAGTTTCCCTGCCCCAGAATTTGACAAAACTACCTCAATGTTGGATGGAGAATCCTTGCTGCATGCAATATCTTGGTTGCTACATGCAACAGCCCTGTTTCTTTTATATGAACCAGAGACACCTTCATACTTCTGATCAACAGCATGGTGAGCACCAGAAGTCCTATGTGCATCTTTGTAACCGTGAAAAATAGAAAATCCAAAACACTTAGTTAGAAATGAAGTATCAGAGGCCAAAAAAAGAATATTAACATGATGGCAACAACTAGATGACACTTTTTGCAGGAAGTGAAGGACATTTCTAGAATACTTCAATACATATATCAGTATCACTAGGCAAACATGCTTGCAACAGAGTAAAACAGGGATTTAAAGGACAGACATTTGTACGGCTATTTGAGATCAAATGCTAGAGCAACTCTTTGACAGGAGATATTAGCATCCCGAGCTCTAGACCTCCTTGCCCAATCCCCCAAAACAAGAGACATAAGCACATAATCCCTCAGACATCCACACATAAAATTCTATAAATCCAAAAAAAAAAAAATAACCGCGTTTTTTTTTTTGCAAAAAGTATATATCATATGTGAACATATTTCACAAAAACCACATTACCTTTCATAAAACTATCAAAAATCACACTTCTAAGCAACAATTTCAGAGAGATTTGTGAATTTACTCTCTATATATACTATTATAGTGGTACATTTGATCAAAATTGACAACACAATTCAAAATAATCTGTCTGTCCAATATAAATGGTCTTTAACTTACTAGTCACCAATACAAGTTTTTCACAACTTTTCTGATCACGATATATTGGCAACAACATTATATTGATATAGTTTTGTATAGTTTTGCATATATTGACAACCCTAGTTCAAAAGGAGTGACCACAAAAATCCCACAACAATATTACTTAAATAGGCAGATATTTTTCAAATCCAAGTTTTGAAGATCATGATTTTTATTGTGAAAGTTGTAGTAGTAAAAAATCACTATAAATAATATTGTACTCTTGTCTAGCAAATTGCTTTACAGTTCTCAAAGCCTTGACATCCCAGTACCTGGAATTTATATAAAGTACTACTTAACTCTAAACCATAAGTAATTCAATAAAAATAAATAAAAAAACCTCGCCACAGCGATGTGTAGGTAGGAAGCTGGTTGTTCATAACATTAATATCAGACCAAGGCTATATTAGCATATCGATAAAATGGCACTGAAGTTGACAACAATATGACCTACTCCCTGCATCCCAAAATATAGCTACCTTTAGATTTAAATTTTATCCCAAATATAGCTACCTAGGATATGTAAAAAGTGATTTTTATCCCATGCTACCCCTAGTGGGCCCCATCATCCCACTAACCTCGATACCCACACCCCACCCATACTATTCTTAATACCATCACCTCATCATATATTAATGAGGGACATTTTAGACTTTTCATCTGAATCCTTAATTCCCCCAAAACACTCATAGGTAGCTATATTTTGGGACGGGGGGAGTAGAATTTATTAAACTTACCCCATGCATTCTCAACAATAAGTCATCATTGATTTTGAATGGTCTATGAGCTACGGCATTATGAAAGTAATTTGATAATGGATACGCGGTCAATTTAGAAACATTCGTCAAATTTAAAAAAAAATTACTGCACATTCCCCAAAATGACCTATGCTTTGGAATGGATGGAGTGGAAAGAAAAACTATGATTAGAACACTCAGCCACTAAGGTAGACAACTTAACAGGCTGGGCGAACTGTATCTTTTAGTTTATGTAATAAAACTACATTAATTTGTGGGAATCCATTAACAAAGCATTAAAAGGTCAACATTTTCATATGTATTATTAACACCACTATGCAACCTACAAAGATATTACCTTTGTGAGTACCAGGGGCTACAACTTGTGGACACGTAGCTGCTAGTGGGGTCTCAAAAGTTTGAAGGTCTTGACCATGGTGTAATACAGCAGAATTATTTTCAACAATTGTTGTATCCTTGGCAATACTTGGGCATGTATGTGGTTCCTTGATCACCAATTGTGAAGAAGGCAACTGCAATTGGGCCCTGGTGACTTTCTTCCCATGAACAGTTTGGGCAGAAAGTGTGCCTCGTCCTTGCTGTGGTGGAGCTTCAACCAACTCTCTCTTGTCATTGCCATGCATCTTGGATGAAGGATTTTGACAGCACTGTTTGGTCTTAAGCTTCTTGTTACATTGGTCTGCATTAAGATTTGTCTCATTAGCTTGCCTTTTCTGTCCTTCCTGGTACACGAACAAAGCTTGAATCAAATCAAAATGGCAAATTAATGAAATAATAAAATATATGGTGCTCACATAATAAAGGATAAATCTACACTACTGACTTAAAGCACTAAATATTTAATTATAGGCCAGAACAAAGAAAAGATTTTACTTTGGGATCTGAATCATTAAATATAGCATCAGCAAGAGCTTGATAATTATCAGCTTCTATATGCACCCAATTGCAATCAAATAATTTTAGCAGATTATTCAACACAGGCGCAGCAGTTTCCTTTAGAATACCAATATCACCATCGTCTGGATAGCAGCATCAAATCTTCTCTTGGAAATCTTTGGAGGTGCATCCTGCTTGCAATAGAACAAATCAGCATGGCAATCCAACATGATATTCTTGAGAAAGCAATGATAAAAAAGCATTCACACAATACTAAGCATGCTATGGCAAATATCATATGAATGTACAATGAAGTTAAGATTGGTGATACATTATGAGAAGTTGTGAACTAAGTGCATAAGATAGGCTACAGGGACCAACCACAAGAGTACTCCAGGTACAAGCAACTTATTCGATGTTGGAGAAGGGCTGGGCTTATTTCTAAATTTTCAATCTATTATCCATGTTAATATTATTCTTTTTTTACGAAAATGTTTAGGTACTACTTTAGCTCCCATACCTTAAAATTTCAGAGAAAGACAAATGGTGTTAATAAATACCATTTTTTTAGAAATTAGAAGGAAAAAGAACTTAGAACTGCCCCAGAAACAAACATTCAACAACATCTGGAAATAAACATAGATGCACATGCACTACGCCATTCATGTAAACATGATATCAAAAAATTCCCATTGACAAGCTGTGCACATGTAGATGGAAACGTTGTCAAAGCCATGCCAAAAGTCTGCAAAACTTAGCTCTAGTAGCCACAGTAACGGACGACTCATTTGAGGAATAGAACTGACGCAACCTTGAAATAAGTTAGGGCATTTGGCTAATATATGAGCACAAAACAAGAATTGGTTCTTACAATTGAAATGTTATGTCGATACCACATGTGAATAGGGATTGATGACCATCCATATCATTTAATACTCAACTATCATTTGTTATACAAATTACAGATTGAATGCATGTTACAATCTTTTATTCTCACCATTTATCTTTTACTTCCCAAGTCCCAACTAATCCAAGTGATTGTGCTCAACTGTGAAATATAAATTACAACACATGAATAGCATAAAAACAAACGTTCCATGCACTCCAACAGCACTTAACACTGCAAACTCACAATTGGCATGACAAAGCACAACCATCATGCAATTTTGCACCAGCTTGAATATGCAAATACAAACAAAAGCATGAAAAATATACATGCATTTTGAAGAAATCCAAGTTCAGGACATATCTTGTTCTCAAGATTACAACATGCATGTTGTGAATCGTAGCTCATAGAGATAAAGATGGTGTAGAAACACAAGGAGTAAGAATGTATAATCTCTGGAGAGAGGACTACACTTTAAGGAGAAAGGCTTTTACTTCACTGCAGCTCAATGAGCTTACAATAATTATCCTTATATAAGAGATGAACTAATAGAAAACTAAACTTATTTTCAGATACTAAGGAATCCCAAAGGAAAGTTTCAGCTAAACATGGACGCCGCTAACCCATTTTAGAATTTGCACTTGCACACTTTAGAAAAATAAAACGTATGTACATGTAGAGCATGTTAAAATACATTCAAATAATCAATTTGTGCAAAAACGTGCTGATATGTATATCACACACAAAAAAAAATAACTTGGCTTATCTCTTGTCAAAGAAAGAAAATAGTTTGTCTTTTATCCTCACAAAAAATAGTCTCTTGTGAATAGTACATATAGTTTTTTGTGTGCGCATGAGCACATTGTACAACGTCTCTACATGCATATGTTTTTGAAAGAATTTTCTAAAGCATACAAGTGCAAAGTCCAAAACTTAGGTATAGCTTGACCCGTGCTAAGAAAATCCATACTCCTCCCAAGAGCTGATACTTATCCTAGGAGTTGAATAAAATACTTACAAAACTATACAGTGGTTGACAAGAAGACTTTTTGTGTTGCATATGCACTCATTTTCTGTGAAAACGGCCCTGTTTTAATTATCGTGTCATATCTGTTAACTCGTCAGTACAAACGTAGTAAGAGAAGAAGAGCGAAATAATAAGCCACTGCATCAGCACTAGGGAGGGCTGGTCTGGAATGACAGTACCAAACGCTACAATACTATGTATCGTGGTAACCCTGCAGGCACCAGTGCCCCACCAAATGTGAAAGCAACTAATCGGAACACTACCTACACTAACAAGCTCCCCAAACTTGGACTGATCACACCAAAGGCCAAAGCAATAAAACACACCAAAATTCACCCTCATGATACCCCACTTCACAGAGCAGCACGCAATGAATGTGCACACCTCATCACCTCCATAATAAAAAACTACAAAGGCAATGAACCTGAGGAAAAAGAAGGGGCACCTTTCTTCCTAATCTTTCTTTTCCAACTTAAAACAAGTAAGCACTATAACCAGAATGGTTATATACGTCAGGGAAAGTGACTAGTTTTCATAATACGTGGCAACGCAACAACAGAAAAGGCATAGAACTAGTAATTCATGGTTGTCATCTGATTTGCATATTATCTCTCCATGTGCATGCAAACTGAGACATTACTTGAGCAGCATTCAGATTTTTTTCACTTTGTTCCGTGTTACATGAGGTGCTCATGTTCTGTAAGATGTGCATATGGTTTAATACAAGAATTCTGAGGCTTGTTTAAGACATGTCATAAATTCATGAATAATATTTTTGCTGAGTGTGACACCGGCAGAGTATAGGATTGGATAATATCATCAATTTGGATACAAATAAAAAGAGTTGTCTTCCAAAATGCTGAGTAAAAAAATAACTCTTACGACAATCCCGTGTCACCCTTTTTCTCATTGCCATTGGACTTGGCCATTCCAATCCTTAGCTGAGATGTGGAAGCTGCTGACCCTGCAAATACAATAGTGTATATGAACAGAAGCAGAATGCATATAACCTTAGCTCACTTGTTCATGTTTCTCTGCCATCAGCATGTAGTAACAGAAACAAACATCATAAGTAGTCATGATGTAAGACTTTCTGTGTCAGAAATTGCACTTTTAGGTTATGTGAGCAGCACTATCCGTTCAGAGAGACTTTCAAGCTACAGTACCAATCATCTGTGTGTTTGCATTGCAGTAGTCCATAAATAGGCATACAATGATCATTTTACTAAATATAATTATAATGTAAGCCTCAATGTCGAGTTAACCAATAATATGGGAAGTGGTTTCCTTGTTCACAATTATGTACAAGTTCAAAAACACATGAATCTGGTTTGTAGAGTATGGGTTTTCTAAAAAAAATACAAAATATCCCCTTTTTTTATTTAAAAAAATGAATACAAACAAAATAAAATCAATTTCAGTTCATAACGAACACAGGAAATTGCAGTACTATCTGATTGATACTGAAATCCAGTCTACATGGGTGAATCCACCCAGTTAATTCTAGAACATCCCATTGCAATTGTCATGGAAGAATCTCGTAGTCAACTGATTTGTACTTAAATGAGATCACTAACATCACCAAGTCTATTGTGTTTCAAAACATAAGAATGTCAATTTCTGTCCTAGCTATATTGTATCCTTCTGCATTCGACTGAATCAATCCAAACAGTTGCTCAGCAAAATCTGAAAGTTTTTTTTTCTGTGCAAGGCAGCATAAGATAATTTAGAACACTTGACTAGTAATATTTTGAAAAAATGTAGAAGGTCCAATTTTATTTCCATTTCTGACCTTTCTTCAACTTAGGTTTGCACAGTACAATCAAAGTTACAACACAGCAAGCAAATTAAAGCTTCAAACTTATGGAATATATTTCATTATTTCCTATGCAATCATTTTCACTTACAAAACACTTGAAATATCTTGTCAAATTTCCCATCCAAACTATGCGCAACTCAACTAAAGCTTATTTGAACATATATTTTATTTTATATACAACTCTTTCTTCTATTTCCATAAATAAAATTGTATTTTCAATCTACATAGTTATAATCTAGACCAACCATGACCAATGACACAGAACTTTCTCTTTTTACCTGATTAACGTTGTAACTTCTAGGCCTTGAGAGCAAATGTGGTGATTTCTTTTAACGTTCACTTATATTATATAGGAGAGAGATTCTAGCCTTTTGAACAAATGCCCAAGGTTCCACTCTGATATATTCTCACCTTTTGAACAAATACTCAGTGTACTGTTGCATGCATTTAATTCCTTCACACAGGACGCCTCCAACTCCGAACATGCAGCTCACAAGTCGAAGCACAACAACCTCATGGAAATCTACACCGATTTGGGGGCGATAGTGCCAAAGGTACGCCCAGATCTCACAAGTTCCCTCACAAGAAACTAAGCAGGAGAAGCAGTCCCTATTGTGATCATAGCAACAAGCGAGCAACCCAAAGCGACTGAACAGGTACCCAAAATACAAAACGGGTAAGCTCCTCAACCTCGGAGCGATCACATTCGCACTCAAGCAATGCGGGACATCGAAATTCGTAGAAATAGACCGGAAAAAACCCTCATCGTAGTCGTAGAACCCGCGCCCCGCATTGCAACAGGGGCGGACCTAACGTGGTGCGTGCATGGGGTTTCTGGCGAAACCTCAATTTTTTTTAGAGAAAAGGCGTGTATAGAGAGGGGTGAGAAAGAGGGTGTGCGTATGGGTGCTCACCGGCGAAGATGCGGCGGAAGCAGCGGGAACGCCGGCACCGCTCCTCGCGGGATGGAGATCGGCGCAGGCGGCGGGCAAGGAAGCCGAGGAGACGGGAGTCGATGGCAAGGGCCAGGTCGACTAGGGCGCGAGGAGTAGTAGGAGAGGTCGGCTGTATGGGCCCCGTCCGGTCTGGATGTATCACCGGCCACCCACCCCCCCCCCCCCCCCGGGGGGCCCATCTGTTAGAAAATGTAATGTGCTTTTTCGTAAAGTTAATATTTAAAATTTTGAATAATAATTAAACTAAATATATATATATATATATATATTTAATATCACGTATATAGTGTCACTAGCTTCATATTGAATAATATTTTTATATGATGTTAGTTTTATGGATAATATATTAAAAAGAAACTAAGAATCAAAATATAATATTGAAAATCACATAGAAATCTAATACACATTATATTTTCAAACGAAGGAAGTAACTATGTCAAAGGAGTAATAATTTCTGGAGAATATGATGAAATTAAATAGGGGGATATGGTGAAGTTGTGGAGTTATATTGTATTGTCATTTATCTCTCACTTTCTATTATCACTCATGCATATACTTTGATCTTTACTTCTTTTGAAGTAAAATTAAATTATTAATATATGGTCTGATCGATGACCCATTGATTCGAGGTCAATGATTTGAGAGCTTGACGGGTTCCGATGACTGGGGTTGTCTGATAATGTGGTTTCATGTTTTCAATGTGTTTAGAAACTTCAGTTAACTAAAACTTTAAATTGTAGATGTGATTTTAAGTTTAAATTTTATACAAGTGTTGAATGTTCGTACAATGTACCCCACCAGTATGATTTATGTAAGTTTCACAAACAAAGATTAATTGGTATTTTTCATGAAAGTTTTGATAACACTAGATATTACTCTCTCATGTGAAAAAAGAATACCTTTTTGGACTTTTCGAAGCCGACAAGTTACAACTTTGACTGCTTAATTCTTTTGTACGAATACAAAAGAGTGTGATATTGTAAAAACAATTGTTACCATAAATTTGGCTATACAATTCTTATATATCTAAGACTTATATTTCAAATAATAAATATAGTCAAAATTAACATGTGTTGACTTCATGGTTCCCCTTTTTTGGTTGGACCATCGAAGCAATGGATCAGGAGGACGCATTACGTGCAAAGGGCTCGTCGGTTTCTCCCAACGTTCGTCCACCGGTGTAGCCGCGTGCGTGCGTGTCAGGCGGTGTGTTGTGTTCCCTAGCTAAGAATTGGCGTTGGTGTCATAATCATGCTGTGGATTTTTTGGTACTTCCGGAGTTGAAGGCGTATGGTAATATTAGAGGATAGGTAACATATTTTGCGTGTACCGATTACTGAAGTTTTGCGCTATGGACGATTGATTAGCTATTCATTCTTTCATGTAAGAAAGATTCTTGCAACAATATTGGCAGACAGTAGATATAACATACCCTGTATATATGAATATATAACATCGGAAATACCGTATACTTAATACGATACAAAAGGTGACAATTAGGTATGGATAAAACTATAGTCAAAGAAGAAACATACTCCGGATATGGAAGAATACGATAGTTCAATCTAGGGACGATAAGGACTTGACTACTCATGTTCTACTTAGAGTTCCGAGTTCATTTGAAGAAGTAGTCATCTTCTAATATAAATATAAGGCCTCCTAAAAAAGGAGGCATCGAATCATAAGTCTACAAATCAAGATATATTGTCACGCCTAGAAATTCACAATCAGAATTCTAAACAATATGTGTATTAAATCCCTGTCCAGAAAAAGCCAGCGTATAGACAGACGCAGTTGCCATACGGAGTGCGTCTTACAAACATAATAAAAAGTCTTACAAATGTAGCGGAAAATGATAGGGATTAATTAAACTAAGCCACGCAGAGGCTCCAGTTCACAGGTAGCTTGATGGCAATACAAGCCTACTCCTCCTGACGATCTTCATCAGAGTAGAACTCTAGCTCTGAGGAGGAAAGGGAGCAAGACTGAGTACCACTCACAGTACTCAACAAGTCACACCAACAAGAATGCAATAATGCATGGGTGACAAAGAGGGGTTCTGGGCTCTCATTTGCATAAAGCAATTGTAAACAATAGTGGTTGTAAAATAGGTAAAATAGTTGTTATATTAAGCAGTATTAATCCATCACTGAACAACGCTACACCATGTTGAACAGGCCCAAACCATCCATCCTAATTCTACACAATATTTTAAGTCAACTAATCACGGCAAGTCTTGACCAATCGCCTATAATCGCGGGCACAGCTATTCGAATAGTTTTAACTCTAGCCAGAGGTGTACAACTATACCCATAAGATACAGCCCCACGCACGTTCCCATGCACCGGCGTGCCACCACGGCACCCCGCGAGAGACTGTGACAGGACCGTTTCACGCAACTCCTCCCCAACCATCCACACCACGCTGAGATTGCACCTGCGGATAGGGCACACCGTATATGACAAGCTACCCTCTTGCGCTATGATGGATCCGGAAGCCGATCAGCCCGTAACCCAAGCCGCATCACACCTATCCTCACCAAACAGTGCCTAGAGGAGGGAAGAGCTACGCTACAAGCCCAACCGTTGCC
Organism: Oryza meyeriana var. granulata; assembly: GCA_003991445.1. NCBI lineage: Eukaryota > Viridiplantae > Streptophyta > Magnoliopsida > Poales > Poaceae > Oryza > Oryza meyeriana. The sequence continues at coordinate 554,246 of RYFJ01000522.1, read as the reverse complement.
CACGCTAGCTTGTGATAAGTACGAAAATCTGCTAAAGGGATTCCCGTGAACCGATTCTTAATTGCCATGGGTGCGATCAGCAAAACCATACACCCACAGCCCACCATTAGAGTCATATTTTAGTTTTGTAATTATCCACTACCAAAGTTTCATCATCTCGACACAAGGTTGAATAATAATATTGTAATGAACAGTTATTCCCCAAAGTGAGCTAGTTTAGTCTAAGCATGGCTAAGCAAAACCTAAGTCATAATCTAGGCATATTATTATCCAAGTTAACAAAGGAACAGGTTTAACAAGCTAGGGCTGTCTATACTATACATAGGTAATTCCCATTCCATATGAAATGATAAAACATGCAATTTATTTAAACAAAACAGATAATTTGCATAAATTGCGTACAATATGTTCAAGATTAAGGATGCAACTCGCCTTGCTCAGCTTCAGCGACTTACACGACCACTTCAAAATACACCGGAGAGTCGGAAACGTGAGTCTCTAACGACATCCAATGCATAAACAATAAAAATAGTATATAAGAACACTGAAACAGATGCTAAAACTATTTTTAATGGATTCTTGCCATTTTTTGGTTTTAATGCAATTTGAATGGAATTAATCGGAGCTCGTATAAATTAGTTATGAATTTTTGAATATTCACTATCTTTTTACTATACAAAAGAAAATTCTTAATCAATTGTTGCGCATTAAAGAGTGTTTATAGCGTCAACCGACTGGGAGGGGGCCGGCACCGACAAGCAGGCCCCACGAGTCAGCAACTCAAGGCCGGCGGTGCACGATGAACCGCATCCACCGCGGGCGGGCACGACTGCACCACATGGCTGCCGACGTAGCAGCCACGGCAGAAGGAAAAGTCGACACGGCGCCGACATGGCTGGAGTGCAAGCACCTGGAACGGGGCCATGCGGTCGGCCCCAATCTACCCCGGGGTAGATTGGACGGCCTAGAGAAAAGGGGGCAAAGCCCTGCCGGCATGCCCGACTGACGGCGCGTGCACGGCCCGATGGTTGCCGCCAGCGACCATCTGGCGTAGCGAAGGGCTGTTGTGAGTGGCGGAGTGAAAGGGGATTCGGATGGGGGCCACCGAGACCTCGCGGCGACCGGAGGACGGCGAACGGTGGCGAGAAGAGGAGAATGGCGGTGGTGAAGCTCGGGGTGGATGGTGACGGAGGGGCAGACAAGAATGCACGTTACCTGGCGAAGGTGTAGAGGAAATCAGAGGGGAAAATGGCCAAACCGAGCGGCAGAATTACGCGGCCGAAGGGGTTTTGCGGTGGCGGAGCTTACCTCGAGCAGGGTTGCGGCATTTCAGTGGCAGAAGGGGGTGGCAACTGGGTGGATGGTGCGTCCCTGAGTGTGGCAAAGGCGGTGGAGGCAAGAGTGGGGCTCGGCGGCGACTACAGTGGCAGTGGCGAGTGACTGGAGGGGCGAAGAGTAGTGGCGCTTCGAGATCACAGCGTAGAGTGACTTTGGGGGTGTGGGAGCTCGGGAAATTGAGGGGAAAGAGAGAGGAGGTGATGGGGAGAGTTTATATAGGCTTGGGCGGTGGAGATTGTGGCTAAGGCTGGAGAATTTTGCCCAAGAGAAGAATAGTGGTCGTGGCAGAGTGGGGCAAAATCCCCTCGTGTTCATGGGCAAGAGGGGTGGGGGTTGAGGCGGTGACGCGGTCCGCACATTTTGAATGGAGGGTGGAGGCACAGGAGAGCGAAAACGGGTGGAGATCGAACAGCGCAGCGCACTCAATCCCCTTCGGCCAATTCGGCTGGGGCCCCACATGTCAGCAAGCGAAGGAAAACCGGGCGGTGGGAGCAGCTGGGCCGACGTAGGCTGAGGCACTCGTGGGAGGGGGGAAGGGCGAAGAGGCGTGGGAACAAACCGACGCGGGTGCAGGGAGGAGAGGTAGGCTGGGCGCGGCCCACCGAGAAAGAGAAAGGAAATGGAGAAAAGAAAGAAAAGGGTTTTCCAATTGTGTTTTAATTCCGATAAAACTTTTTGATTTATTAAAAATGCCTCTGATGCTCTAAAAATTTCAGTAAAAATCCAGTTAGTGTATTTTGGCAAGAGGAATACAAGAAAAATATTTCCAGCAATGATAAATTTTTATTTAATATTTTTACCTTTATTTATTATCTCCAGCCTTATAAAAAATAATTTCTTTTGGCATTTTCTTTTTTGATTTTTGGTGGCTCTATTAAGGGGAAAACTCAAAGTGTGACATTCGCCAATTATATGCCAAGGAGAAACCTTTTACTAGTCGTCAGCTACACCGTCTCGCCAAGATTAGTTGTAGGCTAGATTAGACAGCTTACATTCATCTTGTACTTGGTGCATACACCTCCCATCAATAATATAAACAGGAGTAGGGCTATTACCCATGTCGGGGGTCCAAAAAAACCTGTACAAAAATCCTTATGTCTTACTCCTCTTATACAGATTAACTATGGTACCAGACGATCCCTACGTCCTCAAATGCCGTAATGGGATCCAACCCATCGACAAGCATGATAATTGTGTTCTAACTATTCTTATTCATTTCAAGCAAGAAAAATTCGTTACTTCATTTTTACAGCGGACACTTTGGTCTAAGGTGCGCTACTATTTGAATTGTGGGAATCAGGATATAGTGCACTGGATTATGTCATCATGAAACGAGGTTTTGATCTAGTTACTTATTGGGGTCCACGCGCGCGAACGTAATACATGTGGCGTAGATGGCCCACGTGCAAATGCCCGATACTGTGCACATGGATCTCGCAGCCCAGTGTGGCCTGTCCGCGTGCACATACTTCCGGCCCATTTACATGTATGCATTTGGCCCAGGTAAAAATATTATTTAAAACTTTTAGTTAAAGGAATATATACAAACTTTACACAATACAAAAGTCTAACTTCCTACCTGGAAACTATTTACATAGAAACATTTGATATAGAAAGAATATTATATATAGAAACTATTGGTGTAAAAACTGTATACACATGAATTTAAAAAAATTTCAAAAACATGCAAATTTTATACACTTAAAAAGCCTAATTTTTCTGTGTCGAAACTATCTACATAAAAAATTTCTCCATTCACACCTTAAAGCCACGTGCTTGGCCTGATAGCTAATGCCATGTCAACCCTTTTTTCCTTGGCAAGCTGATTACTATCTCCGCTAAAAGAATATGATGTTTAAATTTTTTTAAACTCTTAAAACTTTTAATATTAATAAATTTTAAAATACTCAGTTGCAAAACATAAAAATGATATGGGTAAATTTGTCTTCAAAAGTACTTTGTTGATATCATAAACTTATTATATTTTATACGATTATTTATTTTTAATAAAAAAAACTATGAAATTCATATCTACAAGACCGTTGTCGGAGGATGAAATCTCGACGGCGGAAAGTCGGGAGACCCCCCTTTTGAGATTCGGCCAGGGGAGTAGTTCTCAAGTGTAAGCGGTGTCCGGTGTAGAAGAAAGGTCGATAGGTGGATGATACGCGAAGAAGATGAGGGGAAGCAGGGTTCGGACCATCCGTTCAAGGATTGGACCGTCCGAATCCCGGGGGCCCGAGCTGGAGGCGGAGGGGTCCGGACCATCTGCTTCGGGTCCGGACCGTCCAAACCGTGGTGATCGCGCGGAGCGTCGGGGAAGACGATCAACCGTGGCGCACAGGGGAGACAGGAGGATTTATACAGGTTCGGGCCGCACGGAGGCGTAATACCCTACTCCTGTGTGTATGCTATGTGGAGATGAATGTGGTTACAAGGTGAGCCTAGCTCGCGGCCGGAGCCGGAGAAGAAGAACAGTAGCTAGAGAGTGAGCTCGGGAGCATAGAGCAGAAAGTTAGAGGTACTCAGTTCAGTGTGTGTCTCTTCCCCCCCCCTCTCTCGTCGGCTCGGATCCTCCTTTATAGAGTCAGGGGAGTCCACAGTGCCAGCACACCGAGAGAGAGAGTTTCTGGTGATTTCTCCGGTCCTCCCCTCCGCCTGCGACGCCCACGCCGAAGTTGGAGGGACGTCCAGTCGCTCCTGTCCGCCTGCGACGCCTGCGCCGGAGTTGGTACTGCTCGTCTGGTCACGCTCGGTCAGCACGTCGCCGTGAGCGGATGGAGCGTGGAGATGGGACGGCGCCTGCCTCCGCTGCCGGGGCGTGGACACCCGGAGCCTTCTTAGTCAAAAGCGCTCTGCCAGTAGAGTGAGAGAAGCCTCCATAGTCAAAAGGTTTCTGACTGCGCAGGGTGCGGGCCCACGGGTGGTTGGAGAGCTGACCCGCTCGAGTCAACCTCGTGCTCGGGGACCGGGACCGGGGCAGTCGGCACCTGGGGCCCGGGACCGAGCAGTCGGCACCCGGGGCCTGGACCGAGGCAGTCGGCTCCCGGGACTCGGGACCGAGCAGTCAGCTCCCGAGGACCGGGACCGGGGCTGTCGGCTCCCGGGCTCGGGACCGGGGCAGTTGGCTCCCGGGACCCGGGGGGCGTACCTGGGAAAGGGGCACTCGGGGATCGGACGGTGCCCGGGCTCCGGGTACTCGGAGGGAAAAGGGCCGTATCCGGCCGTCGCCGTGATAGAATGTGGACCCGGAGTGGCTGACGTGGCTGAGGACCCACGTGACCCCTAGGTATGTGGGACCCCCTGTCCCGTTTCGCCGACAGTGGCCCCTGGCCCTGTTGCTCGGCCGGGATCCGCTCCGGGCAGGAACAGGGCCATGTCTTGAAGAAACGAGAGGACGCAGGGTCCCGGCTGTAATATGGTGGATATGTGCCCGGAGACCCGGGCTGGAAATATGGGACGAACTGGGACGACTTCCCCGGACTCGCACTCGTCAAGGCGATGGTGTCCGGGTAATCGCGCCCCATCTGATTGTGGAAATGTTGAGGAAGCCATGTGTGGCGCCTCCCGACTAGGTGGAAGGCCACCATGTGCATAAGGCACCCGATCCCAGGATCAGTAGTCGGGTACGCACAACAATGATACAACACAGAGTTACAATAATACATAACAGAGTACTTACATATACGTACAAGGAGATCCATCCATGACAGACCCGGGATGGGCAAAATAATCAACTGGTAAACTAGCGAAACAGCAGAACAGGGCGGAAGCTGGACAAAAACTACTCCACAGGCTCGGTTGGGAACTAGGCTCGAAACCTTCAGAGGTCTTCGTAGTCGGCCTGGTCTTGGAGGAACTCGGCAGCAGTCGGATCTTCGTCTTCCACTCCAAAACCTACTATACATATATATGAACAAGGTGAGTACTTTCGTACTCAGCAAGCCGGGAATGATGCCATGTTGGTTAGACAAGAAGAGCTAAGGGTTTCATTTGCGAAAGACTGCCTTATTAAACTCTTTTCTTTGCAAACACTAGTGAGTTCCAAATTTTAGTTGGCGGACAGAGGCTCACGCCTCCATCCATTCCGCAAGTTGCTTTTCAACAACTCACCACTTAAAGAATCAAGCATAATCATACATGTTCTTATTATCTTTACTTTGCATTTGTTGTCCTTTATCTCCCGAGTAGCTACAACCACTCGTTGACCCTGAGACTCGGCTACCCAAATCTCAGCTGTGGCACTTGATGCCCGCTACACTGGCTACAACCAGCTAGCTAGTCGGCCGCCCTGGCTACAACCCGGGGGCTCATCATCGCTGCCCTGGCTACAACCCGGGAGCATGATCATGGCACTAAATGCCCGCTAGGCTGGCTACAACCAGCTAGCTAGAACACTGCTGCCCTGGCTACAACCCGAGAGCGTGCTCATCACCGTCTTCTGGCTACAACCCGAAGACTGAATTGCCGCCCTGGCTACAACTCGGGGCTTAAACTTTGCTGCCCTGGCTACAACCCGGGAGCATGATCTTCATCCTGTTTACTTTTCATACACTTGTTTATGGTGCTTAACACCCCGGACCACACAGATCCGTTTCTGCCACACAGGCCTTCCGTTTGCTTACTCGGCAAACTCAGGTCACGGTTCCCTTTCCATCAAACACTTTTCACAAATCACTGACAAACAAATCTACCCATGGGAATCGATCCTTAATGATAAATACATAGCCAAGCCACACAGGCACTGTCTCTGTACATCAAGATTTCACAAATCTTTCCTTTATTTCACAAAACGCGCCGATACACAAGGTATCGGGTTTTCCAAACTGTTTAGTAAAACCATCATTTTCCCAACGACAAACAACGTTGCAGAGCTAAGCCATTTTACTCGGCATCGTATCCTCAGATAGGATGCTAGGTGCCATTTGTGGGCTCTTCAAGGGGGAAATATAACAACATCCTACCAAATAAGTGCTATACTGGCGGGTCCATCGGTTGCGCTTGCATAACCGAGGCCAACAGTTTTAAAAGGTGTAACTAAGCATGCATATATTTTCCAAACAACATAGTTTTGCATATATGGGAAACAATATGATCAAAGAGGCTTGCCTTGTTCCATGGAGGGTCTTCTTCGGCGAAGGTGGCTTCGGATCGTCCACCGGTTCAGGTTCTGAACAAGCAGAAAGAAACACTATAAGCAGGAGAAGTAAAACACCAAAGAAAAAGGATCAAGAAGTAGTCGGCTGCAAGAAAAGGGGCAGTCGCTGAACCAGGCTCTGCGAACCAGGGCGACAGAGCTCCAAAGCTTGAGAGGATGAAACTTAGCAGAGCTGGCTGGCCGGTTTGCAAAACAAAGGAAGAAGGGGGCACGGTTGGCCATATATATATAGCCGACGTGCAAGGTTGAGGCACGTGGAGGCAACGGGTGGAGCAAGGAAGTCAAGATGAACTGACAGGGATATGACAGGAAGTGACTTTGGAGTCCAACTGGTCAGAGGACGTTGGCAGGACTGTAGCTGCGATGAGACATTAAGTCAAGGCTAGGAAGGTTGGAGAAATCTCACGACCGGGCTTCGGACTGACCACTGGTCCAAGCGATACTGCGGTTAGGTGAAGATTGATTCTTCACTACTTCGGTAGTCGGCGCGTCCAACGGGTGGGGTGCAACTCGGGGGACAAAGAAGCAACAGTCTCAACAAGGTAGTCGGCCACATCACCGTGCTCACTCGCAGCAAAGAGGTCCGAGTAAGACAAGGATAAGGGCAGGATGAAGGACTGAGTAGCACTCTACCGGCACAAGAGAGAAGTAGTCGGCTGGCCGGGGAGGGAAAACGAGGCACAGCTGACAGGATAGGAAAAGATTAAGATCCAGAAAAACCAGTTACAACAGGGAAAAAGGGAAAGCGGTGTCGTACACCATGGTGGTTCGCGGGAGCGCGGGAAGCGTGGCCGAACCGCTGCAATTGAGCAGGTCCGACCGTGGCGAGTACTTGTAAAGTCGATGTTTGACGAGGAGTCGAGGAAGACGCCGGTTCCCCTTCTGACCGCGCTCAGGTCCGGTCCGAAGGAGGCCAGCGACCTCTCCCCGTGCGACGGCGTCACCACGCGAACATCTGGTGGAGCCGATGGCCGACGAAGAGGTCGAGAAAGACACCGGTTTCCTTCTGACGCCATCCGCGAGCGCCTTCGGGGCCCGGGGCCCTCATGCCCCCGAGCGCTCCCTTCCGACGTCGCCCGGGGTCCGGTCAGAAGTACCCGTGACCGCCCCCCGTGCGATCCGGCCTGCTCGTGCTTGCGCTCCGGTTTTGCCTGGTCTTGTACAAGAGAGGTATTTGTATAGATATATGAGGACGTTTATATTTCGTACCTTTGCTTATGGCTGTTTGTTCGGGAATTATTCGCGTCTCTGTTAGTGACGCTGTTGATTTCCCGGAACGTCGAGTGCCAGGCGCCTCCGACTGAGGGCGCTAGCGGCGCGGACGTCGCAGCGCCTCGGGTAGCCGCCTACCTCGGAGCCCGCCCGAGAGCGAGAGTTGCCCGGGGACTCGCCCCTGAGATTGTGAAGGCCCGGGGACGAGTCGCGCGGACCGTGAGTCGTTGTCCGTGCCCCGGGACCGCGAAGCACCCGAGCACGGGTCTGGCGAATCGATTAGGTTCGCAGGTTGACTTCTTCCGCTTCTTCCGGATCCAGGGGCCCTCCGCGCCTCCGGGCACGTTGGCGCAGGAACGCTGCATGCCGCGGGGAACGGACTTGACCGGGCACGGGTCATCAGGCAGCGGAGCTCCCGTGCCTCGGTTGCCGGGAGGAGCTGGCCAGGGCCGAGGCTCCGCACCCGCCCGGGAAACCTAAGCTGTCACACAAAATGGGGAGGAATACAATTTATGCGATATGTAAGTCGGGTAAGGTTACGTATCTGGACGTTGCAGGTGGCGGTATGGCGTACAAACGGGTGGGTGCAACTCGGGGGACAAGAAGCAACAGTCTCAACAAGTAGTCGGCCACATCACCGTGCTCACTCGGCAGCAAAGAGTCCGAGTAAGACAAGGATAAGGCAGGATACAAGACAGTAGCAACTCTACTCGCACAAGAGAGAAGGTAGTCGGGCTAGCCGGGGAGAGGGAAACGGAGGCACAGCTGACAGGATAGAAAAAGATTAAGGATCCAGAAAACCAGTTACAACAGGAAAAGGAAAGCGGGTCGTTACAAAAACCTCCCCCACTTAACAGAATCCGTCCCGAGATTCGGCTACTCGGCAAAGAGCTCCGGGTACTCAGCTTGAAGGCGATCTTCTCGTTCCCATTAGCTTCGTTTTCAGAATGGTTACGCCATTGCACTTTGCAGAATTTGATTGCCTTTTCGTCTTGTATGTCTGTCCCTTGTCTCCAAAATCCGAATAGGCGTTCCTTGTATGTAAGGTTGCGCTTTGTACGTTGATCTCTTCCAACGGAACTTTTGCTCTTCTGGGATGCGAAGACATTTCTTCAAACTGGGACACATGGAACACGTCGTGACGTGAGAGAGTTCTTCGGTAACCTTAGTTGATACGCCACTACTCCGCGTCTGTCGACGATAGGTAAGGTCCGATTATAGCGAGGCGCTACTTTCACCCATTCCAAATCTCTTTGTTCCTCGTAGGGTGATACTCGGAGATACACATGGTCTCCTATCTGAAACCGAGCTCTCGTCTCCGATTATCTGCATAGTTCTTCTGCGGGTTTGGCTGTTTCAAGCGGCTCTCGGATAACCTAACTCACTCTTCTGCCTCTTTCAAAATGTCTGTCCAAAAACCACTTTTCTCCTACGTCTGTCCAAACAGAGTGGGGTTCTACACTTGCGCTCCATAGTAGAGCTTCATTGGGGGCCATCTGGATACTGGCTTGATAGCTGTTATTGTAGGAGAACTCGGCATAAGGCAGACAGAGATCCCAGGTTCCTTCAAAATCCAAGGCACATGCTCTTAGCATATCTTCCACGATCTGGTTGACTCTCTCGGTTTGCCCATCCGTCTGGGGTGATATGCGTACTGAAATTCAGGTTAGTGCCCATTGTCTCATGCAACTTTTGCCAAAATGGGAGGTGAACTGAGCTCCTCGTCAGACACTATCTTCTTTGGACTCCATGTTGGCATAACCTTGTCAGATTACAGCTTGGCTAGCTTCTGGCCGGTAGTTGTCTTGACGGGGATAAAGTGGCGACCTTGGTCAGTTGATCCACTATTACCCAGATGAATCATGTCCTGCCGGGTCTTAGGTAATCCAACGATGAAATCCATTCCTATTTCTTCCCATTTCCACTCGGGTATCCTTAAGGGCTGAAGCAATCCTGCTGGCTTCTGATGCTCTGCTTTAACCCTTTGGCAAATGTCACAAACTGCGACATACTCGGCAATATCTCGCTTCATTCCAGCCACCAGTAATGATCCTTAATATCCTTGTACATCTTGGTACTTCCTGGGTGGATGGAATAAGCGGACTCATGGGCTTCTCTCAAGATCAAGTCTTGGATTTCCTTTCTGTCGGCACGCAAATGCGTTTCCCAAACCAAACAGTTCCTTTGCTGTCGATGGAGAACTCGGGGGCTTTCCCTGGTCATGCTTTCCTTTAGAGATACAATCTTTCATCTACTTTTTGAGCTTCTCTGATCCGGTCCTCCAAGGTAGGCTGAATCAGCAAAGTCGCCAGCGTTCCTGGCTTGACCATATTTATCCTTAGCTTTTCCAGCTCTCGAACTTAGCTCGGTTGAAGGGGCGGGTCAAGATGGCATTACAATGGACTTTCCGACTGAGGGCATCGGCAACAACATTTGCCCTGCCAGGGTGGTAATGTATTCCAAGCTCGTAATCCTTAATCAACTCAAGCCATCTTCTTTGTCTGAGATTAAGCTCCGTCTGAGTGAAGATATACTTCAGACTCTTATGATCGGTGTATACTTCACACCGGTTTCCAACCAGGTAGTGTCGCCATATCTTCAAGGCATGCACTACTGCTGACAACTCTAGGTCATGGGTCGGGTAGTTCAGCTCATGGGGTCTTAACTGTCTTGAGGCATACGCAACCACTCTTCCTTCCTGCATAAGCACACAGCCTATGCCTAGTCGGGATGCATCACAGTATACCTCAAAGTCTTTCCTGATATCCGGAAGGATCAACACAGGTGGGGTAGTCAGCCTTTTCCTTAACTCCATGAAACTTTTCTCACAGGCGTCACTCCATTCAAACCTCTTTTCCTTTTTTAGCAATTCTGTCATGGGTTTGGCAATCCTTGAAAATCCTTCAATGAATCTCCGATAATAAACCAGCCAAACCTAGGAAACTTCTCACTTCCGTGACCGTAGTCGGGGATTTCCAAGAAAGCACGTCTCTCACTTTCCCCGGGTCCACTTCTACTCCTTGGGCAGTGACCACATGCCCGAGAAAAGCAACTCGGTCTAGCCAAAACTCACACTTCGAGTACTTGGCAAACAACTGGTGCTCTCTTAACTTTCCTAGAACCATTCTCAAATGTCCAACATGTTCTTGCTCGTCCTTGGAGAAGATTAGGATATCATCCATAAATACCACGACAAACTTGTCGAGATATTCCATGAATACCTTATTCATAAGACTCATGAAGAAAGCTGGAGCATTAGTGAGTCCGAAGGACATCACCGTATACTCATATAATCCATATCGGGTCAGGAAAGCTGTTTTGGGTATATCTTCAGATCTGATCTTCAATTGGTGGTATCCTGATCTCAAGTCAACCTTAGAGAAAACTTTAGCTCCTTGCAGCTGGTCGAACAGATCATCTATCCTTGGTAGAGGATACTTATTCTTGATGGTTACTCCATTCAGTGCGCGATAATCAACGCACATCCTCTTGGTCTTATCCTTCTTTTCCACTAGGAGCACTGGAGCTCCCCAAGGTGATGTGCTAGGTCGCACAAAACCTAGGCTCTCAAGTTCTTCTATCTGCTTTTTCACTTCGGCTAACTCATTAGCCGCCATTCTATAGGGTCTCTTGGATATGGGTGCTGTGCCGGGTAGCAACTCTATAGAGAATTCAATCTCTCTATCAGGGGGCATTCCGGGTAAATTGTCTGGGAAGACATCAGGGTACTCATTGATCACCGGCACTTCTTCCAAAGGGACTATTTGCATGGAGCTTAGGAGGGGTCGGTTCTTAGGGTCTCCAAGGGAGGCAAACTTCACTTCTTGTCCAAAAGGGCACTGCAGGGTTATGGTGCTAGTTGCACAGTCTATTCGGCCCTTATGCTTAGCTAACCAGTCCATGCCAAGAATCAAATCCAAGCCTTGTGATTCCAGGACAATGGGGTTGGCTGAGAAACTAACTCCTTTAATTACCAAGGTAACTTCAGGGCAAGATTGGTCTGACCTAAACTCCTTGCCAGGGGAGTGTATGACCATAGGTATATTAAGACCTCGAACATCCCAACCATACTTATCCACAAAAGATTGAGAAATAAAGGAATGCGATGCTCCAGAATCAAACAGAACAACTGCAGGTACGGAGTTGACAAGAAACGTACCCATTACCACATCTGAAGCTTCTCGGGCTGTCTCCGACTGGATATGATTGACTCGGCCACGTCCAAAGGTCGGAGGGGCACGGGAGGCAGATCCATTAGTATGTGTAGTCGGCTGTCCTCGACTGAACACAGGGGCTCTTGAAGTGCTGGCGTTAGGGCGTCCAGGGACTGCAGGGTCTTGCTTCTGGGGACAGTGTCGGGCGAAGTGACCCAACTCGTTGCAGTTGTAGCATCGGCTTCCTGGGGCACTCGGAATACTCTTCCGCTGAAGGCCGGCTGAGGTAGGGCGACTTGCACCGGTATTTGCACTGAGGGGTCGGGACTGAACAGAAGAAGTCGGGCGAGAAACAGACGTGCGAAACACCCGCTCTTGAAACTGGGATGGGGCAAACTGACGGGAAGGACTGGGGAGATAGGGCCTAGAACTCGGACCACTACGAGACTGCATCTGGGAGGCCTTGCGCTTGCGAAAAACGTCGATCTCCTTCCTCGCATCTTCAACCACTAAGGCTCTGTTAACCATGTGCTGGAAAGTAGGGAAGTCATGGGCAAGAAGCTGGACCTTCATTGCCACATTCATCCCTTTCAGAAACCTTCTGATCTTCTTCTTGTCCGTGTTCACGTCCTCTGGTGCATAGCGAGCTAGATGGTTGAACCTGCTCAGGTACTCGCTGATGCTGGAAGGTTCCTGCTTGAGGTTGTTGAACTCTTCTCTCTTGATGTCTATTACTCCTTCTGGGACATGTGCATCTCTGAAGGCTTCCGCAAACTCGGGCCAGGCGATGTTGGCGGCATCTTGATGGGCAGCACAGTAGTTTTCCCACCAGTCAGCTGCGGAACCACGAAGTTGATGTGCAGCAAACTGGGTCTTTTCCGTGGGTGTGCACTGCACCAGGTTCAGCTTTCTATCCATATCCTTCAGCCAGTCGTCAGCCTCCATTGGCTCAGCGGTCTGCGAGAACTCGGCTGGACGGGACCTCATGAAGTCGGCAAGCTTGGAGCGGCTACTGACTTGTTCTGGTCGAGCTTGATGAAGAAGAGGCTGCATTGCGGCCAGATTCTGAGCAATGCCTTGCAAGATCTGGTCTGGATGGCCATAAGCTGGGGGTCTGCTGGAAGGTGAGGAGGTTGAGGCAATCCTCCAGGGTTTGCTGTTGCAGCGTCGAAGGTACCAAGGCCAGCTGCACGGCCACTTCCTGACATCCGATCGTGGGTCTGCTCCACTTCTTGTTCCTCCGCGGCAGTAAGCAGGTTGTTGCGGACTGGACCTTGGTCTTCAAAACCCAAGCGGGCCGGGGTACGGACGGCACGGCGCTGACGTTCTGCCATCTGGTCCTAGAAAAGGGCAACCAAAGGAAGAGGGGCTCAGCAAGGATATCGGCAACCAAACCGATGGAACAGATGAAGGAGCAACAAGATTAGCAAGATGGATTCAAGCAGCAGAACAAGGAATATACTCGGGAACCCAGCCTCAACGAAAAGATGACAGATGGGGCACTGGAACCTAAGAGCTTGCGCAGGAACCCAAGGTAGGGAAATAGCCAAGAGTTTAGAAACATTTCCAAATTCTACAAAGCAGAGAGAGGTACCCAGACAAGTCCTAGTCTTTTGCAACTAGTATAGTTTTCAAAATAAGATCCTCAAAGACATCTACACGAGTGGGGTTTCGTTCCTAGGGCCAACCTTTTGCTCTGATACCACCGCTGTGGCGCCTCCCGACTAGGTGGAAGGCCACCATGTGCATAAGGCACCCGATCCCAGGATCAGTAGTCGGGTACGCACAACAATGATACAACACAGAGTTACAATAATACATAACAGAGTACTTACATATACGTACAAGGAGATCCATCCATGACAGACCCGGGATGGGCAAAATAATCAACTGGTAAACTAGCGAAACAGCAGAACAGGGCGGAAGCTGGACAAAAACTACTCCACAGGCTCGGTTGGGAACTAGGCTCGAAACCTTCAGAGGTCTTCGTAGTCGGCCTGGTCTTGGAGGAACTCGGCAGCAGTCGGATCTTCGTCTTCCACTCCAAAACCTACTATACATATATATGAACAAGGTGAGTACTTTCGTACTCAGCAAGCCGGAAATGATGCCATGTTGGTTAGACAAGAAGAGCTAAGGGTTTCATTTGCGAAAGACTGCCTTATTAAACTCTTTTCTTTGCAAACACTAGTGAGTTCCAAATTTTAGTTGGCGGACAGAGGCTCACGCCTCCATCTATTCCGCAAGTTGCTTTTCAACAACTCACCACTTAAAGAATCAAGCATAATCATACATGTTCTTATTATCTTTTACTTTGCATTTGTTGGTCCTTTATCTCCCGAGTAGCTACAACCACTCGTTGACCCTGAGACTCGGCTACAACCAAATCTCAGCTGTGGCACTTGATGCCCGCTACACTGGCTACAACCAGCTAGTTAGTCGGCCGCCCTGGCTACAACCCGGGGGCTCATCATCGCTGCCCTGGCTACAACCCGGGAGCATGATCATGGCACTAAATGCCCGCTAGGCTGGCTACAACCAGCTAGCTAGAACACTGCTGCCCTGGCTACAACCCGGGAGCGTGCTCATCACCGTCTTCTGGCTACAACCCGAAGACTGAATTGCCGCCCTGGCTACAACCCGGGGGCTTAAACTTTGCTGCCCTGGCTACAACCCGGGAGCATGATCTTCATCCTGTTTACTTTTCATACACTTGTTTATGGTGCTTAACACCCCGGACTACACAGATCCGTTTCTGGCCACACAGGCCTTCTGTTTGCTTACTCGGCAAACTCAGGTCACGGTTCCCTTTCCATCAAACACTTTTCACAAATCACCGACAAACAAATCTACGCCATGGGAATCGATCCTTAATGATAATACATAGCCAAGCCACACAGGCACTGTCTCTGTACATCAAGATTTTCACAAATCTTTCCTTTATTTCACAAAACGCGCCGATACACAAGGTATCGGGTTTTCCAAACTGTTTAGTAAAACCCATCATTTTTCCCAACGACAAACAACGTTGCAGAGCTAAGCCATTTTACTCGGCATCGTATCCTCAGATAGGATGCTAGCGTGCCATTTGTGGGGCTCTTCAAGGGGGAAATATAACAACATCCTACCAAATAAGTGCTACTACTGGGCGGGTCCATCGGTTGCGCTTGCATAACCGAGGCCAACAGTTTAAAAAGGTGTAACTAAGCATGCATATATTTTCCAAACAACATAGTTTTGCATATATGGGAAACAATATGATCAAAGAGGCTTGCCTTGTTCCAAGGAGGGGTCTTCTTCGGCGAAGGTGGCTTCGGGATCGTCCACCGGTTCAGGTTCTGAACAAGCAGAAAGAAACACTGATAAGCAGGAGAAGTAAAACACCAAGAAAAAGGATCAAGAAGTAGTCGGCTGCAGAAAAGGGGGCAGTCGGCTGAACCAGGCTTGCGAACCAGGCGACAGAGCTCCAAAGCTTGAGAGGATGAAAACTTAGCAGAGCTGGAGCTGGCCGGTTTGCAAAACAAAGGAAGAAGGGGGCACGGTTGGCCATATATATATAGCCGACGTGCAAGGTTGAGGCACGGTGGAGCTGGGCAACGGGTGGAGCAAGGAAGTCAAGATGAACTGACAGGGATATGACAGGAAGTGACTTTGGAGTCCAACTGGTCAGAGGAGTTGGCAGGCACTGTAGCTGCGATGAGACATTAAGGTCAAGGCTAGGACAGGTTGGAGAAATCTCACTGACCGGGCTTCGGACTGACCACTGGTCCAAGCGATACTGCGGTTAGGTGAAGATTGATTCTTCACTACTTCGGTAGTCGGCGTCCAACGGGTGGGTGCAACTCGGGGGACAAAGAAGCAACAGGTCTCAACAAGGTAGTCGGCCACATCACCGTGCTCACTCGGCAGCAAAGAGGTCCGAGTAAGACAAGGATAAGGGCAGGATGCAAGGACTGAGTAGCAACTCTACTCGGCACAAGAGAGAAGGTAGTCGGCTGGCCGGGGAGAGGGAAAACGGAGGCACAGCTGACAGGATAGGAAAAGATTAAGATCCAGAAAACCAGTTACAACAGGGAAAAGGAAAGCGGGTCGTTACACCATGGTGGTTCGCGAGGAGGCGCGGGAAGCCGTGGCCGAGACCGCTGCAATTGAGGCAGGGTTCCTCGACCGTGGCGAGTACCTTGTAAAGTCGATGTTTGACGAGGAGTCGAGGAAGACGCCGGTTCCCCTTCTGACGCCGCTCAGGGTCCGGTCCGAAGGAGGCCAGCGACCTCTCCCCGTGCGACGGCGTCTCCGGGCGCGAACATCTGGTGGAGCCGATGGCCGACGAAGAGGTCGAGAAAGACACCGGTTTCCTTCTGACGCCATCCGCGGCCGCCTTCGGGGCCCGGGGGCCCTCCATGCCCCCGAGCGCTCCCCTTCCGACGTCGCCCGGGGTCCGGTCAGAAGTACACCGGTGACCGCCCCCCGTGCGATCCGGGCCTCGCTCGTGCTTGCGCTCCGGTTTTGCCTGTCTTGTACAAGAGAGGTATTTGTATAGATATATGAGGACGTTTATATTTTCGTACCTTTGCTTATGGTGTTGTTCCGGGAATTATTCGCGTCTGCTGTTAGTGACGCTGTTGATTTCCCGGGAAACGTCGAGTGCCAGGCGCCCTCCGACTGAGGGCGCTAGCGGCCGCGGACGGTCGCAGCGCCTCGGGTAGCCGCCTACCTCGGGAGCTCGGCCTCCGAGAGCGGCGAGAGTTGCCCCGGGGACTCGGCCCCCAAGGATTGTGAAGGGCCCGGGGACGAGTCGCGCGGACCGGTTGAGTCGTTGTCCGTGCCCCGGGACCGCGAGCACCCGAGCACGGGTCTTGGCGAATCGATTAGGTTCGCAGGTTGGACTTCTTCCGTCTTCCGGATCCAGGGGCCCTCCGCGCCTCCGGGCACCGTTGGCGCAGGGAACGCTGCGATGCCGCGGGAACGGACTTGACCGGGCACGGGGTCATCAGGCAGCGGAGCATCCCGTGCCTCGGCGGTTGCCGGGGAGGAGCCGGCCAGGCCGGGCTCCGCAGCCCGCCCCGGGAACCTAAGCTGTCCACACAAATGGGGGAGGAATACAATTTATGCGATATGTAAGTCGGGTAAGGTTACGTATCTGGACGTTGCAGGTGGCGGTATGGCTCCGCGAGCACGATCCCGGGGCCGGGAGCGTTGCTCGCCCCCGGGAGCGCCGAGTATCGAGTCGATCCGCCGTGAATCGCCGTAGCGCCCAGGTCCCCCTTCGGTGTCCCGGGGTAGCTGCCGGGTCCCGGGGTGGCTGCCCCTCCGGGAGCTCGGTCCCCGAGGGCAGCGAACATGATAGCCAACCGGCCCGAGGGCCCGGCCCCACGGTCTCGGTCCCCGGTGACGCGAGGAAATGGGCGCGAGCTTTCTAGAACGGTTAAGCCAGGGACCCTTCCGTCTTCCGGACCCGGGGGCCCGCCATGCCCCCGGGCGCTAGCCACCGGCCTCGCAGACACAGTGAGGTCGCCGGAAGACGATGAGATGGGGCACCCAGCCGGCGTGGAGGTTTGGAAAACCTACCCAGACCTGCCGGAGATGGGTCTAATCTGCACACGAGTGAGCTGTGAGAGTATCTGGCTCGTTCCCTTATCCGTTCCGTGCTACGAATCGTGGTGTCAACCACCCCCCGAAGGCGTCCCCGCGGTCGCGACCGTGCGGAGGAAAGGATCACGCATAAGCATTTCATCCCCTACCTTCGGAAAAAACCGAGCCCCAAGCCAACCAGGCAGGGCACCGCAAGCCGGGGCTTGGACAGCGTCCAGGGTTTAGTAGGAGGGGATACGGTAGCTCGTTGGTAGGAAACTGATGATAATGCGCAAACCCCAACCGTCGCACGGGCGCGGCCGGAATATGCCCCCAAGGGATGAGACAGCCATGAGCGCAACACACGGAAAAAGACAGAAGGGATGACACCGGGAAGGATATTAAAAATGCTGCTTATGTAAAGTGTATATACACGGGGGCCCCGGCTGGTGCTGAGTTTCGGAGAAATCCGGCGCTAGCCCGGGCACACCGTAACTTACAGGATGTCTTTACAGATGGATTTTGTGGAGATCTCCCAGGCTTACAGAGCCCGGTTGGGAGACACCGATCACCATGAAGGGGCCTTCCCCAGGGGAAGGTTATCTTCTTTCCGGCCCGTGGGACGCCACGGCGGAGAACAAGGTCCTTGACCTTAGAGTGATCGGGCCCCAACCTTACACTAAAGATAGCGCTTGACGCTCTACTGGTTAGGAGCGAGGCACGCGGCCTCGCTGGCGAAATATACCTGCATATGTGCCCGGGACCCGAGGGGCCCCGGACAGAAATATTTGTTTGACGTGTGCCCGGGACCCGGGGGCACCGGACAGAGTCGGGTCGACCTACCCGGGTTTCACCCTCGTCAGGGGAGGCTCTTCGGGTTATCGCGCCCGACATGTGCCCGGGACCCGAGGGCCTCGGTACTGATATATGCCGGGTTCCGGGGGCCCGGGCTTGGATATATTTTTTCGATATGGGGTGTGAGACGACCCTCCGGACGCATTCTCGCTGGGGCGGTGCTGTCCGGGCTGTCGCGCCCTATTCCGAGTCCGCGTTTCCAGGCCTGCACTCGCCTTGGCGAGGCTGCCCCGGGTTCCTCGGTGTCAGGCCCGGGGCACGGATTCGGGAATCCGTGCCTCGGCTCGAATATGTGCCCGGGGCCCGGACTGAAGTATAGTTTGATATGTATGGTCGATATGTGCCCGGGCACAGGGGCCCGGGTAAGGATATGGATCATACCGGGACAACTTCCCTGGACCCGCCTCTGCCAAGGCGATGTGGTCCGGGTACTCGTGCCCTGTTGAAGCTGTTCCGGCTTGGGAGCGGGATTCGGACCGTCCGCCTAAGGGTCGGACCGTCCGAGGCGCTACGATCGGACCGTCTGCTAAGGGATCGGACCGTCCGAACCGCCTCGATCGCGCTTGGCCTACTACCGCTCCTGGCTGGACTTCTTGACGCGCTCGGCCAACTTCTGGACGGCGCGGCACTCTGTGAGGCCGTGCGAGTCCGTCTCGTGGACGATGCACCACGTCCGGGGCATTGCCGGCTTGAGACGCTCGGCCAAGTCCTGGACGGCGCGACTCTCCGTGATGTCGTGCCGACCGGTGTCGTGGTAGGCGCACCACCCTCGGGCTATCGCCGGCTTAACACGCTCGGCTGAGCCCTGGACGGCGCGGCACTCCGTAAGGTCGTGCCAGCCCGTCTGGTGAAGGGGGCACCACTTCCAGGCCGTTGCCGGCGGCGGCGGCGCACGTGCGGCCTTTCGCCGCTTGCTGCCGTCATCGCCTCCGCGGGCAACAGGGCTCCGGGGATTGCCCGTAGCCGCCGAGGCAAAGTCCTCGGCGGCCTTCCTGGCCTTCTGCCGCTTCCTCCTGTTCCGTCGTGACGCGGAACGGGAGAGCTCACCATCCTTTCCAGGGCCCTTGTCGGGAGCATCGGGAGGCGGAGAGGAGCAACGCGGCGGGCTCGCCACAGGGCTCACATTGCCCGGCGGGGTGTAGCCGCCGGACTTCTCGCCGTAGTCTCGCGGACGATGGCCTCCTGCCATGGAGCGCGCCGGTGTTGGAGACGCCGGCGTAACACCTGAAAAGGAAACTCCCCCTACCTGGTGCGCCAGCTGTCGGAGGATGAAACCTCGACGGCGGGAAGTCGGGAGACCCCTCTTTTGAGATTCGGCCAGGGGAGTAGTTCTCAGGTGTAAGCGGCGTCCGGTGTAGAAGAAAGGTCGATAGGTGGATGATACGCGAAGAAGATGAGGGGAAGCAGGGTTCGGACCGTCCGTTCAAGGATTGGACCGTCCGAATCCCGGGGGCCCGAGCTGGAGGCAGAGGGGTCCGGACCGTCCGCTTCGGGTCCGGACCGTCCGAACCGTGGTGATCGCGCGGAGCGTCGGGGAAGACGATCAACCGTGGCGCACAGGGGAGACAAGAGGATTTATACAGGTTCGGGCCGCACGGAGGCATAATACCCTACTCCTGTGTGTATGCTATGTGGAGATGAATGTGGTTACAAGGTGAGCCTAGCTCACGGCCGGAGCCGGAGAAGAAGAACAGTAGCTAGAGAGTGAGCTCAGGAGCATAGAGCAGAAAGTTAGAGGTACTCAGTTCAGTGTGTCTCTTTCCCCCCCTCTCTCGTCGGCTCGGATCCTCCTTTATAGAGTCAGGGGAGTCCACAGTGCCAGCACACCGAGAGAGAGAGTTTCTGGTGATTTCTCCGGTCCTCCCCTCCGCCTGCGACGCCCACGCCGGAGTTGGAGGGACGTCCAGTTGCTCCTGTCCGCCTCCGACGCCTGCGCCGGAGTTGGTACTGCTCGTCTGGTCACGCTCGGTCAGCACGTCGCCGTGAGCGGATGGAGCGTGGGGATGGGACGGCGCCTGCCTCCGCTGCCGGGGCGTGGACACCCGGAGCCTTCTTAGTCAAAAGCGCTCTGCCAGTACAGTGAGAGAAGCCTCCATAGTCAAAAGGTTTCTGACTGCGCAGGGTGCGGGCCCACGGGTGGTTGGAGAGCTGACCCGCTCGAGTCAACCTCGTGCTCGGGGCCCGGGACCGGGGCAGTCGGCACCCGGGGCTCGGGACCGAGCAGTCGGCACCTGGGGCCTGGACCGAGGCAGTCGGCTCTCGGGGACCGGGACCGGGGCTGTCGGCTCCCGGGCTCGGGACCGGGGCAGTCGGCTCCCGGGACCCGGGGGGCGTACCCGGGAAAGGGGCACTCGGAGATCGGACGGTGCCCGGGCTCCGGGTACTCGGAGGGAAAAGGGCCGTATCCGGCCGTCGCCGTGATAGAACGTGGACCCGGAGTGGCTGACGTGGCTGAGGACCCACGTGACCCCTAGCTATGTGGGACCTCCTATCCCGTTTCGCCGACAACCGTACTAAAAAAAGTTAAGCAAGCTACCTGCTATATGAAAATCTTTGTTCATGATCAATGGATTTAATTCATTGAGAAAAAAGATTAATTGATTAAATCTATACAGATATTGTTGGGCACGACCATGCCCTCAAGGTCAATGACTTAGATCTCGACTGGTTCAATGGCTAGGGTTGTTTGGTAATATTGTTTCATGTTTCTAACGTGTTTAGAGATTCCAATTAACTGAAACTTTTAAGCTATAGATGTGATTTTATGATCTTAAATTTAAATTTTGTACATGTAAGTTTTACAGACAAATATTGGTTTTTTGCAGGAAAGTTTTGATAGCTCTAGAAATTACTCCCTCAAGTCAAAAAAAAAAAGAATGTTGTTTTCGATTTTTCAAAGCCAACAAAGTACAACTTTGGCTGCTTAATTCTTTCGTATAAATACAAAAGAAGTTACATAAGAGTGTGATATTGTAAAAATCATTTTTATGGTAAATTTGGCTATACAATTTTTATATACCTAAGACCTGGATTTGAAATAATAAATATAGTCAAAATTAACATGTGTTGACTGCACAGTGTTCATGTAACAACATCTTTCCTTTCTATGATTGGAGAAAGTTCCATGCAAGATACAGGAACATACAAGTTTTGAGCAATTGCCTATAGGAAGTATAATAAGTTACAGCAAAATTAAGCAATTTCTGAAAAACAAGGTTCCATTCAGCATTATATACTATTCATGCCGATGCCCTGCTTACTGGCGAATGCTCTGTTCCCGTTGAATTTTGCGGCGGTCAACAAGCCTTCCCGCATCCCATGGCAGTATGCACTGCCGGCCTGATAAAAAAGATCTCGTTGCACTCAGCATCGACCCTTCCTCAATCCTCACTCACCAGTCGCCACGAGCCATGCGCCGCGCGGCCGCTTTGCTAATATCAGAGCGTAGCCAGCAAAAACAGTTCCTGGACTTGCACCTCTAATGAAGATGAGTACTGTCTTTTTCGGATCGTTGCAAATTAAGATTTTACGAAAGCGACTATTTTATCTGTAGCTATTTTTAAATTGTTTTAAAAAGATTAAAGAATAGAGATGAAAAACAACATTGCCCTTAAGTAATGCAAGAAAGAATTAAAAGAAGTAGGGTGATTGGTGAACGTAAAGTGGTTGATAGGGATATGATAAGAAAGGAGTATCTCATAAATAAAAGGAGACCAGATTAGAGATACGTCTACTGCTAGGTTACCGAGACCGAGCATGATTCACTTATTCCAATTAACCCTCCGTGCTTATATATATATATATATATATATGTATATATATATATATGTATATATGTATATATGTATATATATATATATATATGTATATATGTATATATATATATGTATATATATATATATATGTGTCCGCCCTCTCCCTCGATCGTGTTACCAAGTGATGTTCTCTCGATTGTCTAATGAGGATGAGTACTGCAGATGATATTAGTATCTTTCTCGGATCGTTGCAAATTAAGATTCTACGAAAGCAACTATTTTCTCCGTAGTTATTTCTAGATTGTTTAGAGAGATTAAGAAACAGAGATGAAAAAACAACACTACTCTTAAGTAATGCAAGAAAGAATTAGAATAAGTAGGGTGATCGATAAATATAAAGTAGTTGATAGAAATATAATAAAAAGGGAGTATCGCATAAATAAAAGGAGACCGGATTATAGACACGCCTACTGCTAGGTTACCGAGATAGACACGTCTACTGCTAGGTTACCGGGACCAAGATTACTAGATTATCGAGATAGACACGCCTACTGTTTACCCAGACCGAGACCGATTCCAATTAACCCTCCCTGCTTATATATTGCATGTTGTGCGTCCGTTCCTGGATCGTGTTATCAAGTGATGCTCCCTCGAGTTATTAACCAACTGACGTGAAAGGCCTCTCTCTCTCTCGCTATGTCGCCGGAGGAGAAACCAGACAACTCGGCGGCCGGGGAGAACCACGCCGGCGGCTTCTTCGAGTACATGGGCCTCCCGAGCAACCCGGAGTTGTTCCTCAACGCCGTCGACGCGCTCCCCGCGGAGGAGTACCTCGCCGGCGTCTTCGCCTACCTGGGCAAGGACATGGACGAGGAGTTACGACGCTCCGATGTGCACTGCCCGAGGATCTCCTCATCGCCGGAGGAGCTCCTCGCCTCCATCTCCAACATCTCCACCCGTGACCCGAAGCGATGCGGCGGCAGCACCCGGGAGCACCTCTACATGCTCTGCGACTGCTATTACCGCCCGCGCGCTGCGGCGGCGGCTCCAACACCTCCCGTCTCGGCCGTTGTCGTCGATGCTGATTACCGCCCGGCGCCGCCCGACCACGACGGAGGCCTGCTAGCCTATACGCAGGATGACGCCGAGCAGGACGAGGTGGCCGCGGCGGCGGCGACCGTGGATGTGGTGACCGCGTCGGTGGAAGACGAGGTCATCATGAATGCTCGTGGATTCGATGACTTTGCTCGCGACCTGAAAGAGACCATCGAAACAATTAATCCGGAGGACGCATTGCGCGCAAGGGGCTCGTCATCAGTTTCTCCCCGCGTTCGTCCACCGGTGTAGCCGCGTGCGTGTGTGATCGGGTGGTGTGTTGTGTTTCCTTACGAATCGGTGTCGGTTTCGTAATCGTTGTGGATGTTTTTGGACTTCCGTAGTTGAAGACGTATCATATGGTAATACTACTAGTACTAGAATTAGAGAACATATTTCTTCGCATGTAACGGAGTTTTGCGCTATGGAGAATTGATTCATCTATTCATTCGTTTGTGTAAGAAAGATTCCTGCATTAGCAATTAGCTATTCTCATTCGTTTATGTAAGAAAGATTAATTGCTTCATTTGTTACAAGCAAATATTTGGATTGTTTGGATTTTGGGAATTGGGATACGGGGCACTTGACTATGCCACCCAACGAGGTTTTGATCTACTAGTGTGATTAAAGTCTTGCCCCACAATTACACATTAAAGCCATATGTGCATGTGGCGTACTTCATCTCATGGTTGATGCCCAACCAACCGTTTTTTTCCTTCAAGCTAACTGCTCTATCCGGTAAAAAAAATGTTTAACCATTTTTTCAAACTCTTAAAATTTTGCATTAAAAAATCAAATTAGTTGTTAAAAATTATGGTCAAAGTCATATCTACAAAACCGTCAAAAAAGTTAAACAAGCTGTCTCCAATGGATTAAAATCGTTAAGAAAAGATTAAATCAATAAAATCTGTACAAACATTATTGAGCACGGCCCAGCCCATTAATAAAAAAATAGGTATACACTAACACAAACAGAAAACTCCAAAGCCTAAACCCACAGACCGCTCGGCGCTCGCGGTGCCACGAGCACAGAGACGCAAACCAAACCTCCGCGCGGCGCCACCGTACAATGTCCCCGGCGCCTCCGTTCTCCTCCCACGGCGACTTCGTCGCCGCCCTCCACTCCTGCGCCACCCTCGCGCACCTCAAGCAGCTTCATGCCCACGCCGTCGTCACTGGCCGCGCCGCGGCGCAGCCCACCACCTTCCACCTCCTCCGGTTCGCCTCCCTCCGCCTCTCCTGCCTCCCCTACGCCCGTCGCCTCTTCGACGCCACGCCCAGCCCCAACGTCTTCCTCCACTCCGCGATGCTCTCCGCCTACTCTGCCGCCTCCTACCCCGCTCAAGAGCACGCGCGGGACTCCCTCGCCCTCTTCCTCCGCATGCTCCGCCGCGGCCGTCCGGCGCCCAACCAGTTCGTCTACCCGTTCGTCCTCCGCGCCGCCTGCGCCATCGGCGTCCAGCTGGTCAGGTCGATCCATTGCCGCGCCTGCAAGGACGGGTTCTACGAGCACGATGTTATAAGGACCTCGCTCCTCGATGGGTACTCGAGGTACGGGATGATGGGCGACGCGCGTAAGCTGTTCGACGGTTTGACCGAGAGGAACGTGGTCTCCTGGACCGCGCTGGTGTCCGGGTACGCAAGGGCCGGGAAGGTTGGGGATGCGATAGTGTTGTTCGAACAGATGCCTCAGAAGGATGTGCCTGCGTGGAATGCAATCATTGCTGGATGCACGCAAAACGGATTGTTTGTGGAGGCAATGGGGATTTTCAGGAGGATGGTGGATGAGGAGTTCCGGCCAAATGGCACCACAGTATCTTGCTTGCTGTCTGCATGCGGGCATTTAGGGATGCTGAAGATCGGAAAGGTGATCCATGGTTATGCGTGGAGGAACTGTGTTGGTTTTGGCTCATCTGTTGTGAATGGGTTGATTGATATGTATGGTAAATGTGGGAATTTGATGGAGGCAAAATGGATCTTTGATGAGTTTTCAGATAGGAGTCTGACCACATGGAATTCTCTGATCAATTGCCTTGCACTACATGGGCACAGCGAGAGTGCCCTTGCAGTTTTTAATGCGATGAGGAATGAAGGGGTTCAACCTGATGAGGTTACTTTTGTTGGGCTGTTGAATGCTTGCACCCATGGAGGGTTTGTCGATGAAGGTCTTAGGTACTTTGAATTGATGCGTGATGAGCATGAAATTGAGCCAGAGATTGAGCATTATGGGTGTGTCGTAGACCTTCTTTGTCGGGCCGGACGGTTTCAGGATGCAATGAATTTTATCAATGATATGAAACTTCAACCAGACGAAGTCATTTGGGGCTCATTACTCAATGCCTGTAGAATACACAGACACCTAGAACTGGCTGAGCACGCTATAAGAAAGTTGCTGGATTTGAATCCAAATAATGCTAATTATGTAGTGATGCTGGCAAACTTATACAGTGAAGGTGGCTTCTGGGAAGAGGTTAGGAAGGTACGGAAGCTTATGAAGGAGGATGTTATAGGCAAGAAGCTGCCTGGTTGTAGCTGGATTGAGGTCGATCGCAAAACACACCGGTTTTATTCTGGTGACGATGGTCACCCTGAGTCAGAGGATATCTATAACACTCTTGATGAGTTAGCTACCTCAATGGAAATGCAGTATAGATTTGCGTAGAGTAATAATTCCTGGAAAAAAAATCAACATCTTCTAATTCTGTAAATGACTGAAACTGTTGACCTTTGCAGCTTTATGTTGGTAGTATACAAGACGATGTTCCCTTAAACCCTTGTCCTGAGCTATGTGGCAGAGGTATTGCTTATGCCAGTATTGGGATGTACTTCTGGGCAGGACTTATCGTCTGATCCATTATAATGCTGTTATCTTTACATGTCCATAAAGGTATGTGTATATTTTTCATCTCATTCGTGTTATTATTCAATTATGGATGACCTAATATACTTCTGCTAACTCCCATTTGTATCCCCCACCTGATGAACTTTTCTGTATTCTGTCCTCAATGCTGCCACTGATAAGGTTACTGTTTTCTGCTCGTTGTTTCCCTTGGTTAGGAACTGATGAATTGTATGGTCTGGCATGTAATAGCTGCCGCTACTCAACAATTATATTTTTTAGGCACTAGCCTTTGACCCAGAAAACCTGAAATGGACATTACCTCTCTGTTGGTATACACCTTCTGTTTTATGGTCCAGTTATCACAAAATCTATGCTCACTGGTAAGTTATTATCTGATGTCACTGTGCGTATTCATGTTTTTTTCTTGCCCCTTGTACAGGAGGAGCAACAAAAGTAAAGGAGACAGAAACTAAATATGGAATGAAGAAAAAATGATAAGAAGCTGCCTTTAAATTCCCATTTTACTATCTGTTATATAGGTAACTTTATATTAACTCAATCTGTGGAGATTCCTTGCAAAATGCTTTCATTATCAAGTACTTTGGATTTTTGAGACTGAGCTAACGAGAAGCATTACATTAACAGCTGGAATAGCTGGTTGAGACTTGAGACGATTTATATATGTGGAAGCTGGAATCAGTTGCGCACTGGTCTCTGAACAACATTAGAAGTGTGTAAAATCATGTGCTGAAAAATTAGCTTATCTTGTGATTTATGAACTTGGCATTGGAAAGTGTGATAAGCTGTACGACTGACGTGGGTTAGGTTGCGAATATCTGTGTCCGAAAACGGTGTGTTTGGTCTATTTGTGTGTAGGTACTTGGGGTCAACCTTGGTCAACGACGGGATCAGGACTAAACTCAGCGAGCAGTTTAGGTCCAGAACGGTCAAGGATGCCAGGTAACAAGGTGGGACACAAGGTGACACACGGTGGGCGAAAACCGTGTGGGAGATCTTTAAAATGGGCCTCACAAGGTTACGTGCAAGCTCTAGAAATTCACGGAAAAATTATGACGAAATTGGATAGAAAGTCGTGATGAAGAAAAGAATTTAAAAAAAAGAAGAGAATGAGCGCTACAGTACATGGAGTAGTGTAGCATCATGCATATGCGTATGCATGGGCTAGTAGAGCAGGCTGATTGGCAAGCAGGCCGAAAGCTAGCAGGCCGGCGTAGCAGGCCGAGCCTGGAGGCCCATGAAGACGTTATAAATAGTGACTACCTATTAATTTTTTGGATGATTTTTTTTTGGATTTTTAGAGAGCGAATTTGTTTTTAGATTAGAGTTCTAATATAGAGTTTTGGTGATTTCGTGGAGAAATCTTTTGGATTTTTTGGAGAAACATCTTGTAAGCACAATCTTGATAATAAAGGTAAAGTTTATGGAAGATTAGTGCGGTAATTAATCCCTCTTTCTCGTTTATCTTTGTGCATGCCTAGCAATCGATTTTAGATTAATTTGTTTTTCTCTAAGATTTAGGTTGGTTTCTTTGATCTAAAATCTAGCTAGGGTGTTTTTCTAGTGTTCTGAAAAGTTTAGTTGGTTAATTATTTTTGGATCTCATTTAATCAATTAATTAGGGCTTAATTAATTTCTGTCAATCTTCTGTTCAGTAATATTGTTTCGTTAATATCTCGAGATCCAGAAGTCCGATTGATGTGATTCCAGTTGGGTTTGTTTGAAAATTTTGTCTAGTTTATTCTGTCAAAATTCTAGGTCAATCGGAGTTACGGATCTACAGCTACAATCTGTTTAGTGAAGAAACGGTGTTCTGTCCAGATTCTGAAAACGCAGTTTTTTAGGTTTTGTAATTAGGGGAAGTGTTAAATTTTATTTTTGACTTACGCAATCATTCATCCCCCCTCTGATTGTCTATCTTAGTGTGAGTCGATCCTACAAGTGGTATCAGAGCAAGGTTATTTATTATCTTTTCTAATTAATCTTAACCAGCGATTAGAAAATATGTCGACGGATAGGTATTCCATAAAACCTTGTGTTTTCGATGGTGTTGATTTTCAGTATTGGAAGGCTAAGATGGAGGCATATATTCAAGCTCAAGGCTTTGCGATATGGGAGAAGATCTACAAGCCATATCAAGTTCCTGAAAACGATGCAGTGACAGCAGCGAACATGCCATAGGTGGAGGCTAACAGCAAGGCGAGGAATTTGATTATTCAAGGACTAGGAAGAAGCAACTTTGACCGTGTGGTGCATCTCAAGTCAGCACATGAGGTATGGAGAGCACTTTGTGATTATTACGAAGGGTTAAACATGGTAAAAAAGGTACGTCAGGACATGTATAAAAAGAAATACATACGTTTTGAGATGAAACCTGGTGAATCTCTTGATGATTTCTTTGCTCGCTTTAATAAGATTCTTAGCAACTTGTGATCTATTAATGTTATATATTCTGAGGCTGAAAATTCTCGCCAATTGCTAGGAGCTTTAGATATGTCTATTTAGGAGATGAAGGTAACATCAATTAGAGAATCTACTACCATGAGTACACTTACATTAGATGTGCTTTATTCTAAATTGAAAACTCATGAGCTAGATGTTTTTGCTAGAAAAAATATGGCTAATAAATCAATGGCTTTAGCTTCACAAACTAACAACTCTATTGGTGATAACTCTTCATCTAGCTATGCTTTGTCCTCTTTGTTTTCACTAGCTGATGAACAGCTAGAACAACTTCCTGAAGATGATTTGGTACTCCTTTCCACTCGTTTCACAAAAGCTTTGCAAAATGTTCGATCCAGAAAGAGAGTAAATATTGGAGAACCTCAAAGATGTTTTGAATGTGGTTCGCTTAATCACATTCGTCTTAAATGTTTAAATTTTCTAGCAAGAATTTCTAGGGATGATGATGAGGAGGAAGACAAGGTAGAGAGTGACAAGAAGCGAACACTTAAGAGCACTAAGAAGAGGGGGTATTTGAACAAGAAGGTAGTGCACCGTGTTCTTTCTGCTCTTGAACATGTAAATCTAAACGATGTGGACACCGAGAGTGATGATGATGCTACTTCCAAAGGCAAGAAAAACTTGATTGGTCTATGTATGATGGCAAGTAGCAGAAGCGTCACTAATAATGACATCGACAACGATAGCGACAATGAGGTAGAACCTTCTTATGATGATTTAGCTTGTATTGTTGAAAAACTTGGTACTTTATTAGAGAAGAGAGATAAAAAGATTAAGAAACAAGATGCTTTGGTTGAAAAATTAAATGATGAAATTGCAAGACTTAAAACTTTGACTCCTATAGATGATTCTTGCAAATTATGTGATTTAGTTTATGCTGAATTTACTTCTCTAAGGGATATGCATGCTTCTACACTAAAGGAACTTAGGCTAGAAAAGGAGAAAAATGAATAACATATCTGCCAAGTTGATGAACCTGTCTCTTGTGATAAATGCAATGTTTTTAAGTTGAAGTTAGAAGATGCTGATGTTAAAATTTCACAACTAAAAAAAGATCTTGCTTTGAAGATAAAAGATACTGATGTTAAAATTTCACAACTAAAAAAAAATCTTGCTTTGAAGATAAAAGATGTTGATGTTAAAATTGCACAACTAAAAGAAGATTTTGCTACCCATAAGGTTCTCTCATGCTCTAATTGTGGTAAAAATGATAGATTTCAGCATGTATCTTGTAAGAATTGTGCCACTCTTTTGAAGCATATTGATTATTTGCAAGGAAAGATAGGAATTAAAAGTTTGAATCAAAAGACTACTTCTGAAAAATTTAAAACTGGTTTGGGTTTTGATTCTTATGATTATTCTAAGACCCATGCTCCAAAAGTTGTTAAATCCCTTAGCAGTGGCATAATTGAGACAGTCAATGAACCTAAAAGGATGATTTTAAATCTGCTGGTATTATGTCATTTTCTAGCATAACAAATGCAAAGGTAGCCTATACTTCTCAAGTTAAATACAAAGTTAAGTACACTTGCACTCATTGTGGTAGAGATAGACATAAAGTAGAATTTTGTTTTAGACTGCTAAACAACAAATGAGAGAAAATGCTAAGGCATGGTCTAATTTGAGAAAGACACGCCCCTTTAGTTCTACTAACATGAGTAATGATAGATCTAAACCTTTGCATAAAAAATACTTGTGTTATATCTACTGTGTGCGTCGTGTGTCTCAGTATTGGATTCCTAAATGCTATATTACTAACTCCGATACTGAGACCTTGACACTGTTTTTTCTATGTAGGCACTTCGCGCGAGAAAGGAAAACATTTGGCTAGTGGATTCCGAATGCTCACGCCACATGTCCGGTGACAAGAATTAGTTCTCCTATCTCACAGGAGCATCGCATGTTGAAAAGATAACTTTTGGAGATACTTTTACTTCTATGGTTGTGGCTAAAGGTACAGTAAAGGTGAGCGATAAGTTTATATTTAAGGATGTGGCTCTTGTTGAGAACTTGAAATATAAGTTGCTTTCTGTTTCACAAATAATTGATGAGGATCTTGAAGTGTGCTTTAAGAAAAGTAGATGTAGAGTATTAGATGTTTCAGGAGATCTTGTCTTTAATATTACACGTTTTGGGAGAGTGTTTAAAGCTGATTTTGATGTGTCATCTTCTGTTAAGCATAGGTGTCTAGTTGCCAATGACTTTAAAGACTTATTCTTTTGGCATCATAGACTTGACCATGTTGGTTTTGATCATTTAACACGTGTTAGTGATTTGGATCTTATACATGGTTTACCTAAGCTTAAAGGTGATAGTGATATAGTATGCTCTTCTTGTAGATATGGTAAGATGCATGCAGGTTCATATCTACCTCTTACTATGATGATGACAAATGCATCAGGACAACTTCTACACCTTGATACCGTTGGACTATCATGAGTTCAATCTTTTAGAGGTAAGTGGTACGTGCTGGTAATAGTTGATGATTTCTCTAGATACTCTTGGGTTTATTTTATGGCATCTAAAGATGAGGCTTTTAGTTTTTTTAGAAATCTTGTTCTTAGATTATCTATTGATCACTCAGGAGCTCTTACAACAATTAGAAGTGATAATGGATCTGAATATAAAATTCTTCTTTTGATCAATTTTGTGCTAAAAAGGGTCTTGATCATCAATTCTCTTTACCTAGAGTACCACAACAAAATGGTGTAGTTGAAAGAAAAAACAGAATCTTAGTTGAGATGGCTAGGACTATGCTAAATGAAATTTCTACTTCTAGAAAATTTTGGGCTGAAGCCATATCTACTGCATGCTATGTTTTAAATTGTGTATTTTTAAGATCAAAACTTGGTAAAACTTCTTATGAACTGCGGTTTGATCATAGGCCTAGTGTTTCTCACTTTCATGTGTTTGGATGCAAATGCTTTGTGCTGAAATCTGGAAACTTAGATAAATTTGAGGCTAGATCAGTTGATGGCATGTTTCTTGGTTACTCTACTCATTCTCGTGCCTATTGTGTTCTAATTTTGGAGACTAACAAAATAATAGAAACCTATGAAGTTACCTTTGATGAGACTAGCCTAGGTACTAGTCCAAGTATTGTAGGTACAGGTGTATATATTCAGGGGGAGGACATTTTTGTTAATGAAGAAGATGATGATGATGTAGCTGAAGTTTTAACTCCTTCCACATAATCAATTGCAACAGATCCGGCACCTATTACAACTTCACCTACAACTGAGCTTCCTTAAATTTCCACATCATCTATGCATGTAAAAGATCAAATAGAAGAAAGTGAAGTTTCTGAAGCAACAGCTCCCTTGCACATTCAAAGAAGACATCCGCCTCAACAAATGATTGGAAATTTCATGAAAGAGTGACACGTTCCAGGTTTAATGATCCAAACTCTCATGCTCATTCAGCATCTGTTACGTCTTTTGAACCCAAAGATATATCACATGCATTAACTAACGAATCTTGAATCAATGCCATGCATGAAGAATTAGAGAACTTTGAATGTAACAAGGTTTAGAAACTAGTACCACTACCTCTTAATCATTCTGTTATTGGAACTAAATGGGTGTTTAAAAATAAACAAAGTGAGAATGGTGTAGTTGTTAGAAACAAAGTTAGATTGGTTGCTCAAGGTTTTACACAAATAGAAGGTTTAGATTTTGATGAAACCTTTGTCATGTTGCTAAATTTGAAGCCATTAGAATCTTGTTAGCCTTTGCTGCTTCTAAAGGTTTTAAACTTTATCAAATGGATGTAAAAAGTGATTTTCTAAATGGGTTTATCAATGAAGAAGTTTATGTTAAGCAACCACCTAGTTTTGAAAATTCCAAATATCCAAATCATATTTTTAAATTATCTAAGGTCTTGTATGGTTTAAAACAAATACCTAGAGCATGGTAAGATAAGTTAAAAAATTTCCTACTTAAAAAGGGCTTTTCCATGAGAAAGGTAGACAAAACGCTTTTTGTTTTTAAGCAAGACAAGTATCAATTATTCGTTTAGGTTTATGTGGATGATATTATCTTTGGTTGTTTATCTTATGCTTTGGTGTCTCAGTTTTCATAAACTATATGTAGTGAATTTGAGATGAATACGATAGATGAATTGACTTACTTTTTGGGATTGTAAATCAAACAAACAAAAGAAGGTATATTTGTGCATCAAAATAAGTATACGGAGGATCTTCTATATCATTTTGGAATGGAGAATTGCAAACCCATCATGACACCTATGGAAGCTACATCTACACGTGATCCTGATAAGGAAGGTGAGCTAGTTGATCAAAAGGAATATAGGAGTATGATTGGTTCTCTTTTGTATCTTGCTACTTGAAGACCGGATATACAATTTGCTGTATGTTTATGTGCACGGTTTCAAGCTTCTCCACGTACTTTATATCTTCAAGCAATTAATTCTCAGGTATGTTTATGGCACTAAAGATTTTGGTATATGGTTATCAACATTATCATGTATTAATTTAAGAGCTTTTTCTGATGCTGATTTTGGAGGATGTAGATTTGATAGAAAAAGTACTTCTGGTGCTTGTTTCTTTTTGGGTAATTCTCTTGTTGCTTGGTCGTCTAGAAAATAATTCTCTGTAGCTCTATCTACTGCTGAATCTGAATATGTGGCTGTTGCCAGTTGTTGTTCTAAAATACTTTGGATAGTAGCTACACTTAAGGATTATGGTGTTACTTTGAAAAATATTTCGCTTTTTTTGATAACACAAGTGCCATTTGTATTGCTAAGAACCCAGTATAACACTCTAAGACAAAACATATTGATATTGGATTTCACTTTCTTAGAGATCATATTGAAAAAGGAAATGTGGCACTTCATCATATGGATACTGAACATCAATTGGCAGATATTTTCACAAAACCTTTAGATTTTTCTCGTTTTGCTTATCTTAGAGGAGAACTTGGGATTATTCATCCCATGGGGTTGCTTTGAGGGGGAGCTTTAACTCTTTGTAACATATGTTATTATTGGTATGTTTTTTATTTTAAAAAAAATAAAAAATTGTTGATAAACTAATGAGCACTACATATGATTCATATGTGTCTTTTGAAGCCATGTTCATGCCATAAAGAAAGAATGCCTTCATGTTTGTACATATGTAGTGTAGGTCTTTGTATGACTATCTAAATAAAATGACAACTTGAATTAAATATTGGCATGATTGAACTCTTATCTATTTTGATCTTGTTTTACATGTGGTAATGTGCTATGAAAAATAATTTGAGAAAGATCAAAAGTATGTGCTATGGAAAAATATGATAAAGATCAAGGAAATATACATTGTCACACTTCTTTTTAATAAGACTGCTTACATTTGCACTTTGGTATGAACTTGAAAAAAGTTGTGTATAAAGCCTGGAACTGTCAAAAGACATAGGCTTGACTGGATTGAAAAATAAATCTAATGGTGCATATAATTCTTTGTAATTGATATCTTGTTGCAACTAATTAATCAAGTTTCAGCTCTTTTAAACACCAATGAATTGAAGTATTGAAATAGTTGAGGAAGCAATATCATGTCATGTAATAAATTGTTAATTGCACTTAATTTTTTAGTTGTGCTAGAGTTACATTGCAGGTATATGGATGTGAAAGTGCAAATTATTTTTAGTATGACATGAGTGAGCATTTGATACATATTTTGATGATTTGTGGTACTCATTATTAAAAAAAAGGAGGATAAAAAAATAATATTTTTCTTTTATGTTCTTGATGAACTCATTGTAAAAAAGGGGAGAGTTTTATATACAGTTTTTGATGATCTACAGTTTTTGATGATCTATGCCAATATTCAGTGTTTATATATATTGTTGCCAATGTTTTCATCAAAGGAGAGATTGTAAAATCATGTGCTGAAAAATTGGTTAATCTTGTGATTTATGAACTTGGCATTGGAAAGTTTGATAAGCTGTACGACTGACGTAGGTCAGGTTGCGAATATCTGTGTCCGAAAACGGTGTGTTTGGTCTATTTGTGTGTAGGTACTTGGGGTCAATCTTAGTCAACGGCGGGATCGAGACTAAACTCAGGGAGTAGTTTAGGTCCAGAACAGTCAAGGATGTCGGGTGACAAGGTCGAACGCAAAGTGACACACGGTGGGCAAACCGTGTGGGAAAATCTTTGAAACGGACCTCACAAGGTTACGTGCAAGCACTAAAAATTCATGAAGAAATTGTGAAGAAATTGGACATAAAGTCGTGATAAAGAAAAGAACTAAAAAAAAAGAGAATGAGCGTTACAGTATATGGAGTACTGTAGCATCATGCATATGCGTATGCATGGGCTGGCAAAACAGGCTGATTGGCAGAGCAGGCTGATTGGCAGGCAGGCCGAAAGCTAGCATGCCGAGCCTGGAGACCCACGAAGACGTTATAAATAGTGACTCCCTGTTAATTTTTTGGGTGATTTTTTTTGGATTTTTAGAGAGCGAATTTGTTTTTAGATTAGAGTTCTAATATAGAGTTTTGGTGATTTCGTGGAGAAATCTTTTGGATGTTTTGGAGAAATATCTTGTAAGCACAATCTTAATAATAAAGGTAAAGTTTATAGAAGATTAGTGTGGAAATTAATCCCTCTTTCTCATTCATCTTTATGTATGGTTAGCAATCGATTTTAGATTGATTTGTTTTTCTCTAAGATTTGGGTTGATTTCTTTGATCTAAAATCTAGCTAGAGTGTTTTTCTAGTGTTCTGAAAAGTTTGGTTGGTTAATTGTTTTCGGATCTCGTTTAATCAATTAATTAGGACTTAATTAATTTTCGTTAATCTTCTATTCTATAATATTGTTTCGTTAATATCTCTAGATCCAGAAGTCCGATTGACGTGATTCCAGTTGGGTTTGTTTATAAAGTTTGTCTAGTTTATTCTGTCAAAATTTCAGGTCGATCGGAGTTAGAGATCTACGGCTACAATCTGTTTAGTAAAGAAACAGTGTTCTATCTAGATTCTGAAAACACGGTTTTTCAGGTTTTGTGATTAGGGGGAAGTGTTAAATTTTATTTTTAACTTACGCAATCATTCACCCCCCTGATTGCCTATCTTAATGTGAGTCGATCCTATAAAGTGCCATCTCAGATGAATTGTAGCAGCATGGTTCAAATAATATGTTTACTCCATATCTGTGTTGCAGACTTGCAGTAAGACCATACACATCTTATCATTTTCCGTTCCATATCTTATATGATCTTCTTTGATTTGCTCGCTCATGTCCACATTTCCCCTTCCAATTCAAAGCTTCTTGTTTTAACTTATTCATGTAATTCATTCTAAATTGATGGGTTCTCAATCTCTCGTCTTTTTATCTTGTCTTTGCAAGGTGTAAAAAAAGTGATTTTTTTGAAAAGAAGATTTTGACTACGGAGGAAATTGTGACCAACGAGATGCTTATATTTTGTGTTTCCTCCTCTACTGATAATGTGTCACACGGCAGAAAACATGGAGAAATGAGCACCATACATTTCCGTGTTGCGATACCAGATAGAGTTCCAGACAGTGGAAAGAGAGGTCGAAAAGGATGGTGCAGATTATCGAATAACCATACAGAGTACAATTAAATGGACCAACAATTGAAGGAAGGGAATCCGAGAATAAATTCCGGTGCAGTGACAGTGGCAGTGCCATGCCTGGCCATGTAAATTGCTAACCGTATATATCACCCTGACCGTCCAAAAGTGGACGAGCTTCAGTCCTCCGAATGTAGTGAGATGAAAGTGACTTGTGAGATCTCCAAAAGACAATATAATCGACTGGCAATGGCTGGGATCCTGTAGCCACTAGCTAGCAGATAACTGATAAGTGCAGTAATGTCTCAAGACAATTTTTAGGGCTCCTATTTTATGGGGATATTTTTAGTGCTCCATTCAAGATTTTAAGGTGGAGTAGGATTGTCTCCATGTTTCCAGTTCATAATACAATAGCATAAAAGACGCGCGTGCATATAGCTCTAGGTCTTGGATGTGATGAAGATTCTGAATAGATGGTCATTGGAAGCATCGATAAGCAATGACAGTGGATCGAAGATTGGCCGAATTTGCCATGTTTTGGGAAGATTTACTCCTGTGGACGTTCCAAAGAAGGGCGCCAGGCATGCATGTCAGCACTAGGACAGTTATGTCTTTAAGAATCTCTTTAGGCGAAGATTTGTTTTTAGTGAACCTTGAGGACTGCCAATAACATTACAAAGATGTCATGCATGTAGCGAGTATATATCATTGTGCTTCGAGGAAGTTTGGTGTCCTATGACGTTCAATTTTCGTGGCATTTGTGGAGGTCGTGCACGCGTATATGCGGTGGTGTGAGTGCGGCATGTGTCAAAGTATATGCGTCCGATTATACACTCAAAAAAATCATTTTCAGGAAGAGTATAACCTATGCCCTACAACAGTTGTGAAGCTTGAATCAATATATTATGTCACCTGCATTCTTAAATCAATTGTGAAGCTTTTTCTTCGAAAAAAAAATCAGTTGTGAAGCTTGAATCATTGTATTATGTCACCTGCTTTCTTAAATCGGAACATGATCAGAGCATTAGTAGGCCTGAAAGGGTACTAGCGATGAGACCCACATGAACTAAAGTTAGAATAAGAGTATCCTGTAATACACTGTTCGGTACCAGTACCACCAAAAAGTTAGGTAGGCCCAATGAGGTTTAAAAGGTCCCATCATATAACTATTAATTTGGAGACGTTTTCACAGATACATGAAAGTTACCTCAAAGTGGCAAATGATTGGCATGTCCTTTGAAGCCTAGCTAGCTCAAGTAGCTTTCAAGTTTCAACTTCAAGCACCATGAAAAATCACGGGTGGAAACGAGTTACTCCCTCCGATTTCTATATTGTTTAACAAATGCTAAAATTAGATCAAAAGATTTTTTAGTCAGTTTAATTGTTAATTTTTGAATTGCTTAGATTTCTTTTCTAAACATCTGATTGGCTTTGGAATAATTGAAATGATAAAAATAATAAGATTCAGTGTAAAAATATTTATATTGTGGTACGCAATTTGAATCCTAGAAATCTATTTTAGAGCGGATGGAGTGGTAGATTTTAGAAGACACGCCACGCCTCAAGTTCCTCTATGACTTATCTCTCCAAGCCAGATTGATAAGCCTCTTTGAAACTTGAGAATTTCTCTCAAAATTCATACTGGAATTGATCTAATTCGAATAGAAATCCTATTATTCATACATAAATTTGTCCACTCTTAAAGATTGCTTCTAACGCTTTTTAATATGTTGACAGTGTACTACCAAACTGGTACCATCCCTCTGCTCTCATACTTGTCCAAAGTCAAACGTTATGCATGCTCTCATGGGCTCGTGGTAGCCGACTTTACATCACAGATTAACAGTACACGACTTTGGGAAGTACAACAATCATAAATGGTACAGACTACAAACAATACATTTGTCAACCTTCTATTTACCTATAGTTATTTTTTTCAACTAAGATGGCGAACACAGGCTCTCTCCTCATTTGGTCACCCGGCGATTGACAAAGAAAGGCAAATTATACCCATTTCAAGTTTTCAACCGGACAATAATATCGCACATGGTACTTTCTAGTACAAGTAAAGCTCTGTTTGAGACAAAGGGATTTTGCTAAGATTTTGCGTAAACTTATATCCAATCTTAGTCAAATCCCCTATTCCAAACAGGCAATCTTAGACAAACGACAATCTTTTTGTGCCGGTTTCTTATTATACAATCACGAAACCTGCAGCATCAGACCATTCTTGAAATTGCGTATATGCATTTCGTCCGATCGATGATGCATGTGTGCACTACTGCTCAGCATGCACCTCCGTGTCACTAGACATGACCGCCCGTCTCGGCCGCGACCTGCGTGCTGTGTGCCGACTTGAGCATGAACCCGCCGACGCCATGACCCGGCTTGCCGCTCACGTCCTCGTCGTGGTACGCGTACGCGAAGCCGCCGTGACGGGTCTGGTCCATGCCGGCCATCTCGTCCTCGGCCGAGATCCGCAGCAACCCCAGCTTGTTGAGCACCAGGAACAGCGGGGCCATGGTGAAGCTCACCCACGCCGCGATGACCAGGATGACCACTATGTGCGCCCCGAGCATCCGGCGCCGCCGCCATGAATAGCCGTACGGCCGCCCCGGCTGGTTGAAGATTTGCTCGACGTACTCCTTGCGCGCGAACAGCGCCGTGAAGATGACGCCCCACGCGCCGCACCCGCCGTGCAGCTGCGCCGCCTCGAGCGGGTCGTCGAACTTGAGCCTCGCGGCCAGCGCGTTGAGGCCGATGAGCACCCACGCCGAGACGAACCCGCACGATAATCGCGGCCCACGGGTCAACGACGGAGCAGCCTGCGGTGATCGCCGCGAAGCCGCCGAGGAGGCCGTTGCAGACGTCGATCACGTTCCAGTGCCCGGTCTGGAGCCTCTTCCCGAAGAGCGTCGTGAGCGCCGCCGTGCTACCGGCCAGGGTAGTGGTCACGGCGGTGCGGCCCACGCCGACCACTGCCCGTGGATGCTACCGGCGGGCCGTAGGATTGAGGATGGTGAGGAACGAGCCGGGGTTAAACCCGTACCACCCGAACACAGCAGGAAGCTGCCGAGCACGACCGAGCGACGCGCTGTGGCCGCGCAGCGCCACCGACGGCGGCGTGGTCGAAGCGGCCAATGCGGGGGCCCTCGATGGAGGGCGCCCCAGAGTCGGCCACGCCGCCAACCATGTGGACAACCTGACCCGGCGAAGGTCGATGACGCCGGACTTGAAGAGCAACAGGCCCTGACGTCCGGGACGCCGAGGCCATCCGTTGGCAGACCAGATCCAGTGTGACACCACCGGGTAGACGAACCCGGTGAGGAAGGCGGAGTAGATGAGGTACGCCACGAACTGCGTCCGCTCGGCGATGGAGCCGGACGTGATGCCCGCGGCGGCGATGGCGAAGGCCCACTGGAAGAGGAAGAAGCTGTAGTCGCAAAAGCGACCTGCGGGACCTGCTTGAGGCCGAAGAAGTGCTTCCCGATGAAGCCGTTGGACGGCGCCCCGAAGGCGAAGGCGAAGCCGAAGAGGTAGTAGAAGAGCGCACCGGCGGCGGCATCGAGCACGTTAGTGAGCATGATGTTCATGGTGTTCTTGGCGCGGACGGACCCCGCGCAGAGCATGGCGAAGCCAAGCTGCATGGCGAACACGAGGTAGGCCGAGAAGAGCAGGTATGTCGAGTCCACGGCCGACGTGGTGTCCGCGAACTGGTTGCACAGGTAGTCCGTCGCGTTCGCCGCCGCCGTGCCCAGCGGCCCGAGGTATCCGCGCAGGTGCACCTCGCCGCCCGCGCGCGCGCTGCTTCCCCATTGGTCGCGCTTCTCGCTCAGCACAGATAGGAGAGGAGACGAGTAATGGTGGAAGTGTGGGGGGAGTGGGGAGCGGCCTCGTCGGATTTATAGGCGACGTGGAATGGAAAAGCGAGAAGGAATCCACGAGTTGAGGCGTAATTGTTGATTCCTTCAAAGCGTGAATCTTCGGCCG
Source organism: Oryza meyeriana var. granulata (assembly GCA_003991445.1). Taxonomy (NCBI): domain Eukaryota; kingdom Viridiplantae; phylum Streptophyta; class Magnoliopsida; order Poales; family Poaceae; genus Oryza; species Oryza meyeriana. The sequence continues at coordinate 514,257 of RYFJ01000522.1, read as the reverse complement.
CCTATGTAGTGTAGGCCCACTACGATTTGCTTGTTGATTTGTTCCTCTCCTGTTCGTGGCTGTACATCGAATCCCGTGGAATCTCTGTAGGCTGAGGCCCTGAGTCGAAATGCCGACTGTTTGTAGTATATTTTTTGTCCTCTATATTTTTTATAGTAGAGCTCTTAAGATTTTTCTTCTAGGAGTAGTATTATTTAGTTATATCTCCACTTGTGACACTTGAAAATATTTTATCCTTCCAAAATTTACTTGGTGATTTTCACTCTTCTTTCAAGTTTGTAGCCGGTTGTTTGTTGTTACTTCGGAAGGTATATCTTTGCTGTCTTGATGGCCGATGATCAGGTATATCTTTGCTGTCTTGATGGCCGATAATCAGGTAAGACTATGTACTATAGGATACTTTTGGTTAGAAAAAGGAATTTTTTTTAGTCAACGCCGGATCTAATCACGTTCAAATGGTTATGGGAGTTTTTTATCCTTTTATTTTCAAAAGAATTAAGAGAAAAAACGAATAAATATGTTCGACATTTCATTATAGTATCATCAATATTTATACTGGTCGTTGTAATTCTCCGCTCACCTGAAATTTTCTTATCTACTGAAGTTTCCTTTTATCTATCAAGATAAATAATGATTAGTCGCTGCATCTTACGACAAGTCTAGTAGTGCACCCAGATGCCTACTTCAAAAATTACCACTTCAGGAACAACTATTGTCTAAAGGCGGTTTGTACAATAATAATCAATACATTGTTCTTGGACTATTACTTTCCTCCACATATTAATCTCCTCTATCTCCTCACATGAGTGGCGGCTTGTTCAGTCTGCCTTGGAGCACGCGTAGAGCTAGCGCTTATATAGTCACCATCTAGTGTTCTCTCTCCAAACCTCTTACCCCCAGCTCACTGTTAAAACTGACATGACAGGCTTATAACTGGCTATTGTATCTGCACTTATGCTCAAAGTGCGGGTGCTCAAAAAAAAAATCCGGTACGAAAATTCCTGAGTCTCGTACTTCACTCAGTTAATCTAACCTGCACATCCCCAGCGAATAAGCCATCGCAGCTATCACTCATTTGCATCGGACTTTGGCCACACAACGTATCTTCTGATCAGCTCATTGCCTGAGATAGGCAGCTCGCCCACGACATGCGACCATCGTGCCGACCGGGCCACAACGGCGATGCATAAAACAACCAATCCCGAGATGGCATACGCAGACCGGAGACCCGCCGCAGTTGGAGCGCACATCGCCATGACGCCTTCGCCGCGAGCTCGTGAAGTCCACGGCCTCGCGGGTCGGCGAAACACCCAGTTGCTGAGACTGACAACCGAGACAGGTGCTCCTGTTCAGAAAAGAAAAATGAAGCCGTCTGTTTCTGACGTAATGGCAATGGTAATAAGATAAGCTCCCCACTTGGGACTCCACAACTAGCCAATTTCCATTTCGCATGTTCGATTATTCCTCCGACCTCCATCCAGTGTTCATCTTCCGTGTCCCGAAGAGCTGCTCCCGAGTAGAATTATGCCTGAATCGGAGCCCAGATAACATATGTGTGTTTTGGATCTCTCGTTGACTTGTGATTAGGAAGTGTTTCTCCCTGTTTGGTCTGACATCGCCGACCTGCTGGCGATTAGAGTATTTGAGTTTGCAGTGGATTTGGCCTCTCCTCTCGTTTGCTGAATCTGATGACAACTGATGTTTTAGCTGTTTGGTCCTGACAGAACAGTGTGAACTGTCATGTGAAACGGGAGCACAATTGTACTGTATATCACTGTATTTCTTGTTTCAAACCGTATTACCTGCCAACCGTTTCATGGTGTCAGGGTACGTGATCCGAGGAGGTCGTATATAGTATGGCGTATCTTAACGTACGCTCGTTCAGCTTCAATTAGAAATCAGAATGTTCAGAAAAGAGTTTGTTGCCTGTGATTTGGTTCTGAATCTGATCGAGAACGCCTACGTCTGTGTTCGAGCGTTGGTACGTTGCGTGGTTCAGTATTTACTGCCGTTGAAAGTTGATGATACTGGCTGTTAATGTTTCTGGATCCTTCGCGATGGTGATGGGCTCGAGCTCGGTATGTCAACAGGAGGGCCGTTGAATTTACCCATTTTCCACGCTTGCGTACGTTGCGGTGGAGGAATCAGCTTGCTCTTTTGGTTTTTTAATAAATGTGGATTTGTTGTTTACTTGTGATGCAACTAAACCATATGCAGTTCTTAATTCAGAACACCGGAAATGTCGCCGTCGTGGACTCGCGGTAGGGGGAGCCGAGAACCGAATGCTCGAGGGGTGGGTTGGTATGGTTTTCACATTTTCGCAATCACTTGGGCACCCGGCCGGCCTCTGTGGAGGAAGCACAACGCCGGCAAACGATCTAGGGACGAGCGGGAACGTCAGCCGGCGGCGGCGGCGGCGTGGAGGCCGCAGGCATGCAGCCCGTAGGGAAAGCCTTCCATGAGTCCATTTTGGGGTTAGGCTGGGCCTAGTTTGAGATTGGCCTGGGCCATACGTTTCTGAGAGGGCAGCCCAGTTGGCCTAACTGTTTATCTAGTACAGTACTATAATTAAAAACATGTGGTTTTGTGTGATGGGTGCTCCGGTTTTTGTAAAATTTGCTCTTCTAGATGTATCTCTGTAATGCAACTTTGACAACTTATTATTTTTGTTGTAATATGTTTATTCTGTGATAACTATCATGATCACGTCAAGAAAGTTCTTTTTGAGAAAATTCAGCACGCATAAATTTCGTAGATGTACAAAGATGCTAATTCAAAGTATGTTGGCACGAGCTAGTAGCTACAGACCTGGTTACAGCTTGTAGATCTGCATCACGGCTCGGCTCAGTGTTGGACCATATTTTTCGGCCGAACAGTCCGAAAACTGAGAGTTGTTTTCGGGCTTCAGACTCTATCGGGCTTATGCTGGCAATTTATGGTCGAGCTCAGATGCTCAGTTTTTTCTGCTTATTAGAAAACTACTACAAAATTATTGATGAAAGGCTGGGATTACAACCAGTTTTACACAAAGGACCCTCAAATATGAGCTAATTAAAATAAGACCTAGAAATAAAAAAAAGACTTCAAAAGAATCCGAAAAGGCAATTAGGTCCTTCCTCTGGCTACACCCATAAAGCCAACGACCAGATCTAAGACGGTGATGAAGAATTTATGGCAAGCCATAAAAGATATTATCAAGAAGCATACTCATACAAGACCTCCACAGGATAAAGGTTGAGGCTTTCATGGCTGGACGAGCGATTCTCAGCTACCCCTTTAGGATTTATAATCAGAGATAGAGGAGGAGGGCAAAAACCTTGTGACTTGCAAGGTGGAGATACAAACAACAAACAATATAACCTTCTTATGAGTAGGTCTGGTGCACTCTCAACCGTAGGCGCCAAAGACAAACCTCGAGACAAAGAAGGGCTTCGACAACTTCTTCCATGGTATCGAGACGAAGGGATTTGACACTAACAACCCCTTTGTGCAAGGATCAGAAGAACAACCAACAAAATGAACACGACTAGAGACTATACCTACGAGGAGAAAAGAGGGCCTAACCCCCCTTCTTCCTCCTACCGCCGGCAACGAGCCACCAAGTTGAGAAGGAAGAGGGGGCTAGAAAGAGGGACTGAGAGATTTTTTTTTTCTCGGAGGTTTCATGAGAGCTCGTCGTGGGTTTTAGATCCTGAAGAGGCAGGAGCTTTGCCATTCGCTATTAGAGGAAAGCTTGGTGATACAACATCAGTTCAGGTGACGCTATTACATAACCTAAGTACAAGAGTACAGACCTAAACATGTACAAGAAATCATAAAAAGGTTGAAAGCAACAAATCCATGCAGATGCACATGCAAAGGTGCATGCAGAGAAGAAAGGAAACAAAAATTAAAAGAAAACCACAATCACCATGGGCCAACGGTCACACACACAACCGCCTCAGCTTATATATGCACACTTCACAGTTCACAAATCACTAGCCCAAACTTGTCACTCCTACACCAACTGCCCTGCCGCGGCTTGTTCCGGCGACTTTCTAGGCTCCACGCGAGCCATCTCCGCCGCCGACTTGGCCCTGACGCGGCGCTCGCCTTCGTCCTCGTCCACGTACCCGAACCCGCCGTGGCTCGTCGGGTCCATGCCCTCCATCTCTTGCGCGGACGAGACGCGGAGCAGCCCGAGCCTGTGCAGCACGTAGAAGAGCGTTCCCATGGTGGCGCTGACCCACCCGACGATGACCAGGATCTGCACGATGTGCGCCGCGAGCAGCCGCCCGCCGCCGCCCATGAACAGCCCGTACGGCCGCCCCGGCTGCCCGTAGATCAGCTCGAGGTGCTCCCTGCGCGCGAACAGCGCGGTGAAGATGATCCCCCACGCGCCGCACCCGCCGTGCAGCTGCGTCGCCTCCAGCGGGTCGTCGAACTTGAGCTTCAGCGCCAGCTTGTTGCAGCCGATGAGGACCCAAGCCGATACGAACCCGCAGATCACCGACGCCCACGGGTCGACCACGGAGCAGCCCGCGGTGATCGCCGCGAAGCCGCCGAGGAGCCCGTTGCAGACGTCGGTCACGTTCCAGTGACCCGTCAGCCATCTCTTGCCGTAGAGCGTCGTCAGGGCGGCGACGCTGCCCGCCAGCGACGTCGTCACGGCGGTGCGGCCCACCGCCGACCACTGCCCGTCGATCGTCCCCGACTCGCCGTAGATCTTGGAGATGGTGGTGAACGACCCCGGGTTGAAGCCGAACCACCCGAACCACAGCAGGAAGGTGCCGAGCACGACCAGGGAGGCACTGTGCCCTTTCATCGCCACCGTGCGGCCGGCGGCGTCGAACCGCCCGATGCGAGGGCCCTCGATGAAGGCACCCCACAGGCCAGCAATGCCACCGACCAGATGGACGACGCCGGAGCCGGCGAAATCGATGACGCCCGACTTGAACAGCAACGGACCTGTCAGCCGGCTCGCCGACGCCCACCCGTCGGTTGACCAGAACCAGTGCGACACCACCGGGTACACGAACCCGGTGAGGAAAGCGGAGTAGATGAGGTAGGCGCTGAAGCGCGTCCGCTCGGCGATGGAACCGGACGTGATGCCGGCGGCGGCGATGGCGAAGGCCCACTGGAAGAGGAAGAAGTCGTAGTCATACCCGGTCTGCGGCATGTGCTTCAGCCCGAAGAACTGCTTCCCGATGAAGCCATTCGACGGCGTCCCGAACGCGAAGGCGTAGCCGAAGAGGTAGTAGAAGAGCGCGCCGGCGGCGGCGTCGAGCACGTTCGTGAGCATAATGTTCATGGAGTTCTTGGCGCGGACGGAGCCCGCGCAGAGCATGGCGAAGCCGAGCTGCATGGCGAAGACGAGGTAGGCCGAGAAGAGCAGGTACGTCGCGTCCACCGCGGAGGCGGTGTCCGTGAACTTGTTGCAGATGTAGGTGGCCGCATCGGTGGAGTTCGCCGCGCCGCCAAGCAGCGGCCCTAGGCTCTCCAAGCAAGTCGACATGGTGTCAGTGTCACTAGCTTAGTGTGGCAAGGTTGTGTTGTTTCTTGCTAGGGTTTAGGAACTAATGGAGGTTTTTGGTGTGTGATTCTTTGAATTAGGCTTGAGGAGGGAGATGCTGGTATATTTGTAGGGGAATAAAATTGGAATCCGTGGTTGATGGTTGTTTATAATTTGATGATTCATGATCACAGACAGCGGGAAATGCAAAACCGAGGTGCGCGTGGATGCATGTATACTGTTTTGGATTCATTCCAACTTCTAACATCTGATATACTATCTGAAAACATTTTTTTCCCTAAGCGATGCCAACTACAATGATTTGATTAAAATTTTTTAGTTGATGAAACCAATTTCTTTACCCAAAAGCTATGATGAGAAAAGATAGGCGGTTCACTTATATATACATTGATAGTCCCTCACATATGTACTCTTCAGGCGTTAGGGGTGAAATGAAGGTAAACCGCAATTTTTTTTTTTTGAAATTTCACCAAGCAAGTTTTCAACTGACCTTGATATCATACTGAGTAGCACGTATCGGTTGGTTCATCCATAAATTAAGTTCACTGAGAAAGACGGGCAATTCACATATTTTTAAAAATTGTCACCGTGGTTAAATTTGTTATCTAGATGTCCAGGTGCTGGCCTTGGATCACAAGAGAGCACTGTTAAAATTATCCCAATAGGTTAGCACTGGTTTCGCGAGAGTGATAGTAGTATTGTTTCTACTTAAGTATTGTTTTGACTTTTGATGATGAGTGACTCAACTTGCTTGAGTTCCAGCTTTGCTCAGAAAGTTTCAGACAGAAGTAATTTATGTTGGGTTGGGAGTATCCGACAGATTCAAGCAAGGTCGCATACGCAAGATGCCAGATTCAACTAAGATCCAATGTCATTATCAGAAAGTCGTGTTATTGCCATCACAGCTATGATTCTTTTATGCATTCGATATTTTCTTAAATGAAGATTCAGTAATGTTTTGTTATTATATCGTCTGAAGAATAGCATTTTGTCAACTTCAGTATTTCGGTTTTAGGAATCTCCTCGCATCCTTGCACGAGGTAGTTGCTTGTCATCACGTCCGACTATACGAATACTGCTGCGTCATGAATTTGCATATAATTATATACTTATATTCGTAATATCCATTGACTTTGTTGATGAACTGTTTAAGTTCTTCAGACATGAATGCAAATCCAGCAGCGAATAGGTTGTATACTTAGCAGAACACATGGCGACAAAACTCATTAATCGAGAAGGCATATAAATATATGATGTGCGCCATGCGTACTTAGCGAACGGTTAGATATTGCATGAGGTTAGTGTCACAATCAGATAAATCCATTTGCTTCCAGACCATACCGGCGGGTTCTGTCTTGGCGAATCTTGTGATCAGCCCTCCATGAATAACTCGTGACTGACTGAAACCATGTAATCGGCAGGAAGACCATGCTCAACCTGCTTGCTGACTGCTGCGTACTACTTGCCAGCTTCCCAAACTGCTACTCTGTAATTGCTAATCAGCGCAGTTATTGTTTCGCTTATGCTGATTATAACCCGTAACTGTTTATCAACGATAAAAAAAATAATTTATGAGTGAAACTTATATACTGATGTCCTTAGCAATCTAAAAGTAAATACTAGAAAATAAACTATGATGAAAAAACCTAAAAATCAACTCTAAAATTAAGTTTTAAAATTTAAATTTTAGCTATGGCATGCATATCTTTTTATGAAACTCTATGTTTTCTAACTCACTGAAAATCTATGCTGATTGTCTCAAGAAATTAAGTGCAGATAAGGTGCACAAGTGTGCCTCATACCCTGAAACATTAGGCATCCGTGTATTCTTATCTCTTGGTATAGCAGTATGTAATTTCTTCCTGTAGAATTCGGACGATGCAGAACTTCAATAGGTCAAAACTCTGAGAAGAACTGGATAAGATGTGGTGGATAGGGACGCATGCTGCGTATCGGATTTTTACACTGGAGGTGAATCATGCTGATGCGATTAAAAACCTATTGTTTTGTACTTGTGTCGTGCCTGCTGTACACCTGTATGCATCTCAGATGGTTGACCTTCAGAAGTTCAGAGAATGGACGGGTCTCTAGTAAACGAATCGCCATTGGACGGAAACGAGCGTTTCTTATTAGCAAATTGCAAATCCGGGTGTCCTCAGCCAGACGTTGATATCTCGACGACAAATAGTTTTCACGGATGAGATGAACTAGTTTAGCCTTCTCGCCTCCAGGGATCAAATGTCAATAAACGCCACCGTGAAGGGTATTTTTCTTCTTACCCAAATGCTACTGTTGACTTGTTGATAAACCAATGTACAGCAATTGTACTGCCCGTTAAGTATCCGTGGTATGCTAGTCATGGTTTCTGCTTTTCTGCTGCAGCTGATTTTCCCTACGTCGAATTCCTTCCAATCTTGCCTGGATATTTCAACCACCGAGTCACTCCAGAACTTCTCTGGAGAGAGAGTTGTGATTGATCGAGGCCCAGTTTCATGCCCAAATGAACTGCAGTTCTGTTGGGTCTTGCTCACAGTTGGGCCGCAGCTCCGAAGAGTTTTTGTTTAGAAAAATTTCTGATGGCAACTCTCATCTCTGCAAGTCTGCACACGAAGCTGCATTACGCCGCGCGCGTGAGAGGAACAGAGCAACTCGTGGACGACAACCAACCAACCGCTGACGACAACGCAGCCTGCGTGCGCAGCGATGACGCGAAGCCGCAAAACGCGAACGCGGCAGCAGAGTGGAGCTAGGTGTAAAATCTTGTGCCGCTATCCTAGACAGCGAGATAACTTAACTGGCTAAAAGAGATTGACAAACTATAACCGTGACACTGAACAAGACAGCTGGATACAAAAGGAACACCATAATTGGCTAGACATGGTAACCCTCTGCTTCAAAGCAAAGACAGCCTTAATCAACCATGGCAACTACTCCACACATGGCTCAGGCAGGCGACGACAAGAGTACAGCAGCGTATTCAAGCTGGGAGGCGACAGCCGACAGGCAGGGTGCTGCGAAGAAACAGTAACACCTGCAACCGTGAAGGCCGGGGTAATGCAGGGTCTGGGGGTGTCACAATAGCTAGCAGTACGAATGTGCTGAGAACGGGGAGGATCGATGGGAGTGGGGGCACCACACCATTCGTGCTCAGCAGCACCAGCAGCAGCAGGAACCATATCCACACAACACAGTGGCCAGCCAAAACCACAGAAAAATCAGGAAAAAAAATTATCATATTGATCCAGTGATCCTCCCGCCAGAGACGAGAGATCCATCGGATCGACGAACAGGCTATCGGCTTTGTCAAACGTGTTCATTCGGTCAGTCAAAAGGCATCACTGAATGAATATGAGTTAATGCACCGAGAGAGGGACACAGGCATGAACAGCCACAGGACGAGTCAAAGTAATGCAAGCAACTTCACCCGCTCACATGCTGCAACAACCGCACTTTCGGTGGCTAAGTAAAATAGGCCGGACCACCACCTGCCTCTAGGGCAGCAAGACGGCCGGCCGGCCATGGCTGATCACAGAGGTTCAGAAACCACCACTGCCACACACGAGTTGCGAGAGTCGCCGACCCGACCGAGCCATGGACCATGCGTCCAGCGAAAAACCATCAATTCCGAGCTCTCAAGCTAGTGCTCGATCCACTAGTCCACTATAGCTATCTAGCTCGGGGAACCAGCTGAAAAGCGAAGACCAAATAGCTGCTGCTACCATCCAAGGATTCGGTATATTCTCTTTTGTACCATGTCCCCATTTTCCCCCTTGCCTAATGAACTGCTTGTGTGTCTAGTAAATGGTGTTACGTAGTACTATCGGTGCGAATAAAGACGCTGTGGAAAGCGACTGACAGGCAAATCACAAGGGTATCATAGCAAGATCTGTCTGCTAGCCATACGTTTTTCATGCATCACCATCTCATAATTTTGTTGAGCAAATAAATAATCCGATCCACCTATAAAATTCACTTCACTGGTCTATGTGCAATGACCCCGGTCCAAAAAAAGATCGTCACCAGTAAATGGGTAGCTGCACTTTGGTTTGTTTAATTTATACTCTCTTTGTTTCAAAATAGAAAAATTTAGTATTACATGTGACATATCCTAGTACTACGAATCTAGACAGGCTAGAACAGGGTATATCACATCCAGTACTAAGTTTTTCTAGCCTCTAGATTCGCGATATTAAGATATGTCACATCCAGTATTAGTTTTTTCTATTTCGAGACGGAGAGAGTACCAAACTTCTAATTTATCCATTATAACAATGTTTTTAAAACACTTTTTGTTCCTCTTCACTGAATTCTCACCAATTTTTAGAAACCATCAAAAACATAAAATGACGCTTTCGGTTTGTTTTTCACTAACAAAAAGAATGATATTTTAAGCATGGTTTCAAAATACACTAATGGCTAATGATCTACATTGAAAAAAATATGTGTCATATTGACAATAGAATGTCCTGAAATATTTCCCGAGGCACTTAGTCGATTAATTTTTTAAGAGGGTTTAATCATCCTTTTTTTTCATAAAATAAATTCAAATATCCAGCTAGGCGGATGTTGAAATAGTTTGACTACATGTGGCTTTCTTAGAGGCTCAAGTTGTGATTGTTCATAGACAGTACATTGAATGTCCCCTTTTTTAAAAAATACAAGACATATTTTGTTTGGCTAGGATAAGGCTTTGACCAATACTTACTCTAATAGAAAATTTTGTGACGCAAAATTGATGTTATTATATTCATATTTAAAAGTACTCTCTTATGATTATACTTTTATATAAAAAATAATATATTAGTAAAATATCATAATAAAACAAAGATATGCCTTGTATTTTTATATGGAGGGAGTGGTAGTCTATAACGGTATTGCATATTTTAGGTTGTTATATCTTTTTTTTAAAAAAATTAATAATTTATGTTGCATCGGGGAAATTTAGTAACTAATGAAAACAACAAAATTCTTCTAAATAGGGCAGAGCTTTGGGTTTCTAAAAATTTTGTATTTTCTTCACTTTCTTACTTTCATGGTTTTGGTTTGTGCGTACAGCTATGATGTTCAGGAATGGTGGAAAACCCCCAATGAAAAGCACAAAACAAAGTCCCATTAATATTCAACCCCACTTATTCATTATTTTTTAAAACATTTCGGCCATATAGTCATGGTCAACAACACTCCCATGCCACGTCATAATCCTTGCTACACCATTCTTTTTGCAATAGTTTTTTTTTTGTCTTATAATACTATTTACAGATGCGTCGTCATAAATGTTCGGTATTAAAAATAATTATTGGAGGGTTTGTTTTAAAACACGTTCTGAAAATAAAAAAATTTGCACTGCCTAGCCCAAGAAAAGGAAAATCAAATACGCCTATAAAGAAAAAAGACGAAGAAAAAAAAAAAAGACAATGGAGTCTAGTGGTGGCGGTCAAAGAGAGCATTCAAAGTGGATTTGCACTAGGAGGAATAAACAAGAATACTTTGAACAGCCCCTGCATTGACTGGTTTTTGGGGCTCCTGAATAACCACTAGGTGCCCCCCCTCACACACCATATTTTTTACACGCAGATAAGACATTAGGCACGGGCTTAGATTATCTAGCAAATTAGCTACAGAATGAGGCTAGGCACAGTCACAGAACTAATCAGGAAGCGAATTAGTCACCGAAATCGGCGAGGCGAGACGAGACGAGACGGTGCAGTGCCCCGCCCGAGTCAAGATGAATCGAACTTGTAGTACTTGTCGACGGCGGCGACGACGTCCCAGGTGCAGCTTAGCCCCTTGGGGAAGACGACGAGGTCGCCGGCGCCGAACTCCACGCAGTCCGACGAGCCCTTGATGTGCGCCCTCACCTTCCCCTTGAGCAGGTAGCACGTCTCCCGCGCGTCGAACTTCACCGGGAACTTCCCCGTCGGGCACCCCCACCTGCGCACGCTTACCCGCTTAATTAGAGACGCCACGCCCGCCATGAAACGGAAACCAAGAAAAGAAGCAAGAAACGGGTAGCGATCGATCGGCACTGGCGAGCGACTCACTTGGGCCAGGACTTGACGCCGAGCTGGAGCAGGCGCGACTCCGGCGGGTTGCGCTCCACGGCGATGGAGAGGGCGCCGCCGCCGGGAGGGTCCGTGTCCATGGTGTCCGGGTTTGAGCTGGAGGCCATGAGCTGGCTCGCGCGCTGTCGAGGAGAGAGAGGAGGAGGGAGACCGGGAGAGGCCGGCCGGGTGAGCAGTAGTGTGGTAGTAGCTTGCAGTTAGGAGTAGGAGAAATGAGTTAAGGGGGGTTGTGTCAGTTTGAGAGCGGTTGAGGCGAGATGAGTTTGTTTCTTCCACTTCTAGCTAGGGGGTGGGGAGGCTCCAACAGAGGGCAGTTGGACTGGTGGCTTTCCTGTATCAAACTAGGGCTAGAGGAATCTCTTTCTCTTCATGTTTATAATAAGTGTGTGAAATATTATAATGTTTTTTTTCAGCATGTGTATATCATTTGGGACAGATCAATATTGCAGATATTTTTTTCTGAATGAAAACAAGTCAATTTTATTCTCTCCCGACCAAAATAGCTCTCTATTGTGTAATATTTTTATCTGTCCCAAAATATAGCTACTTATAGTAGTTAAATTTTATCTTAAAATATAGCTATATTTTTACCTACTACTCATCTCAACCAAACACGATCATCTCTCGTTTAATTTCTCCATCTATTTTTTTTATCTCAACCAATCATAAACATCCGTTATTTTACTTTAACCAGTTAATATCGGTGTATAAGTCTAAAAATCCAGTGCCTTTTTGAGAGAGTCTTCTATTGCTTACTTGGTAATCCCTCCGTCTCAAAATACGAAAACCTAATACTGAATGTAACACATCCTAGTATTATAAATCTAGACATTTAGATAAGTAAGTAGTAGTATTTTAAAATACATATTGCCCATTGATATCTATAGTAAAACTAGCATTAAACAGATATACAAGACAGAACATGTTCTTTGATTTTTAAAGCATGTTTCGAAATGACATATATAATGTTTTCCTTAACAAAGGGTTGCTGTCGCACATCCGGTTGCTGCATGAAGCAGCAATGCCATGGTTTGCTCCTGTTGCAGCCAGCTCAGCGAAGCAGACCCTTATAAACGAATGTTTATAAACAAATTTACAAAAATACCTACAATTTATTATGCACAACATTTACCTACTGTCGTTTAAGGCCCGAGGCTACTAGTCAGTCTCACAAAACCTACATGCTTCTATTTGCTACTCTCTTCATCTCAAAATACTTTAACTTATATTATTTTTTAAAGAAATTAAGATTGATTTTGAGAAATGGTTATAATTAGTTAAGATGAGAAAGTAGATAAAAAACTTAAATAAGAAAAGATTATGATTAGTTAAGATAAAAAAATAGTAGTACTGTGATACAAATTTAAATCCTATAAATAGTACTTCCGTATTTTGAGAGGGAAGGAGTAGCCTAGATTGTTGGGTCCTTCCATCCCTCCCACCCACTCAAAAATAAAGTGATTTTGCATTGATTTTGAAGCATGATTTAACGGTGGGTGACCGTCATTAACCCATTCAAGTGCTTTGAGATCCACGAAACCATAGCTAGAGGTGAGATAGCACATAAGAACCTCCCATATAATGATATATAATTCTAAAAAGGGTGCAATTTTTTGAAATTTATGTAAAAAATACGTATATTTATATACTGGTAATACTTATCAATTTTGATTTTCGTAAACATGTGAATTTGATCTTTTATGTTTTAAGAGATATAAATGTACTCTTGTTAGGTACATTTGGTTACAATTTAAAATGCCACTTTTATGCTCCGTAATTAGATTTTTTAGAGTGTTATGTTATTAGTCAAAGCATGATCAGTCAATCTGAGGAGTAATGTGACATATCATCTACCTGTTCGAGTCCATGCCCAGTCCTTTTTTTCCCTCTTTTTCTTAGAACTAGGCGTCTCTTTGAACTCGTGGCTAATCAACCGTCCACTTGACCAAAATCAGAATTGTGCTTCCACCCACCTCCAAACTGTTTAGTAGTTGGATAACATTAAACTTGAACCCTATCACATTTTATTATGCAATGGCCTAAAAAAGATATATTGTGGAACAATTGTAACACCTCTTACACCCATGACAGAGCCAGGATTTCATTGATGGAGGTGCGAACTTTAGTGAAGGTATCCAATATAATATAAGAATATCGTAAAATCCTGCAATAATACAATGATATAGTTATTGTTAAATTTCAAATAAAGCAAATTAAATGTTTGTATACAAATTTACCATAGGCGTTGCAAAAATATGATTAGTGGCAATGTACAAGGAGATTAGCAGCAAAGTTAATTATCTAGCTAACTTACGTGCCAATGTAGAAGAAAGATTTTTTAGCTACTGAAACAACTTTACATGCTAATGCATAGGCAAGATTACAAGAAAGAGAGATGGTTATATACCTTCAACTACACATAGCATACACTAATTAGCAGCAAGATTATTACGTAATATACTAATTAATAGTTCTTTCCAATAAATATTATGGATGCCAGCATACCCATGCTTCTATGCTCCATCCGCCACTGTCTTAGACAATGACTACGGATGCCCCTCGCTTTTCAGCACAGTGATATAGAGTTAGGCCGATCAAACCATGCGCTACATCATCGTGGTTAATCAGTTTAGATATGTTACATATTCTCTATACAATGTTTCCACCTGTCTAAGTTAAAGAACGCTTGCCACTAGCTGTATACGGAGTCCTAGATATATTGAAAATTGAAAATAAAAAAAAAACAAGTGGTCCATTATCATGGAGGCCACACAGTTCATCATACATAAAAAGATCAAAAGAAAAACCGTTCTTATATTAAACACATGACTTGACTATTTAGATGATAAATACTCTCTTTGTTTTAAAATACTATTACTTTTAGAATTTAAATTTATTTCACTAGTTCTCCACCTACTTTCTTGTCTCAACTAATTATAAATTTTTTCGTCTAATTTTTTCACCTACTTTCTTAGTTTAATCAGTCACAACAATTTTTCAACTTCGATCTTAATTTTTAAAAAATAATATAAGTTAAACTATTTTAAAACAAGGAGTATTAGATATATGTTACGCTCAGACCAAATAAAGAAACCCTCAAAAGGCTTGAAACTTGAAAGCAACCACCACCGAATTTATCACGAGAAGAACAAGACCGACCACAACACATTCACACACCACCAAAGGGGGCGAAGCAGTCAAAACGGCTCGCGATCGACCGCGCCGCGAGACGCGCGACGAGGAGGGGTGCAGTGCCACTGCACATGCACACGGTGTTTAAACACCCACACCCGGCGTCCCTATCCGCTCCGCTGACGTGGCGCCTCGAGGGGCCCACCGTATGACCAGGCAATTGACCGGTCCGGCCGGGATCCCGTGCGGCGACTGCCCATATGCTCCTCCCCCACCCCTCCCGTGCGGGCGGGACACGTGCGGTGCGGCGGACGGCACCGCGGGCGCGAGGCGATGCGATGCGATCGGACGGCTTGGCTGGCGCGGGCCCTGCCGGCGGACTGGCCGGTGCGCGGATGGGCAGTGGCGATGTGACGGGCCCGCGCATCAATCAATGGATATTGATACCCTTTGCCTTTCCTTTTCCCCTGGTCGTACGCCGTGCTCCCCAACATGTGGGGCCAGTGGGCGCGCGACGCGTGGCCGGCGCAGCTGCCGGAGGGTGCGGATGGTTTGTTCTTTCTCGCGGCGGCAGCGTGACACAAGACGACAGCGTGCAGGGCGTGGATGCACGTCAGGAGCTACCTCGATTGATGGGTTTGTATATATTACAACATATTTAACACATGTGATCAATTCTCCTGTAACTACTATTGGAGGAACATGTCCTCTCGTGAAGAGACACCTAATCATTCAAGGGAGAATCAAACAATCATTCACTACTCTTCAATTCTAAATACGTTATCATGCACGCTCGCTGAGCAACAAAGGCCGAAGCCATCGAACAGAGGCCGAGACAGAGAAGAAGACAGAAGAAGAAAACAGGTATGGATGACATTGAAGAATTTCACCTTTGTGAACATCACCGTGTAGCGATGCGTCGTAATGTCCTCCATCCAATGCCTCGGCGATATTCTTCATCATCTTCTCCGTCACCATCCCGGTGAGAGGCCCGGAAGTGATGAGACGTGGGCTCGCCACCGAGTTCGTGCCACCGTGGAGCATTGTCGCTCTGGCATGGCGTGGGTCTTGGTGCAGCCACATGTGGAAGCCGCTGTCGACGCCGTGGAAGCCGTTCACGCACGCGCCGAAGCCCCTGTCGCGGCACCACCACCACCTCCATCGGGCTTCATCGCCACCGGCCACCGGTCGACGCCGAAGCGCCGTCGACCATGGGTGGAGCACGGCATCCGCGAACTGACGCCGGTAAGGCCGCGGGGGCGCACTGCGACGCCGCGCGTCGCCCCCACAGCCCCGCTGCCCGTCGTGCTGCCCGTCGCCGGTGACATAGCGCGGCTGACTCCGCTGCGCCGCCCGTCGCCGGCGGCATAGCAAGCATGCCGCGCCCGGCCGAACTGCCGGCGCCGCTAGTCGCCCGTGCGGATGGACGCTCACCGGGAGGAAGAACGGCGGCCTGAGCCACCGAGGCACGCCGGACCTTGGTCGCTCGCCGAGGTGCCTGTCCTCTCTACCGCTGGCGGATCCACGCTGGCGCCGCGGCGAACCACCGCCCTGGCCTCCACCGTCTGTTGCCAGCGCCTAAAATCCCTTCCAATGGATTCATCGAGGAAGAAGATTGTCACACCCTGATATTAGTCACACTAAATTATACTTGTGAATAAATAAATAAATTAAATGGCCAAAGAAATTAATTGTATCTGTAAAATGCAAAATAATAATTTATAATGGACGGGAATATTTTTCTTGTGTTCCCCTTGCCAAAATATATTAACTGGATTTTTAGTGGAATTTTCAGAGCACTGTGACTATTTTTAATAAATCAAAAACGAATTTCGGGATTAAAACAGCACTGGAAATCTTTTTCTCTTTTCTTTCTTTTTTCTTTTTCGCTGGGCCGCCGGCCCGGCACTGTGCTGGCCCACTCCCGCCCGCGCACGCATGCGCGTCCCCGCGGGCCCCAGCTGTTGGCCTCCTCCTGCCCGCTCTCTCTCCACACTGCGGGCCCTGGCCGTCAGACTGCCTCCCCGTCTCGTGCCCGCGCGCCCCGCTGACAGGCCGGGCCCGCCTGTCAGCTCCATCTTCCTCCTCCGTTCGAATGGGGCGGAGGGGAATTTTCCCTCCGCCGTCTGTTCCGCGCTGCCTCCTGCCTCCGCGCGCGCCCGCGTCCGGTTCAAACGAGCGCGGACCGAGTCCGCGCCCGTTCCCTCACGTCCCCCGACGTCCACACCCACTCTCGCGTGGAAATCGCGCGCACGAAGCCGACGCCGCCGCCCTCAATCCGGAGCACGATTGGAGCCGTTCGGCCTCGATCTCACTCGCCCGCGTGCATAAAAGCATTCGCCGCCTCCTCCTCTACATTTCCCCTCAAACGCCGACGCCTCCCGAGCCCGCTAACACCTTGCGCCGTGCAAACCAGAGCCGCCGCCGCTCTCTGCCATCTCCGGTCGCTCGCCGCTGCCGCTGTAGCTGCCGCTAGCCCGCGAGCTCACCACCAATAGCTTCACCGCGCGCGTGTGAAGCCAGTCCGCCACCTTCGAGGAGCCCAACGCCATCGGAAGCCCTTTCCCGCCGTCATCCGCCTCGGTAAGCTGCTCTGCAGGCCTTTGGCCGTGCTCTCCCGTCGATCTTCTTGGCCATTTTGGCGCTAATTCCCTCCTACGTGTTCGCCAGAACCTCCTCAACCTCGGCCGCTCCTCCGTCGCCGGAATTTCTCATCGGAACGCCGATTTCGTCGTCGTCCCGAACCTCCGCCACCGCCGATCGCCTCTGTCCGCTGCCGTTCGCCGCCTTTCGGTCATTGTGACCCCTCGGTGAGCTCTCCCTCGTCTTCCTCGCTTCGCACCGCCGCTCGCCGCCGTTGTCTGAGGGCCGGATGGTCGCCGGCGGCGACCATTGGGCTGCTCGCCCTGCCGCGGCGCGGCTGTGCCGGCGGGGGGCGAGCCCCTTTCGTCCCGGGCTATCCGATCTGCCCGGGGCAGATTTGGACTGGCCCTGTGGCGTCCTCGCGGACACCCGCTCCCCTGCCACGTCGGCGCCACTTGGGCGCCGCGTCGGCTCCTCGGCCCGCCGTGGCTGCCGCGTGGCGGCCACGTGGCCGTTCCGCTCTAAGCCGCGGTGGACCCGGTCCACCGTGAGCCGCCCTCCTGTGCGCCGCTGCCAGTGGGACCCGCCTGTCGGCGCTGGTTCTCCGTGGGTCAGTGACGCATTAATTCGGAAAATTACGCAATAAATCGAATAATAATTAAATTTACATTGGAAACACAGTAAAACTTCATTAATTCATAACTAATTCATTTGAACTCCGATTAAACCCATTCAAATTGCATTAAATCTAGAAAAATGTCAAGAATGTATTAAAAATATTTTGTGCCCATGTTTGATTGCCCATATGTACTGTTTTTAATTGTTTATGCATTGTTTGTTATAGATTCCGACGTCGGTGACCCTTTGGTGTATTTCAAGGTCATAGCAGAGTACGTTGAGCCGGAGCAAGGCAAGTCGCACTGCTATCTTGATCAATTTGTACCCGTTTTTTCGCTAAACTGCTTTGTTTACTCAAATAAACTGTATTATTTCTATATTTCATGTGGATGGGTTAATGCCTATACAATGATAGGACTTCGCTGTAGTTTTGAAACCTGAATCCTTGTCACTTGGGCAACAATATGATTAGGTTACTATTCTTAGGATGCTTAGCCATGCTTAGCAACATAGCACATGGGAATTAAACATTATCTTTTCATATGATTCGACTCTGTCGGAAAAATAGAACTTTGAATAGGTTGTTGTTAAATTACTAAAATTGGACTTAAAATGGTGTGCTGTGGGTGTATGGTTTTGCTTGTCACACCCATGGCAATTAGGGACCGGTTCATGGGAACCACTTGGGAAACTACCCGTACTTTCCACAAGCTAGCGTGGGCAATGGCTGGGTTTGCAGCGTCTGTTCTCCCTCTCCTAGGCATCGAAGAAGAGGGTGGGCGTGATGGAGTTGGGTCGGCCCGAGGTAGGGTTGATCGGCTGCCGGATTCACCGTGGCGCAAGGGGGGTAGCCTGGCTAATATGGCGTGCCCTGTCAGCAGGTGCAATCTTAGCGTGGTATGGATGGTTAGGGAGAGGTTTCGTAAACGGTCCTGTCACAGCCTCTCACGGGGCATCGTGGTGATGCACTGGTACACGGGAACGTGTGTGGGGCTGTGTCTTGTGGGAAAAGTTGTACACCTCTGATCAGAGTAAATCTATTCGAATAGTCGTGCCCGCGGTTATGGGCACATTGGTCAATACTCACCGTGATTAGTCTCACCTTTAGATAATTAATCTGGCTTTATGAAACTGGTGTGGTGGAAGGTGTGAGTTCGGTCAACATGGTTGAGTTGATCGGGGGTGACCGGTTGGCGTGGTGTAACGCTAATCGGTGAGGACTGGTGAGCGTGGTGTAACGCTCATCAGTGACGCCTGGTGTACGTGGTGTAACGTTAATCAGTGGAGTCCGGTTAGCGTGGTGTAACGTTAATCGGAGGAGTCTGGTGAACGTGGTATAGCGTTCATCAGTGGAGACTGGATGATGTGGTGTAACGTTAGCTAGTTGGGAATGGTTGGGCCTGGTTAACGTGTTGTAACGTTAATCGGTGGAGAATTAATCTTGCTAAATTAATCAACCTTTTTACTGTTTACGAACTACTACTGTTTACAACTGCTCTTACGCAAATCAAACCCTAGCTTATCTTTGTTCCCGTGCATATGCATAGTTTTGGGTGTGATTTGTTGAGTACTGTGGGTGGTACTCAGCCTTGCTCTTTTTCCCCCCTCAGTGTTAGGGAACACGTCTGACGAGGATCGTCCCGAGGAATAGGATGGCTCTGCCGTCAAGGTGCTTGTGGGATGGAAGCTGCCGATGGACCCGCTGTCTATAGACTCCGTTTACCTTTTTCGCTATATTTTTGTAATATAATTTTACTCTGTTTGTAAGACACTCTGTATGGTAACTTGGTTTTGTGTACCCTGGCTTTCCTGGGCAGGGATTTAATACACATGAATGTTCAAAATTTCGGTGTGAAATTCTGGGCGTTACAAAGATGAAGGGGACTTCTCTTCGGGGGAGTTGTCTTCCTCGGCTTGAGAAGGTCGGGATGGCGCGGGGGGAGGGGCCAGCTCCTCGCCGGCGGCGGCGTTGGCCAGCCGCGCAGGCTAGAGGAGCCGCGCCCTACACACATGGTGGCGGTGGTGGCAATACCAAGGGGAGGAGGCGGCTAGGGTTGGCCCCCCTTCCCCCCCGACTCCTTCGGCCCTTAGTGGGCCGGCCGACCGCGGCCCATTCCGCCCCCCTCGTGCACGAAAACAGGCCGAAAGGCCGGCAAGGCCCAAGCCTTGTTTGTGTCATTTTTGCAGTTAAGGCTCTATAATTAAATAAAACTACAAAAATACCTTTCTATTCTAAGTATAAGTCCTTGTACTTATTATAAATTGTAACAGTTTTGTTATAATTACAAATCCAGACCCTATGAATATTGGATTTTATGTAAATATTCAAAGTGATGTCCATGTGCATTCCCAATAACATTTTACATATTTGGGACTATTATTTTATTGCAGTTAATTTATTTCTCGCAATTTAAATTATCGACCATGTTTAAATTTTACAAATTATTAATTTTTGCAAATTTAAATTTTGAATTCCCATTAATTAAGTTATTTTAATTAATTCCATTGGAATTCATATGCATAATATCACTAGAAATTCCTCTATTTATTGAAAATCATGACAATGGCAACTACTACAAAATAGTTGTAGATTATACCACCGACATCTACTACAAAACTTTGTAGATTATGTCAACAGTATCTACGACGACACTTGTAGACTATGCCTTTTTGGCATCTACTACAACATTTTGTAGATTATGCTTTGGCATCTACTACAATTTTGTAGATTATGCCCAAATTAAACGAGGCAACTTGTGTAACGACCCGTTTTCCTTTTCCCTGTTGAGACTTGTTTTCGGGATCTTAATCTTCTCCTGTCCTGTCAGCTGTGCCTCCGTTTTTCTTTCTTCCGGCCAGCCGACTACCTTCTCCCTTGAGCCGAGTAGATTGCTACTCAGTCCTTGTATCCAACCCTTTTTCCTTGTCTTACTCGGATCTCCTTGCTGCCGAGTAAGCGCTGTGTAGTGACCGACTACCTTGTTGAGACCTGATGTTTCCCTGTCCCCCCGAGTTGCACTCACCCGTTGGATGCCGACTACCGAAGTGGAGAAGAATCAGTTTTCACCCGCCCGCAGCACCGCTTGGACCGATGGACAATAACCTACTGCATTGTTGGACCAGTGGTCAGTCCGAAGCCCTGTCAGTGAGATTTCTCCAACCTGTCCTAGCCTTGACCTTAATGTCTCATCGCAGCTACAGTGCCTGCCAACTCCTCTGACCAGTTGGACTCCAAAGTCACTTCCTGTCATATCCCTGTCAGTTCATCTTGACTTCCTTGCTCCACCCGTTGCCCAGCTCCACCGTGCCTCAACCTTGCACGTCGGCTATATATATGGCCAACCGTGCCCCCTTCTTCCTTTGTTTTGCAAACCGGCCAGCTCCAGCTCTGTTGAGTTCTCATCCTCTCAAGCTTTGGAGCTCTGTCGTCTGGTTCGCAAGCCTTGTTCAGCCGACTGCCACCTTTTCTGCAGCCGACTACTTCTTGATCCTTTTCTTGGTGTTTTAACCCTCCTGCTCATCGGTGTTTCTTTCTGCTTGTTCAGAACCTGAACCGGTGGACGATCCAGAAGCCGCCTTCGCCGAAGAAGACCCCTCCTTGGAACAAGGCAAGCCTCTTTGATCATATTGTTTCCCATATATGCAAAACTATATTGTTTGGAAAATATATGCATGCTTAGTTTACACCTTTTTAAACTGTTGGCCTCGGTTATGCAAGCGCAAACCGATGGACCCGCCCAGTAGTAGCACTTATTTGGTAGGATGTTGTTATATTTCTCCCTTGAGAGCCCCACAAATGGCACGCTAGCATCCTATCTGAGGATACGATGCCGAGTAGAATGGCTTAGCTCTGCAACGTTGTTTGTCGTTGGGAAAAACATTGGTTTTTACTAAACTGATTGGAAAACCCGGTACTCTGTGTATCGGCGTGTTTGCGAAACAAATAAAGTTGTGAAAATCTTGATGTACAGAGACAGTGCCTGTGTGGCTTGGCTATGTATTATCATTAAGGTGTTTCCCACAGCGTAGATTTGTTTGCCAGTGATTTGTGAAAGTGTTTTGATGGAAAGGGAACCGTGACCAGAGTTTGCCGAGTGGGCAAACGGAAGGCCTGTGTGGCCAGAAACGGATCTGTGTGATCCGGGGTGTTAAGCACCATAATCAAGTGATTGAAAAGTAAACAGGATGAAGATCATGCCCCCGGGTTGTAGCCAGGGCGGCAGTTGTACAGATGTCTTCGGGTTGTAGCCAGAAGACGGATTGATCGTGCTCCCGGGTTGTAGCCAGGGCAGCAGATTGATCAGGCTCCCGGGTTGTAGCCAGGGAAGCCGATTAGCTAGCTGGTTGTAGCCAGCCTAGCGGGCATTTAGTGCCATGAACATGCTCCCGGGTTGTAGCCAGGGCAGCATCGTTCGAGCCCCCGGGTTGTAGCCAGGGCGGCGACTTAGCTAGCTGGTTGTAGCCAGCCTAGCGGGCATTTAGTGCCATGAACAGGCTCCCGGGTTGTAGCCAGGGCAGCAGTGTTCGAGCCCCCGGGTTGTAGCCAGGGCGGCGGTTTAGCTAACTGGTTGTAGCCAGTGTAGCGGGCATCAAGTGCCACAGCTGAGATTTGGTTGTAGCCGAGTCTCAGGGTCAACGAGTGGTTGTAGCTACTCGGGAGATACAGGACCAGTTAATGCGAAGTAAAAGATGATATATAAGATGATTCTTTTAATTGGCGAGTTGTTGAAAAGCAACTTGCGGAATGGATTGAGGCGTGAGCCTCTTTCTGACAACTAAAATTTGGACCTCACTAGTGTTTGCAAAGAAAAATGTTTCGTAAGGCTAATTTTCGCACATAAACCCTTAGCCTTTCTATCTGACCGACATGGCATCTTTCCCGGCTTGCTGAGTACGAAAGTACTCACCTTGTTCATATATATGTATAGTAGGTTTTGGAGAAGAAGACGAAGATCCGACTGCTGCCGAGTTCCTCCAAGACCAGGCCGACTACGAAGACTTCTGAAGGTTTCGAGCCTAGTTCCCAGCCGAGCCTGTGGTATAGTTTTGTCCAGCTTCCGCCCTGTTCTGCTGTTTCGCTAGTTTACCAGTTGATTATTTTGCCCATCCCGGGTCTGTCCTGGATGGATCCCCTTGTACGTATATGTAAATACCCTGTTATGTATTTATTGTAATCTCTGAGTTGTATCATTGTTGTGCGTACCCGACTACTGATCCTGGGATCGGGTGCAGTATGCACATGGTGGCCTTCCACCTAGTCGGGAGGCGCCACAACTTGTTTCAAAATTGGTGTTTACCACCAAGACATGATTTTCGGTAAACATGAATATAACTCAAAACTATGGAGCCTAAAGGCATCTACTACAAATATGTAGACTATGCCATTAGCAACGAGACACCTCGTCCATAGGGTTATATTCCATACTTGAGGTTTACGCTATTATGGATGCAAGAAACATCTTGTATTCAGATATTTGCATATTATTACAACCATTACCATACAAAATTAATTTACTCCTTGTAAATTAATCAATTCATGGTATTTTTTACATAGGACAAAGATGGCCACCAAAGAGTTTGAGATTCTTGCTCTTGATGGGCACAACTACCCTACATGGGCAATGGATGTCAAGGTCAGCCTAGCCACTCGGAGTATGTTGATAGTGATACTTAATCCTCCCGAAGGAGAAGCTCTGCCTAATATTGCTTCTAATGTGATGTATACTGTCTTATATATTATAAGAAATCATATACATCCAGATCTAAAGACAGAGTATCTCTACGAGGAGAATCCACGAAACCTATGGTTAGCCCTCAAAAATAGGTATGAACAGCAAAAAGCTGTGATACTTCCAGAGGCTAACTATGAATGGGCACATCTCCGGCTACAAGATTTTAAGACAGTCAGAGCATACAATCATGCCCTTCATAACATTTGCTCAAAGTTGCGGTTTTGTGAAAAAGAACCCACGGATGCGGAGAAGATAGAGAAGACACTCTCTACCATGCTCCCCGCAGACCGGGTCTTACAGCACCAATGGCGTGCTGCAAATTGCCAAACTTATTCTGATATGATGCACATAATAACTCAGGTTGAAAAGCATGATAAACTCCTGTTAAGGAATAATCAGCAACGCCCTGTTGGGATGGCACCCTTGCCTGAAGTACATACGAATATACATGATTAGAATAAACCGAAGTTCGATGGTAATAGAAACCATCCAAAGAACTTCAGGGGTAAATGCAAACGCAACAGGAAGCAAAGATCTCATGGATTTTAAAAGGGGAAAGGCAATTTCAAAAATAAATTTGACATTTGTCAGAAGTGTGGCTGTCACAGCCATACAACTAAGAAAATACCGTACCCCCAGGCATCTTATCAACTTATACCTTCAGTCTGTGGCCAAAGGCAAGCCTGCTCAAGACAAGAGGATTGAATCACATTTCAACCTCCAAACCGATAACACCGGTAGAGCAAGCTGTTCTCAGAAGTTTCTAGAGGAACTCAAGAACACTGAGGCCCCTCCTTAGAAGGGTGAACCCATGACCTCTGACGACATGATTGTGGAGTTTGCTTCACAAGATCCATTTAGAGACCTTATACAGTCTCCCAATAACATAGCTACTATGTTAATTATGTCCTAGTATGTGTTGTAATAATACTAAGTTGTTATTTATATTGTAAGCAAGTATGCTACAATAATGTACCGAACATATTCAGTATTGAATAAATATTTGTACATAGTCTATATATTTGACAATAATTTCATAACAAATTCTTCTTTCTATATATAGATTTACGGGATTCAATCCAATGGAGGAGGAATTATGCCTTGTGGACAGTGGAACCACAAACTCTATACTTCGGGATACAAAATATTTCCTGACTCTTACAAAGAAACAAGGAAGTGTTTTGACAATCGTTGGACGCGATGCAACGATAATTGGCTCTGGTCGTGCCTCTATCATGCTCCCGATGGGTACTCAATTGACAATTGAGGATGCATTATTGTATCCCGATTTCACTCGTACCCTATTAAGTTATAGAGATATCCGCCATAATGGTTTTCATATCGAAACCCAAGATGACAACAAAGAGGAATATCTCCTCTTAACCAAAAACAACGGATATGGCAAACAAGTGCTTGAAAAAATTCCATCTTTATCCTCTAGATTGTACTACACGTACATCAAACCCGAACAACACATTGCATATAAGGTAATTTTCTAGAATGTTGACATATTCCAAACTTGGCATGATCGCCTTGGCCATTCTGGAATAGGGATGATGCGGAAAATTTTCAGCAATTCAATTGATCATGCTTTTAAGAGCAACAAATTTGCACAATCTTCGGATTTTGTGTACACCTCATGTGCCACTGGGAAGCTGAACCACTAAAATTCCTTGAACGCATTCAAGGTGATATATGTGGTCCTATACAATCACTAAGTGGACCGTTTAGGTACTTCATAGTTTTAATTGACGCATCTACACGATGGTCACACGTGTGTCTTTTATCCACATGAAACCATGCATTTGCCAAATTGATTGCTCAAATTATTAAATTGCGAGCACATCATCCTGAACATCGAATTCAATCAATTCGAATGGACAATGCTGTTCAATTCTCATCTCGTGCCTTTAATGATTATTGTATGGCCCTAGGAATTCAAGTTCAGCACTCTGTTCCATATGTCCACACGCAAAATGGTTTAGCTGAATCTCTTATTAAGAGAATAAAGCTCATTGCAAGACCATTGTTGCAAAATTGCAATTTACCAACATCTTGTTGGGGTCATGCAGTTTTACACGCTGCTGACTTAATACAATTGTGTCTAACTGCTTACCATAGCAACTCCCCCTACAACTAGTATGTGAAAATCCACCAGATATTTCCCATATGCTGAAGTTCGGTTGCGCTACATATATACCGATCTCACCACCGCAGCGTACAGCTAGAGGCCCGCACAGGAAACTCGGTATCTATGTGGGATATAAATCTCCGTCAATCATAAAATACCTTGAGCCCCTTACAGGGGACCTGTTTACAGCCCGGTATGTTGACTGTATCTTTAATGAAGAATATTTTCCGGCATTAGGGGGATATTTCAAGTACCAAAAAGAATGCCCGGAAATTGATTGGAATGCTCAAGGCATTTCAGCAATGGATCCATGTACGCAAGAAACTGAACTTCAAGTTCAGAAAATTATTTATTTGTAAAATATTGCAAATAACCTGCCAGATGCATTTACTGATTATAAAGGTATCACAAAATCCTATAATCTTGCCAGAAATGTGCCAGAAAGAGTGAAGATACCATTAAGAACCACTCAACTCCCAATTCAACATAAGAGGGGGAGAAGTACGACACCCAAGGCGGATACAGCTTCTTGCAAGCGACAAAGGGGACAGAAGAATAAATCTTCTGACACAGTAAATACAGATCAACGTCAAGTTGTGAACACCTCAGGATTCACAAACCTAGATCAACAGTGCACTCTATTACTAATGCTGGGACATCGGAAAACCCTAACTCAAATGTTTTGAGAAAGAACAATGAGTCAACAGGGGTCCATGAAATTTCCACAAATTACATTGATTCTAGAGAATCATATGATAGAAAGACTATAATTGTTGATAATTATTTTTCTGCAATAATTGCAAGCAACCTCCAAATGATCTAGATCCCAAGACCATGGTAGAGTGCAGAAAGCGCTCGGCCTGGAATCAATGGAAGGTAGCAATCCAAACGAAAATTGCCTCGCTTATGAAAAGAGAGGTATTCACGAAAGTGATACCAACACCTCCCAAAATATTCCCTGTCGGATTCAAATGGGTTTTCATCCGTAAACAGAACGAAAACAATAAGGTGGTGAGATATAAAGCAAGACTTGTAGCACAAGGGTTCACGCAGAGACTCGACATTGATTTCAATGCAACATATTCTCCAGTAATGAGTGGAATCACTTTCCGATATCTAATATCTTTGGCAGTACAAAATCATCTATCTTTGTAGTTGATAGATGTAGTGACTGCATATCTTTATGGGTCACTTGATTCGGACATATACATGAAGGTTCCCGATTGAATCCAAATTCTGAATCCAAATGCAAATCGCAATTTGTATTGAGAAAGCTTAACAAGTCATTATACGGCTTGAAGCAGTCGGGAAGAATGTGGTACAACCGACTAAGTGAGTTTCTTTTGAAAAAAGGGTACTCCAATAATGATGATTGCCCATGTGTATTCATCAAGAAATCCTCAACAGGATTTTGTATGATCTCAGTATATGTTGATGATCTAAATATCATTGGCAACGCATGAGATATCGATAATGCACGTAATCATCTAATGACGGAGTTTGAGATGAAGGATTTGGGTAAAACCAAATTTTGCCTAGGTATTCAACTTGAGCACCTTACAAAAGGCAGACTTATACATCGAGCCGCCTATGTCCAGAAAATATTAGAGAAATTTAATATGGATAAGTCATATCCATCGAAAACCCCAATGGTTGTTCGATCTCTTGACAGGAAGAAAGATCCTTTTAGACCTCGAGATGAAGGTGAAGAGATACTGGGACCAGAGGTTCCGTATCTCAGTGCCATTGGAGTGCTAATGTACCTTACAAATTGCACCCGGTCGGATATTGCATTTGCGGTAAATCTTCTAGCTAGACATAGCGCAGCTCCAACTAAACGTCATTGGGCGGGAGTGAAGAATATCCTTCGATATCTCCAAGGCACCCAAAATCTCGGTTTATTTTTCAATAAAAACAAAAACATGGATCTCATAGGATATACTGATGCTGGCTATCTATCAAATCCCCACAATGCCAAATTACAAACCGGCTTTGTATTCTTACATGGTGGAACAGCCATCTCATGGAAGTCTTCTAAATAGACTCTAGTGGCTACATCCACTAATAATTCTGAGATAATTGCCTTATACGAAGCATTACGTGAATGTGTATGGCTTCGCAAAATGATTAACCACATCCAACAAGCATGTGGTATTGGTTCTATTGAATCATCTACCATTATCTATGAAGATAATGTTGCTTGCATTGTTCAAATACAGACAGGTTACATAAAGAGCAATATCACCAAACATATTGCCCCAAAGCTATTTTTCCCACATCAATTACAAGAAAATAGAGAAATTAGTATCTTGCAAACTAAATCCTGCGATAACCTCGCAGACTTGTTTACTAAGTCCTTACCAAATTCTATTTTTCAGAAATATATTAAAGGAATTGGTATGCGACGACTCCGTGATTTGCAAGAGTTAGGGGGAGTCAATCTCCTAAACTAAACCTGTCTAAAGCAAATATTGTACTATTTTTTCCTCTTTAAATAGAGGTTTTTAATGAGACAATATAACAACGTACATAAATAAAGAAATATATCATATCTCTATTTTTCTCCACAGGGATTTTTGAGGAGACATCAATGATATATATATTAATTTCTCATATTTTTTATATGGTTATAGAGAAGTTATACTAGATTATGACCCTATGGTTATAATCATTCTCCATGAGTTTTTCTTTATATAAGGTTTTCTCAGAGAGATTTCACATATATGTCATATCATTTTCTCCTTATTTTTCCACTGGGTTTTAAATGAGTTTTTAATGACATATCTATACAAAAGTTTTTCCTCAAGTTTTTCCCATAGGGTTTTTCGAGGAGTTTTTTTAAGTGATGACTCAAGGATAATTACCAGATGGCAATTGATCAAGGAGAAGTGTTACAACACATTTAACACATGTGATCAATTCCCCTGTAACTGCCATTGGAGAGACATGTCCTCTCCTGAAGAGACACCTCTCTCCCCAAAAAACACCCCATTATATACTATATATATATACATGAACAGTGCAATCATCCAAGGAAGAATTAAAGAAATCATTCACTACTCTCCAATTCTGAATAGTATACATGCTACGAAAGCCGCTCTGTTCCTCTATGGCAGCCAGCTCGAATTGGTTAGTAGGATCGATCGATCCATCTCTTAAATAGATAAAATGAGGCACCACGATTGTTTTAAAGGCAAAAACTTTCTATATTAATAAAAAAAGAAAAATGAGAGTTCATGTGAGAATTTAATTTAGAAACAACTAAAATTCGTAATAAAAAATAAGAAATATTAAAAGAAACAGTTCATCTAGAATACGATATGAGAATAATTAAAATTCGAAATAAAAAATAAAATAAATTCTGAAATTAGATTTTCAATAGAATTCTAAATAAACTTCAAAAAGATCATTAAAATTTGAAAAAAAAATGTAATAAAAACTCTCTCTGGAAGCTAGAAATTTTCATATCAATTGAAGAAAAAAAAGAAGAGTTCAAGCAGGAATACAATTTAGAAATAACTAAAATTCAGAATAAAAATAAAAAAAGGAGTTTAAGTAGGAATACAATTTAGAAATAACTGATATTCGGAATAAAAAATAAGGAATATTAAAAAAAGTCCATCTAGAACACAACACGTGATTAACTAAAACTCGGAATAAAAAATAAAATAAATTCCAAAATTGGATTTTGAATACAAATTCCAAATAAACTTCAAAAAAAATTAAAATTCAAAACAAAAACCTCTATTATTATAAAAATAAATAGTGTTTTACTAAAATTTTCATCCGTCGCTGAGTCATGACCGCGTCATGCTGAAGTCATATGCGTGAGCTGACGTCATCTTTGCACGGACGCCGCGGCAACATCCTATGCTGATTTGGATTTTGTTTGGTTGAGGGAAGCGGTCAGTGATGTAAGGGCACTCTCAATGCAGAAACCATGGTAGTTTCTATAGATATTAATTACACTGCCACGTTGGCAATTTGTTGATGTGGCAAGTGATTTAATGAGGAGAGAGAGGCAAAATCCAAGAAAACAAGTCTAACTAAGAAACTGGGTCTTCACGGTTATCGATGGATAAGAAACTACTATAACCGCGTTGGGAGAGCAAATATGGTTTCTATCACTACTAAAGTCCCATGCAATAGAAAATCTTATACTGAAAAAAATAGTTTTTTTGGCACAATGTCCTATGCTATAGAAACTGCTAATAGTTTCTTGTATTGGGAGTGCTCTAATGGCACTCTGTAGGCTGTCCCTTTCCTCGATACGATGGCCATGGATTTCTCGCTGATGTGTCCCGCAAACGGCGGCCTTCCAGATTCGGCAGCCGAAGTGGTCAGGCATGGCCGATCCAGTGGCTGGAGTCGAAAAGGATGATGGATTGGACCGCCGGAGTTGACAGGGATGACAGATCGAGCGACAAGCCGGATGAAGTTGATGGGGGACGGTCGATGGATCAAGTGACCGGAGTGATGTGTCCCACAAACGGCGGCCTTCCAGATTTGGCAGCCGAAGTGGTCAGGCATGGCCGATCCAGTGGCTGGAGTCGAAAAGGATGATGGATTGGACCGCCGGAGTTGACGGGGATGACAGATCGAGCGACAAGCCGGATGAAGTTGATGGGGGACGGTCGATGGATCAAGTGACCGGAGTCGACGAGACCATGCTGGCACTCCTCAATGTCAAGGGCGCGAGGCAGTACACCTCGAGGCAGCGCCGGGAACATGCAATGGAGGGGGGCCAGGGTACGTGGGGAGGCATGAAGGGCTGGTGGCGAGGTGACTTCTGGCCGGACGATGGCGAGGATGGATGACGACGAGGCGGCCGAGGGCAGATTCGAATCTGGGGCAAGCCGGTGGAGGGCCCCGCCACGGGCGGCGAAGGGGGAGGGTGTCGACCAGCGTCCACCTCGTCTTCGGCGCAGCAGAGCGGAGGCTGGAGTGCGCGTGTGCGGATGGAAGCGCGATGGAGGATTGAAGTGATCCCATCGCCATTCGCATTGGAACATAGTACCGCACGCATACGAGTCCAATGGATAACTGGATGTCTTAATGGTCTTATACGGTCCATCTGAAATTTGCCTTAATGCCTTCTACGAGTCAATCAAGCAGGCATGCTCCATTACCGAACATAAAACTAATAATGGGAAAATTTATGTACCTATTCACTAAGTGATTGAATATCTTCAATATCTTTCTCTTTATCTATTATAAAAAATGAAGTTGTTTCCGTCAAGTTTTAGTACGTCACCAATTTTTGATAAGTCGTTCGACTTATGTCGCACGTGCTCTAACCCATAATTGGTGTTGTCCACGTCTAGTTGTGGGTTTTCTTGCACGCCCGTCTGTGTCGCTTCTCTGTTTCCGATCGCTTCCAAACACAGTGTACAAGGACTAATCGAGATTGGTTCTTTCTTATTACCAAACTCACCGTACAAGGCTCTCCTATATATTTTTTTTCTCTGCTCTCTCCTCGCGGCACCGGTGGGATCCGATTGGGCCACCCCTGTGCGGTGATGGACGCCAGGGACAGTGGCCACGGTGGTGGCGGACAAGGTTTATGTGGCGCTGCTGTAGGAGACGAGTTCATCATCGCCGTGCAAATCCCCGGCAAGTCCATCACCGCTACCATTACAGCAGACGAGTTCATCATCGCCGTGCAAATCCCCGGCAAGTCCATCATCGCTACCACCAGCCGCGACCTTGCCATGCTCATGTTCGACAGCATGTCCAAATAATCACGGAAGCTGCTCGAGGTGAGTTGGTGTCTGCGATGAAGCTCTAATCCAAGAATTCAGTCAGCTTGTTATGGGCGTACGTGCATGCGGATAGGTGGCTTTCTAAGTTTGGTGTTGGATTAGAGAATTGAGGAACAAAGTAATAACTTGATCTATTTTCTTTGTATCATTTTCACCGCAGTGTCCAGTTTATGACGATGGTCTGGTTTATTCATATCTACGAAGTTCTATTATGTTTCTATTTTTGATGTGAGAAGTCCTATTATGTTTCTGCTTCATATGCGACATGTCCACCACATGGAGTCATTTAGATCAAAGGCAAGTATTGTTGAAAATATGGACTAATTTAGATTAAGTCCTTGGCACCTGTCCCCTCTCTCCTACGTCATCGCCTCACTCAATCGTCTCCCAAGCATTTTCTGCTTTTTTTAACTTCATTGTCCTTTTCCCCATTGCAACGCATGGGCATCTTTTCTAGTATAATAAAAAAATAAAGAAGTAAGACTACATACCAAGAAGAGTCCATAGATAAATACAGTCTATAAATATCCAAAAATAGGATTAAAAATCAAAATAAAAAATAAAATAAATTCTGAAAGTGGATTCGATACTAATTCCAAACATACTTTCAAAAATCATAAAAATCCAGAATAAAGGTATAATAAAAAAAAGTAAAGACGACACACCAAGAAGAGTTCATAGAAAATACAATCTTTAAATATCCAAAAGTAAGATTTAATAAAAATTTAACAATAATACATATAAAATAACATTGAACGGGAAAAATAGGGTCGATAAGGAAATACAATTTATAAATAACTAAAATTCGGAATACAAATTAAGAAATATTGAGAGAAAAGTGTCCGTCTAAAACATGACATGAGATTAACTTTAATTCGGAGTAAAAAGTTTATCTATTATATTATTAAGACAGTCTTGAAAGAAGGCACCATATTTGCTTTGAAGCCTAGAAATTACCACATTAATTGTAGAAAAACACAAAATTACTAAAAATTTAGAGTTGAAAAATATCAATTGAGTCCATGTCGAAATAACATCTAAATGTTGCTATATTTTAGAACAGGGTTAACAAAACTCAGAATAATCTGTAATAATTATAATACATATATAAAGATGTATTCCTAATAATTATTTATTGGGGTGAGTCTATTAAAAATAAAATAATAAACAAAAATGTTAAGAGTAATATTATTTAAAAAATTCATGTGAAAGAATAAATAAGAATAGTTTTAGCTAGGACTAAAAATAAAATAAATGACATGCCAAAATAACATCCATGTCGAAATACCTAAATCACTAAAAATTTAGTGTTGAAGAAATATCAATTGAGTCCATGTCTCAATAACGTCTGAAAGTTTCAACTCTAATTGCTTTGAAACAAAATGCCGTTAGTTTTAATTTATTTTAAGTCAGAGCTAAAATTATTCTTGATATTATCTCACATAAATTTTTTTAATATTTTTATTCACATTTTTGTTTATAATTTTATTTTGAGTAAAATTTTCCAAATAAATATTTGTCAAGGATACATGTTTATATATTTATTTTAATTATGACGGATTATTCTGAATTTTACTACTCCATCCATTCCAAAATATAGCAGCTTTGAGTATTTCGTATGGACTCAATTGATATTTTCTTGAACTCTAAATTTTTAGTAAATTTTATTGCAGAATTTTCTTTGAAACAAAATGTCGTTTATTTTATTTTATTTTATTTTTAGTCCAAGATAAAATTATTCTTACATATTATTTCACATGTAATTTTTTAAATGATTGATGTCTTAGCATTTTTGTTTATAATTTTATTTTTGATAGACTCTTCCCAATGAATAATTAGTTAGGATACATCTTTATATATGTATTGTAATTATTAGAGATTATTCTGAATTTCGTTACTCCCTCCGTTCTAAAATATAGCATGATGTTAATTTTTAGTACTTGTTGCTTTCTATTTGGACTCGTTCTTCCAGTTAATCTATGTAGCTTGACTGGCTTGCTGTTGTAGATTCTCATCACCGCCCATCGCGGACTGATATGCATAGCCTAATTCGTACAAAGTTCTAGATGGTTTATTAGGAGAATCAGACTAGAACTTAGTTTAAGTCCATTTATTGCCATGTAAAGGTCCAAGATGTTCTATTATGGGCACTTTCCTATTGCAACTTATGTTGCTTCTATTCAAAATTGATTTCTACTGTAACTTTACCAACACATGGATAGCAATTGAATTTTCTATTCTAGATGACATATGTAGATATTATAGTACTATGCTACTATCATACATCTATGTCTAATTCGAAGCAATAATATCTTGTATTCAAATTGGAAAGAAGGCACCTAGTCAAATTTGTTTGTTGATTCATTTAAATCGCATCCGTTACAGTATGGGTCCATCACGATTTAACGGTATAGATTTAGCCTTTTTCTACGGTTAACATGGTAATTTCTAAACTCCAAAGCAAAAATTGTTCATCCTTTCAAGGCTGCTTTAATAATATAGTAGATAGATGGATAGATTTTTATTCCAAATTATAGTTAATCTCGTGTTGGTTTTTAGACGGACACTTTTCTCAATACTCCTTAATTTTTATTCCATATTTTAGTTATTTATAAATTGTATTTACTTATGGACTCTATTTTTTCCCATCAATGTTATTTTATATGTATTATTGTTACATTTTTTAATCTTTCCTTTGGATATTTAAAGATTGTATTTTCTATAAACTCTTCTTGGTATATTGTCTTTACTTATTTATTTTTTATTATATTTTTACTCAAATTTTTATGATTTTTTAAAGTTTATTTGGAATTAGTATTGAATTCCAATTTTAGAATTTATTTTATTTTTATTCCGAATTTTAATTAATGTTACTTTTGGATAAATATAGATTGACTCTTCTTGGTATGTAGTCTTTACTTATTTACTTTCTTCGTTTTAAATTATAAGATGTTTTGACTTTTTGCTAAGTCAAACCTTTTAAGTTTGACCAAATTTATAAAAAAGAAACAAAACATCTACAACACAAAATTAGTTTCATAAGAACCACAACTAAAGAAATTTTTATAGTATATTTATTTTATGTTGGAAATATTGCTATAATTTTCTATAAATTTGGTCTAAACTGAAGAAGTTTGACTTCAAAAAAAGTCAAAACGTCTTATAATCTACAACAGAGGGAGTATTTTTTTATTATATATTTTTTGAATTTAATTATCTTTTTGATGTTTATTTGGAATTCATATTGAAAATCTAATTTTGTAATTTTTTTATTTTATATTCTAAATTATAACTAATCTCGTGTTGTGTTCTACATGGACTTTTCTTTCAATATTTCTTATTTTTTATTCTGAATTTCTGTTATTTCTCAAACTCTTATTTTTCTTTTTCTCTAATTAATGTGAAAATTTCTAGGCCTCCAGAGCGAATGTGTTGCCTTTTTTTTAAAGCTGTCTTTATAATATAATATATAGATTGAGTGGAAACCACGCAATACGGAATATTCACTTCCCAGTAGCAAATTGTCTGTTGGAATCCCGAGAAGGCCATACATGAAAATTACTGAATTCATTACGATAATACACCATAATCTTTTAGTTGTAAACGACATACCCGTCTATAGCGAGATGTCTATAGTGACTTTATCGATCTCAAAATATGTCGGCATAATTTCTCATAGTTTATGCGTTTGTATTGTGTTTTGAATAAAAAAAGATAATAGCCTCGCCACCTAGACACCCTGGTGCCTGGCAGTTCGTCCCCATTAGGCCTCATTTAGCATGCGGGTAACTAGCATGGATTGAGGGCTTGTTTGGATTGAACCCTATTATAAAACATTGGTAGTGTCCACGTTTTGGCACTATCAAAATTTTGACATAGCAGAATTGGAAGCATTTATTTGGATTGATGCCAAATTATGCCTACAAGAAACAAACACATTAGCAATGCCAAAATTTTGGTTGGGCAACATTTGAACGGGCGTGTTTGGTTTGCTACCCCACCAGTAGGGCAAATTTTGGTAGGGTTACAAACCAAGTAGGGCAAATTTTGGTAGGGTTGCAAACCAAAGAGACCAATTTATGGGCCTTAAGGGAAAAAAAACCTGCCACATGGTGAAAGAACCCCGGTCCTCTCAAAAAGCCAATTTGGCTTGGGCTGGGAAGGTGAAAAAATGGGGCCGCATCGTCGGGACCGTAGGATCACGTTGGCGCCACTTAGGATCACAGAGGGGATACGACAGTTTTGGACTAGAATGACATACTTGAACAAGTTTCAGGACCTAAATTTGCATTTTAAGAGTACAGGAACCTAGCTGATCGTATGGTAACAAGTTTCAAGATATTGGCCGGCAGTACACGTCATTTAAAGATTACTACTCCCTTACGACCGTTAACATAATAAAGTCTCTAGCCAGTAATCTACCAACCTTCAGTCCAAGAGTCGAGCAACCTGCAGTCTATTGCACCAGCCATGTGAATGGATAACAGTACAGCTAATAATGTTTCGCGCCTTTCATTTTCGCCTCATTGTATGAAAATTATTTTTACTGCAATTTCTGGAAGACAAATGCCAGCTGATGGACAAAGCTGGAATAGTATTAAACTACTGCGCACAACGCACCATACCACATCAGTTAAAATCTGGGGCTCTGGCAACTCATCCTCTCAAAAGAAAACTGAGCAGCAGAACTGTTTAGTTTCTCAAGGGCAATTCTAGATATTACCAAGAGATGCATCAGACAAGTTCTAAATTGCAGATCTTGCTGACATTATATCAGTCAGTTTGAAGTACGATAGATTGAAGCAACAAAGCATATGCAATATCACGTACCGGAACAATCATCGCTTCCCACTCTCACTTCAAAACTCCAGAAACCAGCACTACAATGCCTTATAATGTCGTCATGTTAAAAAAAACAAGGGCCCAAACCACGAAGGCTTCTGATCCTACTTGGCAGCACATTACTTCATCAATTTCAAGAAATTGAACAGGAAATCTACCAGACTACCATAGCATTCCCAAACTTGCGATTGTGAAATGGAAATAGCAATTAACACCATAACCAAACAGTGGAAGTTGTCAAAAGCTTGGGATCAATCATCTGGTACTATAGCATAATCCAACCTAACATCAATTTGGTACTCTCACAAGCATTTAATATTGGCTTTGCAAGTGTGTTCTACATCAACAAGCAGAAAGCAATGCTGTTGACTCATGACCGCACTTTATACCCATCATTAACATCTTCTAACTGGAACTAGCAATGTCCTCCCAATTCCCACATATTAAATTCTCCCTCTGGTCAGTGACTACCCATCATCCAGCGTTGATTTGATTGAAAACATACCGTTCAAACATTGATAAGATAAAAGTATTTCCCTGCAATTTCAAATAGGAATTTGCGTGGTTGGATTATTAGTAGAATTCTCCGTGCTAATGGAATTTCTACTGGAATGTCACTATTGATTGATTAGATGGATCTGCTAATTATCCTAGCCATTGCTACAACACGTCTGGACATCACAGGAAAAAACCGAAGGCTACCGATCGATGTGTCATCGACTTTACAGTCACTCAGCTTTCAACACGGCGCAAATTGAAGCAACATATCTAACGATGTATCAACAAAAACCTATCTTGTGAATTGAAGCATAAACAAAAACGAGAAATTAGAGAAACTGTCGCAGAGATGGTACCAATCAAGGCAAAAGGCACTTGCTTTTTAACCAACCAACAGTGCAGAGGCAGGCATAGAGATCCAACGGAGCGAAAGGTAACCTAGATTGATCTCAAAACGTCTCACATCAAACTAACTAGAAGAATCCAAAATCACCATATCGACAGATCAGACTCTGAAACCTCCACAAGAGCCCCCAAGAGCACCCCGCATTACCCAGGCGCCTCAGGCGAGGTCGGTGTCGTCGAAGTCAGCGCCGTCGAAGGAGTTGTAGAAGCCGGCGAAGGGGAGGGGGCCGCGCTGCTCGTTGGCGCGGGTCGCGCGGTGGCCGGGGAAGACCTCCGCGTCCTCCTCCTCGTCGAGGAACACGGCGCCGGCGCCGCTGCTGCGGGGGGAGTCGTCGATGTCCATGAGCGCCGTGATTGCGTCGTCGTCCATGTCGTCGGCGGCGGGGCGGCTAGGGTTTTCCCTGGACCACGGGGTGGGAGGAGAAGGAGGAGGGTGGCGAGGGCGGAGAGGAGGACCCGGTGGGCGGAGAGAAGGGCCCGGTGGTTGGGCGCGCCCGCTTCGGTGCCTTGCGTGGGGTCGACGCGTCGTCCTCGCCTCCATGCCGGCCAGGTGCGGGACACCTATATCACGCCGTCCCGAGTTCTGGAGATTTGTGCGTCGGCTTCTTCGTGTGCCACAGAATTTTTTTTTTCGCTTTTTTATAGACACGGCGGTGATCGCGTAGGAAGTCCGATATCTTGGGCTTATTTGGGCTGGCTGAGCCGCTTGGCCCTCTCCCCTCTCTGGAGTCTAGACTTTGCGCGATTTGCGAGTTGCGATTTCTTTATACGGATTTATTCGACATCGTTAAGGGTTAATCGGAGTCCATCACGGTAACGAAGACTTTTAGGTCACCGTCTGCCAAATTTTACTTGGAATGAATATTGTCTATTTTCTCATTGTTTCTGTGCCTCCTCGTGGGTGTTTGGGCCGTGTGGGGATGTTTTGATCATGCCTTATGCCGATCTTGTCAAAATAAAAAAAATTTGATGTAGGACATCATAAGTTAGGGTTTTAGCTTCTAAACATGATAAAGAACACTCTTAAAATATATATATTTGCTGCTGAATACCACCCCCATTAGGATATTTATTTATGATTCAATAGGACAAAGAGATAGGCGGGCATAGATACCTAGCAAGCAGTGATATACGACTACCTAGGATCTGCGGCTGGTCCCAAGCCAAGAACTCGGCCAGGGACACACCGTGTTGCACAGAGGAGTCGAGGAGAGATGGGTCAAGCACATACAGTGACGAATTGAAACCAGCTGTTTGGCGATATGGTAGTGGAAGAAGACCTTAAGAAGGTACGTGTTAGTGTGCGCGGTGCCAAGAACGGCTACTAGTGTGGGTGCCAGCAGTGCCAAGAGTGGCTGCTAGTTTGGGACCATGGTTGATGAGCAACTAAGATGCGCCGGATGTAGATCCGACGGCCGGCCCTTGGGTCCGACACGACAAAGCTTGAGGAGGCAGAGTTTCGCAGAGGCAGCAACAGAGCTCCTCCTACACTACCCTGCACTGCCGCGACTTGCTGAAGAGAGTGGGCACTGTCGCGACTTGCCGAAGAGAGTGGGGAGAAAGAGAGAAGAGAGAGATGGAAGAACTGACATGTCAGGTTAGGGATATTTCTAGCCTTATTTCTCTTCTATTCAATCAGAAATAAATATTCTAATACATACGATGTCTACTAGCAAATACCCATATTTTAATAGTCTTTCTCTAAAAATTAACTTTTATCATATCCAGGAGTTAAAACCGCAAAGTCACGATACTCTAAAGCAAAATTTGCCAATCAAAATTATGTGGAGGTCAAAGCTACGTTGGCAACGTGGTGGGATTGCGAGTGGTAGAAAGTCTAGAATATACATTACGTACAATTGTTCTAACGGAATCGCAGTTCAGGATTACGTTGCAGATTTGCAATGGCATTACTCAGTTAGCAAGAGAGTTTTAATATATTACAACCAGCTTATACCATGTGCGAAGGATAGCAGGCGTCCTGTTATCGCACAGGTCGCTTAACGGTGGGAGCTACATCATCTTTACGGCATTCACGGCATCTTGAATGTCTTCGGTGCTGGCAGTGAAACCTGCGAGGCGAAGGTGCTACGGGAATGAGAAAAGATTACGGCACAGGTACGGCGAGATTGAGGGGAAAATGGAAGGCGCTTACCCGATCCTACGCGCTTCTGCTTTCCCAGTCCATTGACGTTCCAAACATTTTGATCCACCATGCTCCCAGCAATTTTCCTTTTCACACCCTTAAGCTTCTGGTGAAATAGTGGTATTGCCTTCACAAGATCTGCAGGTTCAGAACAGTTAAGCAGGCATATGTTCTGAACCAGAGTGGACTAGGCGAGCAAAAGTCTTATTTTATTATTAATGGCCAGCAGTCCTTTCCAGATCAAATTTCAACACAGGGATAGGACTTTGTAACTAGTACCAAGATCCTATAAACAACACTGGCTGTATTTGTACGTGACATAAACAAATTAACAAAACCAGGTAAAAAAAGTCACACAAATTGGGCCGCTGTGAGAATATCTTGCTTGCTAAAACTCAAAATCATTGATGTCAGTGGCTGAAGCATAACAGTTTTTTCACCATATGAATAATAATCCATAGCCTATATGCACCATACATTCGATTGCTAACAATCTGTCATGTAGCATGTCAATTGTCAACCAAGGTGATAAGGAAGGATATAACATCAGTGTCAACACAATTACACAAATTACATCAACAATTTGAATTAGTAATTACCCAACCATAAGAAGTGAACAAGGTGGAGTTCTGATCACTGTGAGAAAATAAAATTGTAGTTACCTTAATTCATGGAAAGGCATTAACCTAAATAAAATAAAGTACAATAGATGTCTGTTATGCCATAAATGTCGATGTGAAACTGCAGCTTGAGCATGTCAAATCACTTTTGGTGAAAAACAAAAGCAACGTGCAACTTAATCCGCACATACTGAAATACAAGTGATGAACCTGATAGATGTTTAATCATAATCAAATGATGTGATTTCTCTTCCTCCTTTTGTTGTACACAACTATTGAATCTAATGTCGTACCTTGGAAATTGTCCTGAAAGGACTTGCTTTCAAACACCTTCAATACTTCAGCCATAGAGGAATTTAAATTTCTCTGGCACTCAGCTTGTCTTTCTAAGGAAGAAATCTCTCTTTGAAGTTCTTCAGATTCATTGTTAGCCTGATGAAATAACATGTGTTTATCATATGAATATGGATATAGACAAGCTAATTCATTCAAGTAAGCTGCATACATCTTCAAGTTTTTTCCTTAGAGAAACAAGTTCCGCATCAAGATCCGAATCAGAATTCCCATCATTGAGTGATCCTTTTGCAGAAGAACTATCCTGATGAAGAAAAAAACTCATATGTTTAACTATCTGCATGACACTCCTTTTTTTGAAATGGCACAGTGAAGTAAACATAAAGTAAAGCAAGGCTTCAGGAAAAAGAATTATATGTTCTGCTTCATCTAGACGTAAGACCGTATGAAGATGAAGATTGTACAATTTTGACACAATATGAATTCCAAAAGTATGCTGTAGTCTAATTAAATATCTTGACTTAATCACTTCGTGATGAGGAACATACATCTTCACGCATCAGAAATCCTTCAGGTATAGTGAAACAATGTTGAAGGCAGTAATTCTCCCAATTGCTCATTCTCTTATCCAATACATCCTTCACTAAGTTGTGAATGCTGATTACTCCCTGAAAAGAAAAATCATAAGAATAACTATACTTTTCAGAACATTCAAGCTGGCCTGGTCCATTGGGGAAAAATGTGTCAATTGACAAACATATGAACGATATGCAATAGCTTCCAGAATAAAATATACTAACAACATAAATGACATCATGATAAAACAAAGCAGTTGTTATCAAACATGATACAGCATAACTCGTACGGCTACTAAATCATTAGAAGTGTTACAGTAATGTAATGCTTCCAAGGAGAGTTAGCCTGATAGACCCATAGATGCTTTCAACCACGATAAATGATATCATTTTTTCCCATCGATCTGCAACCAGATGAACAATCTCCATACTAGATGAAAAATATGAAAGAAGCTAGCAATTGAAAGAAAAGTTATCTGGAACAATGATTTGCTTTGATATTTAAGTAATCCCATTGTGTTTTAAATTTATGCATAGAAAGTTTCTGCACAAGTTTGTTTATCAAGCGTATATGCAAATAGCAACAGATTTGTTTCATTGGCCATTGCAAAGTGCTACTGGTAGTCTGATATTGTGCACTATGCGCCATGAAGAAATCATATGAATTGTCAAAGGAAGGACGGCACATCACATCCTGTACAAAAGGGACTACACAACAAGCAATCATAGTCCTGCAGCTGAAAGGCACATCCTGATGGCCGCATAAATTACATAGGATCCAATCACTTGACAAACGGCAAACCTAGCTGCCCATGCTACATTCAGTTTAGTTTTCTCCATTGCCACATAAGCTTGAAATGAACCAAAATTGATCAGTATCTACTAGTCACTAATAACCGCTGGCTGATCCTGATAAATTAGTGAACGCTAAGGCTGATAAACTGCTGAACATCACGAGCGCTAAGGCAGGTGGAGCTATCCTACAAGCAAGCATGGTTAAGAACCCGATGCACAAAGATGGAATATGTCTAAAAACACAACCACACAGGCGAAGGCACTTCCTGTTGAATCGTGGCATAGAAATCGCATTCCAGCACTAGATTCACCAAAAACCTAAGTGGGGCTCACGCTTAATCAAATCCAGTGGTCTGGGGAACTTACCCGCTCCAGCTCCTCGGCCTTCTGGGTGGCCGTGGCGGCGCCAACGGCCTCGGGGGCTGCTTCCCTGGAGAAGAACAGCAAGATGGCCAAATTAACTAACAACCGAGCAGCGAAGGGAGCGAGAAAGGGGGGAGAAGTAGGGAAACGGATGCGATTGGTGGGGAAGGGTTCCGGAGCCTAACTGGAGGCAGTACTCGAAGGCCCCATAGCGGACGTCGTCGACCGCGTTGAGAACTGAGTTGACGAAGAGCGGCGCGTTCAGCCCCAGCGCCGCCTCGGCCGCCGCCGCCGCGGCGCTCTCGTCGCTCTCTTCCATGCCTCCGGGTCCCGACACTCCTCTGGACAAGTAGACCGGCGGTGGTGTGGGGCGGGTGGTGAGGGGAGCGGCAGCGGAGGGTTGGGGCGTTGGGCTTGGGCACACCGTGCCGCGAGGTGGTCCCGCGGACGCCGCCGCCGACGGGTGGGGGGAGTTTGAAAATTTCCGCGGCCAATTTTTTTGGAGGAAGCGGATGCGTTTCTCTCTCTTTCCAGAGCCCGAGCTGCACGACGCCACTGTTCGGCAAGAGCGAAGTGGCATGATGCCTTCATGGGCTGTATCCATGTGTCTCTATGGGCCTACTTTTACATCATGTTGTGGCCTAAAGCCTTACGCATCGGAAGTTCGGAAAGGAAAAAAAATATATTTGACTCCCTCAACCGTGCCTAAAGTCTGATTAGTATCCTCCAATTATAAAACCATGTATTTCAAATCCCTCAAGTATTCAAATCAGTGTAAAACATGGACGTGGGCAGTTTTGTCGGTGGTTTAATCCAACGTGACTGTTGACCGCGGTCAATCCCGCTGAGTCAGGATGGCTTGAGCACGGTGGCTACTCTAGTCTCAAGATCACACATACTGCAACGGTAACTTCTTGTCGGCATCCTGAGACGAGGAACGACGCCCCCGCAACGTCGCAGCGTGGCGGCCGCGCCCATGGCACGGCTCGCGCGGGCAGGGCAGGAGGGGATGCTTGACTATGACGGCGACGAGCGGCGGCAACGGCGGCGGAGAGCGACGACGCAGGCGACGGCGATGACCGGCGACCGACAACGGCGCGGGACGGCGACATCTGCGGATGAGAGAGGGGAAACGAGACGCTGAGTTCGGGAAGGACGGCGGCATCGACGAGCAGAGGGGCGGCGGTGGTAACTGGGGCTGAGATGCTCACCGGCGGCGAGCGACGGAGGACGGCGCCAGACGACGGCGGCAGTGTTGGCGGCGGCTAGGGAGCAAGAGACAGCGGCGCATGGTAGAGGGCGGCGCTGGGTGTGGAGCAGAGTGACGGCTGCAGCAGCTCCCAATGGCGGCGGTGGCTAGGGCTGGAGCGGCGGCCAGCGCGAGATGCGACAGTATATATAGGGGAGGGAGGTGAGGAGCTAGGGCGCGGTGGCTGCTCGGGAGTCTAGGGACGGCACGGGGTGCGCGGTGGTAGATGGCGGCGCGGGCCGAACTGGGGCGGCGGCTTGCAGGGGCGTCGCCAGTGCCAAGCTGGAGCGCCGCAGGAGCAGGCCGGGCGCCGAGATCCCCCACGCACTGCGATATGACCTGCACGCCCCCCGATCCTCCGGCGCGGTAGCCTCCCCCTGCAGGCGCCGTCGGCGTCCCCGGGCGAGCCGCCGCACTTCTTGAACAGCACCGCCGTGTCTTGCTTCCCGAGGAACGTGTCGTTGCCGTAGCGCATGAAGCAGGCCCGCAGCTGCACGGCGCCGCTGGTGGCCCAGGCGCAGAGCGAGGAGAGCCTGGAGATGGCGGAGCGAACGCAGCCGGTGCAGACCGAGGCAGGGAGGTCGGAGCGGCAGACCGCGGTCAACAGCCACGTTGGACAAAACCACCGACAAAACTGCCCACGTCCCACGTCTATGTTTTGCACTGGTTTGAATACTTGAGGGATTTGAAATACACGGTTTTATGGTTGGAGAATACTAATCATACTTTAGACATAGTTGAGGAAGTCAAAATATACTTTTTGTTGATAATATAAGCACATGTAGATTTAGTTTATTCCATAAATAAATCCTGACATCAATAGCACAAGTAAACAGAACCATATAATCTGATCTAAACATGTATATGACAGCAATTAACATAAATAGATCAAATACAGGAGACATAGTGTACGCGTACCTATAGCCCTATTCTGGAGTAGACACGGACGTACCCTGTTCTGGAGCAGACACAGGCGCAGCATGTATCGCATGAACGACACGCGGCACCGGGTGATGACGACGACGCGTAGCGCCCGTGAAGGAAGACGAGTCGTGATGGGCGTAAAGCAAGCAGTCGCGCGTAGCGCTTTCCAAAAATAAAGCGAGGGTTCTGACGAACGACGGCAAGCCCTAGACTGTTTTCGCATTTGTTGCGAGGAGACAATAGCTCAGTATTTATACCATTCACGCGCATGTCGCGTACGCGCGCCGCCTGGTTTGGCGAGGCGAGCAAGTGCGCGCGTGTGTTCCCCTAGTTCTCCCCACTATGCATGTCTCAAGTGGTTAGGAGAGAGCTCACCCTTATAAGGAGGTCTCCCTCTCCTAGAACTAGCAAGGTGGTACTAAACTTCTCATGCCACTCCCCATGAGGTGGGCCTTTGAGATTTTTTTAGGAATTATTCATCACATGGGCCTTAGCCCACTTACCAATTCCAACAATCCCCCACCAAATCTCAAAGTTCCAAAGAGATTTGCCATTCTTTAAAGTACTGTTTATAT
Source organism: Oryza meyeriana var. granulata (assembly GCA_003991445.1). Lineage (NCBI taxonomy): Eukaryota > Viridiplantae > Streptophyta > Magnoliopsida > Poales > Poaceae > Oryza > Oryza meyeriana. The sequence continues at coordinate 469,439 of RYFJ01000522.1, read as the reverse complement.
ACTAGTGTTTCGATGGAGACCGGTTAAGGTTGAACATCCATCTAGAACTCCAAGCTATACTTACTCACAACTTAAACAATGAACTAAGCCTTGAATTGCAAGTTTTGTGCAAGCAAGTTTCACTCAAAGCCCTGAATGATACTAGGCTGTCAGTAGTCTACCCCTCGGTTGGAGCTTATAAGTCATACTCCTTGGTCTTTCATGAGCTTCCTAGGATATTCACCCAAAATCTCTATAAACCGCGACCAACGGTTGAGCTTATATAGGTGTGTTCTTTCAAGAATGCTCTGTAGAACAGCATCTTCACTATTTAAAGCCAACAAAACACATTAAGGCAAAGGCCAACCTGTCTTACAGCTTGTGAGAGTATATGCATCTTCACTTAGAGACAGTTAAAGGTACTCTCCTCTCGTTAACTAATGGCTTGTTCTTCCCAGGTCCTAATTCACGGGATCGCCGATCACATAGGTTGGGTTACCACCATAGTGTAATTCACAATGGGTCTCAATCCCATCTCACTCGATGCATTATCTATTACATTTCGTGATAGTCCCTTCGTAAAGGGATCTGCCAGGTTGCTAGCTGTTTGGACATAATCCAAACTTATAATTCCGGAATTTCTCAATTTCCTGATAGACTTTAATCGTCTCTTCACATGCCTAGACGATTTCATGTTATTCTTAGAACTATTCACCTTAGCAATGACAGTTTAATTGTCACAGTTCATAAGGATAGCCGGCACTAGTTTTTCAACCATAGGCAAATCCATTAATAGATTACGCAGCCATTCTGCCTCAACAGTAGTAGTATCTAATGCTGTCGGAGAATGAAACTCCAACGGTGGGAAGCCTGGGGACCCCCCTTTGAGGTTCGGCCAGGGGAGCTGTTCTCAGGTCGAATGCGGCGTCCGGTGGACAACGGATGGCACACAAGGGAGACAGGAAGAGGTAGACAGGTTCGGGCCGCACGGAGGCGTAATACCCTACTCCTGTGTGTGTTTGCTATGTGGAAGATATGGATGTGGTATGTTGTTACAAGGAGTTCCCGAGGGACCAGGAGCTAGCGCGAGCTCCGGAACGAACTGGAGCCACTCGGGAAGCTCTACCCAAGCTAACTAAGTTGTGGAAGAAGCTCTTCAGGTTGTCTCCGTTGTCTAAGAAGCTCTCTGTCAGTCTCGCCCGAGAGAAGCTGTGAGTTGTCTAAAGCCGGAGCCAGGGTCCTAAGCCTAAGGCATGGATCCTCCTTTTATCGTGTAAGGGGAGTCCACAGTGCCGAGACACATGAGAAAGCTAACTACGATCTGTCCTTGTCGCACGCACGCCGCCGCCTGCCGCGCCGCGCTGGAGGAACGTCCAGTCGCCCACGCCCGCCTGCTGAGCCCACGCTGGAGTAGGTCTGCTGCAGGCGGCCAAGTCATCGAGACGTGAGGATGTGACAGTGCATGCCATCGCCGCCGAAGTCAAAAGGTCTCTGACTGCACGTCTTGCTGCAGGCGGCTGGTCTGGTCGTGTTGTCCACGGGGGGCCATCATGAGACGCCCACGCGTGGCAGAGCAGGCGACAGGGGAGACAGGCCCTGTCGCCTCGTCATTAATGCTGGTAGTTGGAGAGTTGGTCCGCTCGAGTCAACCTCGTGCCCGGGGCAGAGAGCTCATCGAGCCCTCCGCGCACACAGGGCGCTGAGCTCCTCAGGGACGGAAGCAGTGAGTCCTGGGCTAGGGGAGCGCGCACCGGGGCCGGGAATGTCCAAGTAATGTGCCCCGGGGACGCAACCCGGGGCTGGAGCTGTGGGTCCCGGGACCGGGAGGCGAGGCTCGGGCACGGGGAGGTCCCCGGGACACGGGGCCTAAGGAGGTGGTTCCCGGGTCCGGGCACTGAGTCCTGGGCACGAGAAGGTCCCCGGGATGCGGAGCCCGAGGAGGTGGCTCCCGGGTCCAGGCGCCGAGTCCTGGGCATGGGAAGGTCGCGAGCCGTCATCGCGACTCGCCTGGGGAGTGCGTACTCGGGCCAAGGCAGTGCCCGTGCCCAGGTTACTTTAGCGGGAAAGCGGCCGTAGCCGGCCTTCTCTGCGCAGAATGTGGGCCCTGGAGTAGCTAACGTGGTAGAAGACCCACGCGACCCCGGGGTGCGTGGGACCCCCTGTCCCGTTTCGCTGACAGTGGCCCCTGGCCCTGTTGCTCGGTCGGGGCCTGCTCCGGGCAGGAATAGGGCCACGTCTTGGGCAAAACGAGGAGATACGGGGCCCACCTAGGATTGTCGGTGGCCAAAAAGGCGAAGAATGTTGCCTCGGCGGCCGTTGTCCTGGCCGCCACTTCCTGGAGCTGCGCAGACCCCGGGTGGACCGGGGCTGCTATCGCAGTTACTGCATGTGTGGTAGTGAGCATGGAGGCCGCGGCGGCCATGCCGGGGCGGGCCGTCGAGGAACTGACTGATGTCCTTGCTGCCGAAGAAGAGGGGAATGCCAGGGCCCAGCCGTCTCCCGCGAGGAGGGAGCGGGCCCCGGTACTTTTTTGCTGCCCGGCGAATAGGAGCGGCGCGCGGACACGCGACGCTACATTCCGTGCTGGAGTAGATGGGGATCGCCGCCGGCCAAGTGCAGGCAGCAGCCCGTCAAGACTGGCGGGGGTCCGCCCGGGTTTGGACGGATGTTGAGAGCGGACGGGCAGCGATCGCGATTGTGATGGAGCAGCTTACCGCTCGTACTGTCGCCACCGAGGTCTTCGTGGCGACCCGCTGGCTGGAGATTGAGACGGTAGAGGGGCACGGCGTCCAACTGGAGGGCGCCGCCAAATCCACCGCCGACGAGGCCTCCCACGCCCGGTCCGAGATGGAGGCGCGGGAGAAGGAAATATCCTCCTGGGAGGGACGGGTCCGGGCCCAAAAGGCCAGGCTCGCGGCCCGGGAGCATGAGACCGCCGCGCGCGAGAAAGCCGTGGTGGTTCGCGAGGAGGCACAGAGAGCCGTGGGCGAGACCGCTGCAACGGGGGTAGGGTTCCTCGACCGCGGCGAGCATCTGGTGGAGCCGATGACCAACGAGTCCGAGGAAGACGCCAGTCCCCTTCTGACGCTGCCTGGGGTCCGGTCCAAAGAAGACCAGTGACCTCCCCCCGTGCGACGACTTCTTTGGGCCTCGCTTGTGCTTGCGCTCCGATTTGCCTGTCTTGTACAAAGAGAGACATTTGCATATGTATATGATCATGTTTATATTTTCGTACCTTTGCCTATTGTGTTGTTCGGAGGTTGCTTGTATTCGGGGCCCCGCGTCCGGGAACGCTGAGTACCGGGCGCCATTTGACATCGAGAGCCCGCAGCCGCGAACAGCCGTAGGGCGCGAGATCCCTATCCGGGCCCTGGCGTAGCCGCCTGCCCCGGGAGCTCAGTCCCCAGGGGCAACGAACGCGATGGTTGCCCATCCCGGGAACCCGGTCCCCGGGGCCGCGAGCAACCGAACGCGAGCCTTGCGGAGCGATTAAGTCCGTAGGTTCGGCCCCTTCCGTCTTCCGGATTCGGGGGGCCCTCCGTGCCCCTAGGCGCTGTTGGCCCAGGGAGCGCAGTGAGGCTGCGAGAACAAACTTTTGACTCACCGGGAGCCCCTCGGGAACTGTCCCTTACCGGGCATGGGGTCGCCAGGCAGCGAAGCCCCTGGCGTCTCGCCGGGGCCGAGGAGGAGCTGGCCAGGCCGGGCACCACAGCCAGCCCCGGGAACCTAGGCTGGCCATACAAATGGGGGAAGAATACAAATTGAGCAATGTTTAAGATCGGATAAGATTATGTATCTGGAAGTTGAAAAGGGTGCTGTGGTTCCGTGAGCACAATCCCGGGGCCAGGAGCGTTGCCGGCCCCCGAGCCGGGAATCGGCGCCGGATGTGAATCTAGGATGGGGCCCGAGCTCCGTCCGGGCCCGGAAACGCCTTCCCCGGGCGCATTCACCTCGGGCCCCGGGTCCCGGGGACGTTCCCGGTCCCGGGGCACGTTGCCAGGCCGCTGACCCGAGCACCCTACTTAAGCCCGCCGGGGAAAGGTCTAATATGCACACAGTGAATTGTGAGAGCATTTGACTCGTTCCTTTGTCCATTCCATGCTACGAATCGTGGCGTCGACCACCTCCTGAAGGCGTCCTCGCGGTCGCGACCGTGCGGAGGAAAAGATTACGCATAAGCATTTCGCCCCCTACCTCCGGAAAGAACCGATCCCAAGGCTAGCCAGCGGGGGCACCGAAGCCGCTGGGACCCGGGGCACCACTCAGAGGGGCGCCACCACGGTCCCGTAGGCTCGACAACGCCCCGGGTCTAGCACATCGGGATACGATAGCTCGTTGGTAGGGAACTGATGATGATGCGCAAGCCCCAACCGCCACACGGGCGCGGCCCGAATATGCCCCCAGGGGATGAGACTGCCACGAACGCAACACACGGAAAAAGATGAAAGGGACGACACCGGGAAGGATATTAAATATGCTGCTCAGTAAAGGGCATACACATGGGGGCCCCGGCCAGCGCTGAGATTTGGAGAAATCCGGCGCTGGCCTGGGCACACCGCAACTTACAGGATGTTTTTACAGATAAAACATGTGAAGATGCTCCCAGGCTTACCGAGCCCGGTCGGGAAACACCGATCATCAGGGAGGGGCCTTCCCACAGGGGGAAGATTTATTTCTTTCCGGCACGTGTGAGGACACGGCGGAGGACCGGGTCCTCAACCTGAAGTGATCGGGCCCGAACCTTACGCTAACGATAGCGCTTGAGGCCTTGCTGATTACGACCGACACGGAGAGAAGCGCGCCGCTGTTGGTGATGATTCGACGCGATGTAGCATTGCGGAGTACCTCGCTGACGAAGTACACCTGCTTCTGCTGCGTGCTCCCCGATCCCGGTCTGACGGGGGCCGGTGGCCCGGGCTCAACTCCCCCGGGAGGGAGCGAGCTCTCGCGGCCGGGAGACATATATGCCCGGGGCCCCGGGGCCCTGGCTAGAATGTGGTTTGATATATGCCGGGATTCGGGAGCCCGGGCTTGGATATGGGAGGTGTCGGGACGACTTCCCCGGACTCGCTCTCGCCAGGGCGAAGCTGTCCGGGTTGTCGCTCCCCATCTGGTTGTGAAAATGTTGAGGTTGTTCTGGGCGCCACGTTCCTAGGCCCGCACTCGCCTTGGCGAGGCTGCCCTGGTTCGGGCTCCGCGGTGCCTGGTCCGGCAGGCGGATCCCGGGCCACGCCCTTATCGGGCAAGGGGCCCCGGGACCCGGGGGCCCAACTGGAATGTGGTTTGATATATGCCGGGATCCGGAGGCCTGGGCTTGGATATGGGATGTGTCGGGACGACCTTCCCGGACTCGCTCTCGCCTGGGCGAAGCTGTCCGGGTTATCGCTCCTAGTCTGGGTGCCGCGTCCCTAGGGTCGCACTCGCCTTGGCGAGGCTGCCCTGGTTCGGGCTCCTCGGAGTCGGGCCCAGGAGGCGGATCCCGGGCCCCGCGTTTGCCGGGAGAGGGGCTCTCGAGAACTAGCGCTGTGCTCTCCACTTGCGGGGTCACCGCTATGTAGAGTGACAGGGGCTCGTCTTGAGCCGGTGTCATGAGGACAGGGGGAGTTGTCAGACACCTCTTGAGCTTGTCAGTGTCTTGAACGGCCTCTTCCGTCCAAGTGTACTAACCTTGAGAAGCTCGAAGAGGGGGAGGGCACTCTACCCTAGCCTGGAGATGAAGCGGCCAAGTGCAGGCACGCACCCGGTCAGCTCTTGAGCAACCTTGAGCGAGCCGTCAATCCCCGGGCACCCGGGCCGGATGGTCCTCGGGGCCGACAGTAATCCGGGGGTCTGACCACTTCAGCCTCCGGGCGACGGCTGGGCTCGGTGCTGCGGCCAGCAACTCGCTCTTCATGTCTTTGAAGCCACGGCGTGAGGAGCGGGAATGCGCCCCACCATCGAGGATGGCGAGGGCGTTCTCGGGTTCTTGGGACTCGAGAGGTTGCCCCGGATAGGGAGCGGGCTTCAGACCGTTGATCGTCCTGACCGTTGCCCCAAATCGGACCGTCCGAGCAGGGATCGGACCGTCCGAATCAGGGCGATCGGTCCATCCGCCCTAGGGTCGGACCATCCGAATCAGGGTGATCGGACCGTCCGCCTTAGGATCGGACCGTTCGAATCGCCCCGATTGGGCTTGGCCTACTACCGCTCCTGCCGGAACTTCTTGATCTGTTCGGCCAAGTTCTGGACGGCACGGCACTCCGTGAGGTCGTGCGAGTCCGTCCCGTGGACGGTGCACCACTTCCGGGCCGTCACTGGCGGAGGCGGCGCACGTGCGGCCCCTTGCCGCTTGCTGCTGTTGTCGTCCCCGCGGGCGTCGCCGGCCCGGGGGGCGCCCACAACAGCCAAGGTGAATTTCTCGGCGGCCGCCTTGTCCTTCTGGTGCTTCCTCCTGTTCCGACGCGACGCGGAGCGTGAGGACGCGCCGTCCTCTTCAGGGGCCTCGTCAGGGGCCTCGGGGCGTGGCCTGTTCCATGCCCGGGCCTCCTCCTTGTGGGAGCAGAGGTCGGCGAGGCTGAACAGCTCGGCGGCGGTCTGGACTTCGCGAGTGCCCAGCTTCTCGAGCATGCGCTTGTCGTGCAAGCCCGAGCGAAAAGCGTGGATGACCGCGTGAGGAGCAATGTGGGGGATAGTGTTGCGGACCTGGCTGAAGCGCTGCAAGAAGTGCCTCAGCGACTCGTCCCTGCCGTGTCGTAGGGCGTGGAGGTCCGCCTCGGTACCAGGGCGTGGGAAGGTACCCTGGAAGTTTGCCACGAACTGGTGGCAGAGATCCTCCCACGAGTAGATGGAACCTTCGGGGAGGTTCATCATCCAGGAGCGAGCCTGGGCCTTGAGAGCGACGGGGAAAAAGTTCACCATCACCTTCTCATCGCCGCCGGCCGCCTGGATGGCGGTGGTGTATATCTGTAGGAACTCCGTGGGGTCGACGGAGCCGTCATACTTCTCCGGCAAGCTGGGCCGGAACCTGGCCGGCCAGCGCACCTGCCGGAGGCCTGGGGAGAGCGCCAGGCAAACCGAGCCGTATTGAACGGGCTCGGGCGACGAGCGACGGTTTCCCGCCGGTAGGTTGGAGCTGGAGGCCTGGGCCTCGAGACGTGCGACGGCATCCGCGCGCCGTTCGTGTTGTCGCTCCAAAGTGACCCGGGCATCCTCGTGGGACCGCATCCGGTTCAGCCGGTCATGGAGGTCGCCATGGCCATTCTTGGCCGGAGGCGTGGCGCGAGGCGCCGTGCTCCGGGCCTGGTTCCACTTCGGGGCGAGGGGCCGGCCCGTGCTAGACGCCGCGCGGTCGGCACTCCCGGCCCCTGCACTGCTGTTGGCAGTGACCTGGCGATGGGCCGTGCCCACAAGGTCGGTGACTTCGTTAAGCCACCGCCGCTCTCGGCCTCCGCCCCCGGTAAAAGCCGGAGGGTGGCGCAGGAGGGCTTCCGCCGCAAGGAGGGCTCCTTGTGGCGTCGCTGACTGAATGTCGGGATGGCGGCGCGCTGCGGAGCGGCGCGTCCGCTCGTGCCTCATAGATGAGGCCGCGGCGGACCCAGCGGGACACTTGCCGGCTCCCTCCGCAAGGGAAGGTGCCGAGGCCGCACAACCAGGCCGCCGCTGGGCGAACTCGGCCCGCAGGGCGCGTGCCGCACACACCCAGGAAGACGAGGAGGGGAAGTGTGGCGGGCTCGCCACAGGGCTAGCGTCGCCCGGCGGGGTGAAGCCGCGGGACTCCTCGTCAGAGTCCCGCGGACGATGGCCTCCTGCCATGGAGTGCGCCGGTGTTGGGGACGCCGGCGTATCACCTGAAAAGGAAACTCCCCCTACCTGGCGCGCCAGCTATCGGAGAATGAAACTCCAATGGCGGGAAGTCTGGGGACCCCCCTTTGAGGTTCGGCCAGGGGAGCTGTTCTCAGGTCGAATGCGGCGTCCGGTGGACGACGGATGGCACACAAGGGAGACAGGAAGAGGTAGACAGGTTTGGGCTGCACGGAGGCGTAATACCCTACTCCTGTGTGTGTTTGTTATGTGGAAGATATGGATGTGGTATGCTGTTACAAGGAGTTCCCGAGGGCGCAGGAGCTAGCGCGAGCTCCGGAACGAACTAGAGCCACTCGGGAAGCTCTACCCAAGCTAACTAAGTTGTGGAAGAAGCTCTTCAGGTTGTCTCCATTGTCTAAGAAGCTCTCTGTCAGTCTCGCCCGAGAGAAGCTGTGAGTTGTCTAAAGCCGGAGCCGGGGTCCTAAGCCTGAGGCATGGATCCTCCTTTTATCGTGTAAGGGGAGTCCATAGTGCCGAGATACATGAGAAAGCTAACTACGATCTGTCCTTGTCGCACGCACGCCGCCGCCTACCGCACAGCGCTGGAGGAACGTCCAGTCGCCCACGCCCGCCTGCTGAGCCCACGCCGGAGTAGGTCTGCTGCAGGAGGCTAAGTCATCGAGACGTGAGGATGTGACGGCGCACGCCGTCGCTGCCGAAGTCAAAAGGTCTCTGACTGCACGTCTTGCTGCAGGCGGCTGGTCTGGTCGTGTTGTCCACGGGGGGCCATCATGAGACGCCCACGCGTGGCAGAGCAGGCAACAGGGGAGACAGGCCCTATCGCCTCGTCATTAATGCTGGTAGTTGGAGAGTTGGTCCGCTCGAGTCAACCTCGTGCCCGGGGTAGAGAGCTCATCGAGCCCTCCACGCACATAGGGCGCCGAGCTCCTCAGGGACGGAAGCAGTGAGTCCCGGGCTCGGGGAGCGCGCCTCGGGGCCGGGAATGTCCAAGTAATGTGCCCTGGGGACGCAACCCGGGGCTGGAGCTATGGGTCCCGGGACCGGGAGGCGAGGCCCGGGCATGGGGAGGTCCCCGGGATGCGGGGCCCGAGGAGGTGGTTCCCGGGTCCGGGCGCCGAGTACCGGGCACGGGATGGTCCCCGGGATGCGGAGCCCAAGGAGGTGGCTCCCGGGTCAGGGCGCCGAGTCCTGGGCATGGGAAGGTTGCGAGCCGTCGTCGTGACTCGCCTGGGGAGTGCGCACCCGGGCCAAGGCAGTGCCCGTGCCCAGGTTACTTTAGCGGGAAAGCGGCCGTAGCCAGCCTTCTCTTGCGTAGAATGTGGGCCCCGGAGTAGCTGACGTGGTAGAAGACCCACGCGACCCCAGGGTACATGGGACCCCTTGTCCCGTTTCGCCGACAAATGCTGTAAGCTCTGCTGTGGGCGCTCTGAAAGCCCACCATGTGCATACAGTATCCGATCTCTGGATCAGTAGTCAGATATACACATAGTCATCGGTGATACAAACTCAGAGTATATTAATTACATAACAGAGTACATATATATATATTACAAAGGATTTTCCATCCAGGACAGGCCCCAGATGGACAAAAGCACTGACAGGGTAAACTAACGAGATACAGCGCAGACAGGGCGGAAGCAGGGGAAAAACTACTCAGCAAAAAGGACACAACTACACCACAGGCTTGGTTGGGAACTAGGCTCGAAACCTCAGAAGTCCTCGTAGTCGGCTTGGTCTTGGAGGAACTCAGCAGCAGTCGGGTCTTCGTCTTCTTCTTCAAAGCCTAATAAATATATATATAAACAAGGGTGAGTACTTTCGTACTTAGCAAGCCGGGAAGATGTGCCATGTCGGTTGGATAAAGGGGCCAAGAGTCTTATTTGCAAAAACAGCCTTTAGAAACATCTTTACTTGTCAAAGTACTAGTGTGTCAAACTTTTAGTTGCCGGAAAGAGGCTCATGCCTCGATCCATTCCGCAAGTTGCTTTTCAACAACTCACCACATATAGTTACTGAATCATGTATTTCCATTTTCAACTTCTAGCAATCAACCAAGTGATTTCTCGACTTAGTCATCACCCGAGTGGCTTCGACCACTCATAGGTCTGTTTTATTCTTTCCCGAGTGGCTACAACCACCCGTTGACCCTGAGACTCGGCTACAACCAAATCTTAGCTATCTCTTTTAGCAATTTCCGGCTACAGCCGGTTATTAAATTATTTGCTACATTGGCTACAACCAATTAGCTCAAACTTGCTGCCCTGGCTACAACCCGAGAGCCTGCTCTTTATCCTCCTCTAGCTACAACCCGAAGACTTATCTCCTGTTTAACTCTTCACACACTTGCTTATGGTGCTTCAACACCCTGGGTCACACAGGCCTGTTTCTGGCCACACAGGCCTTCCATTTGCCACTCGACAAACTCTGGTCACGATTCCCTTCCCTTCAAACCATTTCACAAATCACTGGCAAACAAATCTACGCTATGGGAATCACCTTACATCGCCCTTAACCGTGGGCACGGCTGTTCGAACAGTTCAGCTAAACTCTGCAGAGGGTGCACGCTTTACCCAAACGACACAAAACTTACACCGAGTACTGGCCTGTACCGGAAGTTTGTGACAAGGCCATTTCCAAAGCCAGTCTAGGGTTACCCAATGCCAGCAGAAGGATCCACACAGGATCAATGCTTCAGGTCGGCTCCAACCACCATCAACACCAGGGCCCACGAGCCACAACTCAGATGAGTCCACTCCAGCCGGCACCAAACTTCCCCAAACCTACAATTTACTCGGCCAGGGGTAGCCCATACTATCTCGTTTGGTCGCACTGTAAAATGCTCGGATGCAATTCTCAAAGGAAACGGTCCTTATCGATAATACATAGCCAGGCCACACAGGCACTGTCTCTGTACACCAAGGCTTTCACAAACTTTTCATTTTCTTCTCAAAACACTCCAATACGCAGGGTACCGGGTTTTCCAAACATTTGAGTAAAACCATTGTTTCCCAAATGACAATACAAACGCTGCAGGGCTAAGCTATTCTACTCGGCAATCATATCCCAGGGATATAATGCCAACATGCCATTTGTGGGGCTATCAAGAAGGAGGAATATATCAATGTCCTACCAAAATAAGTGCGACTACTGGGAAGGTTCGTCGGTTGCGCTTGCAAACTGAGGCCAATCAATTTAAAGTGTAAGCTAAGCATGCATATTTTGCAAACAACATAATTTTGCACATATAGGAGACAATATGATCACAGGGGCTTGCCTTGCTCCAGCGGGAGATCTTCCACGGCGAAGACGGCTTCGGGATCGTCCACCGGTTCAGGATCTGAACAGGCAGAAAAGATAGTTACCAACAAGCTGGAAAGAGATAAAACACTAAGAAAAGAACATCACGGCAGTCAGCTGTAGAAAAGGAAGCAGTCGGCTAAGGATGGATGGCAATCGGATGAAGGTCTATCATAGACGGCTGGATGGGGTAACAAGGCTCACCAGTTAGGAACTCCGGATGGTGGGCTCGACGATGAGCGGCGACAGGGGAGCTCGGGAAGCAGAAACGGCTCCGAGGGCTGGGGAGGAGGAAGATGATGGCTCAGCGGTGAAGTTGGCGATGGCGGTTTGGCAGAGATGGCTGGATTGCAAAACAGAGGAAAGAAGAGGCATGGATGGCCTTTTACAGCTAGGTGCGAAGCTGGGGCATTGCGGTGCTGGGCGATGGGGGAAAAGGAGTCACGATAAGCTGACAAGGTCACAGCGAGTTGGCTGGGCGATGCGACGTCCAGGCAGGGTTTGACCTCAGGGTAGGGTGTGGCCGATGGAGTTGGTATGCACTGTAGCGGCGATGAGACACTCAGGTCGTGGCAGGGGCGGGTTGGTGGCACTTGGCAGACAGAGCCTCTGACTAACCGTTGGTCCAAGCGGGTTTTTGAGGTACAACGGCTATTATCCACTGGTCCGATCGGGGCTGCGGGCAGGTGAAAGCTGGATTAGGTCACCACTTCGGCAATTGGCGTCCAACGGGAGGAGCGATGAGTCAGCATGCCGGTTGACAAGGCAAGGTGTTGCGAGCTGGACCGGATTAGGGCAAGTCGGGGCGGCAAGACAGAACTGGTCGACAGGGTAGTCGGCAATGCAAGGGGTTACTCGGCGGCAAGGGTGGCCGAGTGAACAAGGTAAGAGGCAAAGTTCAGGAACTGAGTAGGAATCTACTCGGCATAAGGGGAAAAGCAGTCGGCTGGCCAGAGAGAGAAAAACTGGGGCACAGCTGAACGGGATTGGAGAGGAGTTAGAATTCAGAAAGCGAATCCCAACTGGGAAAGGAAAAAGCGGGTCGTTACATCTGCTTCCATGGTTGATCTTGTCAAAATGGTCTGTTTGCACGACCTTCATGAAACAGCACCACTTCCTAGTGTAAAAACATATCCACTAGTGGCTTTGATCTCATCAACATCAGAGATACAGTTGGAATCACTATATCCCTCCAATACCGACAGGTACCCAGTATAGTGAAGTCCAAGATTCATAGTACCCTTCAGATAGCGCATAACTCGCTCAAGCGCGCACCAGTGATCATCTCCCGGATTAGAGGTAAACCGGCTCAATTTGCTCACCGCAAAGGAGATATCTGGCCTAATTGCACTAGCTAGATACATAAGTGAGCCAATTATCTGGGATTACTCCAGCTGATTCCTAGTAATTCTTCTGTTTTTGCGAAGCAAAAGACTAGGACCATAAGGAGTCAGAGAAGGCTTGCTATCAATATAGCCAAAGCGGCTCAAGACCTTTTCCACATAATGAGATTGCAAGAGTGTAATTCCATCATCATCTCTGATTAGCTTAATGTTTAAGATAGCATCAGCTACTCCCAGATCTTTCATATCAAAGTTTTGAGACAATAATGATTTAACCTCATTAATCACCTCAAGGTTTGTCCCAAAGATTAGTTTTTCATCAACATATAAGCAAAGAATAACTCCCTCACCCCCACCATAGCGATAGTATACACACTTATCTGCCTCGTTGACTGCATAGCCCACAGAAGTTAGTGTTCTATCGAATTTCTCATGCCACTGCTTAGGAGCTTGTTTCAGATCATACAAAGATTTTAACAACTTTAGCACCTTGCCTTCTTGACCTTCTTCTACAAATCCATCAGGCTGCTCCATATAAATTTTCTCATCCAGCTCTCCATTAAGAAAAGCTGTCTTAACGTCCATCTGATAAACGAGAAGACCATGTGAGGCAGCCAAGGAGAGAAGTACGCGAATTGTGGTCAATCTAGCAACAGGTGAGTAAGTGTCAAAGAAATCTTTGCCTTCTTTTTGAGTATAGCCCTTGGCCACAAGCTGAGCCTTGTACTTTTCAATAGTACCGTCAGGCCTTAGCTTCTTCTTGAACACCTACTTGCAACCTATGGGTTTGCACCCATAGGGTAGCTCTGTCACCTCCCAAGTCCCGTTAGCGATAATGGAGTTCATTTCGCTACGAACAGCCTCCTTCCAGTAGTCAGCATCAGGAGATGCATAAGCTTCTGAAATTGACTTGGGAGTGTCATCCACAAGGTACACAGTGAAGTCATCACCAAAGGACTTAGCTATCCTTTGTCTCTTGCTCCTTCTAGGAGCTTCACTGTCATCCTCCTCAGCGAGATGTTTAAGTGTATGTTCAGTTTGTTCTGGTGGTGTGATTAAATTGGAAATTAAATCAGAAGATTGACTAGAAGTGCTATGTGTATCCTTCATTGGGAAAGTTTCCTCAAAAACCGTAGCATCACGAGACTCTAAAATTGTACCCATATTCATGTTAGGTACCTTAGATTTAACTATTAAAAATCTATAAGCAATGCTATGATGAGCATATCCCAGAAAGACACAGTTCACAGTCTTAAGTTCTAACTTGCGCTTTTTTGTTATTCGTACATTGACTTTCGCCAAGCACCCCCATGTACGCAAGTAAGAAAGTGATGGTTTTCTCCCAATCCATACCTCGTATGGTGTTTTATCCTTATTTCTGTTAGAAATTCTATTCAATACATGATTCGAGGTCAACAAAGCCTCCCGCCACCATGCCTTAGGTAATCCCACAGTGTCTAACATGGCATTCACCAAGTCAGTTAGCGTACGGTTCTTCCTTTCGGCAATCCCATTAGATTCGGGAGAATAGGAAGGTGTTCGCTCATGTATAATGCCATGTTCCTCACAGAATAAATCAAAAACATTAGAGAAATACTCTCCACCACGATCTGACCTAATTCTTTTTATCTTCCTGTCAAGTTGGTTTTCAACTTCTGCCTTATAAATTTAAAAATAGTCTAGGGCCTCATCTTTTATTTGCAACAAATACACATAACAGAATCTAGTTGCAAAAGTCATGAAATATTGTTTTCCACCCTTCGTCAACACCCCATTCATTTCACAAATATCTGAATGTAGGAGTTCTAGTGGTGCCAAGTTTCTCTCCTCGGCAGCCTTGTGGGGTTTGCGAGGTTGCTTTGATTGCACACAACTATGGCACTTAGAGCCTTTGACAATGGAAAAACTTGGAATTAAATTCAAACTGGAAAGCCGAGACATCAAACCAAAATTAACATGACATAAACGTGAATGCCAGATACTGGCATCATCATGCACACTGCCACAAATATGGTTCACAGACTTATTGTAGAAATCAGAAAGGGAAAAACGGAACAAGCCTCCGCACTCATAGCCTTTAGCAATAAAATATCCATATTTAAACACGACTACTTTATTAAACTCAAATACCAACTTAAATCCGTCTCTACATAAACGGGAACCACTAACGAGATTCTTGTCGATAGTAGGGACATGCTGCACGTTCTTCAGCTGCACGATCTTTTCCGAAGTAAACTTCAGATCTATCGTGCCAATACCATGAACAGAAGCATGTGACCCATTCCCCATTAGGATGGAGGAATCCCGGCTGGCCTGATAAGAGGAAAACAAAGATATGTCAGCACAGACATGAACATTAGCCCCGTATCAACCCACCAATTAGTAGACTGATTAACTGAGAGGACAGTAGGTAAATTACCATACCCGGTTCCATCTCCAGTATTGCCAATGGTGACATTGACAGACTTAGAGATCTGTCCTGTAGGTGCCTTCATGCCCTTACGTTGTGGACACTTCCTAGCAAGATGACCAGGCAAGCCACACACAAAGCAAGTTCTGACATCTTCCTCCTTGTTGTTGTTCCTCCTTTTCTTGAAGTTGGTGTTTTGTTGGGCTTTGATAAATTTCCCTTTATTATTCTTCTTTGTAGTCTTTTGCACCACATTGGCACTAGACTGTCCACTATCGCCTTTTGATGCAGCGTCCTTTGCCCGAGCTTTCTCCTCAACGTCAAGAGACGCAATTAACCCCTCAACGGAGTACTCCTATCTCTTGTGTTTGAGTGCAGTACCAAAACTCCTCCATGAAGAAGGTAGTTTTGCAATAATGCATGCAGCCATAAATTTATCGGGAAGAACGCACTTAAGGAGTTCGAGTTCCTTAGCAATGGTTTGTAGTTCATGAGCTTGTTCGACCACAGAACGGTTGTCAACCATGTTGAAGTCGTGAAACTGCTCCATGACGTACAAGTCATTGCTAGCATCAGTAGCACCGAATTTGGTATTCAGTGCATCCCATAACTCCTTAGTGTCGGTCATATGCATGTACACTTCGACCAGACGATCACCAAGAACGCTAAGAATGCATCCTACAAAGAGAGTAGTGGCTTCCTCAAATTCTTTTTACTGTTCAGCACAGAGAACTCCTTTGGGTTTGCCAATACTCACCCAGAAGCACTTCATAGCTGTCAGCCACAGAGTGACCCTGATCTGCCATCTCTTAAAGTGCACGCTGGTAAATTTATCTAGCCTCAGTGCATCGGCAAAACTAGCCATCGAAAAATCACAGTGCCTATAATAAGGTTTTTGGATTGTTGAGAATATAAGCACATGTAGATTTTGTTTATTCCATAAATAAATCATGACATCAATAGCACAAGTAAATAGAACCATATAATCTGACCTAAACATGTATATGACAGCAATTAACATAAATAGATCAAACACAGGAGACATAGTGTACGCGTACCTACAGCCTTGTTCTAGAGCAGACACGGGCGTACCTTGTTTTGGAGCAGACATAGGCGCAGCACGTATCACACGAACGACACGCGGCACCGGGTGATGATGACGACGCGAAGCGCCTGAACGTGAGGGAAGACGAGCCGTGATGGGCGTAAAGTAAGCAGCGCGCGTAGCGCTTCCCAAAAACCTTATTCGCCCTCTCCCAGTGCAAGACGTCGAAGGCGAGGGTTCCGGAGACCTGCTCTCCCAATCCACCAGTGCACGTTGACGAACGGGACGGAGTAGACGACGAACGACGGCTCAGAACAGAAGAGATGGCAAGCCCTAGACTGTTTTCGCATATGTTGCGAGGAGACAGTAGCTCGGTATTTATAGAGATACTAGGACGCGTGATCAGGACGCCCACACGATCTCTATCTCGTAACCGAACCGGATAAGCCGCGCGTATCTTATCCGGAGTCCGCTTATCAAATTATCCCTTATCCGGAGTCCGCTTATCAAATTATCCCGTGAGTTCTAAACAAACTCCAGATAAGTTGTTACGATTTGCAGCAAAACAGAACTGCAAAAAGAAGCTGCATCTGCGCAAGCATGACAAGCCAATTTTGGCTGACCATTCACGCGCATGTCATGTACGCGCGTCGCCTGGCCTGACCTGGCGTGGTGTGGCGTGGCGTGGCGAGGCGAGGCAAGCGAGCGCACGTGTGTGTTCCCCTAGTTCTCCCCACTATGCATGTCTCAAGTGGCTAGGAGAGATATCACCATAGTTCGGAAATGTCTATGACTAATCCATAGTTTTGGGCCTCTTGGCTCGCTGAGATCCATTTTTCGTAGGTAGAATTTGCCATAGATGTGGTCAACTTGGAGCATGATTGGATGACACTATTTTGTCGCAAGGAAATGAAGCATGTTATCGTTATGTTAGGTCCAACGAGTTTAAAAAGGAATCCTTAGCGCTCCTTCAAAACATTAGTGTTTTTTTTATTCCTATAGAAATATACTAATACTAGTATGAAAACCCATCCAGTCGAGCGTCTGTTAAGAGGCGGAACGTCGGATGCTGTCCCTCCATCCCTTATTTTCTCGTTGGCCCATCAGACTACGAAGCCAATTCTCGAACGCCTGCGCTGAGTGCGGGGAGGTCATGGTAGGCCCTGTCGACACGCAGGTACTTCGCATCCACCACTGGACCCGCCATGGATGGCCGCGGGGAGAGACACTGGCGGGTGCGGCGATTGGTGTGAACACAAGTCCGTAGTTCCGAGGTTCAGAAGTGTGGAAGTGGCAGAGGAGGAGGCAATGCCGAAGGGAAGGAGCATATTTTTTAGATAATGGGAATATATTATATTCCCAGTCTCTGCTATAGGACACACGGTTAATGAGTTTTTAATAAAATAAATAATAAAAAAGAGTGATAATATACATCACCAACTATCTTTAGATAGTAAAAAATAGGCGAAAGCTAATAGAATCATAAAGATTCTAACAAGTAAGTGTGTGTGTGTGTTACGCCACCCACAACAGAACAAGAGAATTCTAGCGGGTGTGATCTTAGAAAATCATTGAGTTTAGATCTGCCATTGTCTTGAGCCATATGGGGTTGATGTGCTTGGGCTTATTGTTGTATTATGGCCAGGTTGTGAGCGATTCCTTGTAGTATCTGGGTCTGAATGGTAAAAAGTTGGTGAAAATCCATTGGCAGGGGTTGGTTGCCATTTGCAGCTTGACTTGTTGGTCTAGGGTTGACGGTGGAATCATTTCCAGTATCCTGTGTAGCAGCCTGGTTGACTGGTGGATTTGGATTTCTTACCAGGACTGGGTCTTGTTCATAACCGAGGTGGTTGGGAACAGGGATCTGATGGTTGGTACGACGTGCCATCTGTTCTAGGTTGACTGAGATTAGAACGATTGGGGAACAGGAGTAAAGATGTAACCGAAAACACTAGATGAAAACAATTTTCGCAAGCCGAGGAAGAATAGTGGTGTGTCCCAGTCAGTAGGCCAACTCTTCCCACACCTGAACACAGACTACTGAGCAAAACACACATAGCACACTTCGCCACAACTCCTACTGAGCGGACAACGATACTAGGGTTAAACTATTACCGAAGACTATCTATTAACTCGCCAGGCAGAAGCACACCTTTCATCAATTGAGCATGATGTTAGGTGGTTTCCAGGGTGGAAGGCATAACACGAGACTAGATTCTAGATTTTGATGTAGGGAGGGGATACAGATGAAGATTTTTCACGAGTCTAGACCAAAAGGAAAACAACTCCTTAGTTTTTCACAAATAGCTTTGTATTCAAATATTGTCATCCTATCAGGGGGTTTCGGTCCTAGAGCCAACCTATGCTCTGATACCATCTCTGTCACACCCCGATCTGGCACCACCATACAACGACACCAAATAGGGTGTGCCGCAGGAAAAACAACGCGAATTGCTTCCCCGCGGAACCAGTCCCAGTACGCAGCGTTGGTATCCACGGAAATCAGATATGCATCATCGCAAACCTTAAATAATTAAATAGACATATACCTTAACTTGCAGCTTCGGAGCAAGTCGAAGACAGTAACGAACACATAGAGGCAGCGGTAGCAACAGAACAATGAACTAAGTCCCAACACATAGGCAATGGCTAAAAATAGGACGAAACCCTAGTCTTCACTTCACTGCAACTCTAGCTCCAGCTCCCGGCGGAGAACTATATATATAGAGCAAGAGTGAGTACTTACGTACTTAGCAAGCCAGGGGAACTTAGGTGGTTGTTGCAGACTTCAAGGAGAGGCTGGTTATTTTGCAATGAGCTTTATTTGAAACTCTTGTAAATCTACGGAGTGTGTGCTTCTCAACAATCAGGGCGAGGTGGAGTCTCGCCCGATCGGAGTGAAAATGTATCAATCTTTATTTCTCTGGTTTTCATAATCTCAAGTTCACATCAAACATGCTCCTAGAGCCAAAATATTTCTCCAGACTTCCCGAGTCCTGCTATCCTTGACAGCCCAGCCGACATCATCGGACGACACACGTCCTCGATGGCACATCATTCTCACAGTTCCCAAACCATTCACATATTTGTAAATAGGGTAAAAATGAAACTACGCTAAGGAATCACCTCACATCTGCCCATGACCGTGGGCACGGCAGTTCAAACTGTTTAGATCTTTGTAGAGGGGGTACACTTTACCCACATAACATGACTCACTCTAGGCACCAGTTCACACTGATCAGGCACGATCGGTGGCCTAAAGGTTTTCACGATAAGGCATTTCCTGAGCCATCCTAGGTCACCCCATGTTAACTGGAGGGGTCCGCGACCAACAACAGGGTAAGTCCTAGACCATGCTGTGCCAGGAACCCAGGAGGCCTTCCCCGACGCCCTTCCAGTGATCCACAGTCCAATGACACGCAAGGCGTCCCTGGGCGACTAGTTACTCAGCTAGGGGCTTTCCCATATCACCCATGTGGTTGTACTATCATATACTCGGATGAAATTCCGAACGAATCGGTCCTTAAAGCGACCACACAGGCATCACACATTGGACCGGCCTTGTGTCGCGAGTCCCTATTTTTAAAACTCATTTTTCTTATACAAGGCACTGACCCAGATGTCGGGTTTTTCCAAACGTTTTGTAATACCATATTTTACCCAAGAGGTTTCTCAAATTTTAAGTTTGAAGGTGACCATCGGTACTCACACAAGAGTGCACGAATACCAAGGCACGACAGAGATGGTTACAAGGGAACAGGGTATTTCCAATGTCAAGGAAGTATTTAAATGCAGTAAGTTTAGGAAGGTCCACCGCTCTGACTTGCAGACGGGACCACACAGATTAGTGCACGCCTATCGATGCAGGTTTCACAAATAAAATAATTTAAATTTCAATTATAGGCTCGATTAATCAAAGGTGACTTGCCTTGCTTTAAGTTTTTACGCGCCTCCGAGAAAATCTGCGAAATCCACTCCGAAACGATATTTCGATGGCAATTACTATGTGCAAACACTCAAAAATCTACAGAAAGACCAATAAAAAGACCCTATTTAGTACTACTAATAGTGCCATAAGATACATCTCAATTTTAGAAAATTATTGGAGTTGGAACATTGTCAATCGGAGTTACGGATCAAAAGTTATGAATTTTCGAAGTTTAAATGGATTTTTGGATGAAGGAAAAGGAGTTTATTGATTTTCTAGAGGGGAATATTCCCGGGATTGTTCCCACTGGGCCTCTATCAGATGGGAGCCACCGGCAGCCTGGCCCGCATGTCTGTGGGGGAGAGGAGGGGTGAGTTAGTGGGCTGTGGTCCGGGAGGCAAGATGGTGGCCCACAGATTGGTGACTCAAGGAGGGGTATCATTGGTGACTGGGGCCTAGTTGACAGTGGAATAGAGGGAAAGGCGCATAGTGTGGATTGGGTGGACCGAGGCGAGGTGGCCCACATGTCGGCAAGGGGTGGTCCACAGACTGAGTCCAGCACAGGGCGGAGCCATATGGCGGTGAGAGCTGTGAGTGGTGTGGCTTTGCTTGCGTGGGGCCACATGGCAGTGAGGGCGGCAAGGGGCATGTCTTGGCTCGTGCGGGGTAGTGAGGAGGCCACTGTGATCGACGGCCGATGGCGGTGCAAGGCGATCCAGCCAGCAGTGGCGTTCCAGCGTGAGCTACTGCACCGGCGGGAGAAGGGAAGCTAGGCGAAGTGATTGAGCGACTTAGATCCGCGAGGGAGTCCGAGGGTGACCAGAGAGAGGGACAAGAGGGGGAAGGGGTGTCCATGGCGGCTGCAGAGAGGAGACGAAGGCCTGTGGCCGTGGAGTCGGTTAGGGTGAGGTTCGAGGGCTTCTAGAAGGGCAGCGCGACGGGTTCGATGAGGGGGACAGCTATTGGTGGCGTGCGGGGCGCCAACGGTAACTGTTCTAGGGCACGGGGATCTATTCACTGGGCTAGCGCACAACGACTATGCCTAGGGGTTGTTCGAGAGCATCACAAGGAAAAAGTTTGCCACTGCGGAGAATAGGGGGCTCACCAACGGAGAACGGCCCATTGGCGGCAGCGTCGTGGCAAGGAGGAAGAGATCAGAGCTGAGGAGAAGCGGCGCGAGGAGGCGCTCAGCTCCGGGTTTGGCGAGTGGATGCGAGGCGCACGTTGGTGAGGCAGGGACTAGGCGGGGTGGCTCCGGCCGACGTTGAGTGAGTGGCCAGGTGATGCCGCGGCAGCGTGGCCGGCGTCAATGGCGACGAGGAGTCGGGTCCTCGCCTTCCAGAGAGGGCAAAGCTAAGGAGAAACAAGGGTGTCCGGGGGATTTTATAGGGGAGACGCATGGCTAGGTCGGTTCGGGACATGTTGGGGAATTCCCCGTGTTCAATAATGGAGGTGAGAGGGAATGGCGCCATGGCGCGGGATTATCATGCGGCGGAAATTTTTGGCCGACGGTGGAGATACAAGGGCGGCGGAGGTCCGTCAATCGGAGGGCGAGCGAGGCTCTTTTTGAGTGTGGAGCATGGACGGACAGAGGCCGGCGCAAGCGGGAAATGAGCGAGTGGAAGAGGGATTTGGGACGGGGATCATGCTGATGCGGTTCTCGGTCAAAAGGTGGAGAGGGAGTGGAAAAGAGGGGTGGTGTCGGTGGCCGTGTTTGTCCTCTGCTTGGCGGCTAGCGGCGTGTCCTGGCGGGGCCGGGCGGGGCTACGATGGTGTCGGGTGGCCATGGTGGCATTAGGCCCAATGGATTCCAGGCATGAGAGAGTGAGAGGAGCAGGGCCGAGGGAGGAAGACGACACTATTGAGGCGTGATCAGGTGGTGGCGAGCGGCACGGGGACACGTGGTGCGATCCGAAGGGCCGACGGCGTCCTTGCGGGCACATGTGCGGGTGGGTACAGGACGGAGGCCGACTGACAGGCGGGCCTGAGATATCGGTGGTCGGGGGCATTCCCTGGTGCCACGCGGTGATCATCCGAGGGGGCGCAAGGTTCACGCAGCATGCGGGTGAGCAAGGGAGGATCGACGGCAGGTGTTGCGAGTAGGGACACGTGGCGTGCATCTGGGGCGTGGAGCGGCCGAGCGCGTCTCACGCTGTGCTAGGCCGAGAGGGGGGAGTCGCGGCCCAAGAGGAATTGTGTTCCTTCACAATTTCCAGAGATTTAATTGCATGGGTTTTTGGGAGATTTGAAAAGGGGTTTGAATTCAAATTTTATATTTGAACTCAGGATAAATCAAGGAAATCAGTGGAAGGGTGTCCCAAGTGGAAAATGAATATTTTGGGACTAATTTTGCATTTTGACCCTCAAGGACTATTTGAGGGAGATACAATGGAGGGAAGGGGTTTGAATTCAAATTTAAATTTCTAATTTGAATTTGTGGGTGCTTGTATAGATTTTTGTGGAGATTTCAAGGAGGTCAATGATGGGGAGCTGGCATATATACACACATGTGTGTATAGGCATATATATGTATACATATGTGTATATATAAGAGGGAGAAGAAGGGGAGGGAGACACGTTGCTCATGCAAGTTGAGGTGGCTCCAACCTACAGTGGTCAAGGTGGGTCCCACATGTAAGGTAAATTTGTGTCACCCACTTTAAGCTAGGTTTTGACTATGGTTAGTGGGTCCATGTAGTGAATTCCTAGGGAGATGAGAGGGGTGTGGGTAGAGATCTTGGTGCTCTTGGGCTGTCTTGGAGGGTGAAACCAGTGAGTGGGCCCAGGGGTCTTGTGGGGTCCACATGGAAGTGAAGGATTGGGAGAGAGATCCTCTAGAAGCTAAGTGTGGAGAGATGTGCTAACTAGCTATCTTGCACCTGTGATTTCAACCTGTTGCAGTGGGTTTCCAGGGTTGGAAAAATTCATGTGTGAAGATGGATATGTACTCTACCAACATACCAAATTTCAAAGCTAGAGGCATTATAGTTTTAATGTGGCAAAAAGGTGAAATGGGCATTGTGACACAGTTTTCTGCAATGCAATCTATTCCCTAGGGCTTTGCTCTTATCATTTTATGTGTTTCTTTTGACAATTAAATCAAGCCAAATTTTCTGGTTGTAAGGTACATATTGTTACACCCTTTGGTAGGAGGGCACTGCAAGATCAGATTCTATCTTTATTTGGTGAAAATAAGAACTAATCAACTTATTTTAACTAGTCCTCCTAGTTTTGCTGATTTGAAGGATTTTATTGAAGTGCCAATTGAAATGGTGAAATCATATAAAATTTACAGTGGGTTAACTATGTTGGATAGTGTTTACAGGAATTTTTCCATGATTTTATGTTAAACCAATTATTTTTGGAAAATACTCAGGCTATACAAATGCATATGCATCCTATTATGAAAATGCACTTTAAGACCCAAAAAAATTTAAGGAAAGCATGCACATGAAATGGTAGTGAATTTGTTTATCTCCACACTTTATAACAAGTTTTATGTTTACACATTTAGGCCCTTTCCATTTTCTATTTTTGTAAAGAAATTCTTAAAAATCTTCATGCACCAACCCTTGATCATTTTAATTTAGTCAAAATTTTTATGCACAATTGAATATGTATTACTTCCATTTTCACTTGACCTAAGGAAGGTTTTAGGAATTTGTGGTATGGACTCCTATGCCGTGTTTTATATTCTCTTGTATTTTCACATTTTCACCTAGGGTGGGTTTTTGAGTAAATTAAAAATTTTAGTATAAAGGCTTTAGCATACTCCTTTTTGGGATTTACTCTAGTCAATCTACCTCTTAGTTTACTCCTTTAAAGAGAACCTAAGGATTTTGCCTTCGAGGGCCTTTTATTAATTTATTTCAGTTCAAATTTCGAAAGTTGAAATTTCGGTATGTTACAGCCGTTCCTGCCCAAACCCATGGCCGGTGGCCCACAACACCCCCCCCCCCACTTGGTGCGCGCTGTACTGGGCTGAAAGGCTGACAAGGCCTCAGCCCAAGTTATCGATTTTTCACAGAAAAGGCCTTGGATTTCCTCCAAATTGCAAAATAATCCCTGTAAATAATACTATTCACTACTATTTCAGGTTTAGCCCCTGAATTTTCTATAATTCCATAAAGGGCTAAAGAAATTGACATACCTTCTGTCAATTATGATATAGTCCTCAAATTATACATAAATTACACTATATTTTATTTGCCTCATGCAAATATATATTCCAGACCTATCGGTCTTCGAAAAATGCATATGCAAAATGTACATATGCAAATTTTGTTTTGGGCCCTTAGGTTCAATACAAATTATAGTGTTATTTAATTTACATACTGTAAATTATCATTCCAGACCCTATGAGTACTAGAAATTATGTAAATGTTCAAAGTAAATGTCCATAGACATTCCCAATAACATATACATATTTGGGGATTTATTTCCTAATTGCAACTGATTTATTTCTTGCAATGTTATTTACATATTATTCCATTAATTAAGTTCCAACAACTTAATTCAAATTGGATAATATGCAAAATATTAGTGATTACCTCCAGATACATATTGAAAATTTTCAATATCTTACGAGTATAACCCAAAATAATGTGGAGTCTAAGACATCTCTTAGCAACGAGTTATCTTGTCCACAATACATAATTTACACCATAATTGGTGTTTACATCACTGTTATACTCCATATATGAGGTTTCACCAATATTGTTATCGACCATATTTGAATATTTGCAATTTCTTTGATTTTGCAAAATTCAAAATTCAAATTCC
Source organism: Oryza meyeriana var. granulata (assembly GCA_003991445.1). Classification (NCBI taxonomy): domain Eukaryota; kingdom Viridiplantae; phylum Streptophyta; class Magnoliopsida; order Poales; family Poaceae; genus Oryza; species Oryza meyeriana. The sequence continues at coordinate 444,852 of RYFJ01000522.1, read as the reverse complement.
CCTTAATTGAGCTCTATGTGCTTAATTCTATTGGAATTTTACATGCAAAATCTTAATAGTACATACCTCCATGTTTACTGAAAATCACAAATATTATGTGGAGATTAAGGCATTTACTACAACTTTGTAGATTATGCTATTAGCAACAAGTTACCTTGGCTACCAATTAGGTGTTTACCAAAACAATGTGATTATTCGGTATTTATGAATATAACTCAAAACTATGGAGTCTAAGGCATCTACTACAAATTGCCGTAGACTATGCCATTAGCAACGAGTTCTCTTGTCCATATTGTTATATTCCAAAATTTTAAGATATACACCACAATGTGTTACAGGATACATCTTCTGTCCGCATATTTTGCATCATATTATAACATTACCATAGTATATTAATTTACTACTTATAAATTAATAAAATTTATGGTAAACTGTGGAAGCCATGGGCTCCGAATACCTCATGGAAGGCCTTGTGTCTACTCAGATAGAGGATGGGCCTAATTCTGTAATTAGGAATATGGTAGAACTCGGTACAATTACCTTGCATAACAAAGAAGAGGATATAATCCTAGTCGGGTATGATGTATTCCTAGAAGGAAATCCCTTGGTTGGAGTCCGACTGGGATTCCTACCATGTAACCTATCTCCTCGGTATATAAGGGGAGGCAGGGAGCCCCCTAAGGGTAGAAGAACAACTAGAAACAGATTAAGAACAGTCAATCTCACCAGAGAAAACCTCAAAGGCAGTACACAAACAACTGGAAGCAGGGTATTACCTCACTTTGAGGGCCTGAACCAGGATAAACTTGTCTCGTGTTCCTTTGCAATCCATCAAGTTTAGGTCTCGCGACTAGCACCGTATAATTATTGCCGATACAAAGCATCGACAGTTGGCGCGCCAGGTAGGGGCTTGTTGAGATCATCTTCATCAAGCCTGGTGGATCCAACCAATGGAGTCGATGGCGTCAAGTTCTTCGCCGGGCAAACAATCAGCTTTGGAAGCCTCGACTTCATCGCTGATAGACTCGGCGATCTCACCCAGTCGGCCTACTCAACGCTGTAGCCATCTTCGGCAATCTGCTGCGGCGATACCCAAGATCCATGAGTTTAGGGAAAACTCTTTTCCCGGTGTTTGACTCAGATTTAGCCTCGAGCTGGCTGAGATCGGGCTAAGGGAGGAGGAGATAGTCAATCTCCTGTTCGGACTAGGCAACGCTGCGGACATCTTCAATCCAAACCCGATGTGGCGAAACCAATCCCCTGGAGTTCAACTCGGATACGGCCTAGAGCCGCTCAAGATCGGATCTAGGGAGGTTAGAGTTGTGATCACACCATTGAATTACTCTGATTCCAACTCTCAGTCGGAGCAGTTCAGGAAGCTTTTCTCTACCACGCGAAGTATTTATGGCGTCCAAGGGCTCAACCCCCGCAGAAGACTTACGCCGACAACGCGATCAGCAAGATGAGGAGGCTCGGCGACTGCGTGAGAAAGAAGAAGAAGCACGACTCCTATAAGCCGGGCGTGAAGCTCGCAACGAAAACCTGCGCAAGGCAGGGCGGACTGCTCAACAAGAAATCCCGCAAACTTGAGTAGGCGACCACGACGTCTTCTTAACTCCACAGCAAAATGTTGTGGCTATTGCTACACTTCTGGATACCTTGCAATTCGGACCCGACTAGCAAGCTACCCCTACTATTGCAAGGATCAAGGCTATGATCACCGCTGCAGCATGTCAGCAACAACAGCAATCTGGGGACACACTCATACCGTCCAACAGAACACCCTCAGATGCTGCGACTTCGTCAGCCTCGACACGATGCCAAGTAGCTGGCTCTGGTCAGCATCGCTCCGAGTCCCATCATACGTCACCCGACAACCGCCACAACGATCAACGGCGTAATCATTACAACAAGCCATGGCAATCAGGACGCTCAGGGACGACTACGACAAGATCTTCGACAATACATCAACGCTCGACGCCGAGAACATGAGGAAGACGAACGTTACCGACTCGAAGATGAACATATGTGCTTTGGCCTCCATCATGAACGGTTTCATCGCCACAGTCGGAGTCGGAGCCCTCACCTTGACGACGGAGTCCCAGCATTCACCCATGAGCTGCAGCAAGTCAACTGGCCATCCGGTTTTAAGCCGACTGGAATAGAGAAGTACGATGGCAAGACCAACCTGGAGTCCTTGTTCGCACCAAAATCGGATATGGTCTGGTTTGATGCGGTTAAACACGCGAAGGCCTAGGAGATTTGCTTAACTCCAGTGCAGGTCCTCATCCAATCGCCCCCTTTTTTCCGCTTCGTGACCTAGATAGATCCAATCTGCCATGTCTCTTACCCGTTCTTCATTGTGTTCTTGTTCACTGTAGAACCTTAGAGGCTAGATTCTAATCCCAGCCATAGAGAATCCAGATTTCTTCTATCTTGGCCCCATGGGTAGCGAAGACCCCACAGATTTCATCAACGCTGAAACCCAGCGCATCCCATTCAAGAATTCCTCCATGCTAGCCAGCGATTGGACAAACAGCTTCAGATCATGGCCAAGCAAGCTCCCTGGTTGGAGGAATTGGTACCGTAGAGTATCAGCTACGAAGAAGACACTGTGGGATGAAACAGAAATCGGCCACTGCATCAACCTATCCCTGGCCAAGATGGAGAAGATCGAGCCTCTGCTCGCATCGGCCTTATACTTCTGGTCGGATGCCCTTAACGCTTTTTTGTTTGGACAAGGGCCGATAACCCCAACCTTGATGGATGTGACTATGTTCACCTGCCTCAACACCACAAGTTACATCAACCCGTCCAACCTCCGGATCAAGCCCACCCATCGGTTGCAAACAAAGAACATCGACGGCTGGTCCAAATACATAGCGATCCACAACAAGACAATTGGACCGGTTGGTGATCAAGAACATGTTGCCTTTCTGAACCTGTGGTTAGAGCGGTTCATTTTTGGTGGCTCAACACTCGGCCCGACAACAAACACGCAATGCTTGGCAGAATCATTAGCTGATCACAGACAGATTCCATTGGGGGCAATATCTTCTTGGCGCCACATATCAGCTTCTTCACCAAGTGGCGACCAAGCTATCGGCTGGCCAGCCCGTCGAACACATCGGTGGTCCTTGGTGGTTCATCCAACTCTAGCTTAACGTATATACCTCCAAGGCTGTCACTGTGCCCTCCTTCCTTGATCTAACTTTCCCAGTCGACTACCCTGAGGAAGGAGAACCCAGCCGACGCCGATGTATTTCCATGGGCGAAGCAGCATCGGCTGTTTCTAGCAGCAAAATGACCTACGACGGACTCAGCCAGTGGTTCAAGTGCTTCTACTACGGCTTTACCAAGGAAGCCACTGTCTGGTTCGCCTATGATGACGCAGCGTCATTCGCGCTGCCCTTCAAATTCAACCCTCTCAATGCTCTGGCCGATGAAGAATCCAAGGCCATATTTCTATCGGCCATCACCCCAAGTCTTCTACCAACTGGATTTTCTCTCTGGGCCAATTGCAACAACCATCATACGAATTCTATCATCCATCGGTCGACTCTCGCCAATTGGGCTTTGGCCAGCTCCCAATCGGCCTTTTTTCATCAACAAACTTCAAGCCAAGGGTGATGTAAATAGTGCTTTGGAATACGATCGTCTGTGGATGCTGGCGGATTCCCTGCCCCTAGGTGAGGCCACTGCTTTAGAGCCATGCACCGCAAATACCAGGCTTTTTGTCCGATGGTGGTCGGAATGGAAAAAACATTTGTTCAACCTATCGGCCGCACAATACTGCTCCTGCCTTAACCCCGACTACATCGAATCCGATGAAGAGGTAATAATTCTTTTATGCTTTAACCATCTCTGATCATATTATTCATATCCTCGTCATCTCGTAGGGCGGCGACACAGAAGCACCAACCACAAGCCTCAGCGGGAGGCCGATCATCTATCAACCACCATCGGCCGATCCCAACCTAGGACGCGGTGCCCCTTCTCCATCATCAATCCTCACGGCGCCGTGGCCAACAGGTCAAAAACGTAAGAAACTAGCATCTCGTCCGGCTCAGAAGAAGCAGAAGATTATAGCTGATGTGATGACTACTGCCCCAGCCATCCAAACACCCATTCCAGCAACATCGGTTCCCTCTCCCACATAGTTATGCGCTGATTCTTGATATCATCTGTCCTTATTTCTTCCCTTTTTACATATTATCAAACTTTTGTTAGCTCGAGTCATCAGCTCCTGAAGCCCAACCTTCATCCAATATCCCTACGAGCATCGAGCCAATGGCCTCTCCAGCTATTCCATCTCCGGTGCCCAGCCCCCAAGCTAGCATTGAGATCGCTCCTACCATGCCCACATCTAACGTTGGCCAACCCGAAGCATAAACCATTCAACCAGCCGATGTCGATGTCGCCCAACCAGCAACCGCAGATGTCTTGCCTCAGGTAACTTTGTCCCACATTTGTACTGATTTATTTTCTCTCATCACTTATTTATTCACCAATGCAGATTTGCAGTCCTTGGCCGATCTTTTCTCTTTTGACATCGGCAAATATTTGGAGACTGATGACGAAGCAGTCACCAGTGCATCGACCAAGCCATCTTTCCCAGCCAACGTGCGCGAGCAATTACTGGATATCATCCGTCGGTGGGAAATCCCAATTGATGCACTAGTAGAAGACTACGGACCAATCCGGGCAAGATTCACTGAAATCGAACATCACCTGCCCGAAGAGCTCATTGATGCCTTAACTCCTACCGCCTATCTAGAATCTCACAAGTTCCAACTCATTAAGACAAGGCAACGCATAGCCGATCACGCCGAACAAAAGAACCTGAGTCAAAGTATCCAAGACAATCGGCTATCCGCTTAGACCGAGAAGACTAAACTTGATGAGATGGTAGCCGCCCCACTAGAAATCTAGGCAAAGATCGATCAATTGAAGAAAAATGAAGCCGATCTGGTGGCAAAGCTCGAGAGAACACGCAGTGACATTGAAGCCACATAATCTCAGCTCATCGGCTTACCACAGGCGGTTCAAGAGCAAGAGACCAAAGTCGTAGCAGCAGTGCATCGAGCTATCAATCGGTGCAAGAGCTTAAAAGCCATCCCAGGCTCCGACGAAGAAGATATCCGTATTATCGATGAGATCGATAGAATTCGCCTGCGCGCGATTGAAACAATTCAGAAACTTTTGTAATATCCTAACACTTGTGATTGTGGCGTTATTGCTCAAAACATCTGATGCCATTGTGAAACTCATCTTTTGCTGTAATATAATGTGATCAGCCCTGTTGCTTTCTTCTCAACGCATCTTGTTTTTCCTTAGTTTGTTTTCCTTTTGTTTTTTTTCTAAAGGCGATATCAACTGATATTAGCTATCTCCAGGTGATGTAACATATAATATCAGCTTTTGTATTTTGAACTGTGTAGAAATCGACGACAATTAGCCGATTTAGGAATCGATCCAAATGCTAGGACAATATTTCTTGAGATATTTTTCATTGAGCGCTTTAGCAAATTCTTCACCTTCAAGATTTTCCAATATATAAGCATTACCAGGCACACAACGATTGATCCGATAGGGCCCTTCCCAATTCGGCAACCACTTTCCAAACCTATTATCTCTGGACCCGATCGGCAAAACTAATTTCTAGACCAAATCTCCCTCAACAAATGATTTAGTCATCACTTTCTTATTATAATGCCTGGCCACCCCAGCTTTATTTTCTTTAATCCTCTCAAGCGCCCTCAGCCGATTCTGAGCCAACTCTTCAAGTTCATCTGTTATCATGTTATAATAATCATCAGCTGTTAGCTGATTCTGCAAGGAAATCCTCCTAGAGCCGATGTTAGTCTCCCAAGGCAATACTGCTTCATGTCCATAAACTAACTAATAGGGCGGCACTCGAGTAGATCCATGACATGCCATCTGATATGCCCATAATGAATCAGCTAGTGATGTATGCCATCTTCGTGGCTGCTCATCAATCTTGCACTTGATCAACTTGATTAGACTTTTATTTGAAGCTTCTGCTTGTCCATTGGCTTGAGCATAGTAAGGTGATGGATTCAATAACTTAATCCCCATGCTGGCAGCAAATTGTTGAAACTTATCGGACACAAAAATAGATCTCTGATCGGTAGTTATAGTCTGAGGAATTCCAAATTGATAAATTATATGCTCTTTTACAAATTCAATCGCATCCTTAGATGTAACCTTCTTTAAAGGAATTGCTTCTACCCACTTGGTAAAATAATCTGTTGCCGCCAATATGAATTTATGCCCTTTACTTGATGGAGGATAAATCTGGCTGATCATGTCAATTCCCCATCCTTTGAACGGCCATGGCTTGATAATCGGATTCATAGCTGATGCTGGTGCTCGTTGTACATTTCCAAACTTTTGACAATCTTGATACTCTTTATAATACCTGAAGCAATCTTCCAGCATTGTCGGCCAAAAATACCCAATTCTTCTCAATAACCATTTCATCTTGTAAGCTGATTGATGAGTTCCACAAACACCTTCATGCACCTTGCACATAACCACTTTGGCTTCTTCTAAATCCAGGCATCTCAATAAAACTCCTTCAATGGTCTGATAATATAATTCCCCATCAAGCAACACATATTTGGTTGCTTTGTACCGAAGTTTTCTAGAAACCAATTGTGATGGATTTTGCAAATAGTTGATAATTTCTCGCCTCCAATCATCGGCCTTAACATGAACATCAATATCGGCTATTTCAACCTCAACCCGTCCATTCAGCCGATAACCCGAAGCAATTTGAGCAAGATCATTAGCTTCCAAATTTTGCTCCCTAGGAACATGATCCAATGATACCATCTTAAAATCCTTCAATAAATGCTGACATTCTTCATAATACAATCTCAAAATGTCATCGTTGCACTCATATTCCCCAGATAATTGCTTGATTACTAACAACGAATCTCCAATAATTTCTACAATATCGGCTCCAATTTCCTTCAAAAGTTGAAGTCTTTTGAGTACCGCCTCGTACTCCACTTGATTATTAGTATGATAGGGTTTAATTGTAAAAGCAAACTCAAAACTTGCCCCCCTAGGCGATACGATCACCAAGCCGATACCAGATCCATGCTTACAAACTGATCCATCAAAGAATAACATCCAAGGAATCGGTTCCACATATTTTTCATGATTTCCTCTATGCTGTACAATGAAATCGGCCACTGCTTGTCCTTTGATTGCTTTAGCCGATTCATACCTTAAGTCGAACTTTGTTAAAGCAAAAATCCATTTACCAACTCGTCCTTTTAAGACTAAAGCCGATAACATATATTTCACCACATCGGCCTTGCAAACCACTGCGCATTCAGCTGATAAAAGATAATGCCTTAACTTTGTGCATGAGAAATATAAACAAAGACATAACTTCTCTACCGCATGATATCTTGTTTCAGCATCTAAAAACCTTCTGCTAAGATAAAACACAACTCGCTCCTTTCCTTCAAATTCCTATATTAGAACAGACCTGATAGATTTCTCATCGGCTGACAAATACAATTTGAAAGGCATTCCTCTCTACGGTGGAATCAAAACTGGTGGAGAACTCGGATAATTTTTAATTTCATCAAAAGCCCTTTGCTGTTCCGTCCCCCACACAAACTCTTGATCGGCTTTCAGCTTCAATAATGGAGTAAATGGCTCAATTCTTCCTGACAAATTTGAAATAAATCTTCTTACAAAATTAATCTTGCCGATCAATGACTGTAGTTCTGTCTTACTGACTGGTGGTTCTATATTTTTGATAGCTCTAATGCTTCGCTGACTGATTTCAATTCCTCTTTCATGCACCATGAAGCCCAAAAATTGCCCAGCCGATACACCGAAAGCACACTTATTGGGATTCATCCTTACTCCATCTTTCTTAGCCCTCTCCAATATTTTCCGCAAATCAGCTATATGGCCTTCAACACTTCTAGACTTAACCACCACGTCATCTATATAAATTTATACCAATAAGCCGATGAGGTCATGAAATATATAATTCATTGCTCTCTGATAAGTCGCACCGGCACTTTTTAACCCAAATGTCATTACAACCCACTCATACAAGCTGATAGCTCTAGGACATTGAAACACAGTTTTTGATATATCCTCTTCTGCCATAAAAATTTGATTATATCATGCATTGCCATCCATGAAGATAATAATCTTGTGGCCTGATGCTACATTTACCAATAAATCGGCTATCAGCATTGGGTATTCATCTTTAGGAGTGGCCTTATTTAAATCCCGGAAATCAATACATATTCTTAATTTCCCATTCTTCTTTTCTACTGGGACTATATTAGATACCCACTCAGCGTATCGGCACGGCCTTATAAAATTTGCATCATACAACCTCGTGATTTCTGCCTTGATTCCCTCATATAATTCTGCTTTAAATCTTCTCGGAGGTTGTTTGTATGGCCGATACCCTAGCTTAATAGGAAGCCAATGTTCAGTAATCGATCGGCTTAAACCTGGCATTTCATGATATTCCCAAGCAAAGCATTCCCGATACTCTTTTAATAACTTTATTAATTCTTCCCAAAATTCAGGACATAATCGTTTACTTATGTACGTCGGCCTTGGCCTATCTCCTAGGCCTATATCAACTTCTTCTAAATCATTGGCCGACGTAAACCCTTGTCCTAATTTTCCTTCAAAATCTTCTATAGTGCCCATCAGAGTAATAATTCTGAGCCGACTTGCCTGATCGGTTGTATTCCTTGGCCAGTAATTTTTAGGTAATCAGCCTCCCACACTTTTCCAGTCAAACAATTGACTCCATCATTTTCCCAGATCGGCAGATCGGTCATCGCAACGTTAGTCGATTGATCGGCTGGGATTAGCTTGACTTGATCTCCTTGCCATTGTATCAAACTTTGATGCATTGTAGAAGGCACGTAGCAATTTGCATGAATCCAATCTCTGCCAAGGAGTAAACTACATGATCCTTTTCCATCGATAACAAAAAATGTAGTAGGCAACGTTTTGCTCCCCACTGTCAATTCCACGTTTAAGACGCCTTTTGTTTCCGATGGGTTTTCGTCAAAGTTTTTTAATACCATATTTGTCTTGATCAGATCTACGGCAGTCTTTCCTAATTTCCAATATGTTGCATATGGCATTAGATTGAGAGCTGCTCCCCCATCAACTAACATCTTCGTCATCGGCTTTCCATCCACATAGCCCTTGATATATAATGACTTTAAATGCCGATGCCTAGATTCCTCAGGCTTATCAAACACGGCCTGATTGGGTTGCAGTATTAACTGGGCACAAACCTCTTCATCACCTTCTTCATCGGATGAAAATGCTTTATATTCCCTAGGCAAAAAGAACACCATATTCACTGGAGCCGATGACCTAGCTACATCCTCCTTGACGCGCCATACACGTCTAGTCTTCTTGGTACGATAATCGGCTTCCACATGATCTTTCTTTTGCTCTTGTTGCTCTCTGTGTCGTAACCGCTGTGCCCTTCTCTTCTAATTTTTTGTGAATATTCCACTAGGACACCATTGAGGGTTTTGGATTTGCGGTCCTCTATGTGATTCCTCATCATCACTTTCTTCAAAAAATTCTTCATGAATCAGCCCCAATCGGCTATGAACCGATGCTCGTTTTTTAAGCAGCCAATCCTGCGAAAATCCTTCATGCTCATAATTCTGAAATCTTGTATTATCGCACTCAGGATAGTTTCTGGTTGATGGCAATCTCATCCCTTGATCGCAACAAAATTGGAAGAACGGACAATCCCAATATGGATCATATCGACAATCCTTCTTGCCTGGTGACGCCCATTGTTCCTTCTCTTTGCTCTTCGAGTATTTCTCTATCAACTGTGATGAGGTAACCCTTAATTTTTTATAATCTTGATACTCTCCCTCATCGACTTGATTTCTTGGTGATCCCATATAAACCATGTTTACGGGGAATGGATGTCCATCAATCTTCATCGGCGTTTTGTCCTCAAACTTAATTCTCCCTTGTTCAACAGCCGATTGTATTTGTTGCCGAAAAGCCTTGCACTCGTTGGTATGATGTGATATTGTATTGTGCCATTTGAAATACTTCTTCTTTTTAAGCTCTTTAGCTGACGGGATCACGTGATTCGGCGGAAGTTGTATTTGTTTCTCCTGAAGTAACAAATCAAAAATCTTATCGGCCTTATTGATATCAAAGTCATATCTCTCCTCCTTGCCGATATTCTTTACCCACGGACATGATACGGATTTTTTGTTTTTAGCCCACTCTGCTAGTCCAACTTCAACATTAGATCCCCCATCGTCTTCTGAGTCCGATGGATATGTCTGTACTTGAGTAATTCTTCACTGCAATTTTTCCTTTCTGGCCTCTTAAAATCGGCTTTCATGAGCCGATACCTTTTGTACTAGGTGTGCTAGACTCTCAAACTCCTATGACAAAAACCTTTATTTGATTGGAGTCAACAAACCCTGAAACGCTAATTCAGCTAATTGCCCATCACTTAGACTCAAACTATAACATCAGCTCCTGACGTCACGAAACCGCTGAATATATTCTGGAACTGATTCATCTGGCTTGTATCTTACCGATGTTAAATCTGTCAAAAGCATTTCATGGATCCTAGCAAAGAAATATTTGTGAAATTGCTTTTCTAGATAGGCCCAAACCCGAATTAAATTTGGTGGTAATGAGGAAAACCACGTGAAAGCCGATCCAGACAATGATAGAGGGAAAAATCTAACCCTCAAGGCTTCTTCAGCCGATGCTTCTCCTCATTGGGCTAAAAATCGGCTGATGTGTTCCACTGTAGATTTGTTATCTTGCCTTGAGAATTTGGAGAAATCAGGTTTTCTGTATTGGTGTGGCAATGAAACTCTATCAAACCAATCAGGATACAGATGTTGATACATGAATGTTTGTTCCTTCGGTTTTAGACCAAATTGCTCTCTCATCACCTCTGCAATTCTTGCTGTCCATTCTTTTTCTCTTGGATTTTCTATGCGATATTGCGGAGGTGGAGTCAGCTGCTGTTAACGCCAAAATTTGGTAAGGACCTGTATCATATTCGGTCAAGAGGACGGTTGCAGTCGGATAATGGAAATTGATCCAAGAAGCAGACCGAGTCTGAGAAGGAGCCGTGAAGACCGCGCGTGGCAGTTAATTACTATAGTTATTAGGAAAAGGTTTATCTCTTTTAGGAAACCTGACCTCGTGTCCGGTCAGGTCTCATTAGCGCTTTCTGTTATAGATAGAAAATCATATGTCGTGTCCTATAAGGACTCATGTAACTCGGGGTATATATACGTATGCCCGGGGATCTTGTAATCTATCACAACGATCAATACAAATTCGGCGCATCGCCACCCCTTCGACGGGATCCTGCTTCTCGAGCCGGGCTGCATCGGTTAGGTCCGAACTCCTGCGAGAGGGTAAGTCTCGTCACACCGACTACCAATCGGCTAGGACTTCCTCGGTTAGGTCCGATATTCTAGTCGGTTTATGGTAGTCGGCTTACCACGATATATTTACTTTATCTATGGCTGCATCAGTTCAGTTTGATCTCATAGATTGATTAGGTATATCACATCACGTGTGCACAGATTGTATCGACTTACTAGGAGCGATTTATCATCAGTTCGTGCTGCATCGGTTAGGTCCGACCTACTGAACTGCTAGTGATAAGTCGATCCCGCTAAGCCGATGCGTTGTGTGCAGGCGTTTTATCGGAGTGTATAGCCGGTAAGTTATTTTCATCACGATCGCATTATATCTATCGACTCATTGAGGCATTGTTATTATTGTCGGTCTGTGCTGCAACGGTTAGGTCCGATCTATTAGACTGACGATAATAGCTTTACTCTTAATAAGCCGATGGTGTTGTGCGATGGTGTTATCGGAGTGCTTAGCCGATAAGTTACCTGTTAAAGCTGACTACATTTATTCATTGTTTTATCCTGTGTTCGCTTTATTAAGCAGTCGGCTAGCTTATCAATTATTTATCATTTACGTTATTGCATATTTTATTATTTGTTCTTGCCTGTATTATTGTCACAATCGGCTAAGGGATAGCCGATGGGTTCATTCTGCCAACCCAAGCACAAGTACAAGCAGGTTCCCGGGCACGACCCCAGGTAAGGGCCCGGGCATGAGCCCGGGTAAGGACCAGTGCATGGGCCCGGACAGAGGACGAAGATCTTGGGAGCCGATATGAGCAAGGGCCCGGATGCAGGCATACCTTCATAATAATACCAGTAACACTAGATCATGATCAGCTAGGATCTGTTTGATTTATTCATGCATTATACTTGCTTATTTTATCTAGCTTATAGCCGGTTTTCGAATATCTCTTCGATGATCGGCTAGCATGATATTTGTTTATTATTACATTATTGTTCTTGCCGTCATCGGACCTGAGCCGATGTGTAAGTGCTACAGTGTGCATCGGCCATCGGCTGATGAAACGAGTCTAGATCGGCTTCCAGCCGATTGGCTCATTGATCTAACATTTTCTTCCTTGTCAATTACAGGGTCAAATTGACTGGCACGCCTACGAACCTCAAACTTTAGGACCTGCACTGGAGTGAAGCAAATCTCCCAGGCCTTCGCGTGTCACCCAGACGCCGAACCAAGACCCGGCGATTTTCGGCGTCAACACGCTTTTGGCACGCCTGGTGGGACACGAAGTTTTGAGCCCAACAAACATTGTTTCAATCAAGATTTCAACATGGCTGGAAAAGAAGTCAAGATGGACAACGTAATTCCGGTCACCATGGAAGATCTAACTGAAGAACAAAAACAGCAAGTTGAACAGACCATGACAAATTTCCAGAAGCTGTGTTTAGAATCCTTCAGTATGACAAGACAAGGGCCGATTCAGAAGTCTCAGTTTCCAAAACCAGTACTGGTAGGAGAATCGAGCCGCACACAACCTGAGAGTCCACCAATCAAGCCTTTACAGGAGATGGTCAACGAGGCTGTGCACCACGCACTCATCAATCAGTCAGGGGTCTTAGTAAATACATTGCATAACCTTATCAAGAAGACTGTTGATGGATCAATTGCTCAAGAGCCAACTCGGGGTCCTGTTTTTCTCCCACCGAAGATAGAGCCCGGCCAAATTAATTACAGCATTAGCAAGGATATACCAGAACACTTGTTCGCACAAAACCAGGCCGGGGGGCAACAGGATATCCCTCCTGGATATCATCGATCTATTTATTATGGGGGATACCAGCAGAACTATCCAGGAGGAGGAGCCGATCCAGGTACTTACCAGAGGGAGTATCACAGACAGAATCGGCAACCAACCCCGCCGATGCAGTATCAGCAGTATCAACAGGAGAATGCAAGAGAGGAAGATTTGTCGGCACGGGTTGAGGAAATAGTAAGGGAGCAGTTCGGGATCAAGCCCAAGGAGCAAGCGTTCATGTATCGGCACCCATATCCTGAGTGGTTTGACAGGGTTCCGTTGCCACACCGATACAGGGTCCCGGATTTCTCTAAGTTTTCAGGGCAGGACAACACATCTACAGTAGAACATGTCAGCCGATTTCTGGCGCAGTGCGGGGAAGCATCGGCTGAAGAGGCCCTAAGGGTTAGGTTTTTTCCCTTATCATTATCTGGATCGGCTTTTACATGGTTCTCCTCGTTACCGCCGAATTCTGTTCGGGGGTGGGCCGATCTGGAGAAACAGTTTCACAAATATTTCTTCGCTGGGATTCACGAGCTGAGACTGTCAGATTTAACATCGGTTAAGCAGCGACCAGATGAAACAGTACCGGAATACATTCAGCGATTTCGGGATATCAGAAGCCGGTGTTATAGTTTAAACCTGAGCGATGGGCATCTGGCCGATTTAGCTTTTCAGGGACTCTTGGCGCCAATCAGAGAAAGGTTTTCGTCTCAGGAGTTCGAATCTTTGTCGCACCTAGTACAGAAGGTGTCGGCTCATGAAAGCCGGTTTCAAGAGGCGAAAAAGGACAAGTACCAGAGGAGAGTTGCTCAAGTTCAGGTCTATTCAACGGATTCAGATGATGAGGAATCCGACGCTGAGGTTGGATTGGCGGAGTGGGCCAGAAACAAGAAGTCGGTATCATGCCCATGGGTCAAAGATATCGGCAAAGAGGAACGATATGATTTCGATGTGAGCAAAGCCGATAAGATCTTTGATTTGTTGTTGCAGGAAAAGCAAATACAATTGCCGCCAAACCACGTGATTCCATCAGCCGAAGAACTAAAGAAGAAGAAGTATTGCAAGTGGCACAACGCGATATCGCACCATACTAACGAGTGTAAGGTTTTTCGGCAACAAATTCAGCTGGCCGTCGAGCAAGGACGAATCAAGTTTGAAGATAAAAAACCAATGAAGATAGATGGGCACCCGTTCCCCGTAAACATGGTCTATGTGGAGTCATCGTCCAGAACTCAAGCCAATGAAGGAAAACGTCAGAGTAAATCGAGGATTACTTCATCAGGTATGATAGAGAAGTACTCAAGGTACGATGAACAGGGGGATGGACCGGAACAATATGATCCGCATTGGAACTGCCCGTTTTTTCGTTTCTGCTGGGATCAAGGGATGAGATTGCCATCAGCTGAAAATTGCCCCGAGTGCAGCGGTACAGGGAATCGGCATGATCGCCAGCAGGAGTGTTCGCGGGATCGGTCGCCTGGGAAAAGAACATCGGTTCATAGCCGATTGGGGCCGATCCATGAAGAGTTCTTTGAAGAAGATGAAGAGGAAGCGCATGGGAGACAAGTCCAGAATCCTCAGTGGTGTCCTAGCGGCATATTCACGAAGAATCAGAAGAGAAGGGCACAACGGCTACGACACCGGGAACAGCAAAAGGAGCAATACCAGGGTCAAGAGGAGGTTGATCATCGTCCCAAAAGGACTAGGCAAGTTTGGCAAGTGAAGAAGAAGGACGATGAGGACGTATCAGCACCGGTAAATATGGTGTTCTTTTTGCCTCGGGAGTATAAAGCGCTTTCATCAGATGAAGAAGGAGATGAGGAGGTTTTCGCTCAACTGACGCTGCAATCTGATCAAGCTATATTTGATAAACCTGAGAAGTCAGAGCATCGGCACTTAAAGCCGTTATACATCAAGGGATACGTAAATGGGAAGCCGATGACAAAGATGTTGGTCGATGGAGGAGCCGCGGTTAATCTCATGCCTCATGCTACGTTCCGGAAATTGGGGAAGACTACCGAAGACCTGATCAAGACAAATATGGTGCTAAAAGACTTCGGTGGGAATTCATCTGAAGCGAAAGGCGTATTAAACGTGGAGCTGACAGTAGGGAGTAAGACATTACCCACCACGTTTTTTGTGATTGACGGAAAGGGGTCGTATAGTTTGCTCCTCGGCAGGGACTGGATTCACGCGAACTGTTGCGTGCCTTCGACAATGCATCAAAGTCTAATACAGTGGCAGGGAGATCAAGTCGAGGTGGTGCAAGCAGATCGGTCGACCAATATTGCCATGACCGATCTACCAGTCTGGGAAGCCGACGGTGTTGACTGCTTATCTGGAAGAGTTTGGGAAGGAGATTACCTCAAGGTTACTAGTCAGGGGATACAGCCGATCCAGCAAGTCGGCTCTGAATTGTTGCTCTGATGGGCTCCATTGAAGACTTCGAGGGGAAATTGGGGCAAGGATTTACGTCGGCTGATGATTTGGAAGAGATTGATATAGGACCAGGAGATAGACCAAGGCCGACGTATATAAGCAAAAAATTAAGTCCTGAGCTACGAGAAGAATTGATAGCATTGTTGAAGGAGTATCGGGATTGTTTCGCCTGGGAATACCATGAGATGCCAGGATTAAGCCGATCAATTGTTGAACATCGGCTACCTATTAAACCAGGGTATCGGCCATTCAAGCAGGCTCCAAGGAGATTCAAGGCAGAATTATATGAACCGATCAAGGCGGAGATCACAAGGTTGTACGATGCCAAGTTCATAAGGCCATGCCGATATGCTGAGTGGGTTTCTAATATCGTCCCGGTAGAGAAGAAAAATGGAAAATTGAGGATATGTATTGATTTCCGGGATCTAAATAAAGCTACCCCCAAGGATGAGTACCCGATGCCGATAGCGGATTTGTTGGTGGATGCAGCGTCGGGCCACAAGATTATCAGTTTCATGGATGGCAATGCAGGATACAATCAGATTTTCATGGCCGAAGAGGATATACACAAGACTGCGTTCCGATGTCCTGGAGCTATCGGTTTGTATGAGTGGGTAGTAATGACTTTTGGATTGAAAAGTGCCGGTGCAACCTATCAAAGAGCAATGAATTATATATTTCATGATCTCATCGGTTTGTTGGTGGAAATTTACATTGATGATGTGGTGGTTAAATCTAAAAGTGGGGAAAGCCATATAGCCGATTTACGAAGAATGCTGGAGAGGGCCAAGAAATACGGACTAAGAATGAATCCCAATAAGTGTGCTTTTGGTGTATCGGCTGGGCAATTTCTGGGTTTTATGGTTCATGAGCGAGGAATTGAAGTTAGTCAGCGAAGTATCAGAGCCATTAAGACCACAGAGCCACCAAGCGATAAGACGGAGTTGCAATCGTTGATCGGCAAGATTAATTTTGTAAGGAGGTTCATATCAAATTTATCAGGGAAAATTGAGTCTTTCACACCGTTGTTGAAGTTGAAAGCCGATCAAGAATTTGTGTGGGGGGCAGCGCAGCAGAAGGCGTTTGACGAGATCAAGAATTATCTTAGTTCCCCGCCTGTGTTGATTCCGCCGCAGGAAGGAGTGCCGTTCAGATTATACTTGTCGGCCGATGAGAAGTCCATCGGTTCTGTTTTGATCCAGGAGTTTGAAGGTAAAGAGCGAGTTGTGTTCTATCTAAGTAGGAGACTTTTGGATGCTGAGACGAGATATCCAGCGGTGGAGAAGTTATGCTTGTGTTTATATTTCTCGTGTACAAAGTTAAGGCATTACATCCTATCGGCTGAGTGTACAGTAGTTTGCCAGGCCGATGTGGTCAAATATATGTTGTCGGCTCCAGTCTTAAAAAGGCGAGTTGGCAAGTGGATTTTTGCCTTGACAGAGTTTGACTTGAGGTACGAATCGGCTAAAGCAATCAAAGGACAAGCAGTGGCCGATTTTATTGTCCAGCACAGGGGGTATCACGAGGACTATGTGGAGCCGATCCCGTGGGTCTTATTTTTTGATGGATCGGTTTGCAGGCATGGATCTGGTATCGGTTTGGTTATTGTGTCGCCTCGGGGGGCAAGTTTTGAGTTTGCTTTTACAATTAAGCCTTATCGGACTAACAATCAGGCGGAGTACGAGGCGGTGCTGAAAGGACTTCAACTATTAAAGGAGATCGGGGCCGATATTATAGAGATTATTGGTGATTCTTTGTTGGTGATCAAACAGTTATCTGGAGAATATGAGTGCAGGGATGATGTTTTGAGATCATATTATGAAGAGTGTGTGGATTTGTTGAAGGGTTTCAAGATGGTGTCAATGAATCATATTCCCAGAGAGCAGAATTTGGAAGCCAATGATCTTGCACAAATTGCTTCAGGATATCGGTTGAATAGGCGGGTTGAGGTGGAGATAGCCGATATTGATGTCCAGAACAAGGCCGATGACTGGAGACAGGAGATAATTGATTACTTACGAAACCCGTCGCAGTCTGTTTCCAGGAAGATTCGGTATAAAGCTACTAAATATGTGCTACTTGATGAGGAGTTATATTATCGGACGTTTGAGGGAGTTCTGCTTAGATGCCTAGATTTGGAAGAAGCCAAAGTGGTTATGTGTGAAGTGCACGAAGGCATCTGTGGAACTCATCAATCGGCTCATAAGATGAAGTGGTTGTTGAGAAGAGTAGGGTATTTTTGGCCGACAATGCTGGAAGATTGCTTTAGGTATTATAAAGGGTGTCAAGATTGTCAGAAGTTTGGAAATATACAGCGGGCACCGGCATCGGCTATGAATCCTATCATCAAACCGTGGCCGTTCAGAGGATGGGGAATTGATATGATCGGCCAGATTTTTCCTCCATCAAGTAAGGGACATAAGTTTATATTGGCAGCAACAGATTATTTCACCAAGTGGGTAGAGGCAATTCCTTTGAAGAAGGTCATGTCCAAAGAAGCGATTGAATTTATCAAGGAGCATATCATTTATCGGTTTGGGATTCCTCAGACGATAACTACTGATCAGGGGTCTATTTTTGTTTCTGATGAGTTTCAACAGTTTGCTGCCAGTATGGGAATCAAGCTATTAAATTCATCGCCTTATTATGCTCAAGCCAACGGGCAAGCAGAAGCTTCTAACAAGAGTTTGATCAAGTTGATTAAGCGGAAAATTGATGAGCAGCCACGGCGGTGGCATTCTACATTAGCCGATTCACTATGGGCCTATCGGATGGCATGCCACGGGTCTACTCGGGTACCGCCGTATCAGTTGGTATATGGACATGAGGCGGTTTTGCCGTGGGAAACTAACATCGGCTCTAGAAGACTTTCTTTGCAGAATCAATTGACGGCCGATGATTATTATAACTTGATGGCAGATGAACTTGAAGATTTAGCTCAGAATCGGTTGAGAGCGCTAGAAAGAATCAAGGAGAATAAGGCTAGGGCAGCTCGGCATTACAACAAAAAGGTGGTGAATAAGTCGTTTGCCGAGGGGGACCTTGTGTGGAAGTTGATTTTGCCGATCGGGTCCAGAGATAATAAGTTCGGAAAATGGTCGCCTAATTGGGAAGGACCTTATCGGATTAATCGCTGTGTGCCTGGTAACGCATATATATTAGAAGATCTTGACGGGACGGAGTTTGCTAAAGCACTTAATGGGAAATATCTCAAGAAATACTACCCTAGCGTTTGGATCAATTCTTAAATCGGTTAAGTACAGCCGATTTCTAAAAAATTAGGAAAGCCGATGTTTTTATACGTCGCCTAAAGATAGCCGATATCAATTGATATCGCCTTTAGATCAAAACAAGCGGAAAAGTTATCAGGACTGAGAGAGATGGGTAGTAGAGCCGATCTGGTTATATGACAGCGGAAGGGTGATCGGCATGTTCCAGAAAATCGACAGTTACGAAGGTTTAAGATTTACAAGAATTTTTGGATCACTTCAATTGCGTGCAGGCGGATCTGGTCAATCTCATTGATAGCACGGATGTCATCTTTGTCGGTGCCCGGGATGGTCTTCAGGTTCTTGCGCCGATGAATGACTTGACGCACTGTCGCGGCAACCTTAGCCTCTTGGTCTTGGATGGCTTGCGGTAGACCGATTAGCTGGGATTCTGTTGCTGTAAGGTCTTTACGAACTCTTTCAAGTTCTGCCAGCAAATCGGCCTCCTTTTTCTTCAGCTGGTCTAACTTAAGTTGGAGCTCTTGGGGGGCAGCGGCCATGTCATCAAGCTTTTTCTTCTCTGCTTGGGCTAATAGCCGATCGGCTTGGATGTCTTCGGTAGTCTTCTGTTGGTCAGCGCGATCGGCTATGCGCTGTCTAAGCTTGATGAGTTTAAATCTATGAGATTCCAGATATGCTGCGGGGGTTAATGCGTCGACAAGTTCTTCGGGCAGATGGTGTTCAATTTCTGCGAATCTTGCCCGGATTGGCCCGCAATCTTCCGCTAGCGCGTCAATTGGGTTTTCCAGCCGACTGAGGATGCTCGTCAGATATTCGCGTACGTCGGCTGGGAAGGATGGTTTGGTCGTTGCGCTGGTGGCTGTGGATTCTTCTACTTCTAGATACTTGCCGATGTCAAA
Source organism: Oryza meyeriana var. granulata (assembly GCA_003991445.1). NCBI lineage: Eukaryota > Viridiplantae > Streptophyta > Magnoliopsida > Poales > Poaceae > Oryza > Oryza meyeriana. The sequence goes on along the minus strand of RYFJ01000522.1, from coordinate 425,062 downwards.
GGAGAACAGATCGGCTATGGACTGCAAAATTAGCGTCGGTGAAGGGATCAGTAGAAAAGTTAGGAGCAGAGTATAGACAAAAGAGTTACCTGAGGTAGGACATCGGCAGCTTGCACGACATCGGCTTCAGGGGGATGAATAGGTTGTTCTCTGGAGAGGCCGATGTCAGCCGATGGAATAGGGACAGTTTCATCGACAGCTGGAGGACTTGGTGCAAAGAGTGGGGTAGCTGAAGGGGCCATCGGCTCAGCACTTGGAGGGATGGCAGAAGGAGGTTGAAAATCTGGAGCCGATAACTCGAGCTGAAGATGGAGCTGGTGAGATAAATGAGAAAGCGGGTAATAATGGTGTTAAGATTTGGCGCATACCAGAGGAGATGAGGGAGCCGATGTGGTCGGGGGAGAAGATGGCGTCGTGGCAACGACATCGGCATCGGTTTTCTGTTTCTTCAGGGAGGGGCGATGCGCTAACTTTTTCCTTTTTGGTCCCATCGGCCGAGGTGCCTTGAGAAGAGCCGATGGAGATGGGGCGTCGCGTCCTAAGTTCGGAGCAGCTGATGAGGGTTGGTACAGAATCGGCCGACCGCTGTTGCTTGTTGACGGGGGCTCGACGCTGGCGGCCTGCGAAGCAAGGGTCAGAGACGGTTGAGGATGATATTTGAAGCTTGCAAGAGTTACCTCGTTGTCGGATTCAACATAGTCGGCGTCCAAACGGGAGCAATAACAAGTGGGCGCTAAGCAGAACAGATGTTTTTTCCATTCCGACCACCATCGGACAAAAGGCTTGGTGTTGGTAGTGCAGACGTACACCTCGGTGGCAGCGCCTAGCAGGAGGGAGTCTGTCAAAGACCGCAGCCGATCATATTCCAGGGCGCTGTTGACTGTGCCCCGAGCCTGGAGTTTGTCGGTGAAGAACAGGCCGATCGGAAGCTGGCCAAGGCCGAGTTGACGGGAGCTGGTTGATGGGTGGTAGAACTCATACGATGGTTGAGTTCGGCCTGGAGAAAAGCCGGTTGGCAGCAGGCAAGGACTGATGACCGATAGGAATATGGCTTTAGATTGATCATCGTTCAGAGCTTTGAGTGGATCAAAGTTGGAAGGCATCTCGAATGATGATGCGTCATTGTAAGCAAACCAAAGAGTAGCATCCCTGGTAAAGCCATAATAAAACCCCTTGAACCACTGACTAACTTCAGCAGGGGATATCTTGCCGCCGGAAAGGGCCGATGCAGCCTCACCCATAGAGATGCATCGGCGGTAGATGGGGTCTTGATCTTCTGGGTAATCAGCTGGGAAGGATTGCTTGAGGAGGGAAGTTTCTGGGATGGCCTTGGAGGTGTAAATATTAAGCCAGAGCTGTACGAACCACCAAGGACCCCCAATGTGGCCGACAGGCTGGCCGGCCGATAGCTTGATTGCCACCTGATGGAGCAGCTGGTAGGTGGCGCCAAGGAGATAGTGCCCTAACGGAATTTGTTTCCTATCGGCCAAGCACTCTGCTAGGCATTGCATATTGGTCGTCGGGCCGAGGGTTGCGCCACCAAAGACGAACCGTTCCAACCACAAGTTCAGAAAAGCGACGTGCTCCCGATCATCAACTGGTCCAGTTCCTTTGTTGTGAAGAGATATGTACCTGGACCAGCCGCCGATGTTTTTTGTTTGGAGCCGGTGGGCAGGCTTGAACCGGAGTTTGAAGGGGTTGATGTAGCTTGTCGTGTCCAGGCAGGTGAGCATGGTCACATCTAGCAGAGTGGGGGTCATCGGCCCATGACCAAACAGAAAGGCATTGAGAGCATCAGACCAGAAGTACGAGGCCGATGCGAGCAGAGATTCATTCCTTTCCATATCGGCCAAGGAGAGGTTGATGCAGTGGCCGATGTGAGATTCTTCCCAATAGATCCTCTTTGCAGCCGATACTCTGATGTACCAATCTCTCCATCCAGGCAATCTGCTCGGCCAGGACCTGAAGCTGTTGGTCCAGTCACTGACCAACATGGCTGAGTTCTTGAAGGGAGTGCGTTGGGTTTCGGCACTGATGAAATCGGTGGGATCTTCACTGCCCATGGGGCCATGATAGAAAAAGCAGGGGTAATCGGCAGCCGGAATCAAGATCTGGGCTCTGAGATGCTACAGTAGACAAGAACACGACGAAGAACGGGTGAAGAACATAGCAAATCGAGTTCGTACAGATTGCAGATTGGGGAAAAGTAACCGGGTGAGAAGATTACCTCAGGAATTACAGATGCTGTTGCCATCGCGGAAATAGGAGAGGTTGCAGGAGTCGACGGACGGAGAGAGGTTGCAGTGATTCGTCTAGATTCGCTAGAGCTTGGTGAGGATGTGGAAGATGAAGCGGTGGTGCCCTGGTGATGTGAAAGTATAAAAAAAAAAGGGGCAAGAAGACGAAGCGTTTTATAAAGGTATCACAGCCGAGCGGGAATTGAGGCCGTTGGCACTGTTTCAAACGTTTATGGCAAGTGGGCTATCTTGGGCCGCCTCGGTATGAGAGAAATCTAGAGGCCCAAAGATTGGAAGAATTTCGGAATCCTACAGAGGAACTCCGAAATTGGGGGGCATGTGTTAACGCCAAAATTTGGTAAGGACCTGTATCATATTCGGTCAAGAGGACGGTTGCAGTCGGATAATGGAAATTGATCCAAGAAGCAGACCGAGTCTGAGAAGGAGCCGTGAAGACCGCGCGTGGCAGTTAATTACTATAGTTATTAGGAAAAGGTTTATCTCTTTTAGGAAACCTGACCTCGTGTCCGGTCAGGTCTCATTAGCGCTTTCTGTTATAGATAGGAAATCATATGTCGTGTCCTATAAGGACTCATGTAACTCGGGGTATATATACGTATGCTCGGGGATCTTGTAATCTATCACAACGATCAATACAAATTCGGCGCATCGCCACCCCTTCGACGGGATCCTGCTTCTCGAGCCGGGCTGCATCGGTTAGGTCCGAACTCCTGCGAGAGGGTAAGTCTCGTCACACCGACTACCAATCGGCTAGGACTTCCTCGGTTAGGTCCGATATTCTAGTCGGTTTATGGTAGTCGGCTTACCACGATATATTTACTTTATCTATGGCTGCATCAGTTCAGTTTGATCTCATAGATTGATTAGGTATATCACATCACGTGTGCACAGATTGTATCGACTTACTAGGAGCGATTTATCATCAGTTCGTGCTGCATCGGTTAGGTCCGACCTACTGAACTGCTAGTGATAAGTCGATCCCGCTAAGCCGATGCGTTGTGTGCAGGCGTTTTATCGGAGTGTATAGCCGGTAAGTTATTTTCATCACGATCGCATTATATCTATCGACTCATTGAGGCATTGTTATTATTGTCGGTCTGTGCTGCAACGGTTAGGTCCGATCTATTAGACTGACGATAATAGCTTTACTCTTAATAAGCCGATGGTGTTGTGCGATGGTGTTATCGGAGTGCTTAGCCGATAAGTTACCTGTTAAAGCTGACTACATTTATTCATTGTTTTATCCTGTGTTCGCTTTATTAAGCAGTCGGCTAGCTTATCAATTATTTATCATTTACGTTATTGCATATTTTATTATTTGTTCTTGCCTGTATTATTGTCACAATCGGCTAAGGGATAGCCGATGGGTTCATTCTGCCAACCCAAGCACAAGTACAAGCAGGTTCCCGGGCACGACCCCAGGTAAGGGCCCGGGCATGAGCCCGGGTAAGGACCAGTGCATGGGCCCGGACAGAGGACGAAGATCTTGGGAGCCGATATGAGCAAGGGCCCGGATGCAGGCATACCTTCATAATAATACCAGTAACACTAGATCATGATCAGCTAGGATCTGTTTGATTTATTCATGCATTATACTTGCTTATTTTATCTAGCTTATAGCCGGTTTTCGAATATCTCTTCGATGATCGGCTAGCATGATATTTGTTTATTATTACATTATTGTTCTTGCCGTCATCGGACCTGAGCCGATGTGTAAGTGCTACAGTGTGCATCGGCCATCGGCTGATGAAACGAGTCTAGATCGGCTTCCAGCCGATTGGCTCATTGATCTAACATTTTCTTCCTTGTCAATTACAGGGTCAAATTGACTGGCACGCCTACGAACCTCAAACTTTAGGACCTGCACTGGAGTGAAGCAAATCTCCCAGGCCTTCGCGTGTCACCCAGACGCCGAACCAAGACCCGGCGATTTTCGGCGTCAACAGCTGCCGATTTTGCTATTCTCTATGGAGATTATTTAAATCAGAAACAACACCTGGATAATTTTGTTGATGCCCCCCATAGCATGCAGTTTGATGATAGGAATTCCATCTTCTTGTTCCCTAACTGGATTTTGTATTGGGGGAAACAGATTTGCAGGCACATCTCTTCTGGCACCATAAGCTACCTGATTTGTCTCTCTTTTTACCGGAAAGTAAACAGGACCTCGATTTGGTTCTTGAGCAATTGATCCATCCACTATCTTTTTGATCAAATTCTGCAGTGTGTTCACCAATATCCCTGATTGATTGACTAATGCGTGATGCACTGCTTTATTAACCATCTCTTGAAACTGTTTCAGTGGACTTGCCAGTGGTGTATGGCTTGATTCCCCTACCAGAACAGGTTTTGGAAATTGTGACTTCTGAATTGGCCCTTGATGCGTCATACCAAAGGATTCTAGACAAATATTTTGAAATCCAGCAATATTCTGTTCCACTTGTTGTCTTTGTTCGTCAGTTAAATCGTCCATGGTGACCGGAATCACGTTGTTTGTATTAACTTCTTTCCCGGCCATGTTGTATTGAAATTTTCCAGGTCCCACTAGGCGTGCCAAGAAGTGTGTTCGCACCAAAATCGGGTCTGGTTTGGTTTGATGTGGTTAAACACGCGAAGGCCTAGGAGATTTACTTAACTCCAGTGCAGGTCCTAAACTTGTCGAGGTTTGTAGGAGTGCCAGTCAATTTGACCCTGCAACTGACAAGGAGATAGGAAAAATTAGATTAATGAGCCAATCGGCTGATAAGCCGATACGAACTCATTCTATCAGCCGATTGCCGATAGAATTTACAGCACTTATACACTGGCTAGAAAACCGATGATGGAGTAGGCAAATAAATAATAATCAAGATATATTGGCTCTATCCAACTGAATAAATGAAACCTAATAACCACCGATGATCGTGTAGTTAAAACCTACCTTGATAGATCGGACCGAACCAAGATAGTATAAGGTTGAAATTAACAAGACTAAATCGATAGATACTAGATTAATCGTGCTAACTTTGTAGATCAGCTGGATATAATGTAAAAATAACTTATCGGCTAGTACTCCGATAAGACGTTGCATAAAAACCTATCGACTTAACAGGACTTGGCTTATCAGCAGCAATCTAGAAGTTCGGACCTAACTGAGACAGTACGAGATTGATGGCAATAAGATAAACCCAAAAAGCCGATAAATCTATACATACGTTATGGATGTATCTAATCGGACTAAGAGGTCGAACTCAACCGATGCAGCCTTAGACAAAGTAGATATATCAAGGTACGCCGACAATCGTAGAGACTAGTTAGAATATTAGACTGAACCGAGAAAGTCCTAACTGAGCCGATACGATTGCTGGGGTGACGAGACTTACCTACTCGCTGGAGATCGAACCTAACCGATGCAACCCCACTCGAGATGCAAGAACCCGTTGAAAAGGGTTGGCGATGCGCCGAAGTTGATTGTATTGATCTTTATGATGATTTACATAGTACCCGGGCGTACGTATTTATACCCCGAGATTGACACAAGTCCTGATCGGACATGAGATCAGGTTTCCTAACAATAAAAGGAAAATCAATAACCCTGCCTAATTAACAGATAAGATATTAAACTGCCTTATCGTGGTCTTCACGATTCCTTCCCAAACTCGATCTCTCCCAAATTGGCTTCCATCGTGTGGGCACCTGGTTTTCCGCACTATAAGAGAAATTGGTACAACAACGCGAAATATCTAGTTGGATAGGATCTCAAGAGAAAGCCAAATAAAACTATAACCATCCAACCTCATCGTAGCCTTGTCATACAAACCACCAATTATAATGTAAAACAACTGAAACACCAGACTAAGAACACGAGAGATATTTGGAAGAATAGTTACACCAGTCCGCACGGCGAGATATGCTCGTCAAACCACACGAAGGAGGTGACTAAACACGATACATATCTCTGAGGACATGGTCTACGGTTGAACTACTTTCCATATATGTCAACTGTTCTAAGCCTATACTCATGTAGACTAGCCCCAGGATAATTGCTAGTCCACACTTTCATCTCTAGCAATGGTATTCAATAAATGGTTGTACAAGTAAGTAAACTAAATTTACAATATCAGAGTTACATAGGTCAAATGACCGAATAATATGATTCAGCGAAAGCTTGTCTACCCATACCATAGGCAATCTGACTAGGGGTAGACCCCTTAAAGAATCAATCCTGAAGAAGCAACGAATTTTCGTAGCACTCAACCTACAGCAAAGATTTATAACCATACAAACAAGAGTCAGTACATTACCGAAATAATGTACTGGCAAGGACAATCCTATATCGCTATATGCGAGCTCTAAAATCAAGGAAATGGCTATTTGTGGGTTTAATTTTTCATAAAGCTAATTTTAGTTCACAATCATTTGCAACGGTATTTAATAAAACATTAGAAACATGTATAACAAGTAGGGAAGTGATCAACATAATAATTTTCCTGCTTGCTGCCCTCCACGGCAAAAAGCCACCATAAGCATTGTAATAAGAATAATAATTCTCATAAGTCATCAATCCTCATCCCAATTTCATAAACACATTTAAAAGCATAAATCTATACTCAATGAACACAACCATGCCGCTCATGACCGTGAGCACAGCTAACTGATTAGTTTTGACTTTGCAGAGTTTGTACAATGTTACCCACATGATTGATAGGAGCCATAACGGCTACACCCTAGGTTGGTCGATACCCGTTGGTATCCCACACTCTATACGTTGAGTGCGGCCTAAAGGTCACAACATAGCTTTTACATTACCTAACATTTAGCCTTGCATCAGCACGAGGTGTGTTACTCCACATCGAGGGGCTACCCTGATGCCATAGGTGGTGGGCCCACGCCTTAACCTAGCGCCGTGGCAGCAGCCTACCCTGCCCCCCACGAGGCACACAACGTTGTATTGGACAAACTTAGACGCCTATTCCATTATGGGATATAGGTAGCTCCTCTGAACAGCTCTACGTTCTGTTGTAGGCATTGCCCATACTACTCTGCCTACCAAAATGCAAGGCTAAGCATTAAGCAACTTAATCCACTATGGCTATCCCATACTAGCATATGTGGTTGTACTGTTTAACATGAGAATATGATACTGAGTTCAATCCTTAATTGAATCAGGCGAACACTTCCCCTATCGGTGTGCAACTACTCCATATGCACACCACTTGTCGCCCAAGTCTAAAATCGGGTTTTTCATCATTTTAGTTCACAAATAACTAGAGGCTTCACCTCTGTCCAGAAGTTATAAAATTCCCATTTTCAAAGGTATATAGTGATCACAGTATTATTTAGCATAGTACTAAGCATGGCTAAGCACAACTAAGCATAATAGTTGAATATAAGCCCACATGAGTACAAATCAAGTACTCTAACCAAATGTAAGGCTATAAACAACAAGGAGTACAACTTTTTAAGGTGGATCATGCAACTAATAGGGCATAGCTACCATTTACCACAATTCAAATACCGTTATTCACAAATACGCATGCAATTTTACAAACAACACATTTCATTCCCCAAAACAGAGGATTCAATTTGTTCAAGGAGGAGGGGAGAATACTTGCCTTACTCTTGAATACTCGGATACCAACTATCTCACTTCTTCACCGATATCGAATTCGTTCTCTAGAAAGAAAATAACGTACAACCGAATAAATAGCAAATAATGCGAAAACTCCAAAATGCTCTAATATGCATGAGATTTATACCTTAGGTTTCTACCGTTATAAAGTAAATTTAGGTGAAGACATTTCTATTTTATCATTTACTGTTTGGGAGTTATGAATTTTGCGAGTTCTATGCGGAAATATGTCCGAATACGGTATAACGTCAAAGTTGAAGTTATTCTAATATGTGTGAAACTTACATAGTGGCTAGGTACTGGTTTTAGATGAATTGTAGTGAAGAAGTTTCCATTTTATCGACTTCTATTTAAGAGATATTAATTTTTTCCAAGTTCTAGACGTGTATACATATTTATACATGTATTTTAGTATACATGGGTTTTAGGGCTAGGTTTTTATGAAATTTAACCTTGCATATTTTAAGAAGAGTGCATTGTGGACCTTCTGCCAATTAAGTGCAATTTATTTAGAGTAAAATAGGATTTCTATGATTTTTAGAAAATGTTTACCTTTTACACCCTTATACAAAGTATTTGTCTTTTGCATAAATCATAAAGGTGGTCTTCATACTAGTTTTAGCAAACCCTCTGTTTTTAGAAATAGAGAGAAAAATATTTTGAAGCTAGCAAAATTAGTTTCACATTATTTGGAGCTAACATGAATTTCTTATGCATTTTAGAAGTTAGTACATATTATATATATTAATTTAGACATTTACCTAGTACAATATTATATAAGTGTCTTTTATATACATGTAATTAAGTTTTAGTTCACTGCAGGAAAGATCAATATTTTATAAATTTACCAAACCTTAATTTAGGGTAATGGTGAAATAGTTAAAATTCATATAAGATTTATGTACCTTATATTCTTTATTGTTTTTGAGGAATTTTAGTTATTAGTTCCTTCAGATTTTACTCTACAGAAATAAAGTTCATAATTTTGTGATTATAGAAAAATTTGATTCATCAAATTTAGAGTTAAAATGAATTAGTTATGGATTTTTGAAATTTGGATCATTTTCAGTGAAATAAATAATGCCATTTAACATTTTCCTTTATTTGTCCAGATTTTAAATACACGGGTCCACATGTAAGAGTATAGAAGTATTTAGTTATTACGCAAAGGTCCTTGGTCGACTTGTCATGCACTGCATATTTTACAAACTAGTACCTAGGCTTTTGATTCTTCTAATAATGAGGTCCCTGAATCTGGACAGCACGCGCGACAGATGTATTTGGCCTTGCCGGCGGCGAACGGAGGGGAATTTCATGATGCGGCCAAAAGAGAAAGTGTATAGGACTCTCTTGCGCACCCAAAGGTGGCAGAGGCACATCCGGGGGTGACCAAAGCTGCGCGCAGCAGCTGCACAAGCGGAGAAGCTGCTCGGATCACATAGTGTATATGGAGTTAAAAGCTTGATTTGGCTAAAATGATGCATGAGGGAGTATCTAATGGACATGCTGAAGCTTACCGTGAGGTTGGGGAAAGCAGGGAAGAAGCGGCAATGGCGGAACGGTGATGCAACGCGCGGCAGCGCCCCGGGACTAAAGACGACAACGACGGCGACACGGCGACTTCGACCTGCACGGATTTGGGTGCAAATAGCAGGTGATGTTAGGCATGGTGTGTGGATCACGCTCCTAGGCTTGTTTTATGATGAAACTCACCGGAGCAAGGATGGTGGCTATCTAACACCTTGCTGCGCCGATGTTCACGGCGGCGTTCCCAGCGTTTACAGAGTCTTCAGCCAAATTCCTTTGGTGGAGTTGTAGAACATGTGGAGAGGATGGTGTTGGCGCGATGGAATGGTCAGAACAGCAACGAGGCGGCCGGAACGCGAGGGAGACTTTGACAACAGGTGCTGGAGTGTGGCCATCAGCCTCCAATGGCATGGCTGCGTTCCCGTCGATCGGCGGGTCAAAGTGGAGCAAGTTAAAAATAAAATTTGTTAGGCATCGTGAGTAGAGTAGGGAACGCAAAAATATTTGAGGAAGATGTTGACCCGATGGCTGCCAGCAACGTCGACTTCTTGGCGGCCGATGAGAAGAAAGGTGGATAACATGGTGTTCTTGGCCATTTTGCTCAAAGTAAGGTAGCAGAACGTGGAGAGGGAGGTTGAAGGAGTGGTCTGGTGGGTTGGGGTGAAGAATGAAGAAACTTCATATTTCTCACTTGTTTGGAGTGAGGTGGCAACCTTGGGTGGGGTGTCACCATGCATGGGGGTGTCCATGTCTGTGGGGAGGCTTACATGTGGGTTCAAAAGTTGGTGGGAGGCTGCCAAGCGGGGCCAAGGGCTTGTGGAGCCCATTTGGAAGTGAGAGGCAAGTCTGGATTAGTTGGCCATGAGCTGTTTTCTACCTCTCTGAGACTTCCAGGTGGGGTCTAGGTGTAAGTGAGAGGCAATTATGTGGTCAAAAAGGTAGGTCAAGTCTCATGGTCAAAGGGTCTATGGATTTACCACAGTAACTTGGTAAATAGGGCATCACAACACTGTTCACTGCAGAAATTTTATTGTTTAGGGATCTTGTGGGTCCATCTTGGTATGGTTAGGTGAGAGATAATTCATGGATTTTGATTAGGGTTCGTAGATAATATATTGGTTTACATTCATGCTAAGTTTGGTGGTCATACGACTTATAGTTTTACCATGATAACATGGTAAATATGCCATGGTAATATTGTTAACAGCCAGTGGAGTTCTAGACCTCTAGAAACTAAGTCTGGAGACTGTGAGCTTGAGCTGTTTTGGGACCCCTGTTTTCCTATTCTCCACGAGGTTTGAAAATGTGGTAAAATTACTGGGAGTAGAGGAACATGTGGTCTACAGCTATGCCAAGTTCCAAGGGCAAAAGGCTTATGGTTTTACTGTGGTAAAAAGATAAAGTAGGCATGATGACACTGTTTTTCTGCAGTCCATAATATTTCCCTAGAGTTTGGCACTTATCATTTAATATGGTTTCTTTGAGAATCAAATTAAGCTAAATTTTTTGATTGTGTGGTACATCCTGGTACACAATTTGGTAATAAGGCAATGCAAGATTTGTTTTTATTTTTATTTGGTGAAAATAAGAACTGATCAATTTATTTTTAACTAGTCCCCCTAGTTTTGCTGATTTAAAGGATTTTGTTGAGACACCAATTGAAATGATAAAATCATATAATATTTACAGTAGATTAATTATGTTGGATAGTGTTTATAGGAATTTTTCCATGATTTTATGTTAAACTAATTGTTTTTTTGAAATTACTTAGGCTATACAAATGCATATGCATCTTATTATGAAAATGCACTTTAAGAACAAAAAACAATCCAAAGAAGACACGCACATGAAATGCTAGTGAATTTATTTATCTCTATATTTCAATGTCAGGTTTTTTATTTATGCACATTTAGGCCCTTTATATTTTCTATTTTTGTAAACAAATTCTTAAAAATCTTGAACAAGTATCCTTTGCCGAGGATTGATGATCTTTTCGATCAATTGGAGGGTGCCACCATTTTCTCCAAGATAGACCTGCGATCAGGCTATCATCAGCTGAGAATTCGAGAAGAGGATATACCGAAGACAACCTTCATCACGCGGTATGGGCTGTATGAGTGCACTGTTATGTCCTTTGGACTGACAAATGCATCCGCCTTTTTCATGAATCTGATGAATAAGGTATTCATGGAGTTTCTGGACAAGTTTGTGGTAGTTTTCATCGATGACATTCTGATCTACTCGAAGTCAACGGAAGAGCATGAGCAACATCTTCGTTTGGTTCTTGAGAAGTTGAGAGAGCACAAGTTGTATGCCAAGTTCAGCAAGTGCGACTTCTGGTTGAGAGAAGTGTAGTTCCTCGGACACATCATCACTGCCCAGGGAGTTGCTGTGGACCCAACGAACGTGGAGTCCGTCACCAATTGGAAACCACCTAAGACAGTGACACAAGTGCAGAGTTTTCTTGGGCTTGCGGGTTACTACCGCCGGTTCATTGAGAACTTCTCGAAGATTGCCAAATCTATGACACAATTACTGAAGAAGGATGTGAAGTTTGTTTGGTCATCTGAGTACAATCACAGCTTTGAAGAACTCAAAAGAAAGTTGGTTTCAGCACCGGTCCTGATCCTACCGGACCCCAAGAAAGATTTCCAAGTATATTGTGATGCATCCCGCCAAGGGCTAGGGTGCGTGCTGATGCAGGAAGGCAGAGTGGTAGCCTATGGATCGCACCAATTACGCCCCCATGAGGGCAATTACCCAACACACGACTTGGAATTGGCCGCGGTTGTCCATGCACTAAAGATTTGGCGGCATTACCTCATCGGTAACCGCAGTGAGATTTACACGGACCACAAGAGCTTGAAATACATATTCACCCAGCCTGATCTGAACCTCAGCCAAAGAAGGTGGCTGGAATTGATTAAGGACTATGATGTGGGGATACATTATGACCCTGGGAAAGCCAATGTTGTGGCAGACGCCTTGAGCAGGAAAAGTTATTGCAACACTGCTCGAGCTGAGGCATTGTGCAGGGAAATGCAGCAAGAGTTTGAGCGCTTGAACCTGGGCATTGTCGCACATGGATTCGTGGTAGCCCTAGAGGCTCGGCCCACGCTTTGTGATCAAGTTCGCGAGGCACAAGCGAATGATCCAGAAATTGAAGAACTTAAGAAGAACATGAGAGTCGGAAAAGCTCAAGGTTTTGTGGAAGATGAAAATGGGACAGTATGGATGGGGGAACGTTTATGCGTTCCAGAGAATAAAGAACTCAAAGACTTAATACTCCGGGAAGCCCATGAGACGCAGTACTCCATCCATCCCGGAAGCACAAAGATGTACCAGGATCTCAAAACGAAGTTTTGGTGGGCTAGCATGAGAAGGGAAATCGCTAAATTTGTGGCACTTTGTGATGTGTGCCAGCGAGTCAAAGCAGAACACCAACGGCCTGCTGGACTGCTGCAGCCGCTCAAGGTCCCAGAGTGGAAGTGGGAAGAGATTCACCGGGTTGCCCCGCACATCGTCAAGGTATGACTCAATCTGGGTGATTGTGGACCGACTCACCAAGGTTGCGCACTTCCTCCCGGTACATACAACGTATTCCGGTAATAAACTGGCTGAACTATATATGGCTCGTATAATGTGTCTACACGGGGTATCCAAGAGGATCGTCTCCGATCGTGGTAGCCAGTTCACTTCCAAGTTTTGGCAGAAGTTACAAGCAGAATTGGAAACCCGACTGAACTTCAGCACAGCATATCATCCATAGACAGATGGTCAGACTGAAAGAGTCAATTAGATATTGGAGGACATGCTAAGGGCTTGCGCACTGGACTTTGGAGGAACATGGGATAAGAGCTTACCCTACGCGGAATTCTCGTACAACAACAGCTACCAAGCCAGCTTGCAGATGGCACCGTTTGAAGCTCTGTATGGTAGGAAGTGCCGCACACCCCTTTTCTGGGATCAGACAGGTGAACGCCAAGTATTTGGAACCGACGCACTCAAAGAGGCAGAAGAGAAGGTGGCCATAATACGGGAGCACTTAAAGATGGCGCAATCCAGACTGAAGAGTTACGCTGACAACCGTCGCCGAGACCTAAGCTTCGAGGAAGGGGACTACGTGCATATTCGGGTCACACCGCTCCGTGGGGTACACAGGTTCCAAACCAAAGGGAAGCTAGCACCTCGCTTCGTGGGACCCTACCAAGTGCTAGCCCGTAAAGGTGAATTGGCATATCAGTTGAGCCTTCCAGCTTCAATGACAAGTATACACGACGTGTTCCACATGTCACAACTGAAGAAGTGTCTGAGGGTACCAGCAGAACAGGCAGATCCGGAACAGATCGAGATCCAGGAAGACCTCACCTATGTGGAGAAGCCAATTCGGATCCTGGAGATCAGTGAAAGAAACACCAGAAGCCGGGTAATTAGATTCTGCAAGGTACAGTGGAGTCATCACTCAGAAGAAGAAGCCACTTGGGAGCGAGAAGACGAACTGAAGTCTGCCTATCCCCACCTCCTCGCCAGCACATCCGAATCTCGGGGACGAGATTCCGTTTAAGGGGGTAGGTTTGTCACACCCTAAATTTAGCCAAACTAAATTACCCCCGAGAAAATACCCAAGAAGAATAGATTTAAAATGCTAGAGGAATTAATTAAATGTGTAACAATGCAAAATAATAAATTATCATGGCCGAGAATATTTTTCTTATGTTCTCCTTGCCAAAATACATTAACTGGATTTTTAGTGGAATTTTCAGAGCACAGGAACTATTTTTAATAAATCAAAAACGTTTATCGGAATTAAATTCGCTCTGGAAATTATTTTCCATTTCCTTTTTCCTTTTCTGTCTCTTTTTCTTCTTTTTCCTCTCGCTGGGTTGCTGGCCCAGTACTGTGCCGCCCCGCGCGCGTCTGCCTCCCGTGGGCCCCTGCTGTCAGCCGCTCCTCCCGCTCGCTCTCTCTCTGCGTTGTGGGCCCCGGCCGTCAGACCGCCTCCCCGCTGCTCGCCCGCCCGTCCCGCTGACAGGCCGGGCCCGCCTATCAGCATCATCTTCCTCCTCCGTTTGAATCAGGCGGAGGGGAAAAATCCCCTCCGCTGTCCGATCCAGCGCCGCTTCCCGTCTCCGCGCCCGCTCGCTCTGGTTCAAACGAGAGCGGACCGAGTCCGCGCCCACTCCCCCCACATTCCCCGGCGCCCTCACCCACTCCCACGCGGGAATCGCGCACAGGACCCCGACGCCGCCACCCTCAATCCAGCGCCTTTCCGGAGCCGTTCGGCCATGTTTTCACCCGGCTGAGTGCATAAAAGCGTTCGCCGCTCTCTCCTCCGTCCTTTCCCCATCATTCCGACGCCTCCTAAGCATCCTAGCACCTCGGGCCATGCAAACCAGAGCCACCGCCGTGCTCCGCCGTCTCCGGTCGCTCGCCGCCACCGCTGTAGCCGCCGCCAAACCACAAGAACGGCACCGCTAGCTTCGCCGTACCCGTGCGAAGCCCGGACATCACGTCCGCGAGCTCCTACACGGCCGGAAGCCCGATCCCGCCATCGCACCCCTCGGTAAGTCCTTCTGCTGGCCGACGGCCGCGTTTCCTCATCCATCCCTTCGGCCATTTCGGCCCTAATCGCTCCTCCCATCATCGCCAGGACCTCCTCCGCCCCGTCCACATCTCCATCGCCAAAAATCCTCGCCAGGACACCGTCTTTGCCGCCATCCTGTACCTCCGCCGCCGCCGATCGCCTCTGTCCACCGCTATTCGCCGCCTTCCGGTCACTGTGACCCCTCGGTGAGCTCTCCTTCGACTTCCTCTCTTCCTCCTGCCGCTCACCGTCGTTTTCCGGGGGCCAAGACTCACCATGATTAGTCTCACCCTTAGATAATTAATTTGGTCTTATAAAACTGGTGTGGTGGAAGGTGTTGAGTCCGGTCGACGTGGTTGAGTTGACCGGGGGTGACCGGTTAGCGTGGTGTAACGCTAATCGGTGGAGACTGGTGAGTGTGGTGTAACGCTCATCAGTGACGCTTGGTGGACGTGGTGTAACGTTCATCAGCGCGGCCTGGTCAACGTGGTGTAGCGTTGATCAGGAAAAACTGGTCAGCGTGGTGTAACGTTGTCCGGTGGAGACTGGTTAATGTGGTGTAACGTTAATCAGTGAAGTCCGGTTATCGTGGTGTAACGGTAACCGGAGGTGTCTGGTGAACGTGGTGTAGCGTTCATCAGTGGAGACTGGATGACGTGGTGTAACGTCAGCTAGTTAGGAATGGTTGGGCCTGGTTAACGTGGTGTAACATTAATCGGTGAAGAATTAATATTGCTAAATTAACTATCCTTTTTCTATTTGCGAACTACTACTGTTTGGAACTGCTTTTACGCAAATCAAATCCTAGCCTATCTTTGTTCCCCCTGCATATTCATGATTGTGGGTGTGATTTGTTGAGTACTATGGGTGGTACTCAGCCTTGCTCCATTTTTCCCCTCTCAGTGTTGGAGAACGTGTCTGACGAGGATCGTCCCGAGGATTAGGCTGGCTCCACCGTCAAGGTGCTTGTGGGATGGAAGCTGCTGATGGACCCGCTGTTTATAGACTTCGCTTTACCTTTTTCGCTGCATTTATTTAATATGATTTTACTCTGTTTGTAAGACACTCTGTATGGCAACTTGGATTTGTGTACCCAGGCTTTCCTGGGCAGGGATTTAATACACATGAATGTTCAGAATTTCGGTGGCGAATTTCTGGGCGTTACAGGAACACGACTTTTATCGGCCGTGCTTCATAACCGAATTGTCCGGCCTAACCTATTTGCTGCATTTGACCCTGCCTTGAATAAATTGATGCTCTAACCTTTGTAACCCTGTCATCTTGATATTCGTACTTGTGTACGGATGTCGATGACCCCTTTTTACCTAAAATAAAAATATGCCGATGGGAAAATCAGGGATTTGAATAAAATGGTTTAAACCTCGACACCCTTGGTCGAGTGTTTGCAAAATAAAATAGTTTTATAAAATTTGGCCATGGGTCGTCGCTGCCTGTGTGGCTTCGACTTCACGTGACCTTTAAGGACCGTTTCCTTGAGGAATTGCACTGAGCATATATCAGTGCGACCACACGGGTGGAATGGGACGCCCCTGGCCGAGTAATTAGTATTTCTAGGATGGTTTTCGGTTGCTAATAAATGTGGAAGTGGTTGGGTAACAAGAGGGCAATATACCCCGTCCATGAGTACAGGAAATGAGTTCCTGGTACTTGGTTCAGGGAAAGAACCCATTTATAGGGCAACGTGCTATCCTGGAAAGGCTCTGGAAAGGCCTTGTCACGAACCTCCCCGCTTGGCCAGTATGGGAGTAAGCTCGCATCGTGTGAGTAAAGCGTGCACTCTTTGCAAAGATCTATGAACTGTTTGAACAGCTAGGCCCACGGTTACGAGCAATGTGAAGTGATTCCTCTAGCGTAGATTTCATTTTACAAATATCTGTGCAATTGTTTTGCGGGTTGGGAATCATTACCCGAATCGGTCTGTGTGACAAATGGAAGGCCTGTGTGGCCTAAAAGGGGCCTGTGTGACCCGGGGTGTCGGACGACACCGGAGTTGACTTGCTTGAGTTAAATGACAAGTTTTGAGAAAAAGAGAATCCATCTAAATGGAGGTACCAGAGGAGGGTTCGCTCCGAATCGGAACTTGTGACAAGTCTCTGACTTGTGGAATGGGTCGAGACGCGAGTCTCTTCCCGACTAACTTAATTGTGGTGAGTTGTTGCAAAGTAACTCACGGAATGAATTGAAGCGTGAGCTTCTTTTCGACAACTTAAAGAGTACACTTAGAGTTTTAAAACCACAAAACCTTTGAAAACCACTTTTGCGAAAATAACCCCAACCTTCCTTGCTTAGCCTTGTATGCCACATAGTTTCCGTGACTTGCTGAGTACCTCGTGTACTCACCCTTGCTTATCTACTCTTAGAAGCCTATGAAGATGAAGATCCTACCCTCAACCAGTTCTACCAGGATCATGTCGAGTACGAGGAGATTTAGGGTTTCGGTCTAGGTCCCTAAGCCGTTGCTTGTGGGTATAGGTCTACCCGTGTATCTCCGCTGCTATTTTTGTAATGTATCGTTGCATGTCTTGGGTTCTGTCCGAGACTGCAACTTATGTAAGACTATGTATAATAAATAAAGCAGGTTTGGCAATGATCTACCGATGTCCTGTATGTACCAGCTGGTCTCCTGGGACTAGTACAGGTACTATAGGTAATGGTGTTCCTCCTCTGCTAACCTGTACAAGTTAGCGGGAGAGGGGCGTTACAGGTCTGGAAGAAGAATGGTAAATAACGCATGTGCGTTAATTACACTGACTTAAATAAGGTGTGCCCCAAAGACCCATTTGGTTTACCCAGAATAGATCAAGTGATTGATTCTACTATGGAGTGCGAATTACTCAGCTTTCTCAACTGCTACTCGGGATATCATCAGATCAGCCTAAAGGAGGAAGACTGCCTGAAAATGTCTTTTATCACGCTGTTTGGAGCATATTGCTATGTTAATATGCCGTTCGGGTTGAAAAACGCTAGAGCAACGTACCAATGTGCAATTCAGCGGTGTTTACACACTCAACTTGGGCGCAACATGGAGGCATATGTGGACGACGTGGTGATCAAGACCAAACACAAGGAAGACCTCATTGCCGACTTGGAGGAAACTTTCCAAAGCCTTCGAAATTTCAAGATGAAGTTGAACCCAGAAAAATGCACCTTCGGAGTATCATCTGGAGAGCTACTCGGCTTCATCGTATCGCACCGAGGCATCGAGGCCAACCCAGAGAAGATCCATGCTATCATGAACATGGCACCCCCGACTAGCCAGAAGGATGTTCAGAAGCTTACAGGCTGCATGGTGGCACTTAGCCGGTTCATCTCCCGACTAGGCGAGCAGGGCATGCCCTTCTTCAAATTGCTCAAAAAAGTGGACAACATTCAATGGACACCCGAAGCCCAAGAAGCCTTCGAAGACTTCAAGAAATTCCTCACATCACCACCGATGTTGGCGTCATCTATGCCCCAGGAGCCACTCATGTTATATCTAGCGGCAACTACTCAGGTAGTCAGCATGGTGCTGGTAGTCGAGTAAACAGAACCAGGCCATATCCAGAAAATACAGGGGCCAATATACTTCATCAACGAAGTCCTAACCGACTCCAAAGCGAGATATCCTCAAGTTCAGAAGCTGCTGTACGGTCTAATTATCACAGTCCGCAAGTTGGTGCACTATTTTCAATCGCATCAAGTTACGGTTGTCACATTGTTTCCACTCAAGGACGTCCTTCACAATTGCAAGGCCACTGGCCGAATCGCTAAATGGGCGCTCGAGTTGATGGCGTTCGATATCGCTTTTCAACCCTGGACAGCAATCAAATCCCAAACTCTAGCCGACTTCGTAGCCGAGTGGACAAAAGTTCAGTCAACTACGGACACAGACAAGCTAGAGTACTGGACAATGTACTTCGACGGTTCCTTCCAGATTGGCGGCGCTGGGGCTGGTGTTGTTCTAACACCACCTACCGGTGAAAAATTAAAGTATGTTCTCCAAATCCACTTTCCTGCTTCCTACAACGTCGCCGAGTACGAGGCACTCATCCACGGACTCCACATCGCTATATGACTCGGCATCCGTCGACTGGTCGTGCGTGGGGACTCACAACTTGTGGTCAATCAATTCATGAAAGACTGGACATGTCTCGATGACAATATGGCGGCATACTGTCAAGAGGTGAGAAAGTTGGAAAACAAGTTTGATGGATAGGAAATTACACATGTGCTACGGCAATACAACGAGGCCCCTGACAAATTGGCCAACATGGGATCAAAATGAGAAACAGTCCCGACTGGGATTTTCGTCGAACAACTGATGGAGCTATCTATCAAGAAGAAGCCAGCAACAGAGCAGTCGGGGCGGAACCTACCCCGGCAACATGCGAAGTGCTAATTATTTCTGAAGACTGGCAAACTCTAATTATCAGATTCCTCCTGAATGATGAACTCCCAGAAGATCGCAACGTAGCCGAAAGAATCAAACGTCGTAGCAAGTGTTTTCTCGTAGTCGATGAAGACCTATATCGTCGAAGCGCATCCGGAGTTCTCATGCGCTGCATCACACCCGAAGAGGAGAAGCAAATCCTGCAATTGGTCCACTCGGGCATTTGTGGTAATCATGCTGCATCCAAGACGTTAGTCGGAAAGGCTTACAGACAAGGTTTCTTCTGGCCGACTGCAGTAACTAACGCTAAGGACTTCGTACGAACATGTTAGGGGTGCCAATTTTTCACAAGACAAACTCATCTTCTAGCCCAAGAACTTCAAACAATTCCAATCTCTTGGCCCTTCACAGTTTGCAGGCTTGACATGGTCGGGCTGTTCAAGAAAGCGCTAGGAGGGTTCACATACTTGTTCGTCGCAGTGGATAAATTCACAAAGTGGATTGAGGCAAAATCCGTTGCTACCATAACAGCGGCACGAGCAAAGGACTTCATCATGAGTATCTTATACCGATTTGGAGTCCCTAACTGCATCATAACAGACAACGACACTCAGTTCACAGACGGCGTTTTTCAAGATTTCTATGACGGCTGCGGCATTAAGATTAGTTATGCTTCTGTGGCACACCCGCGAAGCAATGGGAAGGTCAAGTGTGCTAATGGCATGGTCTTACAAGGTATCAAGGCTAAGATCTTCAACCGACTACAACCATATACAGGGCGATGGGTGCAAGAACTCCCATCCGTTCTCTGGTCTCTAAGAACCACGGTTAGTCAGGCAACAGGGCAGTCCCCTTTCTTCCTAGTCTATGGTGCCGAGGCTACGCTACCCACCAAGTTGGCGTTCGGTTCTCCTCGAGTCTGGGCCCACTCTGAAGACAAATCAAACGAAGTCCGACGGCTAGAACTCGATCAGTTGAAGGAAGCAAGGGATATCGCAACTATCCAGTCAGCAAGGTATCTGCAAGGCCTGCGTCGCTATCACAGTCGGAATGTTCATGGCCGCGCCTTTTTGGTTGGTGATCTCATTCTGAGAAAAATACAAACCACCAAAGACAGGCATAAACTATCCCCTCTGTGGGAAAGGCTATTCATTATCACTGAGGTTACACGACCAGGTGCCTACTGACTGAAGACAGAAGACAGTGTCCTAGTCAAAAACTCATGGAATATAGAACAGCTACATCCTTTCTATACCTAAGTCTTGTATTATATTTTTTATACATAAATAAAGTTGTTTTCTCTGACTCACTACATCGCTTGTTCCAACCGTGTGGGTGCCATGGGCCCCGGGTACCTTATGACAAGCATATGGGCCACTCGGATAGAGGATGGGCCTAGCCTTGTAATTAGAGATATAGCTAGATTCGGCAGACTTCACCTTGTATAGAAAGGAATATACAGTCCTAGTCGGGTGCGTTATATCTCTAAGAGGAGATCCCTTGGCTGTAATCCGGTTAGGTCTCCTACCTTGTAACCCTGTCCCCCAGTATATAAGGGAAGGCAGGGCGCCCCCTGAGGGCAGGTTGAGTTGGTTCACCAGAATCACCACCATACATCCTCAAAGGAATACCACCACAACTGGACGTAGGGTATTACCTCACATCGAGGGCCTGAACCAGTATAAATCTCCTTGTGTTCCTTTGCAATCCACCGAGTTTCCATCCGTCGAGTAGCCCCATAATTATATTGCCGGTGTAAAACATCGACAAACCGAGTACTGAGTCGGGGGTTGCTTATGTTATACACGTCATGTTGAATAAATTTTGAGTATTGCTTTATTCAAATCTTGAAGTTTTGCAACGATCCTACTAATGTCTACCCGAGTATAGTTATGAGAGATAGGCATTTTTTATTAAGTTTATCTCGATCGACTCGGCATGGACTAAGGTAGTCGGGTAAAACTAATGAGGACTTGGGGAAAGCAAGCACTCAGCAGCACTTTACAAACAGAATCTACATAATTGTTTCGTTTCTTACATGCCTAGGTCCTATGCGATATTCTCTACAACTGGCCTCGCCTGGCTGACCAGCTCCATGGCCTCTTCTGGTGTTGTCCCGTCAGCGAAGCCCTCTCCGATGGACTCAATATCTATCCTCGGATAGATAGACTTGGTCATAGCGAGAGTCTGGGCGATGCCGACGGCCACTCGTTCATCCGAGTACCTCTTCAGGATACGCGGACCCTCACTGAGGCGCTCTGCCACCTGGTTGACCGAGCTGGAGCTGGAGCTGGGATGATGACTTCCCTGGAGGCCTTGACAACCTTGATTTCTTCTGCAAAGGCATCGAACTGGACCTGGGCATTTTCCTTAGAAGTTGTCCAAATACATCACCAAGCAAAGTTGGTTAATCATCGGTAGCAGTCGGAGGAACAATGTACTCGGATTGGCGTCAGAGTTCGGTTGGAAGCTTACTTGCATAGTCGGCCTCCACCTTGGCTTTGGCCTTCTCCGTTTTCTTCAGTTCTTTGTCTAGCCTTTCCTTCTCGGCTGACTGGGCCTTCAACTCAGCTTCAAGGGCTGCAATTTAGGAGGTCAAGCACTCGATGTTGCAGTTAACACTTAACAGGGCAGTCGGGAATCAATCAAGCTGGAATATTTCACTTGGGATTTACTCGGGAGACGACACAGAAGACTTACTTCTTATTTTCTCAGCTTGAGCCCAGTTTTCATCCCTCAGCTTGTGTTCGCACCAAAAACCACCGGGTGTGCCAAGAAGCTTATTGATGATCTGGTTTGATACGATTGAACATACGAAGGCCTGGGAGATCTGCTTAGCTCCAGTGCAGGTCCTAAAATCTTGAGGTTCGCAGGCGTGCCAGTCAATTTGACCTCACAATTGACAAGGAGATGAAGAAATTAGATTACTGATCCAATCGGCCAGCAAGCCGATACGGATCCCTTCCAGCCGATCGCCGCTATGCTCGTGCCCGGGTCCCCGCCTGTACTCGCGCCCGGGTCTCGTGCTCGGGTTCTCGCTCCCGGGTCCTCGCTTGTGCTCGTGCCCGGGTCAGCAGCAACTGCACATCGGCTATCGGCCGATACGGGCTGATGTAGGCTCCTTGTAGCCGATGGCCGATGGCACCTGTATATCGGCTAGGAAACCGATAGCGCTATAAACAAATAGATAAGCTGTTAGTACAACATGTGCATCGGCTAGAAGCCGATGATAAAATAGATAGGCAGAATAATAAGCCAGCCGACTGCCTTGGAAACACATGTGCATCGGCTAGAAAACCGATGATAATATAGATGACAAACAGTAAGGATAATACAGTCGGCTTTATAAAAAGATAACCTATCGGCTAAGCACTCCGATAGAACGTCGCATATACACCGATCGGCTCGACAAGGATAAATCTATTATTATCGATCTAGTAGTTCAAACCTAACTGATGCAGCACAGATCGATAATAGTTGTACTCAGGAACAGCTTCTGGATAACTCTGTTGATGCCCCCCATAGTACGCAGTTTGATATCCTTGAGGAATCCCATCTTGTTGCCCCCCGGGTATTTGAATCGGCTCCACTGCCTTCTTGATCAAGCTCTGTAATGTGTTCACCAATATCCCAGATTGATCGGTCAACGCATGATGAACTGCTTTATTAAACATGTCTTGGATCGGCTTTCGTGAACTTGTAGACGATATATGGCTCGATTCGTCAATGAGAACAGGCTTTGGAAACTGTAATTTTTGAATCGGCCCTTGATCTGTCATGCCGAAGGATTGTAGACAAAGCTTCTGAAACTCCACGATGTTCTGCTCCACTTGTTGTCTTTGTTCTTCGGTCAAATCTTCCATTGTGACTGGAATCATATTGTCTGTGCTGACCTCTTTTCCAGCCATGTTGAAGTTCTGTATCCCACTGGGCCAAAAACGTTTTGATTCAGCCGATAGGATACAATCAGACGATTGTGATGATACGAAGATCGTGTCCCACTGGGCGTGCCAAAAATATGTTCGCACCAAAAACCACTGGGTGTGCCAAGAAGCTTGTTGATGATCTGGTTTGATGCGATTGAACATACGAAGGCCTGGGAGATCTGCTTAGCTCCAGTGCAGGTCCTAAAATATTTGAGGTTCGTAGGCGTGCCAGTCAATTTGACCCCGTAATTGACAAGGAGATGAAGAAATTTGATTATTGATCCAATCGGCCAGTGAGCCGATACGGATTCCTTCCAGCCGATTGCCGCTATGCTTGTGCCTGGGCCCTCGCCTGTACTCGCGCCCGGGTCTCGTGCTCGGGTTCTCGCTCCCGGGTCCTCGCTTGTGCTCGTGCTCGGGTCAGCAGCAACTGCACATCGGCTATCGGCCGATACGGACTGATATAGGCTTCTCGTAGCCGATAGCCGATGGCACCTGTGTATCGGCTAGGAAACCGATAGCGCTATAAACAAGTGGATAAGCTGTCAGTATAACATGTGCATCGGCTAGAAGCCGATGATAAAATAGATAGGCAGAATAGTGAACTAGCCGACTGCCAAGGAAACACATGTGCACCGGCTAGAGAACCGATGATAATATAGATGACCAAAATAGTAAAGATAATACAGTCGGCTTTATAGAAAGATAACCTATCGGCTAAGCACTCCGATAGAACGTCGCATATACACCGATCGGCTCGACAAGGATAAATCTATTATTATCGATCTAGTAGTTCAAACCTAACTGATGCAGCACAGATCGATAATAGTAAAGGAACCTCAACAAACCGATAGATCTAATGCAACTGTGATGAAAATAACTTACCGGCTATACATTCCGATAAGACGCTTGCACAAAGGCTATCAGCCTAACAGGAATAATTTATCGCTAGCAGTTTAGTAGGTCGGACCCAACCGATGCAGCACAAACTGATGATAAACTACCCCCGATAAACTGATAAAAACTATGCACGCGTGATGTGATATACCTGACCAGCCTAAGAGGTCGGACCGAACCGATGCAGCCGTAGACAGATCCGATACACCGTGGTAAGCCGACTACCATAGACCGACTAGAATATCGGACCTAACCGAGAAAGTCCTAGCCAATTGGTAGTCGGGGTAACGAGACTTACCCTCTCGCAGGAGTTCGGACCTAACCGATGTAGCCCCGCTCGAGAAGCAAGAACCCGTTGGTAAAGGGTGGCGATGCGCCGAAGTTGTATTGATCGATTAGATAGATTACAAGGTCCCCGGGCATACGTATATATACCCCGAGTTACAAGAGTCCTTATAGGACACGAAACAGGACTTTCCTAACTAGAAAAGGAAAACTAACAGACCTGATCGGACAAGAGATCAGGTTTCCTAAAAGATAAAACTATCTAATAGATAAGATAAATAGCTGCCATAACGTGGTCTTCACGATTCCTTCCCAAGCTCGGACTCTTCTGGATTAGTTTCCAATGGTTGATATCGCTTCTTTCCTTAACCGAACATGGTAACGACCCGTACCAAATTTTGGCGTTAACACATGCCCCCCAATTTCGGAGTTTGTTATCAAACTTCAAAATTCTTCTGTTCGGGCCTTATCATTCCTTCCTGGCCTCCTGAAATCGGCTTTCATGAACCAATACCTTCTGTACTAGGTGTGCTAGGCTCTCAAAGTCTTCTGATGAAAATCTTTCCTTGATCGGAGCCAACAAACCTTGGAATGCTAACACGGCCAGCTGTGCATCGTCCAGACTTAAACTATAACATCGGCTTCTAACATTACGAAACCGCTGGATATATTCTGCGACTGATTCCTCCGGCTTCTGTATTACCGATGTTAAGTCTATCAAACTCATCTCCTGACTTCCCATAAAGAAATATTTGTGGAATTGCTTTTCCAGATCGGCCCAACCTCGAACTGAGTTAGGTGGCAATGAAGAAAACCATGTAAAGGCCGATCCGGATAATGATAACGGGAAGAGTCTAACTCTCAAAGCTTCTACAGCCGATGCTTCTCCGCACTGCGCCAGGAATCGGCTGACATGCTCCACTGTAGACACATCATCTGGCCCTGAGAATTTGGAGAAGTCTGGTACTCTGTATCGGCGTGGCAACGGAGCTCTATCAAACCAATCTGGATATGGAGGCCGATACATAAATGTTTCCTTCTTCGGTCTTAAACCGAATTGTTCTCTCATCACCTCCGTGATTCTTGCTGTCAAATCTTCTTCTCTTGGATTTTCATCGTGATAACGCAGAGGTGGATTTTGTAGCCGATTCTGATTCTGATATTCCCTCTGATAATTGTACTCAGGAACAGCTTCTGAATAACTCTGTTGATGCCCCCCGGGTATTTGAATCGGTTCCACTGCCTTCTTGATCAAGCTCTGTAATGTGTTCATCAATATCCCAGATTGATCGGTCAACGCATGATGAACTGCTTCATTAAACATGTCTTGGATCGGCTTTTGTGAACTTGCAGACGATGTACGGCTCGATTCACCAACCAGAACAGGCTTTGGAAATTGGGACTTTTGAATCGGCCCTTGGTCTGTCATACCGAAGGATTCCAGACAAAGCTTCTGAAATTCAGCAATATTCTGCTCCACTTGTTGTCTCTGTTCTTCGGTCAAGTCTTCCATTGTAACTGGGATTGTATCATCTTTGCTGACCTCTTTTCCAGCCATGTCGAAGTTCTGTGTCCCACCGGGCGTGCCAAAAACGTTTTGATTCAGCCGATAGGATACAATCAGACGATTGTGATGATACGAAGATCGTGTCCCACTGGGCGTGCCAAAAATATGTTCGCACCAAAAACCACCGGGTGTGCCAAGAAGCTTGTTGATGATCTGGTTTGATACGATTGAACATACGAAGGCCTGGGAGATCTGCTTAGCTCCAGTGCAGGTCCTAAAATCTTGAGGTTCGCAGGCGTGCCAGTCAATTTGACCTCGCAATTGACAAGGAGATGAAGAAATTAGATTACTGATCCAATCGGCCAGCAAGCCGATACGGATCCCTTCCAGCCGATCGCTGCTATGCTCGTGCCCGGGTCCCCGCCTGTACTCGCGCCCGGGTCTCGTGCTCGGGTTCTCGCTCCCGGGTCCTCGCTTGTGCTCGTGCCCGGGTCAGCAGCAACTGCACATCGGCTTTCGGCCGATACGGGCTGATGTAGGCTCCTTGTAGCCGATGGCCGATGGCACCTGTGTATCGGCTAGGAAACCGATAGCGCTATAAACAAATAGATAAGCTGTTAGTACAACATGTGCATCGGCTAGAAGCCGATGATAAAATAGATAGGCAGAATAATAAGCCAGCCGACTGCCGAGGAAACACATGTGCATCGGCTAGAAAACCGATGATAATATAGATGACAAACAGTAAGGATAATACAGTCGGCTTTATAAAAAGATAACCTATCGGCTAAGCACTCCGATAGAACGTCGCATATACACCGATCGGCTCGACAAGGATAAATCTATTATTATCGATCTAGTAGTTCAAACCTAACTGATGCAGCACAGATCGATAATAGTAAAGGAACCTCAAC
This sequence comes from Oryza meyeriana var. granulata, assembly GCA_003991445.1. Lineage (NCBI taxonomy): Eukaryota > Viridiplantae > Streptophyta > Magnoliopsida > Poales > Poaceae > Oryza > Oryza meyeriana. The sequence continues at coordinate 398,163 of RYFJ01000522.1, read as the reverse complement.
AAACCGATAGATCTAATGCAACTGTGATGAAAATAACTTACCGGCTATACATTCCGATAAGACGCTTGCACAAAAGCTATCAGCCTAACAGGAATAATTTATCGCTAGCAGTTTAGTAGGTCGGACCCAACCGATGCAGCACAAACTGATGATAAACTACCCCTGATAAACTGATAAAAACTATGCACGCGTGATGTGATATACCTGACCAGCCTAAGAGGTCGGACCGAACCGATGCAGCCGTAGACAGATCCGATACACCGTGGTAAGCCGACTACCATATACCGACTAGAATATCGGACCTAACCAAGAAAGTCCTAGCCGATTGGTAGTCGGGGTAACGAGACTTACCCTCTCGCAGGAGTTCGGACCTAACCGATGCAGCCCCGCTCGAGAAGCAAGAACCCGTTGGTAAAGGGTGGCGATGCGCCGAATTTGATTGATCGATTCGATAGATTACAAGGTCCCCGGGCATACGTATATATACCCCGAGTTACAAGAGTCCTTATAGGACATGAAACAGGACTTTCCTAACTAGAAAAAGAAAACTAACAGACCTGATCGGACAAGAGATCAGCTTTCCTAAAAGATAAAACTATCTAATATATAAGATAAATAACTGCCATAACGTGGTCTTCACGATTCCTTCCCAAGCTCGGACTCTTCTGGATTAGTTTCCAATGGCTGATATCGCTTCTTTCCTTAACCGAACATGGTAACGACCCGTACCAAATTTTGGCGTTAACAGCTTGTCCACCGAGCTATAACATACCCAAATTTCAACTTTCGAAATTTGAACCGAAATAAATCAATAAAAAGATGTCGAAGATAAAATCCTGTAGTTTTTCTAATGAGAGGTAGATTGACTAGTGTAAATCTTAAAAAGGGTACACTAAAACTTTTGTAGTCAAATTTTCAAATTTCTCCAAAGCTCGCCCTAGGTGAAAATATAAGAATGCAAGAGGATATAAAACATGGCATAGGAATCCAGACTACAAATTCCTAAGACCTTCCTTGGGTCAATTGAAAATGGAAGTAATATATATATTCAATTATGCATAAGAAGTTTGATTAAGTTAAAAAGCTTAAACATTGGCTGCATAAAAATCTTAAGAGTTAAATTAAAAAATAGAAAATGCAATATAACTAAATGTGTATAAATAAAAACTTGACATAAAAATATGGAGATAAATAAATTCACTACCATTTCATGTGCATGTTTTTGGGTCTTAAGGTGCATTTTCATAATAGGATGCATATGCAATTATATAGCCTAAGGAATTTCTAAAAATGATTGGTTTAACATAAAATCATGAAAAAAATTCTTGTACACACTATCCAACATAATTAACCCACTGTAAATTTTATATAATTTTATCATTTCAATTGTTACCTCAAAAAAATCCTTCAAATCAGCAAAACTATGAGAACTAGTTAAAAATAGATTGATTAGTTCATATTTTCACCAAATAAAAATAAAAACTAATCTTGCATTGCCTTATTACCAAAATGTGTCCCAAAAGGTACCACACAATCATAAAATTTAGTTTAATTTAATTCTCAAAGAAACCACATTAAATAACAAGTGCAATGCTCTAGGAAATAACTTAAGTGCAGGAGAATCAGTGCCACCATGCCTACTTTACATTTACACCATAGTAAAACAAAAAGGCTTTTGACCTTGGAACATGGCACACATGTAGATCACATGTTCCTCTCCTCCTAGTAATTCTACCCCATTTTAACACCTTGTGAAGGATGGGAAAACCGGGGTCCCAAAACAGCTCAAGCCCACAGTTTCAGACAATTTGTAGGCTGAAAATATCCTTATCAATATTCCAACTTGGCAACCCTATCAAAAATTATACAAGATCTTTTTCCCCACTCTTTTTAAATAGAGATGTAAACAAATATATCCTCTACTAACCTTAATCAAAATCCATGAATTATCTCTCACCTAACTATACCAAGATGGGCCCACAAAATCCCTAAACAATAAAATTACTGCAGTGAACAATGTTGTGATGCCCTATTTACCAAGTTACCATGGTAAATTCATAGACCCTTTGACCCATGAGACTTGACCCACCATTTTGATCACAAAATTGCCTCTCACTTAGATCTAGGTTCCACCTAGAAGTCTCACATAATGAGGGCCAAAGGAGAGGTGGAAAACAGCTCATGGCCAACTAATCCAGACAGCTTCTAGAGCAATCCACTTTCCCCCCTCACTTCCAAATGGGTCCCACAAGCCCTTGGCCCTACTTGGCAGCCTCCCACCAACCCTAGGACTCACATGTAAACCACACTACCGACATGGACACCCCCATGCATGGTGACACCTCACCCAAGGTTGCCACCTCACTCCAAACAAGTGAGAGATATGAAGCTTCTCCATTCTTCACCCCAACTAACCAGACCACTCTTCCAACACCCCTATCTGCGTTCTACTACCTCACCTCGAGCAAAACGGCCAGGAACACCATGTTCTCCACCTTTCTTCTCATCGGCCACAAAGTTGAAGTCATCGCCGACAGCCATCGGGAAACAGATTCCTCATCTCTTTTATGTTCCCTACTCTACTCACCATGCCTAACAACTTTGTTTTTGGTTGTTCTCCATTTTGACCAGCCGATCGACGGAAACGTAGCCATGCCATTGGAGGCTGATGGCCACGCTCCAGCCGCAGCTGACGATGTTGGCCTCACGTTCCGGCCACCTCGGTGCTCGTCTGACCCAACCATCGCGCCACCACCACTCTCTCGATGTGTTCTACAAGTCCACTGAAAGGTTTTGGCTGATTATACCGTGAGCCCCGGGAACGCCACCTTCAAATCGGCGCAACAAGGTGTTCGATAGCCGCCACTGGTGTCCCGAAGCTTTTCCGCCGTCGCCGACACCTCCCAGCCACGCACTACCACCCGGTGAGCTTCGCTGCACTCCGTAGTAGCATGCACATGCATAATTTTAGCCATATTAAGCTTTTTACACTATGTGACCCGCGCAGCCTTGCCGCTTGTGCAGCTGCTGCGTGCAGCTCCGGTCACCCCCGGCTGCGCCGCTGCCACCGTTGCATGCTCAAGGGATCCTCTACACTTTCTCTTTTGGCCACATCGTGAGATTCCTCTCCGTTCGCCACCGGCAAGACCAAACGCGTTCGTCACAGGTGCTGTCCAGACTTAGGGACCTCATTCTTAGAAGAATCAAAAGATTAGGTACTAGTTTGTAAAATGTACAATATATGACATGTGGACCGAAGGGAGTGCGGGTTGGTTTCTTAAAATCCGAGAGACTAAAGTGCAAAACGTTACTCACTTACATGTGTACCCATGTATTTAAAATCTGGAAAACTAAACGAAAATGTCAAAAGGCATTATTTGTTCCACTAAAAATTGTGAAAATTTCAAAAATCCATAACTAATTCATTTTAACTCCAAATTGGATGAATCAAAATTTTTTGGAATCAAAAAATTATGTAACTTATTAATGTAGAACAAAATTTGGATGAACTAATACCTAAAATTCCTCAAAAATAATAAAGGATATGAAGTACATTAACACTATACAAATTTTTGCTTTTTCACCTTTATTTTAAATTAAGATTTGATAAGTTCATAAAATATTGAACTTTTCTGTGGTAAACTAAAACTTGGTTAAATTTATACAAAAGATACTTTTATAAATTTGGTAATAGGTAAATGCCTTAATTAGTGAATAAAAATATGTAATAACTTCTAAAATGCATAAGGAATTTATTTTAGCTCCAAATAATATGAAACCAATTTTGTTAGTTTCAAAATATTTTGCCCTTTAATTTTGAAAACAGAGGATTAGCTAAAACTAGTACGAGAAACACCCTTATGATTTATGCAATAGATAAATGTTTTGTATAGGGTATAAAAGGTAAAATAATTTCTAAAAACCATAGAAACTCTATTTTAACTCTAAATAAATTACACCCAAATAGCAACAAATTCACAGCACCTCCTTCTCTAAATATGTAAAGATAGATTCCATAAAAATTAGTCCTAAGACACTTATATACTAAAATACACGTATAGGTACCATATACAAGTCTAGAACTTATAAAATTAATACCTCCAAAATAGAAGTTGATAAAATAGAAAATTCTTCACCTAAATTCATCTAGAACCAGTACCAACCCACTGTATAGGCCTTACACACATTAGAGTAAATTGGATATTTGACGTTATTTTGTAATTAGACGTATTCGTGTATAAGTCTTCTAAAATTTATATCTCCGAAATGCAAAATAATAAAATAAAACTTCTTTCACTAAAAATCAACCACAACTAATACCTATCCACTGTATAAGAGTCACACTATCCACTGTATAAGAGTCACACTTGACAAAGACACCTCATAAAGTATCTCAAAAATTTATATAGAGTACAAATTCCCTAATCGCATATATAACTTCTAAAAATTTAAATCTCAAAAATGAAAGATGGTAAAATACAAATTCCTTCACCAAAAATCATACAAAGTCAGTATCAACCCCCTGTGTAAGTTTCACACATATTAAAATAACTTCAATTTTGACCTTATACCATATTTAGACGTATTTTCATATAGATCCTGTAAAATTCATAATTCCTGAACGAAAGGTGATAAAATAGCAATTATTTTACCTAAATTCACTTTAGATTAGTAGAAACCTAAGGTGTAAGCCTCATTCATATTAGAGCATTTTGGATTTTCGCATTATTTGCTATTTATTTGATCGTATGTTAAATTTCTTTTAGAGAACGAATTCGAAATCGGTGAAAGAGTGGAATAGTTGGTGCCCATGGTATTCAAGACTAAGGCAAGTATTCTCTCCTCTTCCTTTAAACAAATTGAATCCTATGTTTTGGGGAATGAAATGTATTGTTTGCAAAATTTCATGCGTAATTGCAATTATTAGTATTTAAAATGAGGGAATTCGTAGTTATAACCTATTGTTGCATGATCCACCTTGAAACCTTATACTCCTTGCTGTTTGTAACCTTAGACTTGGTTAGAGTACTTCATTTGTACTCATGTGGGCTTATATTCAATTATTATGCTTGCTTATGCTTAGCCATGCTTAGTAATGTGCTAAATAGCATTGTGGTCACTTTATAACTTTGAAAATAGGCATTTTACAACCTCTGGACAGAGGTGAAATCTCTGGTTATTTATGAACTAAAATGATGAAAAATATGATTTTAGACTTGGGTGGCAAGTGGTGTGCATATAAAATAGTTGCACACCGATAGGGGGAGTGTTCGCTTGAGTAGATTAAGGACTGAACTCTATGTCACCCTCTATTGGTACCGTACAACCACATCTGCCAGAATAGGATGACCTTAGCTCATTAAGTTATTCAATGTTTAGCCTTGCATATGGTATGCTAAAGTAGTCTTAGCTCATAGGAACTACCTAACGGCCCATAACGGCGTAAGGCGTCTAAGTCTGTCAAATACAACGGTATAGTGCCTCGTGGGGAAACAGAGGGTGTACTTTGTTTGCCGCCACGGTGCTAGGTTATGCCGTGGGCCTGCCACCTAGCGGCATCGATGTAGCCCCTCGGTGTGGATTCCCGCTTGCTGTCGCTAGTGCAAGGCTACGCATTGAGCAATGTAAAGGCTACGTTGTGACCTCTAGACCACATTCAACGTGTAGAGTGTGGTGGTACCGACGGGTACCGGACAAACTAGAGAAATCATATCATGTGGGTAAAGTTGTACAAACTCTACAGAGTTAAAACTAATCGATTAGCCGTAATCGCGGTCATGAGTGACATAGTGACGTGTGATGAGTATAGATCTTTGCTTTATAAATATGTTTGTAAACTTGGGCTTGGGTGTGGTTGATTTTTGATATGATTTGTGAAAAAAAATGAGATCATGAAGATGGGAATGTAGGCTTGATGCCACGTAGGGCGGCAAGCATGATGACTTGTATTTTGAAAATGGAAAGCCGCGTAGGGCAGCAAGCATGATGACTTGTATTCTGAAGATGGGAATGTAGGCTTGATGCCGCGTAGGGCAGAAAGCATGATGATATGTTATTTGATAAATTATATGACCATGATTTACCTATGTATTTGTTTAAATGCTTTCTAAATTACCGTTGAAAAATGGTTGTGAAATAAAATCTGCTTTATGCTGAAGATGAACCACAAATAGCCTTCCTTTGACTTAAGCTCACATGTAGTATAATAGGTTTGCCTTGCCAATACATTATTTCGGTAATGTAGTAACTCTTGCTTTATTTCTATGTTGCTGCTTTAGACTTTATTGCAGGTGATGAGTTGAATAGGGCGAGTGCCATGGGATCCGTTGCTTCTTTAGGAATGGTTCTATTAGGGGCCAACCCCTAATCGGTTGCTTGCGGGTATGGGTAGATAAGCTTCCGCTGAACCGTATTATTTGGCCGGTCGGCCTATGTAAGCTCTGATTTGTAGATTTATTTATTTACTTGTATACCCTATTGATGTATACCATTGCTTAAGATGTACGTGTGAGACTAGCACTTTTCCTGGGAGCTAGTTGAGCACAAGTATGAGCTCGAAATAATTGAGATATTTGCTTAATAGCTGGTGTGGATTGAGTCCTCTATGATATATAGTCTCTTGGTCGCCACCATTGCGTGATTGATGGCATATCTCGGGGAGGACTGGCAAAAGCTATTATATTGAGTATTTCATTTATTTCGGGTTTGACGCCATGAGTTTGTAACGCAATTGTGGTTCACGACGTCAGGTTAGCTTTGAGGTGTGGTGGTTACTGCTTTTATTTAGTTTTTATTTGAGACCCCATCACTCCAAGAGTTAACGTTGATATAGCGAGTCGCAATTAACGGTACAAGTCTCGGGCACCCCTATAGGAGCTCCGGAGCCAGATTTCCCTCTCCTCGCTGACCCTCTCCAGTTCAGCTTTGGCCACGTGGAGTTGGCGCATCTCTTGAATTTGCGGCGCCAGCTGGGTTATGACCTTACTCATCTTTTCAGCTCGGTCGACTATCTTCTGCTCAATATTGACAAGAGTGAGATTAACTCTGCGGGCTAATAAATCAGCAAGAGTCATCTAACACTCGGCAGGATAAAACTCATGGCGTACCTGGACTCCCTTAGATGCAGCGATTGCGGTGAACATTAGGTCCCTTTGTTCTCTCAGCGCCGCGTTCACATCATGTTCATAGCTCTCCGCCTCCCCTTCTGGAGTAGTCCAGTAGAAGGTTTTCGGGAAATTTGGTGGAGGAGCTTCAATTTGTGGGAGCTCAGCATCACTTGAGGATGACGACTCGGCTGGCGATGGGGTCCTGGCCCTGATCTCCACAACTGTTTCGGCTTCAGGGGCTGGCTCAGGGGCTGGGGCAACTGCTTCTCCAGCAATTTCTTGGTCGGCCGACTCTTGTGGTTCAGCTCCCGAGCCTACTTCAATCTCCGTAGTCGGGGCAGGCTCGGGCTCGGCGGTTGGCTCCAAGGGCTCTGGCTCGGCCAGGGCAGGTTCGGCGGCAGGGGTAGTTGGCATAGCCCCAATGGGGTCTATGTCGCTCTTCTTCTTGCACAATATATTCAATATCAAGATAATGCATCAAACATGCCCAAGATTTTTAGAAGACTGAAGATTGCTTACCTCTTGGAAGTCTTGAACTTCCACAGGGGCGTACCCGATAAAGTCAGCGAGGGGCTAGATAGCCTACTCGGTGGAGGTGACTTGCTGGCCGTTGGGGCAATCAGCACAGCAGTTGGCGCTAGAGATTTAACCCCAGTCGGCTCTATCCCTGAGGCAGCCGACTGGGGGGTCGTTGTACTCGGTGGTGGTGGCACTGGCCTTGGGCTTGCTGGTTCTAGCCTGGGGCTGGGTGGTGCTGGCATCGGCTCGGTGGCCTGGGGGCTGGCATTGCTAGGTCTTTGATCCTCAAGCTCCCAGCCTCACCACTCGGTGTTCCTTTCTTCTTTTTGCCCGAGTCATCAGCTAGTTTCTTCCTAGCTCTCTTGGAGCTGGGTTGGGCGGCAGAAGGACTCGCTAGCCTCTTCTTGGATTTTGGAGCCGACTGATCCTTGGGATCCCTATTGAACTCCTCACAGTCCTGCAAGATCAACAACGATGCATACATCATAACATTGCAGATCAAGACCATACACATCCAGCAATCATTCTTCACAAGATAGACGATGAATCAAGAACTTTGTTTCAAGATTACCTCAGGTCTGGGCCTCTTCTAGCAATAAGGCTTGGGGGCGTGCTCCTTGTCCTTAGTTTCGACCACCCCATTGACAAAATACCCCAAGAGAGTATCTGTCACCTTGTTCTTATCAACAAGGTCGGGGTACTCCCGACTGGGATTGTTCTTGCCCGGTCGACGAAGCCGAAGTGACTTCGCAGCTTTAGAGGCCTAGTGCACTGGTTGAGGAAGCACCTCGCCACCCATAGCCCGATCAGCCCTTGGCTCTTCCAGTCATCAATCTTCTCCATCAGTTGGTAGATTTGTCCCATTTCTTCGAAGCTTGGAGTGGTAGACCAGGAGAACAGGATTGATGGAGAAGTACCAGAGAAAGGGGGGAAGGGAAGGCTCCACGTTTTGGCAATAGAACCACTCCTTGTACTAGCCCTTGAGGGAGGTCTTCAGAGGGACATGCAGATAAGCCTTTTTCATTTCATTCCTCAGTTGAAGACCGATCCCCCCCAATCACTTGGATCTTGCTTTTGGATGGCTGGGGTTTTATGTAGAACAAATATCTTAATAGATTGAAATGGGGCTTGATCCCCAGGAAGGCTTCACAGAGCGTAAATCTGATAATAGTATAGAAGACGACGAAGGAAGTCGGAGGTGGGAAGAGCAAGCCAGCGGTCAAAGAAAGAAGTAAAGATGATGGTCTCACCACAGTTTGGTGTAGGGACTGATTCCCCTTTGGCGGATCGCCTCTTGCTGCTGCAAGATGAGTCGCTTCTCCAGGATGCGCAGCTTCGTTGAGCCACAATCTGACACTGTCCATGCATCAGAAGACATCTCCGGGATCTCGAACGGGGCTCTTGGCATTGCTGGGGTTCAAGAGATTTGGGGGAAAAGGCTCGAGAAGGCTGGTGTCACGCCCAGAAATTCATCAGAATTTCTAAAGCTAATTTGTGCAATAAATCCTCGTCTAGGAATCAGCCGAGGTACACAAATTGACAATTGATAAATATAACCAAAACGTAATAACGATAAATACTTACAACATAGGCACTTAGTCCTCACACCGAAGAAAATAGCAGCGGAACAGTAACTAGCATAGTTTCAGCACCAAGCCACAGGCAGCTCAATTGGGGTATAAGCCAAACACCAACTTCTCCTCCTCGCTAAACTTCACTCTGATGATTGCAATAATGCAAGACTGAGTACCACCCACCGTACTCAACAAGCCACACTAGGAAATGCAAAATAAGGCAACGGATACCAAAAGAAAAGCATAATATGGCTCTTTTGCATAAAACAACATTTCAAACCTTTGCATTTAAAAGCATCAAAAATAGTATAGTTTAATTAATAATCAATATTAAACCAGTCTCTGAACAACGCTCCAACACAGTTTAGGCCCAAACCATAGCCTCCAAACTGGAGCTATCAATTCCATTATTTGTCATTATTAATGAGTAGTGTGGGACTAATCACAAAAACATTGTTAGGCTCACCCTTAACCGTGGGCACGGCTATTCGAATAGTTTTACTCTGGCCAGAGGTGTACTAATGTACCCATAAGACACAACTCCACAACACCTCACTGTGCACCTTAATACCACCATGGTACCTCGGAAAGGAGTTGTGACAGAATCATCCATGTGACTAGCACAATAGGAGAGCCTCCCGCCGAACCTCCGACCTCCGGTAGAGGTGATCAATGCCCTCCCCGCGAGACGGCCTGACGCCCGAATCATGGTCTTATTGCCACTGCCATGTGTGGACTTATACCCGCCACAAACACGCCCTGGTGCCTCCTATTGAACTCGACACACTTCAAATATCTGCTATCCCATTCTAGCTTGTGGTTAGCACAAGTGTTGCTTCGCAACAAGTAGTCCGTGAACCGGTCCTTAACTATCATGAGCACCGCTAGCAAATCAAAAACCCTAGTGCTCACAACCCACCATTCAGTCAAGTTTTAGTTGGCACATTAATTAACCAGCCATAACCAACTATTGTGAAACAATAACCATTTACCATTAATGAATGAATCATTAGTTTTCCACATAAAATGACGCTACAGTTTCTAAGCAATGGCTAAGCAAAATCTAAATAATCTAGCTAGATCATTAATTAGCCACCTAGCTGGTCTATATTAATTTTTCAAGGTTTCAAGGTACATGTATCATTAACAAAAGGGCCATAATCAAAGAATAATTGGATAATAAATAAATACCTGTAATAATGTCATTCGAAAACTTTGCATGCAATAATGTTGAAATAAAATAAGTTTTCACAACTGGGATCAACATGCTCAAGGAGATTGTCGTGTGACTTGCCTTGCATTCACAAAACGTCTTCTGCAGATCTTCCGAACTCTTCGGTAGACTTCACTTCCTTCCGAAATGGCGATAACGGTAGACCACGTAAACGATAATAAATCCTAAGAAACTCCAAATAAACAGTACAATAAAAATACATAAACAAATAGGTTATGATTTTATGTGAATTTAGGAAGAAGAATAGGTCGAATCGGAGTTCGGACGAAAAAGATATAGCTTCCGGAATATTCAATTCAGAATTAATTCGAAAAGAATTGGAAAAGGAAAATTTCTCGGGAATATTCCCTTGGAATTGAACTAAAAGGATTATTTCTACACTGAAGAAGAGAGCGAGACCCATTGTCAATGGCTCAGCTCTTGTGGACCAGGTCCATGGACCCGAGAAGGATGGGGAAGTGGTGAACTACTAGGTTGGCAGGATGAAGTGGCGGCTAATATGGATTGCTGATGGGGCGGCCTAGGGCCGACACGGCACAAAACCAGGCTAAAGGAATCCAATGGCGAAGATGGACCAGAGGCAATCTGACGGTAGAACTAGGTCTCGAGGGATCGACGACTAGGTGGGCACCGGTTTGGCGGATGAGGATCTGATAGCCCAAACCTAAACCAAAGATCCAACGGTTCGGGTTTGATCAGAAACTCAGAGTAGATCCATCAGTTCAGATGGCTTCGGGTGGAGCCAACGGTGAGTATTTTCTTGAGATACACAGATGGGCCCCCGGTGTCTGTTAACGCCAAAATTTGGTACGGTTCGTTATCAGGTTCGGCTAAGGAAAGAGGCTATATCAGCCGATGGAAGCTAATCCAGAAGAGCCCGAATTTGGAAAGGAATCGTGAAGATTACAGCATGGCGGTTTAGTATTTTATCTATAAATTAGGTAGCTTTAATAATTTTTAGGAAACCTGATCTCGTGCCCGATCAGGGCTTGTTGTTTTCCTTTTATAGTTAGGAAACTCCTGTTTCGTATCCGATCAGGACTGTATTAACTCGAGGTATAAATACATATGCCCGGGGACTATGTAAACTATCTCTCAGATCAATACAAATTCGGCGCATCGCCACCCTTTTCGACGGGTTCTTGCTTCTCAAGCCGGACTGCATCGGTTAGGTCCGAACTCCTGCGAGAGGGTAAGTCTCGTTACCCCGACTATCTTATCGGCTAGGACTTCCTCGGTTAGGTCCGATATTCTAGCTGATCTACGGTAGTCGGCTTACCACGGTGTATCTATTCTGTCTACGGCTGCATCAGTTAAGTTTGATCTTTCAGGCCGAGTGGATATATCACATCACGCGTGCATAGATTTTATCGGCTTACTGGGGATAATTTATCATCAGTTTGTGCTGCATCGGTTAGGTCCGACCTACTAAACTGCCTGAGATAAGTTATTTCTGTTAGGTTTATAGATTTTATGCAAGCGTCTTATCAAGGTGTATAGCTGATAAGTTATCTTTTACTAGATAAAGCCGACTGCATTGTCTTGATTATTATTTTGATTATCTACACTATCATCGGCTTTCCAGCCGATGCACATGTTCTATTGGTACTCGGCTGATTTATTTATTTATATCGTTATCGGTTTCCTAGCCGATACACAAGTGTTGTCGGTAGTCAGGCAGTCGGCTCGAGGGAAGTCAGTTGGTTTTCGATCTTTTTATATGATCGGTTCTCTAGCCGATGTACAAGTGCCATCAGCAATCGGTTGGAAGGAGTTTGTATCAGCTTGTTAGCCGATTGGATCAACGATCTGACTTTTTTCTATCTCCTTGTCAATTGCTAGGTCAAATTGACTGGCACGCCTACGAACCTTAAATTTAGGACCTGCACTAGAGCTAAACAGATCTCCTAGGCCTTCGCGTGTCTAGTGCATCGAACCATATCATCAACTTGTATTCAGCAACTTGTATTCAGCGCTGATCGGTGATTTTCAGTATCAACAGTGTCATTAGAAGGATAGTGCTGCTGGCGGGTTCCACCCAGCAGTGACACATGGTGGTGCCGCCATCTCGGTGCAGAGCAGAGGAGGACGGGGCGACATCTGGCAACGGAGTACATTGGCAACGACGGCAACTGAAGGCGGCGGGTAGAACGACGCCGGCGTCGGAATGGCACGGCACCAGCGGGGAGGCGACGACCGGTGGAGCTCGGCATCGAAGGAGAAAAAGGGGGCCGTCGGGACCAGATGCAAGCGGCAACGACGACGGCAGATAGAGGCTCACCTGCGGTTGACAACGACTGCAGAGGCCACGACGGCGGCTTGTGCTCCTTGAGTCAGCGGCGGCAACGAACACACGGCGGCTGCTTGCTTGCCGCGGTGAGGCAGCGTGGCGGCCAGGGCGGCACAGCGCCTAGCAGCGGGGCAGCGGCACGCACAGGATAGCGAGGAGGCGCGGGGCGTGGGCGCTGGGGCGCTGCCAGGGCGCGACGCGGCCAGGCGCAGCGCAGAAGAGCAAGGCGGCGGCGCTGGATGCAGGGGCAGCCTGAGGAGGCGTCGGCGATTAGGGCGTGGCTAGGGCAAGAGGCCGGGCGGCGACGCCATATATAGGGGTGCAGGCGGTGGCTGGGAGCTGTGACTCGCGGCTGGAGGCGGCGGCTGGGGTGGACCAGGCCGGCTAGGGAGGACGTAGGGCGGCGGCCCAGGGCGACATGCTAGCGTGGGGGCCAGGCCCTAGAGGGAGGCAGGCCTGGAGCAGAGGAGGAGAGAAGAAGGAAGAAGAACATGCCACAGGAGGAAAAAGAAAGAAAAGAAAGAAGGGGAAAAAGGGAATTGGAAGAAAAAGAAACAAAAGAGAAAAAGGAAAGGGGATTTTGGGAAAATTTCCAAAATCCGGAGAATTGGAATTTAAATATTTGAGGAATATCTCCGAATCAAAATATGTTGAAATATTTGGAAATTGGAATATTACGAATACCGGAATATATATTCATACATATATATTTATTTATTTGGGACTTCCGAGGATATGTGAAGGAGATTAACAAAGGGGAATATATTCCGAGGTATCCGGGAAATGGAGAGTATTTTATCAAGGAATATTTAGGGAAATCAAATCTCAGAAATAATTTGGGAATCCGATAAAATTGGAAATTATTATGCAGAGATCGACAGATCAGAATGTTCGAGAAATAATCAGACTTCCCAAAATATACGGATGTTATAAAATAAAATATTAAGAATATTATAAATATTCCAGGAGTAAGGAATTGACAGGAATGTTTTATGGGAACTGGAATTTAGAGAAATACCAGACGATTGGGGATGTGAGCTTAATTCGACGGAGAAAGAGTTCAAGGAAATATTTGGGATTTATTTTAGAGAGGAGAATAGATATTTCAGATACAAAGGATCTCGGATCCGGAAGTCAAAGGAGTTTCAGGGTTTCTAAGATTGAATAATTCTGAAGACTTCGGATTTAGATTTGATAGGTGGCTTTAGGGTTTCGGAAACGACACAAACCCTAGAAGGAGAAAGGGATCCAAGGTTCAAGGGGAACAGAGGGGCATCCAAAGGTTGGAGCAAAAACGGCCTGAACAGGGGAAAAGAAAATGGGTTTATTTTATATTTATTTAATTCCTGCAGTGATCTTTATAGCATTAAAGTTAATTCTAGAGCTCCAAAAATCTGAGAAAATTCCAGAGAGTTTATTAAATCATGAGGAATTTACCATAAGTAAATGCCACCACGAAACAAGTTAAATTTAATATTATAAATACTTAAACGCTTAAACATTCCGACAAAAACCCTAGAATATAAAAGCACTCAAGCATTTATTTAAAAATTTAAACTTGGGGATTTTTAATATTGAAATATTTCAAAATTTTATTCAAACACTTTCACAGACAATAATCTTGTGTATTCTTTTATTTCCATTTACCCACAATAATTTTTAATTAGGAAAATTTTTAGGGTGTTACACCTGGGGATGAACGCGATGGAGCAGATCTGTGCTAGACTTGCGTGGATTCCGAGCGGGAGCGCGAGTTACAAAAAACCCTAGCTGTGGAGAGTACGAAGTTTGGGCGCGGAGAAAAAGAGGCGAAGAGTTTCGGCATTGTGGTGAAGAAAGGAGAATTTTTTCTCTCCCACCACTTTATAGAGCCTATACCGATACGTAGGCTTGGGCCGACTAATTCGGTGTTGGGTCATAAGATATGAGTTTCTAAACAGCACGTCCTATTGGGCCGACTGTGGGCTATGTTAAAATCACAGTGCTGATGCTATTCACAGAAACTGATTAAATAATCAGGTGTGCTTCATGAAAGCCTAATTGCTAGACACATGTGTTCAAACATCTGAATTATTTATCAGGTATCGGGGATATATCTTTATAAAGATCAATAGCTGGTCTCCATTAAAATTGGGGATGCAGGTATCTCCCAAGTACACCTGGCCATGAATTGGGTTAAAAATCCATGAAGTGGTACTCGGCTTACATGCTTAGCCAAAAATTGCCTTAAGCAAAAATACTTTCAGCTGACATGATGCTGAAGAGTCTAATTTCTGGGTAGTGTACTACTCGGGAAAGGCTAAAAGGTTAAAGATCTTTGACTTTATGTTTAATTGTTTCTCAATTAAGCATTCACCTAATAGGTGCGCCTATTCAGCACACACTATTTATATTTACATGAAGCCCTTCATAGCCTCATTGCCAGCCAATATGAAGGAGGACTTGAAGAAGAAGCACTCGGACGACGAGTATTTGGGAGCAAGGCACTCAGGAAGATTTCACCAAGGAGTATGAGCACTCGGCATCAAATGTGACTCAACTATGAAGGTCTCAGGGGCTGCTGTGGAGACCATGGGCCCCAAGTACCTCGTGAGATGTGTTTGGGCCACTCGGACAGAGGATGGGCCAAACCATGTAATTAGGGATATGATAGGACTCAACATACATTACCTTGTACGACAAGGAAAGGCAATAGTCCTAGTCGAACACGTTGTATTCCTGGAATGAAATCCCTTGGTCGAAGTCCGACTGGGATTCTTACTTTGTAACCCTTCCCCCGATATATAAGGGGAGACAGGGCGCCCCCTTGAGGGCATATCGAAATTCTCACCAGAGAAATCTCAAAGGCAATACACCACAACTGGAAGTAGGGTATTATCTTATCCCGAGGGTCTGAACCAGTATAAATCGTTCCGTGTTCCTTTGCAATCCATCAAGTTTAGGTCTCACGAGTAGCCTCATATTTTTATTGCCGGTGTAAAACATTGATAGCTAGATCGCCAAGACCAAGTCCTGGACTGTCATCGACTGCTTAGCGTGCGTGCCGCTCCACATTGCCCTGCCTCCCTCGGCTCTGCCTCGTCATCGCCAAGGCCTCGACCCTTAGCGTGCCGCATTCGGGCCGCCGCAAGGTGAATCCCTCCTCCTGCCACCTCTCCCAACCCCCTACTTCCTTTGGCACCCCTCTTCCCCTCCAATTGCACCATTGCGTGGCCTCAATCGGAGTTCCGCCGCCTCTCCGTCTTGGCTGCCGAGGCTAGCTTGCTAGGAGCTAACTCCCGCCAACCTAGGAAAGGGAAAACCTTCCCCGCCTCGCGTAGGAGCTCCGCCGAGCATCAAGCTGGCCGGAGCTTAGCCCTACCCCCGACCTCGCCATCATCCCAAATCAATCCCGCTGTCAGCCACCGCCTAGCTCCCAAACCCGCGCAAGCCACCGTCACCCTGTCGTCCCCTATGGCTGGCCTAGAGCCCTCGGCCTCCCTCCGCCACCCGATGTACTCCCCACCACCGGTCGCCACAACCCCGCCACCATGCCGCCTTGCACGTGCAGGGGAAGGAATCAGAAAGAAAGAGAGAGAGAGAGAGCGAGGGAGGAACAGAATAGGAGGGAATTAATCCCCCCTCTCAGAGACTGACATATGGGCCATGTTTTTCTAGTGATAAAGATTAAGAAAACAATAATCCTTAATATGTTTAATATGACATGTGGACCCCACCACCTTAAAAATCTATTTAAAATCTTTTTTAACCCCTGAGTCACTGACAAGTGGGCCCAAGGCCCATATTGGTCAACTGGGCCAGGTCAGACCTTGACCTGGGCCCACCTGTTAGCCACACATGTCCTTTTCTTAAGGAAAATAATTCAAATGGATATAAAACCAAAGGACCCCACCTGTCAGTTTCTCTAGCCCTCTCCTTTAATAAAAATAAATTAAAAAGGATTTGAGGAATTATTCCAATAAAGAAAAATATGAATTAAACTTTGAAAATTGATAACTAATTCAAATGAAGTCCAAATCGAGTGAAACTTGTCTCTAAAATTTTGTAAATTCAAGATCTACTTTTTGGACTGAAAATAATAGTTGTCACAAATATAATTTTTGCACAAATATGAAATAAAGACTAGTGGATAATTAATTTCCCATATTAAAAATCCTTTTATACTAATTTACAAATTCAATAATGGGATTAAAACCCCTAAACCATAAAAATTGCAAAACACTACCATAACCCTTAATATCCAAGTTATAGGAAAAATCGAAATAGTGTCTTATGCTAAAATTTAGTTTTTGACAAATGAAGGATTAAAGCAACATTAATAGTATTCTTAAAGTATGCTGACCCATGCTTTAAATTTTGAAACATATAAGAACCTTTTTTTTCTAATTTGTGAAGAAACAATAAATAATTTGCTATGTGATCTTAAGTAAACGACCAATTAATTTGTCTTTATAAAGACTTAAAGGAAACAAATACATATACAATCCATTAAATCCTACAATAAAACTCACCTTTACCTAAGTATCAACTAGACAATAGTGGAAAACACCCTAAAGATGTGTTCACACCAAAAATTGTTCCTAAATATAAAGTAAGACATAAATTGAGGTTTTTAACTACCTCCTCTCTAAAAAAATTCGATTAAACCCACCATGTGAAAATTCCACAAACCATGTTTCACAGAAGAGCTAAACCTACAAGATAGCAAGGCTTTTCACTTAAAGTTCAGAATACAAACAATCAACTGCTAAGAACAACACATGCGAGGCCAAGTGTCGGAATGTGCCTGATTGTGCTAGTAAGCCTATAGCTAACCTAAGCCACACCAAGGGTAGAATATAGCCCACCTCACTCAGATGCCAAGTGGCGGTCGACTCTGGACACATAGTTTGACCACTAGGCTACCCTAGCTTCTAGACCGCCCTCAAGCCTTAGAATCCTTGGCCCTTTAGTTAATGTTGACAACTGTAATGGTAGCATTTTATTTTTTGCCAAAACTATTTTAATAAAAATCTAAATTCAAAAATTTGGCTCTTTATTGGATTTGGAATTTTTGTGCCAGGTGTGATCTCAAGAAAATTCTCAAACATATTCAAAATAGCCCTAGAGCCTCTGTAGAAGTTCCCCAAATTTTTGCAGAATTTTCAAACCTCATTTAAATCAATTTCAAAATCCAAATCTTCAAAATCCATTCAAATTAATCTCTGGAAAAAATATCAAATTGCACTGTGCCGGTCGGACCGACCTCCTTTCTTTCGGCCCGTTCCTGTTCCTCCCCACGCGGCCTGCTCGGCCCAACCGCAGCGCGCGTGTGGGATTTAATTCCCGCGGGCCACGCGCGTCAGCTGCCCCCACCCCAGCTTCGCTCCCGGCCACCCAATGTTTGCCTGTGGATGGCCAAGATCAACGCTGCTGCCCGGTCCATCCTATCAGTCGTCGTCGTTGTCGTCTTCTTCCTCTCGCCCGCGCTCGCTCTCTCTCTCTCTCTCTCTCTTCTCCCGAACCTTCTTCGCCCATAGCGCTCTGCCTCGCCTCTTTTAAGCCCCTGCTTCGGTCGTCAACGCTGCTGTCGCATTCGCGCATCACCGCTGGTAGGAAATCGCGACGTCGCCTCAAATGAGGGTCGGAGTCAAAAGAGGAGCACGACCGCAGCTTTTTTCCTCGCCGCCGAGCCTCGAGAGTCAACCAAGCATGCGCGAACACCTTGTCCTGTCGCTTCCCCGTCACCTCCCTGTCCCATTTCTTGCCTCTGCCGCGCATGACGAGAGCCATAGTGAGCTCCGCCATTGTTGCGTCAAATCCCCGAGCTCGAGCTTACCTTCGGCCTCCACTGCCTTTGTCCGCCGTCGGCTAGCGTTGGAGCTTCTCTATAAATAGGGCATCACTCCCCTCCTCCGGCCACCAAGAAACCAAGCCCAAGCAAGCTCGCCACCGAGTAACCTCCTCCGCCGTGTTTTGTTCCAAGCACCGCCGCTGTTCCCGACCACCACAGACCCAGCCACCACCACCGCCGAGCTCCCTTAGCCACCCCGAAGCTCCTCTGCCCCTCCCCGTCGTCGATTAGCCTCTAAATCAAAAATCCCCAATTCCACTGCCGCCGTCGCCGTCGCCGCTGCTCTGTTTCTTGCCGTTGCCGAAGGTAAAGACCAAATTAACCGCCTCCCAGTCCTTCCTTGCGTGATGCCGCTTCAGAACCACTCAAACCCAAGCCAATCCGCTGTTTAAATGGTCACTGGTGGCGATCTCTTCCCTCCGTCACCGCCGCCGGCTCTGGACCGCCGTTGCCGACCATCTTCCAGTGCCCACCAAGATAATCCGAGGCGTTCATCCAATTCGCCGTAGTCTCTGCATCCCGTAGCCGTAGGCCGCTTGCCGATCCTCATCACCGCCGACGAGATCACTCCAGCGATCATCGGCCGTCGATTCTCCGCTGTGGCCACTCCATCGGACCCCCCCAACGGACCGGCCGACATGGTAACCACGTGGACGCCGCGTCAGCTGATGGCCCGCGTCAGCCGATGGCCCGCCTCCTGGACCCGGCCCCACGTGTCGGCGTCTCTCTCGCCCCTCCAACCCACCGCGCCCCACCTATCAGCGCCCCACTTCCCCTCTCTCCCTCTGCCCCTAGGCCCACATGTCAGCTCCTCTGTCTTCTCTCTCTCTTCACTGTTGCCGGCCCCACATGTCAGCCACAATGTTCCTCTCTCTGGACCCGAGGGCCCCACCTGTCAACCTCTGAGCCCATTTTCTTTATTTTCATTTTATTTCTTTTCTTTCCAAAAATAATTTTAAATTTTTTTTATTTTCAGAAAATAACCCAAACTTTGAAAATTCATAACTTTTAAACCGTAGCTCCATTTGAGCCCATTCAACTCTCAAAATTTTTCTAAAAATGAGATCTACACATTGGTACTATTAGTTGTATAAAATAGGTCCTGATTCTTGGTGTTTTTGCATGTTTTCTTTTGCAACGTGTAGAGGCCGTTCCCGAGAAGCCGCCGAAGGACGATTTTGTTGAAGACCCGCAGGACCTCGAGCAAGGCAAGTCACCCTTGACCATGTTGGACCCATGATTTAAAATTTATTTTATTCCTAAAACTTGCATAATTAGGAACACGACTTTTATCGGCCGCGGTTCGTAGCTGAATCTGCCCGGCCTAATCTATTTGCTGCATTTGACCCTGCCTTGAATAAATTGATATCCTGACCCTTGTAACCCTGTCATCTTGACACTCATACTTATGTACGAATGTCGATGACCCCTTTTTTTTCCCAAAAATAAAAATATGATGATGGGAAAATCAGGGTTTTAAACAAAACGGTTTAAAAATCCTCGACACCCTTGGCCAAGCCTTTGCGAAATAAAATAATTTTATAAAATGTGGCCATGGGTTGTCGCTGCCTGTGTGGCTCCGACTTTACGTGAACTTTAAGGACCGTTTGCTTGAGGAATTGCACTGAACATATTACAGTGCGACCACACAGGTGGAATGGGATGCCCCTGTCCAAGTAATTAGTGTTCCCAGGATGGTTTTCGGTTGCTAATAAATATGGGAGCGGTTGGGTGCCAAGAGGGCGATATACCCCCATCCCTGAGTACAAGAAGTGAGTTCCTAGTACTTGGTCGAGAGGACCCATTTATAGGGCAGCGTGCTATCCTGGGATGGCTCTGGAAAGGCCTTGTCGTGAACCTCCCCGCTTGGCAAGTGTGGGAGTAAGCTTGCATCGTGTGGGAAAAGCGTACACTCTTTCCAAAGATCAAATGAACTGTTCGAACAGCCGTGCCCACGGTTATGGGCAATGTGAAGTGATTCCTCTAGTATAGATTTTATTTTACAAATATCTATGCAATTGCTTTGCGGGTTGGGAACCATTACCAGAATCGGTCTGTGTGACTGATGGATGGCCTGTGTGGCCCGAAACAGGCCTGTGTGACCTGGGATGTTGGATGACACCAGAGTTGAGTTGCTTGAGTGAAGCGTCAAGTTTTTTGAGAAAACGAGAATCCACCTAGATGGAGGTACAAGAGCAGGGTACGCTCCGAATCAGAATTTGTGACAAGTCTTTGACTTGTGGAATGGGTCGAGACGCGAGTCTCTTCCCGACTAACTTAATTGTGGTGAGTTGTTGCAAAGCAACTCACGGAATGGATTGAAGTGTGAGCTTCTTTCCGACAACATAAAGAGCACACTTAGAGTTTTAAAACCACAAAAACCTTTCAAAACCACTTTTGCGAAAATAACCCTAACCTTCTTTGCTAAGCCTTGCATGCCACATAATTTCCGTGACTTGCTGAGTACCTCGTGTACTCACCCTTGCTTATCTACTCTCAGAAGCCTATGAAGATAAAGACCCTACTCTCAGCCAGTTCTACCAAGATCAAGTTGAGTACAAGGAGTTTTAGGGTTTCGGTCTAGGTCATCAAGCCGTTGCTTGTGGGTATAGGTCTACCCGTGTATTTTTTTTCCGCTGCATACTTTTGTAATGTATCGTTGCATGTCTCGGGTTCTGTTCGAGGCTGCAACTTATGTAAGACTATGTATAATAAATAAAACAGGTTTGGCTATGATCCACTGATGTCCTATATGTACCAGCTGGTCTCCTAGGACTGGTACAGGTATTACAGCTACCGACGTTCCTCATCTACTGACCTGTATGGGTTAGCGGGAGAGGGGCGTCACAGAAGTGGTATCAGAGCCTAGGTTTGGCCCCTAGGAATGAAACCCTCACATTAGGAAGACCTTAAGGACGATACATTCCGAAAACTATTTGTGAAAACTTAAGACTTTCTTACATCTTCTCTTCCTTAGTAAATTCCTAAAAATTTTACTAACTCTTTTCTTGTTTTCAACTTGTAGATGGCCGCTAGCAACACTCACCTCTCCTACGGAGAAGGCCAGGGAGGCTTCGTTGAGATTCTCCGAGACTTGGCTCACTACCTTGGATACTCCACTCCTCAATTCGCGGGTTTCACCGTCGCCACTGTACCTCCCCGTTGCCGCCTTACCCTCCGCCTCTACCCCCTCCGTCCTAAGCTACGCCGCCACCGTTTCATAATGGTGAGGCCTACCCTTCAGCTCGCCTACCAGGACGTGGCCTTCACAGCCATTCGTCATCTTTGTGACCAGTACTACCCTCTCCTTGATTCTTCCGCTTTCGCCTTCTTCCCAATCGAGTTAGTGGATCTTCCACTAGCATCTACCCTTGCACCTGCCGTGAGTCATCTCCTTCCTTGACTCGTTTGTCGAGATGACCACCGCCTTGGACCAGCAGTATCGCCGACTCTTAGAGGCATATCGCAGCCTCGAGAGGCACTACCACTCCCTTCGAGACTGCATCCCTCCATCCCCACACACCCTGACTTCCGCCCACACCTCCGACTTTCCCGACCCCACTAAGGGACATGCCGCCAGTTCCTAGAGTTCATCCCTGACTCCACCTTGTTCACCTCGTCACCGACACCGCTTGACTGCGTGTGAGTATCTTGCGCAGTTTACTCCTCACCCAGCTGACACTCCCGCACCAGCCCCAACTCCTATTCCTACCGTTCCTCTGACCGTTGCTCCTACCCTTCCCGTCCCGTCCGAGGAGGAGGATCCTTCCAAGCGTGTGATGATCAAGAGCGAGGAGCAGGAGTAGAGCAGTAGCAGTATATGGCAACAGGATGTACATAGCAGTCATCAGACCTTTTGTTTCGTCGCCAACTCGCTAGGAGTCGTGGCGAGTAGTGCGTGTGTGTGTGTGTTATGTATGGTAGTCCACATCTTGTATGGTGTGCGTCCAGTCCACGTGACTTGGCCACCCCTCTTGTATATAAATAAAGTACCTATGTTTTAAAAATCAGTTTGTGCTTGTGCCTTCTTCTTTCTTCCTTTATTCCTTCCCTCAATATTATCCTCCCTTCTCCCTATAGATGGCTCACCGCAACCAGCGCCAGAGGTGTACTCCAGCCCGATACGGATATGAAGATAACCAAGTGTCAGTTTAGAACCAAAGGAATAATCCACAAGATTAGGAACAAGGCTCCGAAAATAACGTGAACTCACCCCCTCACCCCGACCCACTCCAGCAAGACCTACCTCCACCCCCACCACTAAATATAGACCCACAGCAAATCTTAGCCATCCAAACTTAGATTCTGCAAAGTATAGCTCAGAGTATAGCCATGCTCCAACAGAATCCTCCGCAAGCCCCACAGGCTGCACAAAACGGAAGGACTAAGCTTATGGAATTCCTTCGATCCCATCCTCCGAAATTCTCCCAAACTGTTCAGCCAATAGAAGCTGATGATTGGCTCAAAGATGTAGAGCGGAAGCTTAACTGTGGGTGCCATGGGCCCCGGGTACCTCATGACAAGCATATGGGCCACTCGGATAGAGGGTGGGCCTAGCCTTGTAATTAGAGATATAGCTAGATTTGGCAGGCTTCGCCTTGTATAGAAAGGAATATACAGTCCTAGTCGGGTGCGTTATATCTCTAAGGGGAGATCTCCTAGTCGTAATCCGATGGGGACTCCTACCTTGTACCCCTGCCCCCCAGTATATAAGGGGAGGCAGGGCGCCCCCCGAGGGCACGAGCTCATAGAAGCAAACATCAATCCTCAAAGGAATACCACCACAACTGGGCGTAGGGTATTACCTCACATCGAGGGCCTGAACCAGTATAAAATCTCCCTGTGTTCCTTTGCAATCCACCGAGTTTACATCCGCCGAGTAGCCCCATATATTTATTGCCGGTGTAAAACATCGACAGTTGGCGCGCCAGGTAGGGGCTTCGGCGCGATCTACATCTACAAGCTCGATGGATCCAGCAACTGGAGTCGACGGCGGCAAATTCTCTCCCGGAGATATAATCTCATTTGGAAGCCTCGACTTCGTCGCCGACCAGATCGGCAATCTCACCTTGGCTGCTACGGACCCGATCCAACCAGCAGAGGAACCAGCCGACTCCGCGCCAGTCGGCCCACACGACGCTGCGGCAATCTTCGACGACATGCTGCGGCGATCTCCAATACGCCCAAGTCCAGGGACAACTCTTTCTTTCAATGTTCGACTCGGACTCGGTTTTGAGCCGGCCGAGATCGGGCCAAAAAAGGAAGAGATCGTCAATTTCCCGTTCGGACTCGGTGACGCCGCGGATATCTACAACCTACATCCAACGCGGCAAACCCGATCCTCTGGAGTTCGACTCGGATACGGCCCCGAGCCGCTCGAGATCGGATCTAGGGAGGTCGGAGTTACACTCATCCCCATCAACCATCCCGACTTCGACTCGAAGTCGGACTCCGACTTCCAGTCGGACTGCGACTCTAAGTCGGACAGCAGCTCGGCAAGCTTCTCTCCGCCACGAGAAATCTTCATGGCATCCAAAGGCTCTACTCCTACTCAGGAATCACGCCGACTACGCGAACAGCAAGAGGAGGAGGCCCGCCGACTGCGAGAACAACAAGAGGAAGAAGCAAGACGCCTGCGCACCCGCGGCGACGATCTGCGCAGAGCCGGGCGGACTGCTCAGCAACAAGTCCTCCAAACCCGAGTCGGCGACCACGACGTCTTCGTCACGCCACAACAGAACGTCGTGGCCGCCGCAACCCTATTGGACACTGTCCAGCTTGGGCCTGATCACCAGGCCACCCCGACGATCGCAAGGATAAAAGCCATGCTTACCGCTGCTGCATGTCAGCAGCACCAACAGTCGGGCGATACCCTCGTACCGACCAACCGGTCGGCATCCCCAATGGCAGTCTCGTCTACCTCAAAGCGACTCCGAGCGGCCGGCTCTAGTCGGCTGCACACGGAGTCACGCCAAACGTCACTCGGCAACCCAAACAACAACCGGCAAAGTGACCGTCGGGACAACCGGGATCTCCGAGGCCAACTATGGCGTGATCTTCAGCAGGACACCAATGCTCGGCGCCGCGAACGAGAAGAAGACGAGCAACGCCAACTGGAAGACGAGAACGAGCATTTCGGCCTCCACCACGAGCGTTTCGCCGCCGTAGTCGGGGTCGGAGTCCTCATGAAGACGAAGGCATACCGGCCTTCACCCAGGAGCTACAACAGGTCGACTGGCCGTCGAGTTTCAAGCCTACAAGCATCGACAAATACGATGGCAAGACCAATCCCTAGTCCTGGCTCACGGTCTACACTCTGGCGATCCGAGCAGCTGGAGGAAATCACAAAGTCATGGCTAACTACCTCCCAGTCGCTCTAGCCGACTCAGCGAGGACATGGCTAACAGGACTTCCCAAGCAATCAATCGGCTCCTGGGGAGAACTCCGGGAACGCTTCATCGCCAACTTCCAGGGAACATACGAGAGGCCATCTTCCGAGCACGACTTATATCAGTTGCATCAAAGGAAGAACGAGTCTCTTCGTGACTTCATCAAGAGGTTTTCTGAGAAGAGGAACTCAATCCCGAAGATCAAGGACGAGGTCGTCATCGCCGCCTTTCGAAAAGGAGTCAAAGACACCTCGTTCATCGACAAATTCACGCGGAAGCCTCCCAACTCTGTCAAGGCCCTATTCGACATGGCAAACAAGTACGCCGACTCGGCCCACGCTGTTGCCGAGGCCCTCGATGACAAGTCACCCTGACAGAAGAAACTGGACGACACCGACGACGCGGTCCCGACTAAAGCTGGGAATCGCAAACGCAAGTCAGACGGCTCCATTGTGGCAGTCGGTCACAACCGTCTCCGACCTTCAACAACTGAGGATTATCATAACAAGTGACATGCTCGGGGGCTCACAAGCCCAAACACAAGGATGGCATCCCCACTCCCAAATACCGAACAGCTAAGTCGCTTTCTGATAAACATCTCCTCACTCGGCCTTGCTAGTGCCGCAGCCGCTTACACCTAATAGGTGTACAAGCTGCACATTTACCTTTTTCTGTTTTTTCTCTTAAATGATTGCAAAAGTACTCGAGTAGCATAAATCTCGATCCGTGAAACTTTGCTCCATGTAAGACGAACTCAAGTCACCCAAAACGCGTGTCCGGGAAAGAGACATGAGCCAACTCCCGACGCTAGGGGGCTATGACTAGTCGGGCAGAGTGCTTAAACGTAAGGGGTCAACTACTCGAGAAAATTAATATCAAAAAGAGGGAGAACACGTATTTACATATATTGTAAAATACATTTTATTCGGGTGATTATTTCCATCATCAGATGCTACTCATCCGATATCTTTATATTGCAGGCCTAGCTCCGGATACGCGTGACAGGAACTCAGGGCTGCGAGCCTATCTCCTACGCTTGGGGGCTGGACAAGTCTGCCAAAATACACTCGGGATGCTCCATGAGGGCTACTTACCGAGTACTTGCGCCAGTCGGGACGTCATCTTCCCCGGCTACGCTCTATGTGAGCTGACAACCGACTTCCGGCACTAGTCGGGGGTCGTATATCACTCGGCCGGGTGAGGTACGCCCCATGAGGGTCGCTAGCCAAATCCTATGCTAATGCAAGGTTCGGGTACCTCGCTTGGCTATAACTCTGTTGGGTAGGGTATGCCCCATGAGGGTCGCTAGCCGAATCCTATGCTAATGCAAGGTTCAGGTACCCTGCTCGGCTCTTCTGAAGTCAGAGAAGACTTACACCGTCAAAGCGCATCCGGAGTTCTCATGCACTGCGTCACACCTGAGGAGGGCAAGCAGATCCTGCGTTATACCCACTCAGGCTTATGTGGCAACCAGTTTGCATCCAGAACGTAAGTCGGAAAGGCTTGCGAATAAGGATTTCTCTGGCTGATTGCGGTTACCAACACCAAAAAACTCATCCTGACATGCGATGGATGATACTTCTATAGAGCTATGCTGGATAGGTCGGCTCAGGCCGGTTTATTTGGTAGCAGCCACCAAGATATGAGTTCCTACAGTAGCATGCTCCATGTGGGCCGCCCGCAGGCTGAGTTGAAATTATAGCGCTGGTGCTACCAACAGGAGCCGATGAGGTAAACAGATATGCTTCATGAGAGCCTTATTGCTAAACATATATGTTTGGGTATCTGTCTTATCCACCAGGTCACGAGGATACATCCTTACAAGGATCACAAGCTGGTCTTCATTAAAATTGGAGATGCAGGTATCTCTCTCGAGTACACCTAACCACGTAATGGATTTATTTTTCATACAGTGGTACTCGGCCTACATGCGTGGCCACCAGTTGCCATGAGCAACATTATTCCAGCTGACATGATGCGGAAGAGTCTAACTTTCGAGTAGTGCGCTACTCGGGAGAGACTATAAATTTCTCATTCCCGCTGACATGATGCGGAAGAGTCTAACTTTCGAGTAGTGCGCTACTCGGGAGAGACTATAAATTTCTCATTCCCGCTGACATGATGCGGAGGAGTCTAACTTTCGAGTAGCATACTACTCGGGAAAGACTATAAACATTCTTCCAGCTGACGAGCTGAAGAGTCTAACTTCCGAATGGGACGCCACTCGGGAAAGACTATAAACACCTTTTCCAGCTGACATGAAGCTGACGAGTCTAATTTTCAAGTAATATATTACTTGGGAAAGACTATAAATAATCATCCCGGCTGACATGATGCCGACGAGTCTGATTTTCGAGTAATATACTACTCGGGAAAGACTATAAACCCCTTATTCCAACTGACATGAAGCTGAAGAGTCCCATATACGAGTAGCATCCTACTCGGCAAGACTATAAACACACATTCCGACTGACATGAAGTCGAAGAGTCCTACATATGAGTAGTTCCCTACTCGGCAAGACTATAAAATTATATTCCGGTTGACATGATACCGAAGAGTCTCATGTACCAGTAGTAATCTACTCGGGAAAGACTACAAGGTTAAAGATCTTTGACTTCATGTTTAATTGTTTTCACAATTAAGCACAAAGTCGGGGGCTACACCTAATAGGTGCGCCTATTCGGCGCACACTATTCCAACATCTACATGGAGCCCTTCATAGCCTCGCTGCCGGCTGACATGAAGCAGGACTCGGGAGAAGCAGCACTCAGACAAAGAGTACTCGGGAGCAACGCACTCGGGAAGACTTCACCGTGGAGGATGAGCACTCGGCATCAGCTGTGACTCAACTATGAAGGTCTCGGGGGCTACTGTGGGTGCCATGGGCCCCGGGTACCTCATGACAAGCATATGGGCCACTCGGATAGAGGGTGGGCCTAGCCTTGTAATTAGAGATATAGCTAGATTTGGCAGGCTTCGCCTTGTATAGAAAGGAATATACAGTCCTAGTCGGGTGCGTTATATCTCTAAGGGGAGATCTCCTAGTCGTAATCCGATGGGAACTCCTACCTTGTACCCCTGCCCCCCAGTATAAAAGGGGAGGCAGGGCGCCCCCTGAGGGCACGAGCTCATAGAAGCAAACATCAATCCTCAAAGGAATACCACCACAACTGGACGTAGGGTATTACCTCACATCGAGGGCCTGAACCAGTATAAAATCTCCCTGTGTTCCTTTGCAATCCACCGAGTTTACATCCGCCGAGTAGCCCCATATATTTATTACCGGTGTAAAACATCGACATTAACCTAATCCAGTGCACTCCCATCGAGAAGAGACTATTCGCGGCACACCAACTGAGAGGACCCACCGCGGATTGGTGGGATAACTACTGCGCCGCCCATGAGGATTCCTCGACAATTACATGGGATGAATTCGCAACCGCCTTCAGGGCAACCTACGTGCCTGAAAGTATTATCAATATGAAGAGAGTTAAGTTTGAGCAACTCAAGCAAGGAACCTCAAGCATAAACGAGTACTTGAGCCGCTTTAATAAGTTGGCTCGGTACGCTACCGAAGAAGTGAACACGGATAAAAAGAAAATCCGACGCTTCCTAAAGGGAATGAACGTGGGTATACGGATTTAACTTATAAGTAATGATTTTCCCACATTCTAGCAGATGATTAATAAGGCCTTAATGATAGAAGACACCCGCAAGGAAGCCGACGACTATCGAAAGAGGAAAATGACTCATTCTGGATTTAACCCTCATGGTGGGCAACGACCAAGATGGTTCCGTCGACCTAGTATCGTCCGGTTATCCCGCAATATAGCCGACCCATTGGAAACACGTTCCGCCCACCAATGTCACAACAGCCTCGACCGAGTAGCTTCGCCTCAGGCTCCAGGGGAAGTAACCCTGCCCCAACCAATACCCAACCAAGAAACCTAATGAACCTTACTGGATAAGGTGCTACGCCTGTCACGACTACGGACATTTCGCCAAGGACTGCCCTAAGAACAAGGAAGGCGCTGCACCAACAAGGTCCAACATCAGTACTACAAAAGCCCCTGCACCCGCACCTAGAAGGACCACTCCACAAGCAAGCGGGCAAGCATCCCGCACAACTCCGGCCTTTGGAAGAGGTCGAGTGAATCACATCCAGGCAGATACAGCTCAGTAAGCCCCAGACATGGTCATGGGTATGTTTCTCCTCAACTCCGTACCCGCAGTTGTTTTGTTTGACTCGGGAGCTTCCTATTCGTTCATCTCTTGGACTTTGGTGAACAAACATGGTTGGGAAACCCGGGACTTGAGGGTACCGATGATCATACACTCCCCAGGAAGGGAGATGAGGTCGGATCTATCGTGCCCAAAAGTAACCCTGGAAAAAGAAGGGGTTCAATTCTTAGCCAGCCCCATCATCCTAGAATCCCAAGAATTAGACTTGATCCTAGGAATGGACTGGTTGTCTAAACACCAAGGATAGATAGACTGTGACGATAAGACCATAACCCTTCAAGGACCCAATGGGCAAGAAGTGAAGTTCGCCCCTTCCGGAACACAAAAGACCCGACCAATTCTGACTAGCCTTTAGGCTACCAGTTTGGAAAATGTGCCTGTCCTAGGTGAGTATCCCGATGTGTTTCCCAAAGAACTCCCTGGGATGCCGCCAGATCGAGAAATAGAATTTTCCATTGAATTGGCACCAGGAACCGCACCCATATCTAAGCGACCATACAGAATGGCCGCAAATGAACTGGCCGAAGTTAAGCGACAGATAGAAGAATTAGAGGCCAAAGGTTTCATCAGACCCAGCACATCCTCGTGGGGAGCCCCAGTGCTCCTGGTCAAGAAAAAGGATGGAACTCAACAGATGTACGTAGATTATCGAGCCTTGAACGAGGTGACCATAAAGAACAAGTACCCGTTACCTCGGATCAACGACCTGTTCGATCAACTTAAAGGAGCTGCCGTGTTCTCTAAAATAGACATGAGAACCGGATACCACCAATTGAAGATTAGGCCACAAGACATACCCAAAACTGCCTTCTCTACGAGGTATGGCCTGTACGAGTATACGGTGATGTCATTCGGACTCACCAATGCCCCGGCATACTTCATGAACCTAATGAATAAGATATTCATGGAGTACCTTGACAAATTCGTCATGGTGTTCATAGATGATATCCTCATCTACTCCAAGGACAAGCAAGAACATGCTGAGCATCTAAGACTGGTCATAGAAAAATTAAGGGAACATCAGCTGTACACCAAATTCTCGAAGTGCAAGTTCTGGCTGAATTGAGTGGCTTTTCTAGGACACATCATCTCAGCCCAAGGAGTAGAAGTAGACCCAAGTAAGATTGAAACTGTCCTTGCTTGGAAATCTCCAACCTCGGTTCCCGAAATCAAAAGCTTCTTAGGCCTAGCTGGATATTACCGAAGGTTTATTGAAGGATTCTCTAAGATAGCAATGCCTATGACCAAGTTGCTGAAAAAGGAAAAGAAGTTTGAATGGACAGAAGCTTGTGAGAAAAGCTTCTGAGAATTAAAAAGAAGATTGACCACCGCCCCTGTCCTAACCTTGCCTAATATCCGAAAGGATTTTGAAATATATTGTGATGCCTCTCAGCAAGGGCTCAGATGCGTACTAATGCAAGAAGGAAAAGTAGTGGCCTATGCCTCTAGATAATTACGGCTACACGAGAAGAACTACCCTACTCACGACCTGGAACTTACCACCGTAATACACGCCCTAAAAATATGGAGGCACTACTTGATCGGCAATCGGTGTGAAGTATACACCGATCATAAGAGTCTAAAATATACATTCACCTAGACTGAGCTCAACTTACGGCAAAGCAGATGGTTGGAACTTTTAAAGGATTATGACCTTGGAATACACTACCATCTGGGAAAGGCCAACGTAGTGGCCGACGCCCTAAGTCGGAAAAGCTATTGCAATCCCGCCTTGGCGCGACCGCCTCGGCCAAAGTTATGCCATGAGCTCAGGAAGTTTTGAATGACCATGGTAAACAAAGGAGCTCTTGCCACTTTGGTAGTCCAACCTACCTTAGAGAGTCTGATTCGAGAAGCCCAAAAGGGAGACAAAGAAATCAAGATCATTAATGAGAAAATTTCCAAAGACAAGGCCCCTGGATTCTCGATAGATGAACAAGGAACCCTATGGAGTAAAAAGAGAATATGTGTGCCCAACAACAAGGAAATAAGGAACCTTATCGTCAAGGAAGCCCACGAATCTGCATACTCCATACATCCTGGAAGTACAAAGATGTACCAAGATCTTAAAAAGCACTATTGGTGGTTTAGGATGAAACGAGATGTCGCCGAATATGTCGCCATGTGCGATATCTGCCAAAGGGTTAAAGCTGAACATCAGAAACCCGTAGGACTATTACAACCCTTGAAAATTCCTGAATGGAAATGGGAAGAAATCGGAATGGATTTTATAACTGGCTTACCAAGGACGCCCAACGGGTACGACTCGATTTGGGTGGTCGTATACCGACTTACCAAGGTAGCCCATTTCATTCCCGTTAAGACCACCTACACAGGAAAGAAACTAGTAGAATTATATATGGCCAGAATAGTATGCCAGCACGGAGTTCCCAAAAAGATCGTGTCAGACCGAGGTACCCAGTTTACCTCAAGGTTCTGGGAACAACTACATGAAGCCCTGGGAACCCATCTCAACTTCAGTACTGCATATCACCCTCAAACAGATGGTTAGACCGAAAGGGTGAACCAGATTCTGGAAGATATGTTAAGAGCATGTGCCCTAGACTTCGTAGGGACATGGGACTTTTGCCTACCCTACGCTGAGTTCTCTTATAATAATAGCTACCAAGCCAGTCTCAAAATGGCCCCGTTCGAGGCACTATATGGATGTAAGTGCCGTACCCCACTCTGTTGGACCGATGTGGGGGAAAAATAAATATTTGGACCCGATCTCCTAAAGGACGCAGAAGAAAAAGTAAAGGTAATAAGAGAACATCTGAAGGTCGCCCAATCCTGACAAAAGAGTTACGCCGACAACCGACGCCGTGACCTAGAGTTTGAAATCAGAAACCACGTATACCTGAGTGTATCCCCATTGCGTGGGATGAAGAGATTCAGCATGGCAGGAAAGTTAGCCCCTAGATTTATAGGCCCCTACCCTATCACCCCTCGTCGAGGAGAAGTCGCCTACCAATTACGGTTGCCCCCTGAACTTGCAGACATGCACAACGTATTCCATGTCTCCTAGTTGAAGAAGTGCCTTCGTATACCCGAAGAACAAGTTCCCCTTGAAGGCATCGAGCTGAACAAGAACTTGACGTATGAAGAACGACCGATCCGCATCCTAGAAGAAGCCGAGAGATGTACGAGAAGAACCTCGACCAAGTTTTACAAAGTGCAATGGAGCAATCAATCAGAAGATGAAGCCACCTGGGAGCAAGAAGACCACCTTCATGTAGAATACCCGGAGTTGTTCGCTTAGTTTCGGAATCTCGGGTCGAGATTCTCTTTAGGGGGTAGGTTTGTAATGGTTACATTTTATTTTGTGCCAAAACTATTTTGATAAAAATCTAAATTAAAAAATTTGGCTCTTTATTGGATTTGGAATTTTTGTGCTAGGTGTGATCTCAAGAAAATTCTCAAAAATATACAAAACAGCCCTAGAGCCTCTGTAGAAGTTCCCCAAATTTTTGCAGAATTTTCAAACCTCATTTAAATAAATTTCAAAATCCAAATCTTCAAAATCCATTCAAATTAATCTCTGGAAAAAAAATATCAAACTGCACTGTGCCGGTCGGACCGACCTCCTTCCTTTCGGCCCGTTCCTGTTCCTCCCCACGCAGCCTGCTTGGCCCAACCGCAGCACGCACGTGGGATTTAATTCCCGCGGGCCATGCGCGTCAGCTGCCCCCGCCCCAGCTTCGCTCCCGACCACCCGATGTTTGCCTGCGGATGGCCAAGATCAACGCTGCCGCCTGGTCCCGCCTGTCAGTCGTCGTCTTCTTCCTCTCGCCCGCGCTCGCTCTCTCTCTCTCTCTCTCTCTCTCTCTCTCTCTCTCTCTTCTCCCGAACCTTCTCCACCCATAGCGCTCTGCCTCGCCTCTTTTAAGCCCCGGCTTCGGTCGTCAACGCTGCCGTCGCATCCGCACATCACCGCCAGCTAGAAATCCGCGACGTCGCCTCAAACGAGCGTCGAAGTCAAAAGAGGAGGACGGCCGCAGCTTTTTCCCTCGTCGCCGAGCCTCGGGAGTCAACCAAGCACGTGCAAAAACCTTGTCCCGTCGCTTCCCCGTCACCTCCCCGTCCCATTTCTTGCCTCTGCCGCGCATGACAAGAGCCATAGTGAACTCCGCCATTGTTGCATCAAATCCCCGAGCTCGAGCTTACCTTCGGCCTCTACCGCCTTTGTCCGCCGTCAGCTAGCGTCGGAGCTTCTCTATAAATAGGGTATCACTCCCTTCCTCCGGCCACCAAGAAACCAAGCCCAAGCAAGCTCACCACCGAGTAACCTCCTCCGCCGTGTTCTGTTCCAAGCACCGCCGCTGTTCCCGACCACTACAAACCCAGCCACCACCACCGCCGAGCTCCCTTAGCCACCCCGAAGCTCCTTCGTCCCTCCCCGTCGTCAATTAGCCTCTAAATCAAAAATCCCCAATTCCACCGCCGCCGTCGCCGTCACCGCCGCTCTGTTTCTCGCCGTTGCCGAAGGTAAAGACCAAATTAACCGCCTCCCAGTCCTTCCTCGCGTGATGCCGCTTCAGAACCACTCAAACCTGAGCCAATCCGCCATTTAAATGGTCGCCAGCGGCGATCTCTTCCCTCCGCCGCTGCCGCCGGCTCTGGACCGCCGTTGCCGACCATCTTCCGGTGCCCGCCAAGCCAATTTGAGCTGTTCATCCAATTCACCGGAGTCAGCCAATGGCCTGCCTCCTGGACTCGGCCCCACATGTCGGCGTCTCTCTCTCCCCTCCAACCCACCGCGCCCCACCGTCAGCGCCCCACTTCTCCTCTCTCCCTCTACCCCCAGGCCCACATGTCAGCTCCTCTATCTTCTCTCTCTCTTCACTGTTGCTGGCCCCACATGTCAACCATAGTGTTCCTCTCTCTTTGGACCCAAGGGCCCCACCTGTCAACCTCTGAGCCCATTTCCTTTATTTTCTTTTTATTTCTTTTCTTTCCAAAAATAATTTTAAATCATTTTTAATTTCAGAAAATAACCCAAACTTTGAAAATTCATAACTTTTAAACCGTAGCTCCATTTGAGCCCATTCAACTCTCAAAATTTCTCTAAAAATGAGATCTACACATTGGCACTATTAGTTGTATAAAATAGGTCCTGATTCTTGGTTTTTTTGCGTGTTTTCTTTTGCGACGCGTAGTGGCCATTCCCGAGGAGCCGCCGAAGGACGATTTTGTCGAAGACCCGCAGGACCTCGAGCAAGGCAAGTCACCCTTGACCATGTTGGACCCATGATTTAAAATTTATTTTATTCCTAAAACTTCTATAATTAGGAACACGACTTTTATCGGCTGCGATTCGTAACCGAATCTGCTCGGCCTAACCTATTTGCTGCATTTGACCCTGCCTTGAATAAATTGATGTCCTAACCCTTGTAACCCTGTCATCTTGACACTCGTACTTGTGTACGAATGTCGTTGACCCCTTTTTTTGCCAAAAATAAAAATATGACGATGAGAAAATTAGGGTTTTAAACAAAATGGTTTAAAAATCCTCAACACCCTTGGCCGAGCCTTTGCGAAATAAAATAATTTTATAAAATGTGGCCATGGGTCGTCACTGCCTGTGTGGCTCTGACTTCATGTGACCTTTAAGGACCGTTTCCTTGAGGAATTGCACTGAACATATTACAGTACGACCACACGGATGGAATGGGACGCCCTTGGCCAAGTAATTAGTGTTCTCAGGATGGTTTTCGGTTGCTAATAAATATGGGAGCAGTTGGGTGCCGAGAGGGTGATATACCCCCGTCCCTGAGTAGAGGAAGTGAGTTCCTGGTACTTGGTCGAGAGGACCCATTTATAGGGCAGCGTGCTATCTTGGGAGGGCTCTGGAAAGGCCTTGTCACAAACCTCCCCGCTTGGCCAGCGTGGGAGTAAGCTCGCGTCGTGTGGGAAAAGCGTACACTCTTTCCAAAGATCAAATGAACTGTTCAAACAGCCATGCCCACGGTTATGGGCAATATGAAGTGATTCCTCTAGCATAGATTTTATTTTACAAATATCTGTGCAATTGTTTTGCGGGTTGGGAACCGTTACCAAAATCGGTCTGTGTGACTGATGGATGGCCTGTGTGGCCTGAAACGGGCCTGTGTGACCCAGGGTATTGGATGACACCAGAGTTGAGTTGCTTGAGTGAAGCATCATGTTTTTTGAGAAAACGAGAATCCACTTAAATGGAGGTACCAGAGGAGGGTACGCTCCAAATCGGAATTTGTGACAAGTCTCTGACTTTTGGAATGGGTCGAGATGCGAGTCTCTTTCCAACTAACTTAATTGTGGTAAGTTGTTGCAAAGCAACTCATGGAATGGATTGAAGCGTGAGCTTCTTTCCGACAACATAAAGAGCACACTTAGAATTTTAAAACCACAAAAACCTTTGAAAACCACTTTTGCGAAAATAACCCTAACCTTCTTTGCTAAGCCTTGCATGCCACATAATATTCGTGACTTGCTGAGTGCCTCGTGTACTCACCCTTGCTTATCTACTCTTAGAAGCCTATGAAGATGAAGACCCTACCCTCAGCCAGTTCTACCAAGATCAAGTCGAGTACGAGGAGTTTTAGGGTTTCGGTCTAGGTCCCCAAGCCGTTGCTTGTGGGTATAGGTCTACTCGTGTATTTTTTCCGTTGCATACTTTTGTAATGTATCGTTGCATGTCTCGGGTTCTGTCCGAGGCTGCAACTTATGTAAGACTATGTATAATAAATAAAGCAGGTTTGGCTATGATCCACCGATGTTCTGTACATACCAGCTGGTCTCCTGGGACTGGTACAGGTATTATAGATAACGACGTTCCTCATTTGCTGACCTGTACAGGTTAGCGGGTGAGGGGCGTTATAATAACAGGATGCTGTCACCCCCAACCTCAGCCCATCGGCTGCTTAAAATCCTATACTGTGCCTTGTATGATTGTTGCTTGATTTGGTTTTTCTCGCACGACTAGCTCGTGCGATCCGTATAGTGGTGAGGAACGTGAACACGCCCCGAGGAGGAGAAGGCTTGATCGAGTTTCAGTGCAAAAGCAAATTGGTAATCGGTCGCCTTGAGAAAGGCAAGTCACCACAACCCCCTCCTTGAACATTTTGATCCTTGTTTGCGAACTTATTTGTTTGTGAAATAAATTGCATGCTATGTTTAAAATGCGATCCCAATTATCGATTATGCCACCCTTGTTTGAGTACCTTGTTCCTTGAAGCCATGATATTAATCGAGTCCCTAGTTATATTTAATAAGCAATGCTTAGCTGTGCCTAGTTGCACTTGGGTGATTGAATCGCCCTTCCTCATGTCTTAAATAAAATGGGATGATTGATTGGGCAATCACTAGGGTTACAATGATTGGCGAGGATGGAGACATATAATGCCATCCTGTGCATATAATGAGGAACCATCTGCGAAAACCAAAAACAAGGAAAAATCTATTTCGACCGAGACGGCAGGAAAGAAATTGGGTGACCGGGGCGGCAGGAAAGAAATTGGGTGATTCTGGGAACGACAAGTGCCAACTCTAGTCAGTTAAGGACTGAGTCAAAAAAACAGGCAGGAAACGAACAGAGTATGACCGCATCTCTCCTATGGGTATAGACTTGGAGGATTAGGTGACCCAAGTGGGGCGGCACTCCAATCATGGTTGGTTTTGCACACGAAGAGTATGATGTTGCGAAGTGTGGATATATGTATTGTGATGATAATGTTGATGAACTTAAAATGCACCCTGAGTATATATATATAGTGTACCTCCTATATCTCTCGGGTTCCAAGACTCCTCTCACCACTAGCTCGAGGTGTTGGGTGCTAAGGGTGCATGAGGGTTCATAGTCCTTGGAGTGGGTGCCGCAATGCAAGGGGAGCCAAAAACTAGGTCATGACAGGTCTCATGTGTTGGGACTAGGCTCATGTGTTAGGCAGAGTCACGTGTTGCGGGTAAAGCGTACATCCACTATAGTGTGAGTAAAACCAAACTATTCGAATAGCCGTGCTCGCAGTTAAAGGAGCATCGTGACTTGTACTAGTCTTGACTAGACTCATAATTTTCTAAAATTGGTTAATGGGTGGTTGGGATTATGGGATGGTGATGTTTAGGATGGCTACCGCTATTGTTCCTTGGGAGGCAATGGGACAATGAGTCAAAGAAACTGCATGATCAGCGGTGGCAATCATTCCCGACGGTCTCGGGATTGGTGGATAAAACCTTCGTTGAGCAAACATTCCGATATTAAAACTATTTTAAGTCTACCCCGCTAGATCATAAGTATTTATGAAATGGTTCTCAAAATTGGATTTACGCAAAATAACCTCAGCCACTCTTTGAATACCCTATGCATGAGAAGCATATTTGCGTGGTGGCTTGCTGAGTGACTATGTACTTATGGTTGCTCAATTACTATTTTTAGCAGAAGAATAGGCCAGAAAAGAAGACCTTGCTAGTATGTTCTGCATACTTAGCAGGATGGACGGAGTGCTAGTAGGCTAGGTTGTGGCCCCTGTCAACTGCCCGTGGGCATGACAATTGGACCCTACCACTACTCATTTTCTATTGCTGTTACTCTCATAACATGCGGCCATTTAGGCCTTAATAAAAGGTATAAACCCCCTTTAGTCCTATTTCAATTCGTACCATGTTATGATCTAGCTATGTATGTGTGTACCAACTACTGATCTAGGGATTGGTACAGGGAAACACATGAGGTTTCCAGTTTACAAAACTAGGGGCCAACAGATCTCCCGTCTGTCAAGTACCCAGCTGGAGGAAGAAATTTCGAGCACGCCTGTCAAGAAGCAGCTTTGGTAGCCATCAGAGACCTACGTCAGTGGTTCAACTCAAGACTGGCAGCTTCGTCTTTCTGTTTCCACCCATCCCGGCATTTCAACGCAGAGTTCAGCACATATGAGATACCTCAGAGAGAAAACAATCCAGTGGTGGATTGACTGGTGTGGATGTTGAGTGCGATGGACCGTGCCCACTCCAATGTGGCCATTGCAGCTCATGATCAGGAGAACCACAACTATGTCGTCATCATCGGATTGGAGAGACGGATCCAATGCTTGAAGACAGAGATTGTGCACACAAGGAAGAGACGCCGCCACCAGGGATCAAGATTCGCAACACTCCTATGAAGAGGACTCATCCCCCAGCCATCTTCCAGCTGGCACTACTACAAAATTGCTCAATCGTACGGCCTTATCAGTGCCGATTGTGAAAAACCCGGCACTGATAGTTGGTTTTCCCCCCACATACCCAACCCACGCCATGTATAGACAAGAACTGGCACCGATGACGCCACATGAGTGCCGGTTCATTAAAAAACCAAAATTGATAGTATCAATGCCGGTTAATTAAAAAATGACACTGATGTGTAGGATATTCGTACCGGTTTTTCTATTTAAGTTGCACTGATAGTATTGAGCCGATTGAGGAGCCGAGTAGCCATGCTCTCTCTCCCCCTTATCTTGTATCTCCATCTTCCTAGCCAACGCTCTCTCTCCCTTATCTTTGCAACGAGCGTTGGGGGAGCAACATGGGCGAGCGACAGGGGAGAGGTGGCCGGCGGGTGAGCGGCGGGGAAGTAGAGGGAGAGTGGCAGGGGCGGCGAGCGAGCGGCACAACCTCTGGCGAGCAATTCCTGCACTAATTTTTTGGTTCTTTGTTGATTTTTTTCATTCTGTGTTGATATGTAATGAGATGTGTTATCTATGAACTTGTGAACTAGATTCGGTATTGATCTGAAATTTCACACTTATTTGTATAGCTTCGCTTGAAGCTCGGCTCGATTTGAGCCGGCTTGTTTTTTTTGACTTGTTGGACAACAACAGTGCCGGGTATCACATCCAGCATTGATTGGGACATGTCATCGTGCCCCTAAAGATGTGCCGGTTCGAAAACCGGCACTGTTGCCCCTTTGGAACCTGCATTGAAGCCTATTTCTGTGGTAGTGTGACAAAAAGGAAGACCCAGGCAATGGGAAGTGATGGGCCACTTCATATTGTAGCCCCTGCAACGGTGAACCAGGAAGATGGAGAAGGAGAAGGAGGCTCGTTCGTGGAAGCTGGTGAAGGGTCGTCATCTAAGGAGCCTTTCGTGGATGGTTCTCGCAGCCGTTTGGAGGATGAAGATGACAATGGATCCGAGTATCACTCCAACACCAA
Organism: Oryza meyeriana var. granulata; assembly: GCA_003991445.1. Taxonomy (NCBI): domain Eukaryota; kingdom Viridiplantae; phylum Streptophyta; class Magnoliopsida; order Poales; family Poaceae; genus Oryza; species Oryza meyeriana. The sequence continues at coordinate 358,809 of RYFJ01000522.1, read as the reverse complement.
AAGAAGTCAAACCCCTCAGTAGAGTCTACCCTAGTGGCGTTGTGTTAGCAATTGTGTTGCTTAGGTCTTGCTTGTGAGTGTGGGGTTTTAGGTACTAGTTTATGTCAGTGGGTGGTGATGTAACTGCTTAAGTTAGGTGTTATTTGCTTGTGCGGTGTGAGACTCAAACAGTACACATGTTTAATTACTCAGTTTAGATCAATATAAGTTGAAGTCTAAATAATATGTACCTATATCCTCAGAGTCCCTTCGCTTTTCTCGTCTATGTTCTGCTCTCTACAGATGGTGCTTACCCGTAGGGGAAACAACAACCAGCAGGACAACAAACAGAGGGTCATCCGGTCAGCACATCCCCAATGGACCCCCACCGCTGCATGAGAACCCTACGTTGGCCCACGTGTTGGCCAACCAAAACCAATTGATGGCAATGCTAGTCCAACAGATGCAGAACTAGCCGAACCAAAGACCCCAACAGTAGATGCCCCCTCCTCCACCACATAACAAGCTCACAGAATTTCTGTGTGTGAGGCTCCGTACCTTCTCGAGCACGACCAACCCAGCGGAAGATGGGGACTGGCTTCACGCCATCGAGAAGAAGCTAGACCTCCTGCAGTGTACGTACTAAACACAAGCTAGAATGGGTAATGGCGGGAGTTCAAGTGTGACTTGTTTAACTGGAGGCCCCATGACGTGTTGTGGTAGTTGTCAATAAGTCCATGGTTCGGACACTAGACTGTCTCTCTATTGGGCACGTGATCAGTTCCTGCCGGAGACAGGTGGTTTGATGGGTGGCTCTCTTGTTGTGTGGGTAAATTGGTATACCTCTAGCCAGAGTAAAACTATTCGAATAACCATGCCCGCGGTTAATGGACGGCCTTACAATGGTTTTTGTGATTAGTTCCACTTATAATAATTTAATTTGGACATGAATTGATATAGCTCCAGGATGGGAGTGGTTGGACCTGTACTACCTTGGAGGGTTGTACGGTGGTGGTTAATCTTGTTTAATGATTATTTTTTTACTACTATCTTAAATGTTTTATTAAATGTTGTTTATTCAAATGAGCATTATTATGGCTTCATTTATATACCTGTGCACTTGCATTTTTGCTGTGTGGCTTGCGGAGTATTCCATATACTCACCTTGCAATCAACAATCAACATCAGAAAAGTACTTCAGCGATGAAGAATTCTTGGAGGACTGAGCGGGAGCCTGGTCAATGGCCTGTGGAGTTGGAGCCGTCATACATATCGATAGTTTCTTTCTGTTTTTAAGACATTTATTATTTTGCGAGGTGTCATTCGCCTCTGTAATAATTATACTTGATCTATGTAAGGCATTTACTTTGATATCAATTATGTCATTTATATGCCTCGGTTAATTCCTGCACGAGGATTTTTGCACAATAAATCACACGAATTTTGGATGGAAATTCTAGGTATGATAGTAGACACGCAATCTGCTGAGCTCCATTTGGCCTATCAGCCTATGTAATAATTTAGTTGTAATTATAGTTTATCTATTTGTACACCCTATGTTTAAGAGTTCAAAAACCTGGTTTAGAGTTGAGGGAAATTATTTAGACAAACATGTAGTTGAGAGGGGCCAAATGGAGTTATTAAAAATAGAGGCTAATTCAAGAAGGATACTAGTTTTGAATATATCACCCCAAGATCAATGAACTAGTACGAGCCGTTGTTGATGGCACTTGGGGAGGCTGCATTATCTTTATTTAAATCGCCTAGTAAGTAAAAAATTCAAATTATTTGGCGAAACATGCATAAACCCATTCATAGCAAAGAAAAATGCTAGCTGTTGTCTCGCATGCCGAGGTGACACCGGCTGCAGGGCCCAAGAACCTTGAGGTCAACGCCATCGGGGACTTTCGGCTCAACGTACTTTCTTGCAGCGGCGAGGGCCGTCTCGGCCTCCCGGAGAGCCTCTGCACTCATCTGCCAGCACCGGCCATAGGACGTGTGCTTCCTGTCATAACCTGGGGAGGTGTCCAGCGTCATGTGCTCGAGCGACGCTGCCGCGGCCACGAGGATGTGGCATGTCAGCTCGACCAGGCTATTTGCCGAGCAGAATCCAGTGATGGTCACCTTCCTCAGGTTGCCGATGATGCCGCCATGGTGGAGCTCGCTGACCTCCTGCCTCTTCCATGAAGCTTCTTTGTCAGGTTTTCCGCGGTTCGGGTTGTTGTACCATCTGATACCATCTGCAATCTGTAGACATGAATGTTTTGAGGGTTTATTAACAGGTTATAGGTTTTAAATTAATTATATTTGTGGAGTTGAGAGTTGTGACCGAGGATCGAGAAACAGTTACACGCAAAACGAAGGTCTCCAAGGCAGGACAAGCATCAAGGAAACAAGCCAGAGAGAAAAAGTCATAGCCTGCGCAAAACACGGTTGATCGGCCAAGGCAGATGACGAGATGCTTGAGCTGTTTGAATTTGTCGGGCATCACTGGTGCCTTCAACCTCTGAACAAAAAGGGAAAGTGATCGAAACACTGAATTATATATATTGATCACGCATGTTTCGCATGCATGATTCCACTAAAAAAATATCAACCGGTCAGTGATGGCAATGGTACCTCGTAAACAGTCGACAGCACAAGCGTTTCGAGATCCGGCGCAGCGGAGGGGAGCTTGGCGCCGGCATATTGGATCACGTCCCCCATGCGAGTGGCGCGCACCTCCAGCTTTGTCGTTTCCAGCGCTCCACCGAGTGAGAATCTCAGCAGCGGCCACCCGTCGTACCAGACCGTGGCGAGCATCGGCGCGCCGCTCTCGATTGTCCGCAGCAGCCTGCACGAGCGCACCCGTAGGGACCTCAGCCGCCGCAGGGCATGAGGTATCTTGAGGGAGCCTATCGTGTCGCAGCAGGACAAAGTTAGCCGCTCTAGCGCGAGGCAGCCGGCGAGGAAGAACCCCAACTCCTCGTCGGCGACGGCGACTCTGTGCAAGCACACCGTCGACAGATTCTTCCAGCAGCCAAGCAAGGTAGTCATCCCTTCGTTAGGGTGGAAGCCACAAGAGGACAGTGAAAGAGACTGAAGCGAAGTTATCTTCTCGTCGTCGTCCGAGAGAAGTGAGCAGGGAAACGTGTACTCGGGCAGACAATCATGGCCGTAGTAGTAATAGTAGTCGTTGTTGTCCCACTCTGAGAGGAATAAGGTGATATCCTCAATCCCGGGCTTGACGAAGGAGCGGAGCCAGCAGTCGACGAGGCCGCCGGCGCTGGTGGCACTTACGATGACCTTCTGGCAGGTGGAGAGATCAAGCTTGACCGACCTTACAACGGTGGAGCTGGAACCGCGGCTCTCAAGCACCTGCTGTGCTTTGGTGAGGATGTACTTGCCTCTCTCGTCTTCGGTCCAGAACCTGATCCCTTGTTGCGAGCTCGATGCCAGGATTTTTCGATCAATAGTGACGCTGGGGTAGCCCCTCCAGAAACGCAGGAACATGCGGGACACGCAGGCAGCACGAGCAGCGTCTCGCATCGGCATCAGGGAATGTATGTGCTGCCAGATATCCTGTATTGTAGGGAACGACCTCAAGGTAGTCAGTTTACTTCCCACTCTCCCACCTTAACCACCTTCCCACTTCCAACATACCCTTATTAAATAAAAGACAATATAGCCTTTTTCGTTAATATTAGTCCTTGCTAGTATTGTTATAAAACGGTTGTGATTAGCATTTATGTGCTAGTGAAAGATTGCAGCTGTAACATACCTAAAATTTAAATTTGAAATTTTAGTGTAAGTCAAGATTTTTCATTTATAATTTTGCTGAAATAAAATAATGTATACACTAAGAGAATAAGCTACCGTCTCCAACCTCAAGCAATGCACCTAGGTAATTGCATTAAAAACAGTTGAAATGTAGGGTAAAATAAACTTTTGCCAAAATAATATTTATCAACAAGAATACAAAGAAATTCCAAGTGGATCTTAGTAAAATTTTGGTGATATCAAAATACACCAACAATATTTAAAAGCCAAACACCCTCAACTAATTTCTATACGTGGAGGAAAATATAAAATCTCGGGGACCACGATGAACTGACCCTAAATAAACCATCATGCTCTCTATGACATATTAAAGTCATTACAGCGTAAACCATATGAAATGAGCTGAAGTGTAACCTACGCGCTAAGATGTAAACCCTGTACATCGGAGCGTAGACAAAGTGCTAGGTGTTAATTGTGAGAGCTAAATATAGTTCAAGTATTGAGACGTAAACTGTATAAGTTACGCATAATTAATAATAGTGGCAAGTATAAATTTTAGTACTGCCTAACCTAAGTGTGCCAAAGTGTAATCTGTGAGAGCTAAAGAATAACATGTACCCCTCTGTGTTGCAATATTTTGAGTATTTTTGGACTTTATATGCATCCATAATTGCATTAATATGATTTAAAACAGCTTGGAAGAATTTTAATAATTAATCCGTGTGAGTAAAAATTCTGGAACAATTCAAAAAATTACTGCACACTATAAATGACTCCCAGTTAAAGTGGCATAATTTTATCAATTCATCTTGTACCTCAACTCAATCAGTCCAAGTCGCTAAAATTGGAATTTAACCATAACACTTAGATCACTTATAAATTTTACCACGATAAAACCCTAACTCTTCTACCCTTGCATTTTTACCATGTATCTCTTTCTGACATGTGGCTTTTCACATTCTCAAATCAAAAGAAAACCAACTTTCCGTCTCCAGTGCATTGTTTCTGTGACGACGTTACAGACTGCGTCTTCTTCCTCTGCGACACACCCAACGCCCATTACGCCATCATCGTAGGATTTGAAACTTTAGGATTTTTCCTATATGCATCATTTGTTTTGTAGTATAGACCCTAACCAATTCCTAAGGGTTGCATTGTTATGCCATCCTTCCGGAGGATTCTTAGCATGAGGTGAGTGCTCTTGAAAAAAATTCCTAAGGATTGGAGTGCATATGACGTCCTAATGCATTAATTTTTCTATTCCTATGATTTAGAAATTCTATGAATGAAACAAACTCTAAATGTATTCCATGACTATAAACATGTTCCCTCTAACTGTAAATTTATTCATACAAGTAGCAAAATATATCGATGGTAACTGTGTAAATCTTGGTGTCCATAAATATTAGACACACGATGATGTGCTTGTATTAGAAATTTAGTTAGGTCAAGGATTTGACCCTGAGCTCCATCTACTTAACTGGATGCATTTACGGGTGCGTGCGTATGTTGTGCGTATGTTGTGTGTATGTGCGTGTGTCCATTCGTCGCAAAAAACAAACCACAAAGTTCCTAGTATTGATGCATTTTGCTTAGGGTAGGGCCTTCAATATTAATTGATGAAGTAGAGGTGAACGTAACTCCAACCATTACTAACATAAATAACATATGTACCTCCGGAAACTCCATGTTCTGTATCGTCGTGTCAGCGCCTGGTGGTCTGCAGGCCGGTGCACCATTTCTTCGGCCTGCTGCAAATCAAGACATCGATAGGGGTCATTTGAATCTGGTGGATGTCACATATCTATCAGCTTTTCGTAAAGATTGACTATAATTTAGGAAACATGGCAGGCTAAAAGACGAATATATGTTTTTTATTCCAATAATCTAAATCAGAGCAGGAAAACCAGCCCGGAAAAGAAAAGAACAAAAATTGAACCGGGAAGCAACGCATGCACGTACGCACTTGCATATCGGTTTGGCCACCCGCGGCGGCGACGCGGCGGCGGCGGTCGCCAAGAGCACAAGTCACTCTGGATCATCGTCCCTGGTCTATTAGGGTAACTCGGTTGGCGCTTCCGGCCGGTGGGGATGGATGGACCGAAAAGGCGTGTATATATATATACATATTTCACAAAGAAAGTAACAGATTGAGATCGAGGCAGCGTTTAGCCGGTCGTAGTTGTTGCGGACTAAATCCATGCTAGTCATGCATACAGCCAAGTGGCCTCCTGTGGTGACGAGGCTGCATGTGCTTGCATAAAACGTGGGGAGCTGAAGACCCGAGATCGGTTATTTTTTTTGTACTCCATAAAAACAAATGGGGATTAGCGTGTGTAACATATCCAAAATATAATTATGAAAGTTTCAGATTTTCTGGGGAAAATAAAACATGATTTACTGTTTCTCTCATGAACAAAAGTTAAAAATAAAATGAAATAAAATAATCGGAACAACTTTAAAATAAGACTAGAGGATGTCAGTTGCAACACACCTAAAAATGGCCATCCAATATTTCCTAGAATCCTCGGAACCTTCTATTAAGATTAACTCAGCCGACGCTTAAATTCAAATTTTAACTAGTAAAATATTTTACTTTCCCTTGAAACCAAAACCACACGGGATTTAAAATATAAAAAATCATATGGAATACAAAACACGACTCTGCGACCCTAGGTTGCAAATTTCTAAATTAATCAAGATCAGCTTAAAATGGCAATAAATGATCCAACTATAAAGCACAATTTAAATCCACCTGAAAAACTTAATTTGGTAAAACGGATCAAAAGTAAAGTTGGAAATCTCAAAAGTAATGTGATGACCCATGTGTGCTTAACCTTGGGTGCTATAGACTGATTTTGGAAAGTTTTAGGATTTTCCTTGTAGGGTAAATTCTTTTATGATTGGAAATTTGGCAAAGAGAAATCTTAGTAATCGTTCTACAAAAATAAAAGTGTAACCAACCCAAATTGATATAATTAAAAATCAAGTAATAAGAAGTGCAAATAAATAAAATATCATTTTTGAGTGTGCATGATTTATTTCTATTGTTTTTGATCTTAAATGCATTTTCATTTTAGGTTCATGTGCATTTGAATGGGGAAGAAGAAATTCCTAAAAATAATTGGTGCAATGTAAAATCAAGGAAAAATTCTCACAAGTACTACATGTCACATAGATGTCAGAACGATTGTTGCATAATTTTATCAATTGATCTAGTACCTTAATAAATTCACTCAAAGTAAACTCAATATGGAAATTAGCAATGTCAGGTTACCCAATTTATATTTTCACCACATTAAAACCCAAAATGGTTTTGCTAGGAAATCCTATCAAGAATGTGATCCAAAATGTAGTACTCTCACAGTAATTTTACCCAACCCTAAATCACAGGAATTCCACATGAAATGGTGCAAGCAAGAAGAACCTTGAATATTAACTACTGATAAAACACATTGTCAATTAGCCATTTTCACATTTTCACCATAATTAATCCATAAGTTTTGTAGATTTGCATCTCTGCCATAAAGTCAATAAGGTATCCATGTATTCAAAGTAAATTGGGCCTAAATCAGTTCACATGTTAAACTCATGAAATAGTGGTGAGATAATTTCTAAGAAATCACCTTTAGTGGAGAAAACAGTATTGTGAAGCCTACTTCACAATTTTACCCTAACTAAACCCTAACTAATCTTGGCATCCACGTTGGACAACCACTAGAAAACAAACCCCTCTACACACAGGAATTTTGTCATAATTTATATCTCAAGGGAACTCAACTAAAACATGTGCTTAAAACTGAAAGAAATTCAGCTCTAGGACTTCCCATCCAAAACTGTGTAAAATAGCCAAATTTGCAAGCTTGCCAAATAAAATCCATATCTTCTCATCCAGTGGAGTTCTACCAGTCGAACGCAACATTCTTTGCTAAAGAGAAATGATCACTATGAGTCAGACTCAATAGAATTGGATCCATTCCAAATAGCGAGAATTAGGATTCTTGATCCCTCTCAATCTCTCTTTCAATTCGAGGATCCAGAGAGGTGTTTTCATAGTCATCTCCGAATATTTGCCATCTCTGAATATTTTCGATTTCATTTTTCTATGATATGTCTTTCTATATGAAAATTGGTTATTTACGATGTACGATGATCCCTGTTAAGCATCCAGGGCTGAATGGTTAAAGCGTCCAACTCATAATTGGTAAATTTTACCGACCGCAACCCCCAAGAACGGATGACTACCAAAATGTCATGAACGGGCCATGCCCTTTTTATCCAAAGGGGAAGCACGTGGCAAAAAATTGCTTCATGCTCAAGAAGTTTCCTTGTGACAAACATCGACTTCCGGTGAACAAAAAGACAAAGACAAGCTGGACTCGGGCGTAGCCGGTGACTACCAAGATCCTGTCACGTCCTAAAAATCGGTTTAATTAAAAATTATTTTTGGGTAAATCAAAATACAAGAATATGCTAGAAAATTTTTGTTTGAGAAATGTGTTTGAATAAAATTTTGAAATTTCCAATATTAAAAATCCCAAGTTGAAAATTTTAAATAAATACTTGGATGCTTTTATATTCCCGGGGTTTGTATCGAAATATTTTAAGCGTTTAAGTATTTATCAGAATAAACTCTATCTGTTTTGTGGTGGCATTTATTTCTGGTAAATTCCCCACGATTTAATAAACTCTCTAAAATTTTCTCGGAATTTTCAGAGCTCTAGAATTAATTTTAATGGGACAAATATCATTTCTATAATTAGATAAACCTATAATAAAACCCCTGTCTTTTTCCCTGTTCGGGTCGTTTCGGTCAATCCTTTGAAGCCTTCCCGTTCATCATGAACTCTGACTCCCTTAGGGTTTCGTGTCGCTCCCAGAACCCTAAAACCTCCTCGACGTTCCAATTCTTCAAATATACCAATATTTCAAGCGACCGAATGTTTCCTAAACTATTCCCTCCACCATTCTCGACTCCCAAAATATTCCCCACATTTTGGAAGTTCATTTATTCCGTTTCCCAAACCCGTTAAATATATTCCTCGAATATCCTAATTTCTCGGTCGACGTAAAATCCCCTCTATTTTTCCCCAAGTTCCTGATTCCGTAAAAATTCCTAATTTTTCCTGATTCCGGAATATTCCTGTTAACTCCTTCCTATATTCTAGAAAATTCTCAAAATATTCCTACGCTTGGAGAGTTCCAAAAATTCCGGCGAATCTCCTCAATTCCAAAAAAAAAAATATGTGGAGTCCCAAAAGTATTTCGACGTCTCCGATTTTTTCCAAATATTTATACGCCGGCATTCGCAATCCTCCAAAATTCCGAACAATTTTCCCAAATTCCGATATTCCTGATACTTCTTGAAATTCTGAATTTAAATTCTAAATTTGGAGAATCTCCGAAAAATCCCAATCTTTTCTCCTTTTTCTCATTTCTTTTTTTTCTTCCAATCTTCCTTCTCTCCTTTTATTTTTCTCTCCTTCTTTCTTTCTAGTTTTCCTCCCCCCGGCCTCGCTCTCCCTCGCTCGCCCGGCCTGCGCCGCCCTGGCCCGGTCCGCGCCGCGCTCGCCCGCCGTGCGCCGCCCCGGACTCGGTCCGCTGCCCCGCAACCGCCTGGCCGCCGACCCCGCTCCGCACGCCCCCACGACGCCGCCGTTCTCGCACCCACCCCGCTCCAAAACCGCCTCCTCGGCCACGATTTCGCCTCGCTGAGCCCATTTCTGGAACCCCTAGCCTCTCTCTCCTTTTTCCCTCACCTAGCCGAGCTCGCCGTCGCCCTGCTCTGCCTCCAGGTAACCGCCACCGTCTGGCTTCGCTCCGCCGTCGCGTCGTCAGCGCCTGCGTCACCTCGGCGACGCCGCGCCTCTTCTGCTCCACACGCCCGAAGCCGCCGCCGCCTGGCCTCGCCACCGACGCCTGCGCCTCCTCGCCACCCCGCCCGTCGCCGTGTTGCCGCTGGTCGTCACCGCTCCTGCTCCACCGCCTCCCCGCGCGAGCCGCCGCCCTTGCTGCGCCCCACGCCCCTGCGCGCCATGCGCTGCCTCCTCCCGCCGCTCCGTTGCCTACCTCGGTGAGTCCTAGCCGCCACCCCACTCTTTCTCATCTTCCTTCCCTCTCCGGCGCCTCTCAGCTCGGGAAACCGCCGTTCTGTCTCATCCTCTCCGCACACCACTGGCCGCCGTCGTCGCGCCGTGGACCGCCGGTCATTGCGTCATCAACATCGTCGCCGTCCCCTCCTCGTCGTCGTCCTCTGCGCCTCCTCGCCGCACAGACGCCGTGCCGTCCCTCTGCTGCTCCCGTCGCCTGCTCGCCCCGGCCGCCACAGCCCGTAGCCGTCGGAGGCCGCCGCCGTCGCCGTTGTCTGGGAGTCCTCCGCCGTCGCCTGCCTCTGCCGCCGCCCTGCTTCTGTCGCCAGTTGGTCGCCGCCGTCTCCTCTGCTGTCGCCCTGCCGCCGCCGCTCCTCGCCCCTGCCGAGCGCCGCCGCCTCTAGAAGCCGTGCCGATGCCAGGAGCCAGCGCCGCCGCTCGGTTGAAAACTATGCCCTTTTTATTATTCATATGATAGTGTTAGAAATTAAATGGATATTTAATTCCCTTTTGTTCGTTCTTTCCCTCCAGATATTCTCGGTTGACGCATTAGTTCTTTTTAATTATTGTGGGTTTGTTGGTGACTTTATCTGTCTTGAAATTTTTCCGATCAAAAGCATAGCAACCAAAGATACGGCATAATGCAAAAAGTTTAAAAAAGTTTAAAAATTTACATATTTTTCTTTACCAAATTTTCAGAGTGTTACACTTGCTTTCTCCAACTGATCTAGCTCGAACAGCCGAACTCGCAGAGAGCTATGGAAGCCATGGGCCCCGAGTACCTCATAGAAGGTCTTGTATCTACTCGAATAGAGGATGGGCCTAGTCTTATAACTAGGGATACAGTAGGACTTGGTATAATTACCTTGCATGACAAGGAAAGGGATATAGTCCTAATCGGGCATGTTGTATTCTTAGGCTGTGTTCTTTCCAGCTACTCAACCAGCTTAAATAAGTGGCACGCAAAACGAGGAACGTTATTAGCGCGTGATTAATTAAGTATTTACTATTAAAAAGTTGAAAAATGGATCTATTTGCTTTTTTAGAGCTACTTTTATATAAAAATTTTTTGCAAAAAACACACCGTTGATCGTTTTGGGAAGCGTGCGCGCAAAAAACGAGGACTTAAGCCAACGCCAAAACGTGCTGCCGAACAGGGTGTTAGAAGGAAATCTCTTGGTCAAGTCTGACTAGGATTTCTATCTTGTACCTCTGTCTTCTTAGTATATAAGGGGAGGCAAGGAGCCCCCTAGGGCAGAACAAAACCAATCGACACACAGAATAAGCAATCTCACTAGAGAAAACATCAAAGGCAATACACCACAGATAGAAGTAGGGTATTAACTCACCTTGAGGGCCTAAACCAGGATAAACTTGTCTCATGTTCCTTTGCAGTCCATCAAGTTTAGGTCTCGTGACTAGCCCCTTATTATTATTGCCGATACAAAGCATCGACACTACCTACTTGCGCTTGTGATTCTTGAGCACTTCCTTCACACTCTCTTCGACTTGGAGGGCCTTGTCCACCAGAGTCTTCATGCCGTGGATCTCATGAGCTGAAAGGGCGTGTTTGGGCTCTAGGTTAAGGCACTCGCGGCAGAACTTGACCTTCATACCTTTAGTTAACATTTCCTCAGTGGCATACCGAGAAAGGTAGTGGAATTGGTTCAAGAACTCCATAAAGGTTTGGTTCCCTTGCTTGAGGGCGAGAAACTCACTTCTCTTGATCTCCATGAGACCAGCAGGAATATGGGCTGACCGAAATCCTTCCTTGAACACAGTCCAAGTGATAGGCTCTTCAGGTGGAATGAGGGTCTTACAGATATTCCACCAGTCAGCGGCGGCGCCCTGGAGGTAGTGAATAGCATAGGTTGCCTTCTCCGTCTCGTCACAATGGGCGAGAGTAAGCTTGGCCTCGATATCGCAGAGCCAGTCATCCGCGTCAAGAGGGTCGGCTGCAGGAGAGAAGGTTGGTGGGCGTGTGTGTTGCACATCGGCCAGCTTTGATTGTCCTTGGGTTGCACCTTCAGGGAGTGCTGCACCGAGATTCTTGGTGTTAGCCATCATCCTCTCAAAGAGACGATTTTGCATAGCCAAGACTTGGGCCATTGTTGGTTCTTCGTCTAGGTGGTCGCTAGGGATAGCTGATCAACTGCCACTAGCTTGCCCTGCAAAATCAGGGCTTCATCGGGGAGGATTTGCCTCAGGATTTCTTCCCCCAGAAGCAGTGGTCCTGGATTGGGTGTTAGTCATCCTGCGTAGATATAATATCAGAGGATTGAGTCATAAGGGCCACTTGGTTATATAAATGACATAGATTCATAGAAATGATCATAGTTCATAATCAAGTGCTGGAATTTAGGCAATGGGGCCCAATTTGAAACTCTGTACACTCAACCCACATATTTAAACAATTTAGGACAGCAAGTAACCAATGCCGAAATCTCATTCTAGACCAAGTTTAATTCCAAAAGCAATTGTCATACATAATGAGGGATACATGGCAGCCATCATTAGCCTTTGACAAGCTATTGTAGTACAAAATTTGACTACCGGATACAACAGAGATACACATTCTCAACCTAGGAGAAAGATACTTAGATTCTAAACATTTATAAGATCACTTCTAAAGACTATCGAAACCATTAGGTGGATTATCTGGAAGGTCGGCATCAGGAGAAGTCATGGTCATGCGGAAGCAGTGACGCCCAAACTGATAGGTCTGAGATGCCCCCGGCTCTATGGGATCACCCATCAGCACTGAGGTACGGACAGCCATAGTACGGTAGTTACAGCGGTAACCGGTGCTCATACGGGGTCTCTGATTCACCTGCTCGTAGTAACCTGAGGGATGTGGGAGGAACTCTGCAGGAGCCATGTGTTCTTCTATTCCATATATGATGTGGGATCACCTCGAGACTTGCACTGAGTCTCACAGTTCGCCATGTCAACGCTAACTCTTGGGTTGGTGGGATCTCGACAAAATCCAAATAATTGCAGTAACCACCATACCCTCAAAGCTAAGCTGACATCACAAACGATGAGTCAATACAATCTCGAAGTGCCGGACCCGAAACTAGTGAGATACTTGACGAAATAACCTTTGCCATTCCCCCACCGAAGTATGCACGTCAACCACTCGATGGTGGCGACCACAGAGTACACACTTCAGGGGACTCGATACCACCGGCTATTAGGTAAATATCTCAAGAGTTTCAAGCCCTTACTTGTACAAAGCTAGCCCTAGGAGTTGATCTTAGCAATTGACATCACAAGATAAGGTAGTAGTAGTCTAGCTAGATAAATAAGGTTAGTGATACATCCATAATTTACATAGGCCGACCGGCCAAATAGACAATGGTTCGCGGAAACATGTACTACCCAAGATACCTTACAAACAACCGACTAGGGTAAGCCTAGTGTGAAGCATCCTGAATATCAGCAACATCCCCATCAAGCAATCCATCATCCTCTAAGTCCTCACCTGCATCAAAGTCTAAAATACCATACGAAAATTACCAGAACAAGCATCAGTACATTATTACAATGTACTGGCAGTGTCAAGCCTATCATACATGCAGGTTAATATCAAAGGAAGGCTAATAAGGCTAATCATTTGCATAAAGGCAATATTTGATTTTTACAAACATTTCACAACGCATAGTTCACAACAATGAAATTGAAATATGAGGCAGACATAGGTAATCCTAACTTAAATCCACCTTAACTCATAAAAAGGCACTTTCCACCCTCCATGGTGGTAAGTACAAGAAGTTCACAATTTACTCTTTCTTTCAAACTTCCCAATTATACACACACAATGTTTGACATATTTTTTGAATAAATCTATACTCAACATAAGTCACCAGGTCGCTCATAACCGTGAGCACGGTTAATTCATTAGTTCTGACTCTGCAGAGTGCGTACACTTTACCCACACAATATAAAGATAGTGATCATGCCTAAAATGCCACGCGATACCATAGTATCCGTTTCACTACTCACAACATAGCCTTTATATTGCTCACCATTTAACTCGGCACCAGCGACAGCAAGCGAGATCCACCCTAGGAGCAACCCTAGAGCCGCTAAGTGGTGGGCCCATGCCTTAGCCTAGCGTCATGGCGGCAAAACACCCTATTTTCCCCACAAGGAACTATACCGTTTTATTGGATAGATTTAGATGCCTACACCATCACGGGTTAATAGTTAGTTCCTATGAGTTATTACAACACCATACCTCATACTACTCCGGCCTTCCAAATGCAAAGCTAAATAATGAGCAACTTAGTAAGCTATGGCTAACCCATACTAGAACATGTGATATTGTATTTGTCAGAGGATGGAACTCCAACCGCGGGGAGTTTGGGAACCCCCCTTTGAGGTTCGGCCAGGGGAGCTGTTCGCAGGACGGCAGCGGCGTCTGAGAGATGATATGCTCGGGCGCCGGGGGCCCGGGCTGAGAAGGTGGCACGCAAGGGAGACAGGAGGCGTAGACAGGTTCGGGCCGCGCGGAGGCGTAATACCCTACTCCTGTGTGCTTGCTATGTGGAGATGAATGTGGGTATGCTGCTACAAGATGAACCCAGGGTGCTCTGGAGCCAGACCTCCCTTCCGAAAAGAGAGACAGAGCGAGCTGAAGAAGACGAACAGTAGCGAGAGAGCGAGCTAGAGCCAGAGATCTAACCCCAGTGAGAACCAGAGTCAAACAGCCCCCCTAGACCTATGGCATGGATCCTCCTTTTATCGATGAAGGGGAGTCCACAGTGCCCAGTATACAGAGAAAGCTAGCTACAATTTGTCTTGTCGCACGCACACGGCCACCTGCCACGCCACACCGGAGGGACGTCTAGTCGCCGCCTGGCTCGGCTGCCGAGGGCGGCTGGAGTTGGTCTGCTGCAGGTCTGGTCGGCATGATGCCGGGCTGCTGCGAGCGGCTGGAGTATGGAGATGTGACAGCGCGCGTCTCCGCTGCCAGAGTCAAAAAGTCTCTTACTGCACAGGCATGTGTCCACAGGGGGCCATCATGAGAAGCCCACACGTGGCAGAGCAGGCCCGCAGGGGGCCGTCATGGGAGACCCACACGTGGCCAAGCAGGCGACAGGGGCGACACGCCCCGTCGCCTCGCCATTAATGCGGGTAGTTGGCGATTGGTCCGCTTGAGTCAACCTCGTGCCCGGCGCAGAGAGCTCATCGAGCCCTCCGCGCGCACAAGGCGCCGAGCTCCTTGGGGACGGAAAATGAGAGTCCTGGGCCCGGGGGGCGGCGCCCGGGACCAAGGATGTCTCTGTAACGTGCCCCGGTACCGAGCCTGTGAGTCCCGGGACCGGGGGCGAGGCCCGTGGCCCGGGAACGTCCCGGTGCGCCCCGAGGCCAAGCCTGTGATCCTCGGGCCCGGGGACGGAGCTTCCCAGGACCAGGGATGAGACCCGGGGCTCGGGCATGGAGCCTGTGGGCCCCGGGACCGGGCAGCGAGACCTGGGGCCCGACCATGGAGCGTCCCGGGACCGGGGCACGAGACCCGAGCCTGGGAGATCCCAGTAGTGTGTCCCGGGGGCGTGCCCTGGGAAGGGAGCTGTGGGCCTCAGGCCCGGGAGCGAGCCTTGGGCCCGACGCCGAGGCCCCGGGCACGGGGGCGAGACCCGGGACCGGGGAGGTCCTCGGGCCCCCGGTACTTGACCGGGAGAAGGCCGTAGCCGGCCGTCGCCGGTGCAGAATGTGGCCCCGGAGGAGCTGACGTGGCCGAAGATCCACGCATCCCCGGAGAATATGGGACCCCTATTCCCGTTTCGCCGACAATGGCCCCTGGCCCTATTGCTCGGCTGGGAATCACTTCGGGCAACAACAGGGCAACATCATGAAGAAACGAGGGGACGCGGGGTTCACCTGGTTCGTCATAAGCTGGTGGAGCTTGGCGACTTGCTGCACTTACTGGCCTTGTTTGCCGGGAACAGATATGGGCCCGGGATCCGGGGCCATGGCTGCAATACGGTGGATATGTGCCCGGGACCCGGGGGCCCGGGCTGGAAATATGGGATGAATCGGGATGACTTCCCCGGACTTGCACTCGCCAAGGCGATGCTGTCCGGATAATCGCGCCCTATCTGGTTGTAAAAATGTTGAGGAAGCCGTGGTGGTTCGCGAGGAGGCGCGAAAAGCCGTGGCCGAGACCGTTGCAACGGAGGCAGGGTTCCTCGACCACGGCGGGCACCTTGTGGAGCCGATGCTGACGAGGGGTTGAGGGAGACAGCAATCTCCTTCTGGCACCGCCCGTGGCCGTCTTCAGGGCCCGAGAGCCTTCCATGCCCCCGAGCGATGCCAACCCGGGGAGCGCAGCGAGGCCGTGGGAAAAGGCTGCTAGAGAGAGAATACGAAAAATGCCCCGCGTGGGTTAGGTATGGCCAAAATGCTGAGTTCGTACCTTTTGGCTCACCGGGAGTCTCTCGGGAACCGCCCTTGACCGGGCACGGGGTCGCCAGGCATTGGCAGATTCCACTTTGCTCCCGAGGCCGAGGAGAACGAAACACAAGGCCATACAAACGGGGGAAGAATACAAATTGAGCAATGTTTAAGGTCGGATAAGATTACGTATCTCGATGTTGTGGCTCCGCGAGCACAATCCCGGGGCCAGGAGCGCTGCCAGCCCCCGGGCCGGGAATCGGCGCCGGAAGTGAATCTGGGATGGGGCCCGAGCACCGTCCGGGCCCGGAAACGCCTTCCCCGGGCGCATTCACCTCGGGCCCCGGGCCCCGGGGACGTTCCCGGTCCCGGGGCACGTTACCGGGGCACTGACAGGAGCACCCTACTTAATCCTGCCGGGGAAGGGTCTAACCTGCACACAGTGAATTGTGAGAGTACTTGGCTCGTTCCTTTGTCCATTCCATGCTACGAATCGTGGCGTCAACCACCTCCCGAAGGCATCCTTGCGGTCACGACCGTGCGGAGGAAAAGATCACGCATAAGCATTTCACCCCCTACCTCTGGAAAAACCGATCCCGGGGCTAACCATTGGGGGCACCGGAGCCGCTGGGACCCGGGGCACCGCGCAGAGGGGTGCCACCACGGTCCCGTGGGCTCGACAACGCCCCGGGGTTAGCACGTGGGGACACGGTAGCCCGTTGGTAGGGAACTAGTGATTATGCGCAAAACCCAGCCGCTGAACGGGCGCGGCCCGACTATGCCCCCAGGGGGTGAGACAGCCACGAACGCAACACACGGAAAAAGACGGAAGGCATGAGACCGGAAAGGATATTAAAAATGCTGCTTAGTAAAGTGTATACACATGGGGGCCCCGGCCAGCGTTGAGATTTGGAGAAATCCGGCGCTCGCCCGAGCGCACCGCAACTTACAAGATGTATTTACAGATAAAAATTTGCGAAGATGCTCCCAGGCTTACCGAGCCCAGTCGGGAGACACCGATTACCAGGAAGGGGTGTTCCCGCAGGGGGGAGGTTTATTTCTTTCCGGCACGTGTGAGGACACGGCGGAGGACTAAGTCCCCAACCTGGAGTGATCAGGCTCCAACCTTACGCCGATGATAGCGCTTGAGGCTTTGCTGGTTAGGAGCGAGGCGCGCGGCCTCGCTGGCGAAGTATACCGGCTTCTTCTTGTGTGCGCCCCTACCCTGGCCTGACGGGGGCCGGGAGCACGGGCTCAGCTCCCTTGGGAGGGAGCGAGCTCTCGTGGCCGGGGACAGATATGTGCCCCGGACCCGGGGCCCCGGACTGAGGTGTCGAATGTATCGGGATGACTCCCCGGACTTGCGCTCGCCGGGGCGAGGCTGTCCGGCTTATCGCGCCCTGTTGGAGGCGTTCCGGGTGCCGCGTCCAAGACAGACACTCGCCTTGGCGAGGCGGTCCGGGTTCGAGCTTCCCGGTGTCGAGCCAGGGGCACGGATCCCGGGACATGGGCCCTGGACCCCGGGGCCCCGGCTCGAATGTGATATGTGCCCGGGACCCGGGGGCCCGGACAAAGATGTTGAATGTATCAGGACGACCTCCTCGGAACTGCTATCGCCAGGGCGATACTGTCCGGCTTATCGCGCCCTGTTGGTGTTCCGGGTGCCGCGTCCAAGACATGCACTCGCCTTGGCGAGGCTGTCCGGGTTCGGGCTCCCCAGAATCAGGCCCGAGAGGCGGGTCCCAGGCCGCGTGTTTGTCGGGCAAGGGGCACTCGACGATGAGCGCCGCACTCGCCGCTTGTGGGGTTGCCGCTGGGCTCGGTGCCGCGGTCAGCAACCCGAGCATGATGGCTTGAAGCCACGGTGCGAAGAGCGGGCATGCGCCCCGCCACCGAGGGTAGCGAGGATGCTCTCGGGTTCTTGGAACTCAAGAGGTTGCCGCGGATCAGGAGCCGGATTCGGACCGTCCGCCAGGGGATCGGACCGTCCGAATCCCGACGATCAGACTGTCCACCTAGGGATCGGACCGTCCGAATCACCTCGATCGGGCTTGGTTTGCTACTGCTCTTGCTAGGACTTCTTGACGCGCTCGGCCAACTTCTGGACGGCGCGGCACTCCGTGAGGTCGTGCAAGTCCGTCTCATGGACGGTGCACCACTTCCGGGCCATTGCCGGCTTGACACGCTCGGCTGAGCCCTGGACGGCGGGGCACTCCGTGAGGTCGTGCAAGTCCGTCTCGTGGACGGTGCACCACTTCCGGGCCATTGCCGGCTTGACACGCTCGGCCAATCCCTGGACGGCGAGGCACTCCGTGAAGTCGTGCCGGTCTGTCTGGTGGAAGGCGCACCACCTCCGGGCCATTGCCGGTGGCGGCGGCGCACGTGCGGCCTTTTGCCGCTCGCCGCCGTCATCGTCAGCCAAGGCGAAGTTCTCGGCGGCTGCCTTGGCCTTCTGGCGCTTCCTCCTGTTCCGCCATGACGCGGAACGTGAGAGCTTGCCGTCCTCTCCAGGGCCCTCGTCGGGGGCCATGGGAGGCGCCGCAGCGTCAGCGCGCCGCTCGCGCTGCCGCTCGTTCGTGACCCGGGCGTCCTCATGAGTCTGCATCCGGCTTAGCCGGTCATGAAGGTCGCCAGGGCCATTGTTGGTCGGAGGTGCGGCGCGAGGCGCCGCGCTCCTGGCTTGGTTATGCTTCGGGGCGAGGGGCCGGTCCGCGCTAGGTGTCGCGCGGTCGGCGCTCCCGGCCCCTACACTGCTGTCGGTGGCGACCCAGTGATGGGCCGCGGCTACCAGGTCGGCAACTTCATCGAGCCACCGCCGCTGCAGGCCTCCGCCTCCGGTGAATGCCGGGGCGTGGCGCAGGAGGGCTTCCGCCGTCAGGAGAGTTCCTTGGGGCGAAGCTGACTGGAAGTCGAGATGGTGGCGCGTCCGTTCGTGCCTTATGGACGAGGCTGCGGCGGACCGGGCGGGGCACTTGCCGGCTCCCTCCGCAAGGGTAGGGGCCGAGGCCGTGCAACCAGGCCGCCGAGGGGCAAGCTCAGCCCGATGGGCTCGCGTCGCGCGCCCCCAGGAAGACGGGGAGCGTGGCGGGCTCGCCACCGAGCTAACGTCGCCCGACGGGGTGAAGCCGCCGGACTCCTCGTCGAAGTCCCGCGGACGATGGCCTCCTGCCATGGAGTGTGCCGGCGTTGGGGACGCCGGCATGCCGCCTGGAAGAGAAACTCCCCCTACCTGGCGCGCCAGCTGTCGGAGGATGGAACTCCAACCGCGGGGAGTTTGGGAACCCCCCTTTGAGGTTCGGCCAAGGGAACTATTCACAGGACGGTAGCGGCGTCTGAGAGATGATATGCTCGGGCGCCGGGGGCCCGGGCTGAGAAGGTGGCACGCAAGGGAGACATGAGGCGTAGACAGGTTCGGGCCGCGCGGAGGCGTAATACCCTACTCCTGTGTGCTTGCTATGTGGAGATGAATGTGGGTATGCTGCTATAAGATGAACTCAGGGTGCTCTAGAGCCAGACCTCTCTTCCAAAAAGAGAGACAGAGCGAGCTGAAGAAGACGAACAGTAGCGAGAGAGCGAGCTAGAGCCAGAGATCTAACCCCAGTGAGAACCAAAGTCAAACAGCCCCCCCAAATCTATGGCATGGATCCTCCTTTTATCGATGAAGGGGAGTCCACAGTTCCAGTATACAGAGAAAGCTAGCTACGATTTGTCTTGTCGCACGAACGCGGCCGCCTGCCGCGCCGCGCCGGAGGGACGTCTAGTCGCTGCCTGGCTCGGCTGCCGAGGGCGGCTGAAGTTGGTCTGCTGCAGGTCTGGTCGGCATGATGCCGGGCTGCTGCGGGCGGCTGGAGTATGGAGATGTGACAGCTCGCGTCTCCACTGCCAGAGTCAAAAAGTCTCTTACTGCACAGGCATGTGTCCACAGGGGGCCATCATGAGAAGCCCACACGTGGCAGAGCAGGCCCGCAGGGGGCCGCCATGGGAGACCCACACGTGGCCAAGCAGGCGACTGGGGCAACACGCCCCGTCGCCTCGCCATTAATGCGGGTAGTTAGCGATTGGTCCGCTCGAGTCAACCTCGTGCCCGGGGCAGAGAGCCCATCGAGCCCTCCGCGCACACAAGGCGCCGAGCTCCTCGGGGACGGAAAATGAGAGTTCCGGGCCCGGGGGGCGGCGCCCGGGACCAGGGATGTCTCTGTAACGTGCCCCGGTACCGAGTCTGTGAGTCCCGGGACCGGGGGCGAGGCCCGGGGCCCGGGAACGTCCCAGTGCACCCCGAGGCCGAGCCTGTGATCCCCGAGCCCAGGGACGAGATCCCGGGCCCGGGGACGGAGCTTCCCGGGACCAGGGATGAGACCCGGGGCTCGGGCATGGAGCCTATTGGCCCCGGGACCTGGCAGCGAGACCTGGGGCCCGACCATGGAGCGTCCCGGGACCGGGGCGCGAGACCCGGGCCCGGGAGATCCCAGTAGTGTGTCCCGGGGGTGTGCCCCGGGAAGGGAGCTGTGGGCCTCGGGCCCGGGAGCGAGACCCAGGCCCGACGCCGAGGCCCCGGGCACGGGGGCGAGACCCGGGACCGGGGAGGTCCTCGGGCCCCCGGTACTTGACCGGGAGAAGGCCGTAGCCGGCCGTCACCGGTGCAGAATGTGGCCCCGGAGGAGCTGACGTGGCCAAAGATCCACGCGTCCCCAGAGAATGTGGGACCCCCATTCCCGTTTCGCTGATACTATTCTATAGTAAAAGACATTGAGTTCAGTTCTTAATCGACCCAGGCGAGCACTCCCCCTATCGGTACACAACTATCACATATGCTACCACTTGCCGCCCAAGTCTTAAAATCATTTTTCATCATTTTATCTCATCACTTTATCACCACTTCACTTTCTGTCCAGAAATTGTAAAACACCATCTTTGACATTTATAAAGTGACAAAATAAATAAAAGCAGGAAACTAGGCATGGCTAAGCATACAAATAAATATATATACACATATAAGCCATTTGAGTGTAAAAAGACACTCCATACCCATCTTATGGCTACAATGGTGAGGAATTCAGTTTTGGGGTTTCCATAATGCATCTATTTGGCATTAACTACCATTTACCCATTTTACTATATATATATATATATATATATATATATATATATATATATATATATATATTCAAATACGTATGTAGGATTTATAAATAGAAGAGGTTTTCCTCCAAAAACATGGGAGCAATATATTCAAAGAGAGAAGGAGGAGACTTGCCTTGCTCAGCAGCGACCTCCGGATCAGTGCTGAGATGCCGTAGTATATCACCACATATGATCTGGCCTTTAAAGTGAGTTAGTAAGAAAACAGACCTTTCTGGGTAAGTGCCCTTTTAATGTTTAAGAGCTAGTTGAGCAGTAAAATGGAAATAAGAGCTGCTAAAACAATATCTTTTTTCTTAAAGTTCCTACGATGCTATTTTTTAAAAGGTATATACACTCAGATAATGTAGCAAGAGTTCCCTACTACCAAGTAAGCTCTTTCTACTTGTTCACCTGGATGAAAACTACCTAGCTTTGTTTGGCTAGTGTGATTTTATATCTCAGGCTAGACTCGCTTGAGCTGTCTTACATTAATGGGGCTATATGTGAATCGCAAAGGTCTGTAAATTAAGGCAATAGAGGGGCACATTTGAAATGCAGCAGTAGTGAGCTCCTATAGAAAATATAAAATTAAATAAAAGGTCATAATGGTCGGAAGCTTTTCACTACTTCAAAACCATCCAGAAAGCAAGAGAAAAAAATGCCTGAGGTCAGGTGTTTCTTAGGAGTTCAATATGTTTCATGTGTGTTTTTGCAAATCTTTTTTCTTCACTGCGTCAAATACAATCTCCTCCTCTAAACATATAACGTGAAATCGAATAGTCATAATTAAGCGAAATATTTAAAATGCTCGATTATGCATGCATATTCTACAGGGGTTTGGTACTGTAATGGGAGGATTTCTGGTGGAGAAATTTCTATTTTATTGGCTTGTCTTTGGGAGATATAATTTTTGTAAGATTTATACTAAAAAGTGGCATTATTATGTTTACTAAATTTTTAAGGTATTCCAGGGGCTTTTATTGTGGATTTTAACCTTCTGAAAAAATAGTGCACAATTTTATGAATCCACTGCAATTTTTCCCATCCCAATTAGAGTTGAAATGAATTTTCTATGAATTTCTAAAGTTAAATCTATTTTCTAGTGTAACAGAAAAGAGTTTAGCCATTTCCTATATTTTCCTCGGATTTAAAAATAAGGGGGTCCACTAGTCAGTGACACAACTTTTGCGCTAAGGCCCCTTGGGTTCCAGGAAATCAACCCGCGGTCCTTAAGCACGTGGGAGAGTGATTTTTCATTATGAGTCCTTGAGCTTTTTAGTTTTTACATTTAAGTTCATGGCCCACTCGTCAATGGCTGGTTCTTTTGCTAAGAAGACCTCGGATGTTTTAAATCTTTGCTGACAGTCACCCTCACGCGCTAACATTGTGGGCCCGCTTGTCAACGGCTCGGTACAGAGCGTGCGACGGCGCGTGTAACCGGCGAACTTCGCAGCAGCGATGGCGGCGAACGGCAGTAGATCTCGTTGAGCTATCAAAAGAGAAAAGGTAGAGAGGTTCCAGGCGAAGCTAATGGTGGCTTCCTCAGTTCCAATGGTGACCGAAATCAATGGCGATGACGGCGGAGGCGACGGCTTAGCTCAGCATGCATATGCATCTCACACTATAGATCGAAATAATGTATGCATGTGGTGACTAAAGTGCCAGGGATGCTCACCGAAGGTGTTGCGTAGCTCAGTGAGGCTGGAACGGCGGTGAGCTCTCTGGTAGTGGCTCGGCAGTGGCAGAGTACTCCGGGCGGTCGACGATGGATAGATCTGGGCTACGATTGAGATGGGGATCATAGGCTTTAGCTCAAGGATGTCCTAAGGTAGCTATATGTGCAAGGAATCAGAATATCACTCACCGAGGTTAGAGAAAACAAGAAAGGGGCACGGCGGCCAGCGGAGAAGAAGAAGACGTGGATCTAGTGCCTCGGGGCTCGGCAGCTCTTCGTGCTTGGGCCTTGGGGTTGTCTTGAGGTCGCGATGCTGCTGGCCAAAGAGCGACGGCAATACTGCCTTGGTCTAGGAGAATGTGGTCATTCCATGGCGTCTTCAACCTTGAGGACAAGGGAAGGAGAAGGGAAAAATGGGTCAGGGATCTAAAGGTTGTCACGTTCCCATAGCTTGGTTGTGACAAAGCTCACCAGAGAAGAATGGAGATGGCGGTGAGCTCGGCGGCGCCGAGGACGAAGGCGGCGTTCCCGACATTGTAGTGGGGGTGTGCCTCGGGCTTTCCGTGGAGCAGAGAGAGGCGGAAGAGGAGAGTGAAATGGCGAAGTGGCTCGGGTTGCCATCGACTCAGCCGAGGAAATGGAGGAGAGGGTGCTAGCTCCACTCGGTGAGGTGGAGAGTGGCTAAGGCGGTGGGCTGGCGTGTGTGTTCTACAGGTGGGGTCGAGCTGAAGGATGTCTGTGACCGACAAGTGGGACCCACGATGGCTAGGGCCCACTTGGCAGTGAAAGACAAGAGAAGAATCCTTCTAGAGGCTAAGAGTAAATGGAGCAGTTGGGGGTTACTTTGATCTAATCATTTAACTTGGTTAATGCATGAATCAAATTATAGGAAAATTACTGTGAGTAGTGTGGGTGGTATTGTCTAACACTGGGCCAAATCTCAGGGTCATGTAACTTGTAGATTTTTCCTGGTGAAATTGCAAAGTTCGGCACAAAATCAGCCTTCTTTGCACACTAGCCTAAGGCACCATTCGAAACTCATGGTTGAGGGAAATTTTTCCCTCATTTTCCATAAGCACGCTTCCCAAACTGCTAAACGGTGCGTTTTTTACAAATATTTTCTATATAAAAGTTGCTCTAAAAAATCAAATTAATCCATTTTCAAGTTTAAAATAATTAAAACTCAATTAATCATACGCTAATGGCTTGTCTCGTTTTGCGTGCGTTGAAACTTTCCCCACCTTCCCTCACTAAAGAACACAGCCTAAGCCAATGAGCTTTGGCTTGTTATTTTATGTATAAATTTTGTGAAAAAGGCATTGAAATTTTTATTGGAAGTGGTTCATACCCTGATCTATGTCCTGACCAATTTTGGTAGGAAGGTGAATGGTGAATAAATTCTGGTAAAAATATCAAATGGTATGTCTGCAGTGAAGATTATCCATCACTTTGCTGAGTTTCAACATGTATAATGGTGGAAATTATTATTGAGCAGGGATGTGATTCCCAGGTTAACTCAGGGTTATCTCAAGGGTTAAGGGAGAGTATATGCAATGGGATTTAAGGATGGAAGTAGAGGAAAAGCAAATTTGGTAAAATTGGAAATTGAATTTTGTACTTTGGCTTCCAAGGACTATTTAGGAGGGAAAAAATCAAGGAGAGAGAGAATTCGAATTTAGGATTTCCACGCTCAGGCTTGGAGTCGCAAAGGGGTGCTACAGGGGCCAAGGAAAGATATTATAGTTTTGATTTGAGACTTCGAAAGGGTTATTGAGGTGGAAGTTTTTGAAGGAGGATCTAGAGAATTTTGCCGTCAGCGTTTTGGAGTGAACTTGGATACGACGATTCGAACTTGAGGATTATTTTGGAACAGAAGTTTTTGAGAGGTCGGATTTTGAGATCAAGGAAACTAAAGAAGCAAAATTTTCACAAGTAGATTTTAGTAAAATATAGTTTAACATCTCGCTGAAAGCAGGGCGTTACAGTGCGCATGCTCCCCGGCCCCGTGCCTGGCCCGACGAGGCAAGTGAGCACATGTGTGTTTCTCTAGTTCTCTCCACCACACATTACTGAAGTGGTTAGGAGAGCACTTATCCTTTTAATGAGGTCTCCCTCTCCTAGAATAAGTAAGGTGGTACTAAAGATCACATGTATGGCTCTCATAAGGTGGGCTTTTGAGATGTTCCTATGAACTATTCTCCAATTGGGTCCTAGGCCCACTAATAATTTCAATAGTAGATGTCGTCGAACGATCATCCAGGAGGCACCCGTTAGGGTGAACGCGTGCCGGTTTGTCCTAGGCTTGACATGCCAGCTAGAATATTCTCAAATGCGACGATCAATTGGGAGATTGGAGGTGAATAGACGTGGGATACGGGAAGAAAGAAGTATGGAGATGTAGAATATAGAGGATAGGGGTAATAGATTGATTTTGACGATTATTTGGTTGTTTTTTCAATCAGCATTGGCACCTATATTTATAAGAGGTGTAGTCTTCTGTCTACAGCGTCTTTTTTACGTTTTATTAGGCTTAGATATCAATTAGGACTTGAAAAACCCTTAAGCAAGAAAACACGAGAAACACTAAAACTGAATTCGGACTCGAGGCTAAAGGTCGGACCGCCTGAACACCTGAGGTTAGATCACCATTACACCGTCGGTCAGACCGGCCTTGTATAGAAGGTTCATGTCCCTTCTGGTTGGACCGCTCAGACATATATAATCGGACCAGCCTTGGCGTGAAGGCCCTGATCTTTTCTAAATTTGGCTTGAATTTACTATAAATCTAAACTAGTGCCAAATTTGGGTGTCAATAAGACCTTTGGCAACCAATTCCAAGAGTGTTGAATGAGATAGGGTTGTCTTTTGGTAGTTGAGCAATGGAGAGCATAGATGGAGCCTCCAGTTTCAAGAAAACAAGGTGGATCCGGTTACCGAAGTAGAGCAAGAACACGGATGCTAAGCTTGGGTACATTGTTTATCTTTGTTGCACTTTATTATATTTGAGTGTTTTTACCCTTTCTTAGTTGAATGTTGTACATGATGCGCACTGTATTTTTTCTTTGATGTAGCATATAGTAGGGTCTTGGTATTGCAATAAGTTTTTTCAATGTTGCATTTGGTTGAAATATTTTTTATGAAGCAATGAAAGATTTTTTTGAACAATGAAACATCTAAAATAATTCTGATTGAAACTTTTTTACTTAATAGTAAAATATCTAAAATATTTCTTTACACATGGTAAAACACCATTCGATAATTTGCCAAAATCAGACTTTCGATGAACGTCTTACTAATACACTATGCAACTCATGTAGTCGTGTAAATCTCCTTTGTTCAAAAAGGGAGCTAAGCAACTGTTGGTTCTAACTTCCGTCAAGTTAAAAGCGCCACATCTGAAAAGGTCCCACGAAATTGACGGGGAAACGTCAAACGTGAGCTCCACACAATTAGTTAAGCCCTTTCTCCTTCACCGTCGTAGCTAGAGGTCAGCTCCTTGCCTCCGCTTTACCAAAAGGCCAAAGATGAGTCCTTTTCCGCGCCGGGCGTGCGTGGATAAGCCGAAGCGCCTCCCCTCTCCCCATCACCCGTTGTCCTATCTTCACATATTCACAGGACCCAACCTAGGGGAGGCAACGGGTCGGGTCAGGGGCGGGTTGGGCAGGAACGCCCCCGTCCCCGACCCCCGATTTCTCCACCCAGTCCCGGCCCCGATGCCATGGGCGGGGCGAAATATGGACCCGGCCCATGGCATCCCCGCCGGGGCCCCGACCCCCGAACGGGGCACCGCGCCCGTGCCCCACGCCCGTGCCCGCGCCCGCGCCCCTCTCCCGCTCCCGCGCCCGCGCCCATGCCCTCGCCCTCGCCCTCGCCCTCGCCTCGCCTCGCCCGTGCCCGTGCCCCTGCCTGCCGCTGCCGCCCGCCGCTTGCCGCTGTCGCCTGCTGCTGCCACTCGCCGCCTGCCGCTGTCGCCTGCCGCCGCCGCCTGTCTACCCTGCCCCGCCTGCCCCGTGCTGCTGCCGCCCGCCCCGTGCCGGCGCCGCCCGTCCCCTGCCGCTGCGAAGAGGGAGGAGGCGATGGGGAATCGACGCCGCCCGTGGGAAGAGGTGATGGGGAACCAGCGCCGCCCGCCGCCTGCCGCTGCGAAGAGGGAGGAGGCGATGGGGAACTGACGCGCCCGCCGCCCGCGGGAGGAGGTGATGGGGAACCGGCGCCGCCCGCCACCTGCCGCTGCAAAGAGGGAGGAGGCGATGGGGAATCAGCGCCGCCCGCTGCCCGTCGCCTGCCGCTGCGAGGATTGGGTTGGCCGGTTGCGGTTGGGGATTATGGTTGAGATGAGGAGGAGTGAGTTTATATAGTCCGGGTTAATGGGTTTACTGTTACTTCGGGGCCCCGCGGATGACCCGCGGGTTCAAATCCTCCCCTGAACCCACACCCGCTTTTAACCGGGGCCCTGACCTCGACTACCCGCGGGTCTAAAATGCCACCCACCCCCACCCCCATAGGGGCGGGTCCCCGCCGGGGACCCGGCCCCTACGGGGAAATTGCCACCCCTAACCCAACCTTTCATCCTGTTTCTCTCGCAAGTAGAATCTCCAGCTAGCGTTGTAGATGGAGAGAGAGGTAATGCACTTTTAGCAGACGGGTAATCAATCACTAACTGAGAAAACAGAGTGTGAGAATGCCCTAGGCTCCATCTAATTTAGATTATTAAACAGATTATTACTGTAAATTATTTAATTATAAAGTGAATTAAATATTTTAATAAATAAACTTAATAAATAGTTTTAAATAAATTGTCTAAAAGTACAGTTAAAAAGTGTTTTGAGAAAATGTATTTTCTGAAGTATGAAACAAGTAATCCATTTTTCAATAATAATTTAGTGAATAAGTCAAAAAAAACATACCGTGCTATTAGTGCAAGCTTGAAACATCATAATGGATTACTAGTTAAGGCTGCCTTCAGCTATTGGATTAATATTATTAGCACACGCAAAACAAGACAGTCCATTAGCTTACAAACTTAAAAAAAATAGATTTTATTTAATTTTTTTAAAAGAAATTTTTGATAGAAAATTTTTATAAAAAAACACATTGTGTACATTGTGTAGCAGTTTCAGAATCGTGCTTAAAAAAAAGAGGAAGGGTTTTCATCCTTCTGCCGAACACTGCCTAAGAGCATTCCCAGCAGCTCATCCATCCCGCCCTCCATCTGGAAAATAGCGTACGGGGGTAAAAAAACCGGCTCCAGCAGAGACTCTGTCCGGGCCTCCAAAATTGGCGCATCCTCCATCCGGGAGAGAGAAACTACAAATATAGTAGAGCTGAAAACGATCGGAAATAATAGAAAAAAATCCCTAAATCATTTCTATTTTCATATTTTGTACTCGAAATCGGAATCGGAAACGATAATGTCGGAAATAGAAACGGTTTCGGAAAATTCGGAAACATCAGAAACGGAGTTGCTCGGTCGAAAATTTATCGATATCGATCGGACATCCATAAATTCGGATCGGAAATAACTTTACCTCACATGTAATATCTAGAGTAACTCACATAATCACTAAACATAATAATAGCGATATCACATAATAATCACCCATCACAGAAAACAATGTGAATAATTGTCCAATATGATAACATACAATATGACAATATAACAATATCCAAGACCAATATACCAACACAAATGATAAATAAAAAATATCCTGAAACACACAAAACAACCGTTCATCATATCATGTTGTTCTAATCACCGATTGCTCCTCCTTTGGTTTATATATTCATATGTATAGCTCACCCATGGTGCACTGTCCGGATGAGTACCATTTTGTTGTTCCACTGTCTGCAAGCATTTTATCTTCTGGCATAAACCATTACATCAGAAATATAACTTCAGGGCCAAAAATATAATAAACAGGCAATTTGTATTAGTTAAGTGAACAGCGTAAAATAACAGAAACAAATTGACAAACCACTAAAATATCTTCATTTGAGAAAATGCATAGGCTAATTACAATTCAAAACTGGACGGGAGGTGGACGGGAGGCCGGCAGCGGAGGCCGGCGGGGCGCCGAATAGGAGGGCAGAGGCCGGCAGGGCGGTGGACAGGAGGGCGGCGGGATGACGGATAGGAGGAGGGCGGCAGGATGACGGACAGGAGGACGGCGGCGGATTTGACGGGGCGGCGCGGGAGGCTGTGAGTGAGAGGCTGAGACTGAGGGGATAAGGTTAGGTGAGAAGCCAGTAACTTTTGAGGCTAGGATAAATTTCCAAATAAATTTTCGAATCAGTACAATCGATAAATTTTCGAATAAATATGATAAACTTCAAAAACTACTAAAATCATTTCCGATACCATTTTCGAGATCCCGATACCGTTTTTCAGATCATTTTCGACCAGTAAAAAAAAACAAAAAACAATCGATAAAATCCAAAAAACGACGTCGTCGGCTCAGAAATTTTACCGACTGTTCAGCCCCTAAAATATAGCGTTCCTCTCTCCTCACTCCATATCGCAACCGCCGCCTCCTCGCGCCCCCATCTGGATCGACTCCTCGCGCTCGCGCCCCCATCCGGATCGGCCGAGCTCCCTCGTCCATCGTCGTCGTCGTCGCCGGCCGACAGGTGATTTCGCTCGTTCCCTTTCTCTGTATTTTCGGCAACAGTAGCAGCAGCAAGGCACCCGAGGGTGGAGGCATGGAGGAGTGAAGGTGGAGAGGAAGGGGCATACCGGATCTGGAGGTGGGGATGGATTGTGGGGCGGTGGATTTGGTCGCGACGGCAGATCGGGTCTTCCCGTGGCTCGCCTGCTGCCTACGCTACCCCGCGCCGCTCGCCGGCGATCTGTGCCGCCGCTCACCCACGACCTGCGCCGCCTAGCGCCGCTCCCAGGGCGCCGCCGCTCGACCGCGACCTGCGCCGCCCCGTGCCGCTCCCAGCGCACCACCTCCTTCCCCTCTGGCCTTCCTTTGCTTCTTGACCTCCTTCTTCCATTCTTGCTCTCAGTTTAAAGAAGAAAAAAGGAATGGGAAAAAGTTGGACAGAGAGGAGAGACCAACAACAGACATAGAGAGGACAGAGCAAGAACAGCCATGCTATTTATTTTTCTTCAATTTATCTTGCTATGATTTTTCCTGCATTTTTGTAATCATGTTGCTATGAATTTTTCTTGATAGGTGAATCAATGGACAGCTACGTTCGTTTGTTGGGTTCAGACATTGATGTAGCAACTTGGGACCTCAGTCAAATTTTTTCCCCAACTGGAGAGCAGCCCCGTCCAAGTCTTGAAGTTGGAGAGCAGGAACAGCCAAGTGCTGAAGTTGGGGGGGTCCTCTAGACCAAACAACAAGAGATCAAAGAATTTCACCATAGCTGAGGACAAAATGTTGGTGTCGGCATGGCTCAATACCACTTTGGATGCAATCACAGGTGCTGAGCAACACCGTGACTCTTATTGGGCAAGGATTCATCAGTGCTTCCATGAAAACAAGAAATTCAACTCAGATCGTAATCAAAATTCTCTTAACAACCGTTGAGGTATAATTCAAGAACAACTTAATAAGTTTTGTGGATATTATGAGCAGATTCTTAATAGAAGGCAAAGTGGAATGATAGGTTAAGATTATGTAAGCATTACCATCTCTATTTTTCTTGCATCTTGATATCTTCATTGTCTGTTTAAAATCAGATTAATCAGAACTTGCTATTTTTGGCAGATATCTCAGGCTTCAACTTTGTACAAGTCAGAGGAGAGCAAGAATTTTTCTTTAATGCATTGTTGGGAGATATTACATCAACATCCAAAGTGGAATATCAGGTTGTCTCAGAAAAAACAGAAGACTCATGTCGATGCAAGTCCTATGGTGTGTCCGAGTGCAAACTCTAGTCATTTTGAGTACAACCCTGACACACCTTCATCTGATCCTTTGGTGAGACCATCTGGGAAGAAGACGGAAAAGGCAAAACGAGGACGAGGTAATTGTTCTTCTTGTTCAAGTGAGAGTAGTCCTGTAGTTGTTGCATTGAATAACATGTGGTCAGAGAAAAAAGAGATTAGTTCTCAATCTAGGGAGGAGAGAAATGAATGGTTGGCTGAAGTTATTTCACTAGAAAAAGAGAGTTTGCGATTAGACAAAAGTAAGTTAGATTTTAAAAATAGTGAAAGATAAGAAAGAATTATGAACATGAACCTCAGTGCTTTGGATGGGCCAGTAAAAGCATATTACATGCGTTTGCAGAATGAGATCTTATCGCGAATAGATTGTTAAATCAGAATCAGCATATTACATGTGTGTGAACTATGTACTGTTATTTCAATTATGTTTGAACTATGTGGTGTATGCACTACTGTTTATTGTAAGAACTTAATGGTGTGTGAACTTTATGTTGTATGGACAAATTTTTCCTATGTGGTTTTATTACTATGTGTTGTTAAATCAGATTGTATACACTTTTGTGACTGCATAAATAATGGAGATTGCATACATAATTAGGATTGGATACATAATGGACATTGCATACATAATTGAGATTGGATACATAATTCAGATTGCATACTACATTCAAATTGCATACTACACTAGTTGCTGCCATGAAATTGGCATAGGTGCTCAACTAGATCTTCTTGAAGCTAAGAGTGAGTCTGTCTGTTTCTAATATCATGTTGAGTTTGAATAAAATCATCAAGTTCAGCTATAGGGGTATGAGAAGGTGTGACTCTCTCTCCCTCATCGTCATAGTTGTAGTTAGGATCTTCTTCATCCCTCTCATCTTCTACTATCATATTGTGCATAATGATACAAGCTGTGATGATTTCACGTAGTGTGTCTGCATACCAAAATCTAGCTGGTCCACGCACAATTGCAAAACAAGCCTGTAGAACTCCAAAGGCTCGTTCAACATCTTTTCGAACTGCTTCTTGTTCTTGGGCAAAATGTTTCTTCTTATTCTCTTGTGGTTCTGATATTGTCTTGACAAAAGTGACCCATGGTGGATATATACGATCTGCAAGGTAATAACCCATTGTATAGCTGTGGCCATTAATTGTATAATTCACTTGTGGAGCTTGTCCTTCAGCTAGGCTTGCAAAGAGAGGGGAACGATAAAGAACATTAATATCATTGTAAGACCCTGGCAAACCAAAGAATGCATGCCAAATCCAGAGATATCGTGAAGCAACGGCTTACAAAATTATAGTATGCTTGCTAGATTTTCCTTTATACATGCCTTGCCATACCGAAGGGCAATTTTTCCACTCCTAATGCATACAATTTATGCATTCTAGCATTCCAGGAAAACCTCTGTGCTCTCCAAGTGCAAGTAACCTAGCAGTATCAATCTCATTCGGATATCGTAAATACTTATCTCCAAATACTTCAACAATAGCTCTCATGAACCTTTTGAGACTCTATAGTGGTACTATCTGTAATTTGTAGATATTCATCTTGAGTATCTGTTACAACTCCATTACTTATCATTCTAAGTGCAGCAGTAATCTTTTACAAAGGTGATAGCCCCAAAGCACCGGCAGCATTTCTTTTCAGCACAAAATAACTATCATGGGCTACCATAGCATCAACTATGCCAAAAACAGAGGACGATTCATTCTAAACCTATGAGAAAAAAATTAGAATAAGAAAGGTGTCCAAGAAAAAGGGATAAAAAATATAGATTAATTTCAAACCTTCGCCGAAATAAAACTGGGCCGTAGGTAGGATGCTCCGAGAAGTAGTTGTGGTACAACCTATCATGGCCGTCTCGTCGATCGTGACGAATAACCTGGTGACCAGGAATAGAACCACGATGTCGTGGAGCATTCGACTGCTCATATTCATCTTGTGTGACTATTGCTGCATCGGTGATGATTTCATCGTCGGATGACGATAATAGAAAATGCCTCAAAATGTCCATTGAGCGATGGAAGAGGATGCACAACAATGTGGATGGAGGAAAAAGATAGCAAACAATGCACTACTATATATAGTCCCAGCAAATCTAGCCATTCTATTACTAGCCATTCAAATACCAACTAGCCGTTGGAATAGCTATCCATTTGAAAATACTAGCCGTTCAAAAAAATTCACACGTTGCAAATATAGCCATTAAAAAAATTCATCCATTACAAATATTTCCGTTCAAATATAATCGCTTAAAAAATATATTCGTTTCAAATATACCCGTTAAAACTTACTCATTCGAAATATAGCGATTATAAAACATAATACAAATATATGGTAGTTGAAATATATTACTAAAATATAGGAGGGTGTGATATAGAGGATGCAATATGGATGATTTATTGGAGTGAAAAGGGATATGGGGATAGAATTTTTTTAGATGACCATCCAAATAGGTACATAGAGGGTCAAATTTGAATGAGCTGTTCGGAATGCTCTGAGGGTGTGTTTGAAAGTAGGGAAAAGAGAAAAAGAAGGATATTTATGTAAAACGAGGTAAGTTATTAGTATATGATTAATTAAGTATTAATTATTTTAAACTTAAAAAATAGATTAATATAATTTTTTAAAGTAACTTTTATATAAAAAATTTTTAAAAAATATACCATTTAGCAGTTTGGAAATGTGCTCACGAAAAAAGAAAGACTTTTTTTTTCTCTCTTCCTTTAGTAACGAACGCTGCCTGAGTGGCTAGCTTACGGGCGATCGGCAATTGGCCGGTGGACCACGCAGGCAGTGTGCTGTTGCGGTGGACAAAAGCAAACGCAGTAGGAGTAGTACGTACGTGCGTCGCGTGTGCATGCAAGTCAGCACGTGAAACGTCGATACACATGCGTGCGTGTCAGCCACACACGCACCTCTGCTCTGTTGGGAATCAGAGCTGCTTTGTCTGAAGCAGTACACCGCCACGGTAGATATTATCGTTCCAGGCCAAAGCAAGCGCTATTGCTGCTGCTAGTAAAATGCATGCATCCTGGTATACGTACAGTAAGCTACGGTGTTTGAGCGGCATCTACTACTAGCCAACAATGAAGACGAGAGATGTGGCCGGACGCGGCAGGTGTAGATGGCGCCGTCCGTGCATGCATCCACAAAGCGTGGCCCCCCGCCTGCGTCGCCGTTTTTGAGGGGATCCCAGGCTTTTCCGAGGGAAAGTCAACACAAAAGCGGCCTTTTGCGCTCGCAAACGCATGGCTTTTCGTGTAGCGGTGGTGGACTAGTGGGCGCGCACACGCTGAACGCTGCCTTGTGCAACGGCGACGCGCGCAGTCGTCTTCCCCGTCTGCGCCGGCGGGCGGGTGGATGGAATAAACTCCACAAGAGAGCCGCGCGTCCCAAAACTACCAATCGGATCAATCGAGCCGACCTTTTGTTTGGCTTTTCTGTTTTTTTTTTCTATAAGCATGTTTTCTAAATTGCTAAACAGTGTGTTTTTTTAAAAAATTTCTATATAAAAATATGTTAAAAAATCAAATAGATCTATTTTTAAAGTTTTTAATAGTTAATACTTAATTAATCACGTGCTAATGATGTTTCTTATTTTACATGTGGCTTATAAACCACTCCATTAAGCCAATTCGAACACCTCCTAAAAATCTTGCCATAGATTTTTAGTTAAAAATCTTTTAAATGTAACTATAATATAATTATAGTGTTATTACATTTTTACTATACTATATAACTTCTATGTAACTTAAAAAGTATTAAAAACATATAAAAAATACATGTAACTTATGTATAATTTATACATAAGTTATATGTGTTTTTAATATTTATGAAGTTACAGAGAACTTACAATATAATTATAATATAATCATAATATAGCTACATTATAATTATACTATAGTTATATTTAAAAGATTTTTACCCGAAATCTGTCACAGGAATTTTAGCAATTCCTTCTCATGCCGTGCCTCGCACTGACCGGTGTGAAACTGGCCGGCTGGCAGGATTCTTCATGATTCGGTTCTATGGAGTATGGACCTTAGGGTATATGGTCTGGCAAGCATGCAAGTAGGGGTGAAAACGGATCGGATATTATCTGATCCGATCCGCTCCGAATCCGTCCGAAGTGAGGATATGGTAAGGATTTTTAGATATCCGATGGATACAGATGCGGATTGTATCATGCAGATGCGGAGCCGGATGTGGTATCAACAATATCCGGCGGATGCGGATTATCCGATATTTTAAGCGGATTATCTGATATAGGGTTTGATGGATAATCTGTATTTCTCAGGCCACACAACTACTCAATTTAGCCCATTTTACATCGGGCAGCCCATCTAGCCCATCTCTTTGTTAACCTAATCCCCTATCGCTCTCCCTATCTCTCCCACAGGCCACAGGCGCGCTGCCGCATGCTATCCAAGCATCGAAGCAAGCAGGCACAGCGCTCGGGCGCTGCATCGACGTCTCCTCCAATCCTCCGTCCTCGCCGCCTGCAGTCCTACCCGCCATCGCCTGCCGTCCCCGGCGTCAGCACCTCCTCCTCTAGTCCTCCGTCTCTACAACCTGCCATCCCAACCGCCACCGTCGCCTGCCGTCCCTCCTACCACCGCCTACCATCCTGTCGACGACGCTCCTCCTACTGGTGCGCCCACGCCGCCTGCTGTCCCTGCCGTGGATAGCTCCTCCCCACCGCCTCCTCCCTGTGTGCACAGAAGAGGCAGCCGCACCCAGGTGATCTCCTGCACCTGCAGTACGTGCTCGTCTGCTCCTACGACAACGACGAGTCGACGACCTCCTGCACATCGATCCGGCATCCCCTCCAGCAGCAAAAGGTGATACCTTCCACAGCTCCAAATCAGGTATTGGATGTTCTTGTAGTCTAATTTGATCACTTTATTCTGGATTTGGGATTTAGAAATTTAGTGATGAGCTTCGCTTTAGGAAATTACGTCAATAGCAACTTATAATTTGATTAATTGTTCATCATTCATCAAGACCCTAAAAATAGCATCTAGAAAAAGAGGTACAAAAGCAGCAGCTGCTGAAACTAGCATGGCTGCCTCGTCGCCAGCTCCAACTGAAGGGGTAGAAGGGCGATCAAATGTGGGCAATGGCAATGAAGCTACCAACACTATTGTTATCATTGATGTGGATAACAATGGTGCAGAGGAGGAGGGAGACCATGAAACCAAATATGAACCTACAGCAAAGAAAGCAAAGAAGAAATCCTTGCCAGCTTGGGAGCACTACAATACTTTTAATAAGGTGGTTAAGATAAATGGCAAGATGGTTAAAGAAGAGTGGGTCAAGTGCAAATATTATGCCTATTCAGCTAGGCGCAGTAGCAGGAATGGTACTTCTGTGTTCTTGAACCACACAAAAACCCGCAATGTGGTTCCGGGACAGCAGCAGCTCAAATTGGATAAGGATTCCGGTACAACTTCGGTTGAAACATATAGGTATGATCAAGAGGTCTCTTTACGAAAATTTTATTTGGTAATTATCATGCATGAGTATCCTTTCAATATTGTTGAGCATGAGTATTTTGCTGACTTCATAAAATCTCTACGGCCTACCTTTCCTTTGAAGAGTCTATCACTGTTAAAAAGAATATACTTGGTATATTTTCAGAAGAATGGAAAACGTTGTATGAGCTTTTTAAAATTATCAATGCTTGCTTTAGTGCAACAATGGACATGTGGACCTCTAACCAAAACAAGGGGTACATGTATATCACTGTTCATTGGGTTGATGACAATTGGTGTATTCAGAAAAGGATTATTAAGTTCATGCATGTAAAAAGGAGGCATACTGGGCTAAATTTAGCTAGTGTATTTTCTTCATGCTTACATAAGTGGTTCATCGAGAAAAAAATGTTATCTCACTTTGGACAATGCAGCAGCAAATGAAGTTTATGTTAAGAATGTTATTAAGGTGCTGAACAGAAAGAGCCCCCTCATGTGTGATGGAGCATTCTTTCATGTGAGATGTGCAAATCATATATTTAATCTTGTTGCTAGAGATGGTTTGGCACATATTGGAGAAGCTGTTTTGAGTATTTGATCATTTGTAATTCTTGTGAAGTGCTCTCCTCTACAGACGGAGGAATTTATAAAATGTGCATCTGAGTGTGGATTGGATACAGCGAGGGGACTCTCAACTGATGTTCTAATAAGGTGGAATTCAACGTACTATATGTTGTCGGATGCCATATATTATAGAAAGGCTTTTGAAAGGCTTTATGAAATTGAAAGAGATATGTATGAGAATCTTGTTCCAAAAGCTGAAAATTGGGATAAGGCAACTATACTTTGCATGTGCTTGAAGAAGTTTGATGATATCACTAAGATTTTGTCAGGTACTTCTTATCTAACTGCAAATCTATTTTACCATAACTTTTGTGAAATCAAGGATTTAATTACTGCATGGATGAGAAGTGATGATGTTACCATCAAAACAATGGCCAACTCAATGAATAAGAAGTTTGAAAAGTACTGGAAGAGGTCAAATCTTGTTCTTGCTGTGATATACTTTCTTGACCCTAGGTTTAAGACAAAGGCAGTAGAGTATAACATGATGAAGGTGTATGGTAAGTAGTCATATCATGCTCCTATGGGAAAGTTTACCAGTGTTGTTAAGCAATTTTATCAAGAATATACTTCTTTTTATAAGACTACTATTGTCGGAGGAGTGAACTCCAACCGCGGGGAGTCTGGGGACCCTCCTTTGATGTTCAGCCAGGGGAGTTGTCCACAGGACGGCTGTGGCGTCGGATCGATGGCACGCAAGGGAGACAGGAGAAGTAGACAGGTTCGGGCCGCGCGGAAGCGTAATACCCTACTCCTGTGTGTATCTGCTATGTGGGAGATGAATGTGGTTGTTCTTACAAGATGTTCTTCAGGGGTGCTCAGGGAGCTAGCCCTAACTTGGGAACTCAGACTCCCTAGAGGCTAAACTCCTTAGTGTTTCTATTTTGGGAACGAAACGAGAACGAGAGCCTGAACCAGAACCAGAGACCCCCTTTCCCTGCAAGCATGGATCCTCCTTTCATAGTCCAAGAGGAGTCCACAATGCCTGGTACATATGCCAAGAGAAAGCTTTTCTAGGTATGATATGTCTTGTCGCACGCACGCGGCCGCCTGCTGAGCCACGCCGGAGTTGGTTCGGGATGTCTTGTCGTCACGTCGCTCGGCTGCTGCGGGCGGCTAGGTCGTGAAGATGTGACAGCGCACGCCATCGCTGCCAGAGTGTGGAAAACTGAAGCCCTCTTAGTCAAAAGTTCTCTGACTGCACAGGGAGCCGGCCCACGGGGGGCCATCACGAGCCGTCACGTGTGGCAGAGCGGGTCACAGGGGCGACGCACCCCGTCGTCTCGCCATTAATGCGGGTCATTGGAACAGTTGGTCCGCCCGAGTTAAGCTTGTGCCCGGGGCAGAGAGCTCATGGCGCCCTCCGCGCGCACAAGGCGTCGAGTTCCTTGGGGACCGAAGCTGTGGGCCCTAGGGACACGACCCGGGGCTGAAGCTGTGGGTCCCGGGACCGGGTGGGCGAGACCCGGGCCCCGGGAATATCCCAGCAATGTGCCCCGGGAACACGCCCCGGGACCGAGCCTGTGGCTCCCGGGACTGGGGGCGAGGCCCGGGAATGTCCTCGGGCCACGGGGCCCGCGGCAGATGCAGGCGGTCGTCGCGACGCGCCCGGGGAAGGCGCACCTAGGCCCGAGCAGTGCTCGGGCCCCAGGTACTTGGCGGGAAAACGACTATAGCCGGCCGTCACCGGTGCAGAATGTGGGCCCCGAAGGAGCTGACGTGGCCGAAGATCCACGCGTCCCCGGGGTATGTGGGGTCCCTAGTCCCATTTCGCCGACAACTATTGCACCAACAACTAGTGTCGATGCTGAATCAAAAGAAAGTGATACCATAGAAGAAGCAGATTTTGATTTTATGAATTATGTGTATGCCTCACGTGTGGATAGTGGAAGTAATGCAAGTGACTTGGATAAATATATGGCTGAACCATCCCTGTTGCTTCCTAATCCTATGCCTAATGGAGATAAATTTGATGTCTTATCATGGTGAAAAGCTCACAAAGATGTATATCATGTTCTATCTCTTCTTGCCCGTGATGTCTTGGCCATGCAAGCTTCCACCGTTGCTTCAGAATCAGCTTTTAGTGCTGGGGGACGTGTTATTGATCCATTTTGTACTAAACTTGAACCTGAAATGGTAGAAGCGTTAGTCTGTACTAAGGATTGGGTTGCTGGATGTAGAAGAGGTGATCACTTGTGTCATTTCTCCTTTATATTGTTGTAAAAGGCATTCTTGGTTATTTACTAATAGTCTAATATAGCTTTGTTTCTAATTTTTCAGATCCTAATAAAAGGATTGGATTTATTCTTATGATCTGGAGGTTGCGGAGACCTTGGTTGCTAATTTGATACTTGACGAGATTGATGATATGGTATGACACACTTACCAACTTACTTTTGGAGTAGTAGGAACATTTTATTTCATATATTTTGTAGTCCTATTGTCAAAAAAATGTATATTGATTGCTCAAAATTATAGGAAAAGCAACTGAGCAACGATGATAAAGAATGAGAAGTGAAGTCTGGATCCTTGCATGTTGGCATGTGCTTTATTTTGTTATTTCATATTTGCAACTTAGTAAATTGCAAGACTAATTGTAGTACTATATATAACTACTGTTAATGTCATCTTGATCTTGGACATGTTAATGTTGGGACTTAAGACTTTACTCCTATTGTTATGGCATTGGTATGGAGCCATGGATGGACTTATGTTGTTAAGCAACGCAGTGAACTATAGGCATGCAAGCACTTAAGATGTTATATTATGGTGGTCGCTGGATGTGTTTTGGCTGGTTTTTCCTAGAGAGTTGAGATCATGTTCAGATGTTGTTTTGCCATTATATTACTGCTCATTGTATTGCTGTCCTCTTGTTGTATGGACTGAATACAAACTTAACATCCAATAATTATATTTCGTTTCCGAGCCGAGTCCGCACCGACTCCGTACCAAATCCGATGTCTGAAATAATCCGCTCCGCATTCGCATCCGCACGTCATCCGCACCCGCTCCGCATCCACTTAAAAAAAAATAGTGTAGGATATGGTATAACCACTATCCATCCAAATTCGCTCCGCTTTCACCCCTACATGTAGGAACAGTGATTAGTCCTAGCTTAACTAACTATATGGCCTGAATGCCTGATTAAACATCAGAGGACTGTATCAGTGACTGCACAGCGGATGGGTTATGAAGCAGCTGGGTTGATCGATCACGCAATTTTAGCTTCATTAATCAATAACATGCAAACATCTAGCTTGAGGGACCGTCTATATACCGATGGACAAAGTTTCACCCTAACTTTATGTTGAATTTTGATCTTACTTTTAAATTTTGATCCATCCAATTTAGGTTTAACGTATGATTTTGACCACTGGCCCTACTGGCCTCGATGATACCCCATCACTGAAGTCATTCTTTTGTCAACAGTTGCCTCCTAACCATTGTGTTTTGGCATCCCATCGCTCAGTCTCCCTTTAAAAGCCACCGCATCCATCCAACCCCTTTCGATACCTACCAAACCCTAAAAACATAGCATGATAGAGTCGCCGCAATATCCTCTTTGTTTCTAGACATCAGAGTTAGAGAATAAAGCATAGCGAATGATTGAACTGGATGGTTCAAAACGTGTAAAATTTTTTCTATAACCTCCCGTCGAATGATATTTATCAAATTTAAATTAAAAATTAAATCACAACGAAATGATCCTGCAAGGAATTGACCATATTCCTGCAAAATGCCGTATTCACAACTTAGATGCTCATTGCACCAGTAAGCGGAACAAAATCGATGTTAAATTTGATCTACAGATGAATCGGCGTACGTAGCTCGGTTGCATTGATGATAGTTCGTGGTTTATCCTTCTGGTGCAAGTGCAATGCTAAAGGCTTCAAAGTGCAAACATCTCGAGGTGGTTCATTAATCCTCACACAAAGACGGATCCGTTGACATGGCCCCCCCAAAAGAACAGGCTTAAACAGCAGTCATCTTTCTTGAGCAGTGGTAGGAACTAGTACTAATCAATGACCTTCCTTTTTCTCTGAATAAAACTGTCAGATTGTAGTTTAGCAATGCGTAAACGGCATCTCATTCAATTCCAGCGATAAAAGATGAACCAAACAGCGGTCAGTACGTGCTGTTTTGCATGTTTATCGTTTTAGTCGTTGCAATAACCAGGTCAAAAAATATGAACACTTCACTTGAGAGCGACTCCTAAACAAAAAAGACTTTTATTAGTTGGTCAAAGTCACACGATCATGCCGAAGTGGTAGAGTAGTCATCTTTTTTTAATGTCAAATCAACTTTAGCAAACCACAACCTCTCCCCAGGGGCCATGGGGTTAAAAGCGTGTTAAACTTCCCGGCCCATGCATGATGCAACTTTTTACGGTCTTGTAAACTTAACAAAGAAATTTCACCCCTGACATAGATAAAGTCCATGCTACTTTATGGGCAGAAAGCAGAACTAATACTGTCCTACTACTAACCTGAGCATCAAAAAGGGCAGCTAGCTAAGGTAGGCTACCCGTTAATCTACGCTCTTAAGCCATGATGATTCTCTCAACGTTATCATGGCAGAGCTTGCACCAACATGCGGCCCTCCGCTTTGCATCTCCCAGCAGGAGCTCGGCTAGTTATGCAGTAGGCAGGTCGCTTTTAGCGATCACGTCGCATCAAATCCCTGCTCGATATGGCCTAAATCCGTAAAGTAATCTGCCGGCTCTGATTGCTGGAGCCACGGGGAGATGGAGGGGTGAAAGCCAAGTCGATCAGAACAGGAGATGGCCGAAAGGTTAAACTGCAATTGGCAATTTGAGGGAGCGAGGTTTAGTGGCCGGTTAAGGATTACTCGTGCGCGGAGTCACGGGAATCTCGAGTGAGATGAGATGGAGCCCCACGTGCTCGCGGCCGTGATTAAATCACATTTTATGTAGGACTACTATTTTTAAAAATTAATTTATTTTAAAACAAAGAACAAGACGAGACGATCCAGTTGAGTGGAAGCATGTGCAAAAACTGTCTAATTGAAAAATCAATAGTAAGGACTAGTCGCTCTCCAAATAGCCATACGGCTAGCTAACCAAAAAAACCACTCTCCAAATTCGCTATATACTCCAATAGTCTTTTTATATCTCACTCTCTAAATTTATTAGGTCCCATATGTTAGTACCTACACTGTTTTTTCTTCTCTCCCTCTTTCTCTCTTTCATCTCTCTCCATGCCAAGCGATGGGAGGCGTGGCAGGCAAGAAGGAGAAGTAAGCGCCGACGCCTGCCGCGGGGCAAAGGAGAAGCAGGCGGCGGTGGCGGCGGGTGCAGGAGGCGGCGGCGGCGGCGGGTGCAGGAGGCAGCGGAGGCCGGCCGGGAAGGCACGCAGGTAGGGAGGCGGCGGTGTCGGTCTCAAGCTAGGAGGTGCCTAGGCGGAGCTGCTACCGTGCTGTGATTTCGATGGATGGAGGCAGGGTTTGTTACGTGGGTTCCACATATGGCCAGTGATTTTGGCTAGCTAGATTTGGTTAGTCAGGGAACTCCTTTAACCAACTAGATAACTTGGCAAATGGGATAGTAAGTCTTTTGGATGCCATTTTTCTGCAAACTTGTCAGATTCTGACTTGGCAAACCAAATAGATAGTCTTTTAGAGTTGCTCTAATACGTGCGCACACTAACTTTTTGTCTATCCATTTGATTTTCAATCTTGCGCAGGTGCTTTACCCTACATGTAATTTGTGTAGAACAATAATATGATAAGGTTTAGATGGTGCTAGCAAATATAGATGGATGAGTAAGAAATTTTTTAATAGTGTGTTTGGTTTATGGAATGGGGTGGAACATGACAGGTCAAGTTCATTTTTAAGGGTGTTTGATTTGGAAATATATAAAACGGGATCATCTTTGAAATAGAATATTTTCTTAAGACCTAGATCAGCCTAATATAAAAAACTGATGAATCAATCTAAAGCACTTCTTTCTCGCTGACATGTGTGCCACATCATACTATTTCTTATAAAATAGATCTATTCTATCATGTTAAATAGATAGCTGAGACTATCTCATCGTAAAAATAGGGGTGAATCTAATCTATTTTATTTGGTCTTTAAACTAGACACATGTTAAGGTTGTGATATTCCTATGAAGCAGCAGCAGTAATAGGAGTACACTGTACAATTATACACGTACGGTTGTGTTCTGCTGGCATTTGGCAAGATGCAAACTGTCAGCGACCAATGTAGGCTGAAACATTGGACAAACGCAAGCACGGCGACAAGAGTACTCCACCGCCACCGGTGTTTAACAGATGGCTCATTGAATGGAGCGCCGGTGAACAGCTTCCTTAAATGCTTTGGCCTGATTGACAAAGGGATGGCTCTAGTTGTTTGTTTGATTTAAGAAATGGGATGGTCCTAGTTTTTTATTTGGTAGAAGGGATTAGAGTGGGATGGATGCATGGAGCTCAGGTGTATCGCGAGGTCGAGGGCGGCGGCGGCGATGGAGGCCGAGGCCGAGGCCGAGGGAGGCGTCGGTGTTGGCGCTAACGGGGGCGGACGAGGCGTCGGTGCTGGCGAGGAAGGCCGAGGGCGGTGGCGGTGGTGGAGGCCGAGGCCAAGGGAGGCGGCGGCATCGGCGTCGACGCTGGCAGGGGAGGCCGAGGGCGGTGGCGGTGGTGGAGGCCAAGGCCAAGGGAGGCGGTGGCATCGGCGTCGGCGGGGGCGGACGAGGCCGAGGGCGGTGGCGGGGACGTCGGCGTCGACGGGGGAGGCCACGTGCGACGCGCCCACAAGGTGGGTCGGCACGGTCCGTCCGATTTTGCCGGATGAGTTGAACCCGAATCTGAGAGAAATATTCCTCTCCAGGGATCAACCTAACCCACCTAACCTCAAATCAAACACCCTAAAAGATAGGTTAGCTCTGTCCCAATCCATCCCATCCCTAAAACCAAACACACCCTAAAATCATAAAATCATATAGGACGTCTATGCTAGGACATGCCAACACCATCAACACAACACGAGCAACGTGGAATCGGACAGCCAATCGCCAGCCACAAGTTCCATTGTGATTTATGACCGGAGCCGGCACCCACCAACCGGGGCGGCGGTGCGTGCGACCCGACCAGCCCGCGCAGCCGCGCCGAGGCAGCGAAAACCCCTCCGTTTTG
The DNA here is from genome assembly GCA_003991445.1 of Oryza meyeriana var. granulata. NCBI lineage: Eukaryota > Viridiplantae > Streptophyta > Magnoliopsida > Poales > Poaceae > Oryza > Oryza meyeriana. The sequence continues at coordinate 314,633 of RYFJ01000522.1, read as the reverse complement.
CAGCGAAAACCCCCGTTTTTTCTTTTCGCTTCTCCCACCACACCACCACGGGGTCAAAACCCCCCCTCCTCTCCTCCACCCACCACCACCTCTGCCTTGCTGTCTGCCTGCCTCTCTTGTTTCTGTCCCTCTCATCAGCAGCGCACAGGTCAAACCAAAAGCCGCAGTATCACCATTCACAACCGCCGCTCTCCAATGGCGGCTTCCCCTGCTCGTCAAAACCGCCCCCTCGTCTCCCTCCTCCTCCCGTAGCGGGTCGAAGGACGTTGCTTGTCGCGAGTAGCTCCGGAGGGAGGGACGAATCTGCGGGGGCGCGGGGTGTGTGCTGGGGAGCAATGGAGGGGATGTGGAGGAAGGCCAAGAAGGCGCTGGGCGCTGGCCTCTGCGTGCACCTTCCCGCCGTTGCTGGTGACTGGGAGGACGGCGTCAGTGAGCGCCGCGCCTCGGATGCGCTCTCCCAGGACGCGTCTGCGGCGCATGTGTCGGCGCCGAATACGCCGGCGGCGGCGCTGGTGGGGGTCGGCCCGCTCCGGAGGTCTAAGTCCGGGACCAAGTCCTCCAAGGTGAGGCTTCTTTTTTACTCTCTCTCTCTCTCTTCTTCTCCGAGCAACCTGATTCCATCATTCTGAGTTAAGATTTGTGCTTCAATGGCGTCCCCGGTAGCCGGGAAGGCTAGATGTGAAATGCCGCGCAGACTGGGGTTTCCTCCGAGGTTCTTGGTCGGGTTTAGGTGCGGATTTGGAGCAATGTGGCTTCACCGGGGGCGGGGAACGATTTAGATTCAGATGTGGTTCTCCTGCGGCAGTTTTTGGCTGCAGTGATGGCGTTTCGTTTGGTTTTTTCTTGCTTGTTTCTAGCAATTATTTTTTGTTTGCATCTGGTTTTTTAATACTCAGTTTTGTCTTGAACCTTGCCTCTGCTAGTTTGGATTTGTCATTTCCTTTGTTACTTTGTCTGCAGCTGAAATCATCCTATGCTGTTCCTGAAGAAACATGGGTCTTCCCCCTTTTATAATAAAAAAACCATTTTGTGTGCAGATTTTGATGGTTCTGCAAACTATTTTTCTCTAAATGATTCAAAGAAATATCAAAAAAAAGAAAAAAGATGCATCCGTCATTTTTATACAAAAATATTATTTTTGTGTTTCACCATTTGAATCATTTGTGTTTCGTAGAGCTCATTTTTAGGCTCAGTTGTAGCAAATATTATATCTTCCATAATACAAAAATTTCCAGTTCGTCTCTTCTCAAATTTATACGCCAACCGAGATTCTTACGAATTTGGGGCAGCCACCAGTTAGCTATTCCAGTTCTTTTTTTGTTGCCTGGGTATCACGCTTTGTTATGGGTCAATTCCACTTTTTTTTTTTTCTGTGCGAGATACATTCATATCTTAACGTAAGCTTCTTTTGTACTGTTTCCACTTGCTCGTTCCCGAATAGGAAAGTCGGCTTCTTTCCTCAGCAACTTCCCATGTGTTCACGTGTAGTATCATCCTCGCGTCTCTCTTAAGTCCTACTCCTACAATTTAAGATAATTAATTTTGTAAAGGCAAGTTTTTCAACTCTAGCTGTCATCCATCACTAGAAAATCTGAATTGCCAGCCTTTGATTAACGTTAGCCAGTATGTTTTTTTATATTTATCTGTATGTAGTTGTCATGGCATGTGCGTGATCTCTTTGAATGGTCAATGGTCAATATGTAATGTTTTCTGATACAATACTGTTTTTTCATGTGGTGTTCATTGATGCCTTTTATTGATGTGTTCATACCTTTTGTTTAACAGTAGTCTGATTTGGAGAGATATTGTGTATGGTAGCACCCCTGTTTGACCAGCTGCTTCACGAGGATTTCCTCATTTCTCATTAGGTTGACATTTATCTGCCGTGGTCAGAACTGAAGACTTGAAAAGTTCTGATAATAAGCGTTATATAGCTATTTATTGTGATTTCTGCATTGCTGCCTTTGCTAACCTTTATTTGTCTATATTATCAAATTTGACAATTTTGTAAACTGGCATGAACGCTTCGTGTGTTGAGTTGAATTTTATTGGCAGGCATGTGACAATTTCTTGTTTGTTTCCCTGGTTTGAATTGATTTTATTTTTCAGGTAGTGCCACCAAATGCAACATTCTTTTTTAAGCCGAATACAGTATAAGGTTTATATTTTATTTTTAAAAGTTATCAGTACGGAACCGTAAGATCAGGTGTGCTGTTTCCATTGGTATTTATGACGTGGACACATCATCATAAAATACAGTTGTGGTTGCTGACTTGGTGTTGGTCAAAAGATGTGTTTGTTTGAACACACTTTGCATTTTATGTTTTGGTCAAAATCAATAACAGTTCCTACCTTAGCTTATGATGGCACCGATGAACATATAGATCCATGAACACCATTACTCTGTTCACTATGTTGGTTATAATATACAAAAAGTTGGTTCTCCATAAAGTATTGTTAATGTCAGTTGAACCATCATTTCTCAGCAAGGCACATCTTTAAGCTCTTATATTTCTTGTTTTTAAGCTCGTGTCTCCATATTGATTGGACATTTCAAATTCTAAGGAGTGCATTGTGGTGTTGCACAATTAAATTGATACATATTTTTTCTCTCTCAACAGGGAATGTGCGCAATATGTTTTGATCCTATGAAGTCAGGCCATGGACAAGCACTGTTCACTGCTGAATGTTCTCATATGTTTCACTTCCACTGCATCTCCTCCAGTGTGAAACATGGAAATTATGTTTGCCCAGTTTGTCGAGCGAAGTGGAAAGAGATACCCTTTAATCGCTCGGTATCTTCTATATTTCCTCGTGGTAGAAGTGGGTTGAATGTGAACCAAGCTCGATTACCCCAACAGGACACCTACATGGCTCTTCTACGCCAGGTTCCAAGTCGCCATCGAGAAGCTCCTGGTTCCCATACTTCTGAGCCAGTTGACTTCAATGATGACGAGCCTTTGCAACAGATGGAGGCTGGTGACAGTCGTGATGCTAGATGCAGTAGAACTGTGGAGATCAAGACATATCCTGAATTCTCATCCATTCCACAGTCATCGTCTGAAGATGATTTTGCTGTTTTGATCCATCTGAAAGCCCCATGTGCTAACCCAGAACAGGTCACTGGCAGACCATTCAATGCCACCTCAGTTGGATATCCTATTTCTCGTGCTCCTGTTGATCTGGTTACTGTGCTCGATGTTAGTGGCAGTATGGCAGGCACCAAACTAGCACTGTTAAAGCGAGCCATGGGTTTTGTTATTCAACACCTTGGACCTTCTGATCGGCTTTCAGTTATTGCCTTCTCGTCTACTGCCAGAAGGCTGTTTCATCTCCGACGGATGTCTCACTCTGGCCGGCAGCACGCCTTGCAGGCTGTCAATTCACTTGGTGCTGGTGGTGGTACTAACATTGCTGATGCACTGAAGAAAGCCGCCAAGGTTATCGAGGATCGCAATTATAAGAATCCAGTCTGCAGCATTATTCTGTTGTCAGATGGTCAAGACACATACAATATTTCCTCAAATGTTAGGGGAACCTGTCCAGATTATAGGTCACTTGTTCCATCTTCCATTCTGAATCACACTATCTGCACAGTGCCTGTCCATGGGTTTGGTTTTGGTGCAGATCATGATTCGGATGCATTGCACTCAATTGCTGAGGCCTCTGGTGGTACATTTTCTTTTATCGAGGACGAAAGTGTGATTCAGGACGCGTTTGCTCAGTGCATTGGTGGGCTTCTTAGTGTTGTTGTGCAGGATATGCGATTAACTGTGGAATGTATGCACCCTATTGTTCAGCTTCGTACCATCAAATCTGGTAGTTACTTCAGTAAGGTGGCTGGAGATGGGCGAAATGGATCGATTGATGTTGGTCATCTTTATGCTGATGAGGAGAGGGACTTCTTACTATCTTTGAGCTTCTCACAATCTCATGAACAGACCATGCTTTTGAAGGTTGCATGTGCCTATAGAGATCCAGTGACAAATAAAGCCATCAAGATTCAAGCAGACGAGGTAAAGATCCTAAGGCCAAAGTCACCTACATCTGAGCCAGTTTGCATGGAGGTTGATCGTGAGAGGAACCGTGTCCGTGCTGCCGAAGCTATTGAGGCTGCAAGGGCGGCAGCTGAAAGTGGTGCTCTTTCTGATGCAGTGGCTATTCTTGAGGATTGTCGGAGGATACTCTCTGAATCTTTTTCAAGAAAGAGTGGGGATCGCCTGTGCATATCCCTTGATGCAGAGCTAAAGGAGATGCAAGAGAGGATGGCTAGCCGGCAACGATACGAAGCTTCAGTAGGCATATCTGCTGTCTGGACTGAGTTCACATTCTTGGCAGAGAGCTACAACCCGTGGCGACTCTACAGACAGTACCACACTTGTTTACTCCTATCAAACTCCATCCATGGTTCAGATGCTTCAGCGCTCACAGAACCAATGCCCTTCACCTCAGGGCCCAAGGCCACAGCTACGTCAAACTAGGTCACTCTTGGAGAAACCCCATCCAAGGTAGAAGGCAGTTTGCCATTGCCTTGCGAAGCAAGTGCAAAGATGATGGTGTAGAAATTTCATTGGTGTCATTGCTTAGTAGGTCATAGTGCAGTAGCTTAGCATTCATCCTTTGTTCTTCTGTTCAAGTCAAGGATGGCGGTATACCGGAAATGGTGAGGTGGGCTTGGAGTAAATATGTTTTGGGGGGTATACTGGAGAAAGTGAAGGGGGCTTGGTGGTAAATACATTGTGGGGGGTATACTCCTGTGGTGTGAAGGAATAAGGGCTGGAGACCGGGAAGAAATAGGAGAGAATTGGAGCAAATAGTGTAATTGCTTCAAGGGGTAAGATGTTGCAGGTAGGCAGCTTAGCTTGTAACAAGCTTCTTATTGATGAACTTCTTTTCATTTGGTTTTTTGGTGGTGATGTACATAAAGGATCTGGTCTGGGGGAGGTGTACCATGGAATCTTGGGGAATTTTGATTTTGGTGGCAATGTAATTCCATGGATCCACACTCTTGTTTTTATTCACCAGTTATTAATTGCTGGTTTCTGCTGTCGCCTACCAGCGTATTGCAAGTATTATCTTCGTTCATGCCCTTATTTTTCTAGATCATGTTGATATTGTTTTGTTCTGTTGCTTGTTCATAGGCTCTCGATTTATGATATTTGGTCATACTTACTATGCGTATTCAAATCTTTCAGGAATCCACAGTAGAGAATAGCGATCGATTACTTGGGTTTCTAGAGATCGATTACTTGATCATTAACACAGATTGCTAGATGCGTAAAAAAATTAACCTTCAAATCGTCAACATCGATAAAAATTGTAAACTGCATGCATGGTCACTGTCGAATAAGAATAGATCGAATTCATATAAAAAACGTAATCCTTATATGACGCCGTGACAATTATTTTCCCCTAACATAACCTGGTTTAAACTTCGTAATGCGAAACTACTCTAGGAGTTCGTCTCTGTCGCCAACTCGCCATGCTCGCCGGCCGGCATCTAGCGCTGCAGCGACCTGACTATCTGAGGTACCTCCTCCCTCGTATCATCCTGGCCACACGGATACGGCAATCTCTTGTCTGGGTTGTCGGGAAAGGTCGGGATCTGGGTGGTCACCCCGCACCGCGGCGAGAACTCCCCGCTGCTGCCCACGCGGGGCTTGCACTCGATCACCTTCTGCCTGCACAATGTGCAGTACCTCGCCAGCGTCGTCAGCGTCACGTCCACCGCCGCGTCCCCGCGGCGCAGCTCCTCGGCGAGGCGCTCCTGCGCGAACTCCGGCACGGCCATCGCGTGTCCCCACGTCATCACGGACCTCGCCTCCGTGGTGTCTTCGTTCTTCCCGCAGAGCTCCGGCACGGGCCCGTTCGCCAGCGGCACGCCGCGGTAGGACACGGCCGCCGTCGTGCCGCGCTCGATACACGCCACGCTGTACCTGCGCGGCTCCTTGATGCGGACGGTGAGGTCGAACGTGGCGTCCAGCGTGGGCCGCCCGAGGTCGCGGTCCGGGTCGAGCCCCGAGAAGCCGGCGACGGCGACGCTGAACTCCGGGTACTTTCCTTCGTCGAAGGACCACTTGTAGGGATAGTAGAGCAACGCCGACATGACCACCACCGCCGAGAGGGCGCCGAGGATCCCCGGGAGAATGCTCGAGAAGAACAACCCCTTCAGAGCGCCGCAGTTGTTGCGGCGGCCGCCGCCGTTAGAATCAAAGAGCAGCTCGTCCAACTCCCGCGACCGCGGCCCCATGTCGACGCTTTCGTAGGTTTCTCCGCACGATCTAAGCTACAGAGAAGAAGAGAAGGGTTTATGACTTGCGTGCGCCGTATCAGGCGTCGGTTATATGCAGGTCGCTATTGGAAGATAACAAGGACTAATCAGATTGGGTTAGAGTTTGATTAACATATGAATTCCGCAATGATTCGGGAGATAATTCGATTTCGATTATTTCACGTTGATGCGTTGTAGAATTCTGCGTTTGCCGCGCCCGATTACAATTACAAACTCCATGGATGTCGACAAACCAAGCGCACGTAAGAATCGACACGGCGTCATGTCAAGCGAAGCTCAAATCCGGAGAAGTGGCCATGGGTGCATTCGCGGAGCAAGAACAGCCGCCTCTCCTTCGTCGCCGCAGCTCCTATCGACAGCTCCTATCGAGCTGAGGAAGAGGAAGAAGATGATGATGAGTGTAGGGATGATGGTTGTGTATGCATCGGCTTGTTCCTGGTCATCTTCGCGATCATGCTGGTCGTACTTGTCAGCCGGAGGCTCCGATCTTGTCAGCCGGAGGCTCTGGCTGACAAGTGGTATCAGAGCAGCCTGCGAGAGGTCTTGCGACTGCCATGGTATCTTCAAGAGGGTCCCGTGGTGGTACCCCGCCGGGCGCCGATAAGATGGGGACGTCTGGCGGCGGGGGAGGCGACAAGTCACCGTCGCGCTCGCCATCACCACGTCCACGCCGTTCTCTGTCGCGTCGTTCGCGCACCCGGGACGCAAGACGTCCACGGGAGGTCGTCATCGAGCGCATGATTAGGGAGACCGGTGGCTCCGGCAACTGGCCGCAGCTGACGAAGACCAACTACAACGAGTGGTCGCTGTTGATGAAGCTGAAGCTTCAATCCCGCCATCTGTGGGACGCCGTCGAGTTCCACGACGACCGCACTGCACTGGACGCCATCTGCAGCTCGGTTCCGTTGGAGATGATTCCCACACTCGCGACCAAGGAGTCGGCGAAGGATGCCTGGGAGGCCATCAAGACACTCTGCATCGGCAACGATCGCGTGCGGAAGGCTACGGCGCAGAATCTCCGCGCTGAGTACGAGGCGATCACGCTCTGCGACGGCGAGGCGATCGAGGACTTCACCTTGCGCCTAACCGGGATCGTTCAGAGGCTGGCAACCCTCGGCGATCCAGAACCGGACACCAAGGTGGTCGCTAAGTATCTGCGCGTCGTGCGTCCAAGGTACAAGCAGCTTGTCATCTCCATTGAAACTCTTCTCGATATCTCGCAACTCTCGATCGAGGAGGTCACGAGGAGATTGAAGGCGGCGGACGACATCGAGCCCTCCCCGCCTCAAGCTACCGGCGGCAAGCTGCTTCTCACAGAGGAGCAATGGATCGAGAGGTACAAGAAGCGCGAGCAGGAGTCTGGCCGAGGCCACTCTAGCTCTGGTGGCCCCGGCAAGCGCCGCGGGAGTGGCCGCGGCCGTGGCGCAGGCGGCGGTACTGACTCATGCATCGGCTCCATTGCGGGCCAAGTCAACCCCGATGACATCTGCAAAAATTGCGCTAAGAAAGGCCACTGGGCCAGGGATTGTCGCAGCAAGAGGAAGGAGGAGCAGGTTCACGTGGCCCAGGATGACGAGCCGACGTTGCTCCTCGCCCTGGGCATGGTGGACGATGAAGGGGCTCACCCTGAGTCCTCCACCTCGCCGCCACCAACCCAGGAAGGCGCCACTGCGACCCCGCGCCAGCTTGAGCTTGTGGAGGAGAAGGTGTTCACCGCGTTCGACGCAGCTGAAGACCGAGACCCGAAGCGCTGGGTCCTGGACACCAGAGCCACGAACCACATGACGGGTTCTCGCGTTGCGTTCTTCGACCTCGACACCGGCATCGTCGGCACGGTGCGTTTCGGTGACGGCTCCGTCGTCAAGATCGAGGGCCGCGGGACTATCCTGTTCGCCTGCAAGAACAGGGAGCACCGCGCCCTCGTCAACGTGTACTTCATTCCCCGATTCACTGCGAACATCATCAACGTCGGGCAGCTCGATGAGGTGGGGTTCCAAGTGCTCGTGGAAGGAGGAGTGATGCAAGTTCGCGACGAGGAGCGCCGCCTGCTCGCCAAGATTCACCGGAGCCCAAGCCGGCTCTACGTACTCGACATCAACATTGCACGGCCGGTGTGTCTGGCGGCGCACGCCAAGGAGGACGCATGGCTGTGGCACACCCGATTCGGGCATGTCAACTTCGGCGCGCTCAGGAAGATGGGACGAGAGGCGCTCGTCCGCGGCATGCCCCTGCTGACCCAGGTCGAGCAGGTGTGCGATGCCGGTCTGGCCGGCAAGCACAGACGCACGCTATTCCCGCAGCGCGCACTGGCGCACTCGTCGGAGGTGCTCCAACTGCTGCATAGGGATCTTTGCGGCCCTATCACTCCTCCGACACCTAGCGGCAATCGGTACTTCCTCCTTCTCGTTGATGATTATTCACGGTACATGTGGATCGCACTACTTCCCAGCAAGGACGCCGCGCCCGCAGCGTTCAAACGCATCCAGGCCGCAGCTGAGCGCAAGACTGGCAAGCGTGTCTGTGCTCTCTGCACGGATCACGGAGGGGAGTTCCTGGCGGGCAACTTCGAGCAGTACTGCGCCGAGCTCGACGTACGGCGCAAGCTCACGACGCCCTACTCGCCCCAGCAAAACGGCGTCGTCGAGCGGCGCAACCAGTCGGTGGTCGGGACCGCTCGATGCATGCTCAAGGCGAAGCAGCTCCCGAGCATGTTCTGGGGGGAGGCGGTCACGACGGCAATCTACTTACTCAACCGGTCCTCATCCAAGAGCATAGGGGGCAAGACCCCCTACGAGCTTTGGACCGGAAGCACGCCGGGCGTTCAGCACCTGCGTACCTTCGGCTGCATTGCGCACATGAAGGTGACAACGCCGAATCTGAAGAAGCTCGACGACCGGAGCCAGCACACAATCTTCGTCGGGTACGAGGCAGGCTCCAAGGCCTATCGCCTGTACGATCCATTGACGAGGTGGGTCCATGTCAGCCGCGACGTTGTCTTCGACGAAGCCGCTCAATGGACCTGGGCGGGATAACTTGCCGACGACTTCAACATCGAGCAGGACATCGCGGATCAGCCCCAAGTGATCACTGTGACCACGTCGACCACTACGCCTGCGTCAGCACCTGCGTCCAGCTCGACATCACCCGCGCGGATGTCTGTGTTATCGTCGCCGTTCCACGACGTCGCGCCGCTGACACCAACTACACCAGCACAAGTTGCTGGGCAGGAGCTGGAGTTTGCCACGCCGCCGAACACTGATGAGGCTGATCTGGATGCTGATCATGATGATGCTCCACTCCGTTTTCGCAGGCTGGACAACGTGTTGGGGCCGTCCACACCACCAGGCTTGGCGCAATGGGAGACAGCGGAGCATCTGCTTCTGGCTAGCGACGCTGAGCCGTGCACCTTCGCTGAGGCGCAGGAGCACGAGTGTTGGCGCCACGCTATGCTCAACGAGATGACAGCGATCGAGGCAAATGGCACCTAGGAGCTCGTCGACCCACCACTGCGGACAAGACCCATTGGGCTCAAATGGGTCTATAAGGCGAAGAAGGATGCAGCCGGGATCATCTCCAAGTACAAAGCCCGGCTGGTCGCAAAGGGCTGTGTGCAGCGGCAAGGAGTCGATTTCGATGAGGTGTTCGCGCCGGTGGCGCGGCTGGAGTCCGTGCGGCTCCTTCTTGCTCACGCTGCAAGCGAAGGCTAGACTGTCCATCACATGGATGTCAAATCCGCCTTCCTCAATGGCGAGCTGCAGGAGGAGGTTTATGTCGAACAGCCGCCCGGTTTCGTCCTCAAGGGAGAAGAAGGTAAGGTCCTACGCCTTGTCAAGGCGCTCTACGGCCTGCGGCAAGCTCCACGCGCCTGGTACGCGAAGTTGTATGGCTCCCTACTCAAGCTCGGCTTCAGGCGCAACAACTCCGAGCACGCAGTGTACCTCCACGGTGAGGGCGCATGCCGTCTCGTCGTGGGAGTATACGTCGATGATCTGGTGATCACAGGTGGCAGCGCTGGCGACATCGACGAGTTCAAGTCACAGAAAATGCTGCGGGTTTTAGGCAGCACCAAACTCTCTGTGTTCCAAGTGTTCGCGTGTGTTCTTGTGCTCTTCGTCATCCCGGTCGGAGCTTCCGGCTGTATCGTTTGCTCCCGGCCGGAGCCTCCGGCTGACAAGATCGGAGCCTCCGGCTGACAGTACTCCGGACCTGCCCGCCAGACGCGGAGGGGATGACGGCGAGCCAGCCCGACTACTTCGTCGCGATCAACGGCGTCTCGGGCCTCGACCCGTCGACGGACCTGGGCGCGCCGGCGCCTCGACCCAGCGTTCAGCCTTACCGTCCGCGTTGCCTCGCGGAGCGCCACCCGCGGGGCGTGCGTCAGGGCCGGCACGGCAGTGCTAGTGTCCTACCGTGGCGTCCCGCTGGGCAGGACCGCTCCGGAGCCGGAACTCTGCGCGGGGCGATGGGTGCGGCAGAGGACGGCTCCGTCGTCGCGCGCGGGAGCGGGTTGCGCGTGCCGGGGCCCGAGCTGGACGCCCCCGTGGAGGACATGCGGCGCTGCGAGGCGCTGTTCGAGGTCACGCTCGCGATCCCGTACTATGGTCAGTGGAAGGTGGCGATGTGATGATATCTTAAGATATCGAAATCACGGCATTATCTAGAAAATTGATTTTAAAAAAACTTATGATAGAGTTAGTTGAAATTTTTTATTTGAGATTCTTGACAGGAAATGTTCCCTCCAATATACATAAATTGGGTTAAGTCCTGCATTGTTGGGAGAAAAGTTTATATCTATATCAATGAAGATAGAAGTAATTTTTTTAGCACTCTTAGAAGGTTAAAACAAAGTGACTCTCTTTCTCCCATTCTTTTTAATTTAGTTAGCAATGTTTTAGCTACTATTTTTGATAATGCAAAAAGTTTCGGGGTGCTTAATGGGTTAACACCTAACCTTTATGAAGGAGATTTGACTCATCTTTGGTATGGAGATGATATCATCTTTTTTATTCCTTTTAGTGATAGAGTTATTATAACTACTAAATTTCTTCTTTATTGTTTTAAAGAGATGTCTGGTATAAAAGTTAATTATCATAAAAATGAAGTGTTCTGCATTGGCTTAGATGAGTTGGATACAGAAAGGGTTGCTTATATGTTAAACTGTCCTATAAGTAATTTCCCCATGACCTATCTAAACTAATGCTGAGTTTGGTTTCATTCCTAACAAGCTTGAAAATATATTAGGTACTTGGAAATCTAATCTACTCTCTTATGGGGGAAGAGATGTTTTGATTAATTCACGTCTATTCTTTATCCCTATCTATACTATGGGTTTTTACCTTCTTACTAAAGATATCCATCACAAGCTGGATTCAATAAGAGGTTGTTTTTGTTGGGCTGGCTTAAACAGTAAGAAAAAATACCATACGATGAGATGGAGAGACCTTGCTTCTCATAAGGGGTTTGGGGGTGCTAGCTCTATTAAAACTAGATATTTATGCTCTTCTTATCAAATAGGTATTTTCTATTGAATCTGATTCTAAAAGCCCTTGTTTGGAGTTGTTAAGGAGAAAATATTTAAATGGTATAGGTTTTTTCCAAGCTAGGGGTGAGGGTGCTTCTTAGTTTTGGAAAGGTCTTATCCAGATTAGTAAGTGATCTAAGATTGGTAGAGAATGGATTCTAGGGAGAGGTAATCATATATTTTTTTGGATGAAGTTTGGGACAGTAAATGTCCTTTGAAGGTTAGATTCAGTAACCTACGTGAGATCTGCAACTAACAAAGCATTCTTTTGAGTGAGGTGGTTGAAAAAGGGCCTCCCTGCCTTACTTTCAGAAGAGCTGAATCACTGAATAACTGAATGGTGAATGGAAGCACTTCAAAATTTCTAAAATAGATCATAACAAAATAATTAATAATTATGTAACTTCTTAAATAAAATAAATGGTTAAATATATTATCAAAAGTCAACTGCGTCAAACATTTAAAAAAAGAAGAAAGTACTAAGTAAGTACAGTAGTACTCCTCGCATATAACGATTAATTGCTAAACATCAAATATTAAATACCCTAGGAGTACCGTATAACAATTAATTTTTAAACTTAGAAATTTGGAAGTGCTTCATTCACTATCCAGTGTTTTTTTTCGTCGGTCTTTGGTGTCCTACAAGGCTACAAGTCCTCATGTCTTTTGGCAATGACGGCATGACCGCTGCAACCCGGAGCGGCCACATTGAAGAGCCGTTTTCCATTGGTTTAGGCTGAGGATCGGCTCATATTTTTGGTGCAGTAAAAGAAGGCGAGTCATTAGCATATGATTAATTGAGTATTAATTAACTTAAGCTTAAAAAATAGATTAATATGATTTTTTAAAAAACTTTTAGATAGGTGTAACACCTCCGCCCTATCACCACCTATATTAATACTAGAGAGAAAATGCCATAGAAGATTGACGTGAACCAATTTTTACGAAACCACGTTGCTGGTACGAGTCCCAGAAAACTTTACTGGTATCCGCGGTCAACCGAGATGTACCATAGCAACTAATTAAATATTTATATATTATATCTTTATAAGTTGTAATTTTGGGCAAGCCCTGAGCAGCAACCTTCAAACAAAACAGCAGCAGAGGAAGGACAACACAGCGAGAACACAATCCACAAGCAACGATTTGGGATTAGGAAAGAAACCCTAATTTTTACTTCGACTTCACTCATCCTGAATAAGGGGGAGAAAGAAATAAATTGAGTACATACGTACTCAGCAAGTCATGAGAAAAGTGTGAATATGCAGGCCATCAAGAAAGGCTGAGGTTTATTTCGCAAATATTTTATTTTAAAATATTTTCCAAAACTCTAGGTGTGGGGTGGTTTTAGTGTAATCAGAAGGAGCCTCTCGCCTCGATCCTGTCCGTGAATTGCTTTTCAATAACTCAAGCGGACGAAACAGATTTTATTTTAGTAAAGTTCCTAGTCCAGTCTACCGCCTGTCGGACCACGATAGCGGTTCGGTGTATACTATCTATTAATTTATTTTCACTTTTGTCCTCCTCAGGACAAAACTTTATCTTATATGTCCTTTATTATTTTTCTTTCACTTTCATCCTTTCCAGGATCTCATTCATCTTATCATCTCAACTTTTGTCCTACCCTGAAAATTTCGTTAATAAAAAATTGTTATTGGGTAAATGGAAATACAAGAATATACTGGAAAATTTTGTCTTTGAAAGTGTTTAAATAAAATTTTGAAATTTTCAATATTAAAAATCCCAAGTTCCAATTTTAATTAAATACTTGGACGCTTTTATATTCCTGGGGTTTTGTCGGAATATTTTAAGCGTTTGGGTATTTATAATATTAAATTCTTCGTGTTTCGTGGTTACATTTATTTCTAGTAATATCCCCATGATTTAATAAACTCTCTGAAATTTTCTCAGAATTTTTGGAGGCCCAGAATTAATTTTAATGGGACAAAGATCATTTTAGTAATTAAATAAATATAAAATAAATCCCTTTTCTTTCTCCTGTTCGGGTCGTTCCTGATTCAGTCCTTTGAAGTCTCCCCGTTCGCCTCGAACTCCATTCCCTTTCTTCTTATAGGGTTGGTGTCGTTCTCGAAACCCTAAAACCTCCTCGACTTTCCGATTCTCAAAATATTCCGATATTTCGAGCGACCGAATGTTTCTTAAACTATTCCCCGTTCTCGACTCCCAAAATATTCCCCATATTTTGAAAGTTTATTTTTTCCATTTCCCAAGTCCGTGAAATATATTCCTTAAATATCCCAATTTATCGGTCGACGCAAAAAAGCCCTCTATTCCCCCTAAATTCCTGATTCCGTAAATATTCCCAATTTTCCTGATTTCGGAATATTTCTGATAATTCCTTCCAATATTCTAAAAATTCCTAAATTTTTCTTATCCTTGGAGGGTTCCAAAAATTCCGTTGAATCTCCACGATTCCAAATAAATATTTCGAGCCCCAAAAATATTTCGATATTCTCGAGTTCCAAAAAATATATATCCCGAATATTTCCACAGCTCCTAATTCCCAAAGCATTTCTCCGATTCTCAAAAAAATCCCTAAATTTTCCGAAAAACTTTCTTCATTTTATCCCTTTTTCTTTTCCTTCCCTTCTTTATTTTCTTCCTTCTTCTCTTTTTCTCTTTCTTTCTCCCTCGCTACTGTGCATCTTCCTCCTCTCTCTCCTAGGCCTGCAGCCTGAGCCAGCCGGGCCAAGCTCCCCTTGGCCGCCACCCGGCCCGGCCTGCTGCCGCCACACTCCATCCTGGCTCGGCTTGCCGCCGCCGCCCTAGATGCCCCCGTCCTCAGCATGGCCCGCCTATCCAGTGCGCCGGTGATGTGCCATGGGGGCAATACAGAGCTCGACAGCTCTTTCCCCTGTGTGACATGTAGGGCCCGACGGCAGAACCCCGGTGACAGACAAGTAGGCCCCACGCACAGTGACTCGACCTTCCTCAACCGTTGAATTATCTCGAGTCAATCCAGGCCCTTCGATCCACATAAACATCCTTATTTAGATCTCAGTCGTTTGATTAACTTTGAACCAATCTCAGCCCTTAGTTTCTTCTAGTAGTCTCAGTCATTGATCTCTCCAAGATCTAACCTGAGCCTTTGGATTGTCATGCCTCTCTGGATGCTGACGCATCTGCCCTAAATGCCTAGTGGTCGTCTGACTCAGCTGCCATGCCATTCCCTATGTCCACGTGGCACTACACGTCAGCCAGTCCTTCTCTCCTCTCTTCCCTCTGGTCCCTAGACCCAGTCCATGGTGGACCAAGCCACTGACAGTGGACCCCACATGTTAGTTTCCTTTTAAAATAATTCTTTTTAATCTAGGGAATATCCCGAGAATATTCCTTTTCCTTTTCTATTGGATTTATTCTGAATTCAATCTTCCGGAAGCCGTATCTTTTCGGTCTGAACTCTGATTTGACCCGTTCTTCTTCTTAAATTCATCTAAAATCAAAATATACTTGTTTATGTACTTTTTATGTACTGTTTATTTAGAGTTTCTTAGGTTTTTTTTATCGTTTTGCGTGTAGTTGTGTATAATCGTCGTTTCGGAAGATTGTGGATTCTGCGGAAGAGTTCGGAAGATTTGCGGAAGACATTTTCTTTTGTAAGGCAAGTCACACGACAATTCCCTTGAGCATGTTGATCCCATTTGTGAAAATTATTTTATTTTAAAGTTATTGCTTGAAATGTCTTGGAACGACATTATTACGGGTAATTATTTAATAGCCAACATTCCTTAATATTTATGGCCATTTTGTTATAGCTATCTATACCTTGATACCTTGGGTGAATAATACTGACTAGCTATATGACTATTTACTGGTCTAGCTGGATTATTTAGGATCTGCTTAGCACTGCATAGAAACTTTAGCGTCATTTTATGTGGGGAAACAATTCAATCATCAATGACCCTTTAATGTTAAATAACTATATTTTCACGACAGTAAGTCATGGTTGGTTAATTAATTGTGCCAACTAAAACCTGACTGAATGGTGGGTTGTGAGCACCAGGTTGGTGATGTTGCTAGTGGTGCTCATGACAATTAAGGACCGGTTTGCGAACTACTTGTTGCGAAGCATTATCCATGCTAACCACAAGCTAGAAT
This sequence comes from Oryza meyeriana var. granulata, assembly GCA_003991445.1. Classification (NCBI taxonomy): domain Eukaryota; kingdom Viridiplantae; phylum Streptophyta; class Magnoliopsida; order Poales; family Poaceae; genus Oryza; species Oryza meyeriana. The sequence goes on along the minus strand of RYFJ01000522.1, from coordinate 298,701 downwards.
GGGATAGTAGGACTTGAAATGTGACGAGTTCAACAAGAGGTACCAGGGCAGGTTTGTGGTTGGTATAAGTCCACACATGGCAGTGACAATAAAACCATGTTTGGGCATTGAGCCGTCTCGCGGGAAGGCACTTGATCACCCCTACCGAAGACCAGAGGCTTGGCGGGAGGCTCTCCTATTGTGTGAGTTATATGGATGGTCTTGTCACAATTTCTATTCAGGTACTTTTGAGTATCACGACACATGGCTGACATGATGCTGAGATTGTGTCTTATGGGTAAATTGGTACATCTCTGACCAGAGTAAAACTATTCGAATAGCCGTGCTCGCGGTTAATGAGCGAGCCTAGCAATGTTTTCTGTGATTAGTCCCACACTATTCAATAATGGTGATAAATGATGGAACTTGATAACTCCAATTTGGAGAGTTATGGTTATGGGCCTGAACTACGTTGGAGCGCTATTTAGTGGTTGGTAATATTGATTAATAATTAAACTACTGTTTTCAATGTTTTTAAATACAAATGTTTTAAATGTTGTTTATGCAAATAAGCCATACTATGCCTTTTCTTTAGAATTCTTGTTGCGTTATTTTGCATTTCGTGTGTGGCTTGTTGAGTACGGTGGGTGGTACTTAGTCTTGCATTATTGCAATCATCAGAGTGAAGCCTTGCAACGAGGTGAAGTTTGGTGTTTGGCTTATACCCCAGTTAAGCTGCCTGTGGCTTGGTGCTGAAGCTACGCTAGTTGCCGTTCCGCTGCTGTTTTCTTTAGTGTGAGTACTAAGTGCTTCTGTTGTAAGCATTTATCATTTATCGTTTTTGGTTATGTTTATCAAATTGTCAGTTTGTGTACCTCGGCTAATTCCTGGACGAGGATTTATTACACAAATTAGTTTTGGAAATTTTGATGAATTTCTGGGCATGACAAGTTGGTATCAGAGTCAAAACTTGACTGTAGGATAAGCCAAATGGTCAGACCTTAAGGACATCTTTTCTAAAAAATCTATTGGCGAAAATCTTCTTGTTCTCCCTTTTCTATGTTTGATTTCTCCCTCCTTACCCCTAACCAGAGGTAACAAAAGAAGGATTACTAATTCAAATCTTTCAACATTGTTTTAGATGGCCAACAGAGAAAGCGTGTACCTTGGAGACAGTGGTTTCTCGGCAGAGCTTCGCCGCATGGCTGCTAAAATCGAATATGAGTCTTTGCCAGTGTACCATCACACAATTACCAACAACGGTACAGACTTCTGCTGCAATATCACGGTGACTCTTGACTCCAACCGAGAAGATCTCCCTCGACTCGTCTTCACCGCCAAAGCTGATCATTTCCTGTCTGCTCGAGAGGAAGTATCTTATGAAGCTTTATGCCAGCTCCGTCATCACTTCAACATTGCCCTGGCAAATATGGTGTATCACTATCATCCCTCTCACAGTTGGTCAGGTCTGCAGAATGGTTTTGAAAATACTTGGTATGAAGACAATATGGTGATAGTGCACATGAGGACAACACTACATTATTTGGATGACCTTCATGCCAACTTCCAGGAAAGAACCAGATTCTAGCTACATGTGCAACAGATGAAGATTGATAGACTGCAAAGACAAGTGGATCAACTAACTCAACAGAACCAGGAGCTACGTCACAAAAGGATCCGAGGGTTGGAAAAGGAGCTCAAGGAATTGAAAGAAGAAGCTGATGCCCCTCAGCCAGAAGAAGACAACTCGCCAGTGGAAGCCAAGTGCCTTCGTCTTAGATCTGCCAGCGCTACACCTGGGGAAGGAATGTCAAGACAGCTGAAGAAGTCGAAGAAGCTCTCCGATTACCTTCCCAAAGCCTAAGCTGCACCCTCAAGACTTGTTTTCCCGTTTAGTTTAGTCGCGTGTGTTAGTTTGCTTGTTAGTGTGCTGGTGTTTGCTCCTTTTGTGCTTGTGTGCTTGGGTAGCGTATGGCGTATGTCAGGTGGTGATATGGTCATACTAGTCTGGCAGTGTAATAACCAATAACTCTATTCATGATAATTCAGTAATAATTTAAATATTTAGTAAAGAAGTTGCTTCTCTCTCTTTGCTCTATACCTTCTCTCCCCATTGAATTCTCCACCATAGATAGACAGTTTTATACATGTGATAAGAAGAAAGAGATTATATTAGATTCAGCCTTGGTTAGTAATAATCACAATCATGACCCCTGTTCAGCCTAAAATATGCATACTCGGTTTCGTCTTAAACCCTGGTTCACCAAGAGTCGGCAAACCTTTGTTGGAAAGTGGAAGCTAGTGTTTGGTATATGTCTGCCAGATAGAGCTAACCTTTACGCAGACTTAAGAAGGTACAAGTAATGAACAGTCAGTTTAATCCATCTTCGAAGCAATTCGTCAGGAAGATAAGAAGCACATGATGTGGAATATTAAGAGACAAGTCAAGCCAGGATTTACGGAACATCCTCGATGTTCTAATTATTCAGGAGAACAACTCTACTAGTTACAATCGAGACAAGAAAAACAATGTTTGGATATGGATAGTTCCTCAAGACTGCATCCAAAGCGTCGACATCATCGGCACGGAAATCACTACGGTAAAGGAATGACAAGAGAAGACATGCCTAACTCTCGATAGAGTTAGTGAAAGCCAGTATATGTTGATGGAGTTAGTGAAAGCTAGTTTATGCCGATGGAGTTAGTGAAAGCCAGTTTGTGTTAGTAACAGTAAGCCTAACCAAGTTATTACCTTCAGGAGTAACAGCAGTTGTTGCCGCGATTCTAAGTCTATCTACATTGAAGGGTAGCACCTAAGATAGAAGCGTCAAGGACAGAAGTCAAGGACGAAAGAACCAAATACCAAGGAAGATGTCAGAGAACGAAGAAGTCGTCTAACTCACAACCCAACGGAAGACTTGGATCATTGAAGTAATAGTCAGGACTTTCAGGATGTGATCACTTAGGAACAAAGTATAAACTTATGCAACCCAAGAGCACGGCTGGAAGTTGTTCGAGTTAAAGCTCAGCCGGAACATGGAGAACCTACGATCGCAAACGTTGAGTGAAATTACAAAACTTGGTAAGTCAGATGGTACGTCCTAAATTGAAGAGGCAAAGCAAGTACTCAATAGGACTCGGGTGCCGACATCAGGAGTTAAGAATCCCGACTATGGATCAATCAGTTAAGAAGTAATCGAACGAACAAAGCGGTAAGGTGACTGACCCAGTTATCAATGAAAGTCAGTTAAACAAGGGTCGACAGGTATTTGCAGATGCGTTAGACCTGGATTATGGAGTCATTCGGGTTAAGGTTATCAGAATAATGAGTGAGAAGCTCTAAAGGCCGTGTATAACGGTGAAACAAAGACAGATACACGAATCAGCAACCGTCAAAGCAGTGGTGTAGCTATCAAACAGGATACCTACAACAACCCCGGCAGTTACAGATAAATATTTCCATCACTATTATGAGAATTTAAGTATGGGAATCCTAAGAAACAGTTAGTGGGAAGGTAGGAAAAAAGGTGATTGATAAAGGAACTAGATAAAGTAAATTCAGTAGAACAAGGAAAGTGTTCCACTAGGGAGGATTAATGGTCAAGAACACCTCGGCACTGTCCCTAAGTTGGTGGACAGTTGAAGAAATGGTATGCCGTCAACAAGAGAGTATATAACATACGCCAGAGACAAATGGAAAGTGGAATCGAATTGGACCTATCACTAAAGGGATCAAGTCTAGTTAGCAGTTGATCGGATCACCAAATACAGGATTGCTCAATGGAACAACCACCGAATTCGAAGGAGTTGTTGGAGACAGAGGACACTTAGCCCCATGAGTCAACAAGGATTCAAGCACGACAGTTCAGGAAAGTCTTGAAACATTAGTTGATGGTAAATGGATCAAGATACAAACTACCACCAGGACGGACAATGAGATGGGACTTCGAGAAGTGCCACCAGAAGAGTTGCAGGAAAGAGTGGGAAACCAACCGAACCCTTTTCTTTCTAGCTGCCCCAAATCTCGGGATGAGATTTCTGTAAGAGGGGTGGATTTGTCACGCCCTGAAAATTTCGTTAATAAAAAAAATTATTGGGTAAATGGAAATACAAGAATATACTGGAAAATTTTGTCTGTGAAAGTGTTTGAATAAAATTTTGAAATTTCCAATATTAAAAATCCCAAGTTCCAATTTTAATTAAATACTTGGTCGCTTTTATATTCTAGGGTTTTGTCTGAATATTTTAAGCGTTTGGGTATTTATAATATTAAATTCTTCGTGTTTTGTGGTGGCATTTATTTCTTATAATTTCCCCATGATTTAATAAACTCTCTGAAATTTTCTCGAAATTTTTGAAGTCCAGAATTAATTTTAATGGGACAAAGATTATTTCAGTAATTAAATAAAGATAAAATAAATCCCTTTTCTTTTTCCCTGTTTAGGTCGTTCCTGATTCAGGCCATTGAAGTCTCCCCGTTCGCCTCAAACTCCGTTCCCTTTCTTCTTATAGGGTTGGTGTCATTCTCAAAACCCTAAAACCTCCTCGACTTTCCGATTCTCAAAATATTCCGATATTTCGAGCGACCGAATGTTTTCTAAACTATTCCCCGTTCTCGACTCCCAAAATATTCTCCATATTTTGGAAATTTATTTTTTCCGTTTCCTGAACTCCGTGAAATATATTCCTCAAATATCCCAATTTCTCGGTCGACGTAAAAATGCCCTCCATTTCCCCCTCCCCTAAAATCCTGATTCCGTAAATATTCCCAATTTTTGCTGATTCCAAAATATTCCTGATAATTCCTTCCAATATTCTAGAATTCCCAAAATGTTCTTATCCTTTAAGGGTTCCAAAAATTCCGTTGAATCTCCCCGATTCCAAATAAATATTTTGAGTCCCAAAAATGTTTTGATATTCCTGAGTTCCAAAATATATATATCCCGAATATTTCCACAGCTCCTAATTCCCAAAGCATTTCTCCGATTCTCAAAAAAATCCCTAAATTCCAATTTTGCGAATTAGAATTTTTCCAAAAAACTTTCATTCATTTTATCCCTTTTTCTTTTCCTTCCCTTCTTTTTTTCTTCCTTCTTCTCTTTTTCTCTTTCTTTCTCCCTCGCTACTGTGCATCTTCCTCCTCCGAATTCCCTTCCTCCTCTCTCTCCTAGGCCTGCAGCCCGAGCCAGCCGGGCCAAGCTCCCCTTGGCCGCCACCCGGCCCGGCCTGCCGCCGCCGCCCTAGATGCCACCGTCCTCGGCATGGCCCGCCGCTCCGCCGCCCGGCCCAGCCAGACCACGCCGCCGCGCTCGCGCAACCGCTGCCGCCATCTCCGGGACCCCCTCCTCCCTACAAATACCCGTGTGCTGCCCCACCTGCGCCCTTGCCGCCGCGCCGCCCCGCCTCAGGGCCGCCATCGTGCCCTACTTCCCTAGCCGCCGGCCGTTCGGCGTCGTTGTCGTCGCCTCTGTGGCCTCCTCCCGCCAGCGGTGAGCATCCAACCCACCGCCCCGTTGCCTCCCTCCCTTTCTCCTCCGGCGTCTCACAGATCGGGAGACCGCCCTCCGCCGCTCCTCGTCGTCCCACGCCGCCGCCGGTCGCCATGGCGCCGCCGTCGGCACCTCCGCCCCAGCGCCATGCTCCGTTGTTGCCGCCGTCCTCGGCATGCCGCAGGTCCACGCCTCCCTTTCCTATCTAGTGCGCCGGTGATGCGCCATGGGGGCAATACAGAGCTCGGCAGCTCTTTCCCCTGTGTGGCATGTAGGGCCCGACGGCAGAACCCCGGTGACAGACAAGTGGGCCCCATGCATAGTGACTCGACCTTCCTCAGCCGTTGAATTATCTCGAGTCAATCCAGGCCCTTCGATCCACATAAACATCCTTATTTAGATCCCGGTCGTTTGATTAACGTTGAACCAATCTCAGCCCTTAGTTTCTTCTAGTAGTCTCAGTCGTTAATCTCCCCAAGATCTAATCTGAGCCTTTGGATTGTCATGCCTCTTCAAATGCTGACACGTCAGCCCTAAATGCCTAGTGGTCATCTGACGCAGCTGCCATGCTATTCCCTATGTCCACGTGGCACTACATGTCGGCCAATCCATCTCTCCTCTATTCCCTCTAGTCCCTAGACCCAGTGCATGGTGGACCATGCCACTGATAGTGGACCTCACATGTAAGTTCCCTTTTAAAATAATTCTTTTTAATCCAGGGAATATCCCAAGAATATTCCTTTTCCTTTTCTATCGGATTTATTTTGAATTCAATCTTCCGGAAGCCATATCTTTTCCATCTGAACTCCGATTTGACATGTTCTTTCTAAATTCATCTAAAATCAAGATATACTTATTTATGTACTATTTATTTGGAGTTTCTTATATTTTTTTATTATTTTGCGTGTAGTCACGTATAATCGTCGTTTCGGAAGATTGTGGAGTCTGCGGAAGAGTTCGGAAGATTTGTTGAAGACGTTTTCTTTTGTAAGGCAAGTCACACGATAATTCCCTTGAGCATGTTGGTCCTATTTGTGAAAATTATTTTATTTTAAAGTTATTGCATGAAATGTTTTGGAAGGACATTATTACGGGTAATTATTTAATAGCCAACATTCCTTGATATTTATGGTCGTTTTGTTATTGCTATCTATACCTTGATACCTTGGGTGAATAATACTGACTAGCTGGATGACTATTTAATGGTCTAGCTGGATTATTTAGGATCTGCTTAGCACTACATAGAAACTTTTGCGTCATTTTATGTGGGGAAACAATTCAATCATCAATGACCCTTTAATGTTAAATAGCTATATTTTTACGACAGTGAGTCGTGGTTGGTTAATTAATTGTGCCAAGTAAAACCTGACGAATGGTGGGTTATGAGCACCTGGTTGGTGCTGTTGCTAGCGGTACTCATGACAATTAAGGAGCAGTTTATAGGATCGAACACAAGAACCAAGCCTACCAGAGGGGGGTGAATGGTAGAAACACCAAAAACCAAAATCTATTGCGGAATAAAAGAAACCCTCAAACCTGGACGGAGTGCACCGGTCAGACCGTCTTTGTTACACCGGTCTAACCGTTGTATGTTTGCAGGTAGAACCGCCGTCTCACCACCGCGCTCTTGTCGGATGAACCATCAGAATTCAGAAGGATATACACCGAAGATGCTCTTGAAAGTAGATTAACTTTATTGCATTAAGATGTATTTATAAAGTACATATAAAACACTCATCTCTCTTAAAACTAAACTATAGCTTTTCTCTCAACCCCTCATCTATTTATACCTAAAATCTTTGTGTAGGAGTAGAACTCCTAGTCCCACTAGGACTCAAACCTTCAATTACCAAATCTAATTACAATTTACCAAATTAAATTCTCCTTTCCACAGCCAACTCAGACTCCCTTACATGCAGCAAGTACTGTAGCAGTGATGCCCAAGTACTGTAGCAGTGTTGTAACTAAATATTTCTTCCAATTTCCTTCTCCAAATTTATTCATGATTTTTTCGCCGCTTGCACACCCGTTGTGAAGACCTCCCACACGATATCCATCCATCGTGTGCCTGGCATCCTTGATCGTTCTGGACCTCGGCTCCTTCTTGAGCGTAGTCACGATCCTACTGTTGACTAAGATTGACCACAAGTCACCTACACACCCATAGACAAACCAACCATTTCAGAGCACAGATAACGCAACATGACCCATATTACTCACACACACTCATGCCAACATCAACAGATATTTTTTAACAAATTTTTGTTAAATAAATAATTTACAAAGCCAATTATTCATCATAAAATATTAATCATGATAATAATTTTACACAGTTCGTGGATTACTTGTTGCGAAGCATTATCCGGGCTAACCACAAGCTAGAATGGGATAGCAGGACTTGAAGTGTGACGAGTTCAATAGGAGGCACCAGGGCAGTTTTGTGGCTGGTATAAGTCCACACATGGCAGTGACAATAAGACCATGCATTTGGGCATTGAGCCGTCTCGCGGGAAGGCACTTGATCATCCCTACCGGAGACCAGAGGCTTGGCGAGAGGCTCTCCTATTGTGCGAGTTATATGGATGGTCTTGTCACAATCTCTATTCGGGTACTTTTGAGTATCGCGACGCATGGTTGACATGATGTTGGGATTGTTTCTTGTGGGTAAATTGGTACATCTCTGGCCAGAGTAAAACTATTCGAATAGCCGTGCTCGCGGTTAATGAGTGAGCCTAGCAATGTTTTCTGTGATTAGTCCCACACTATTCAATAAAAGTGATAAATGATGGAACTCGATAACTCCAGTTTAGAGAGTTATGGTTATGGGCCTGAACTGCGTTGGAGCGCTATTCAGTGGTTGGTAATATTGATTAATAATTAAAACTATTGTTTTCGATGTTTTTAAATGCAAATGTTTTAAATGTTGTTTATGCAAATAAGCCATATTATGCCTTTCCTTTAGAATTCCTGTTGCATTATTTTGCATTTCGTGTGTGGCTTGTTGAGTACGGTGGGTGGTACTTAGTCTTGCATTATTGCAATCATCAGAGTGAAGCCTTGCGAGGAGGTGAAGTTTGGTGTTTGGCTTATACCCCAGTTGAGCTGCCTGTGGCTTGGTGCTGAAGCTACACTAGTTGCCGTTCTGCTGTTGTTTTCTTCAGTGTGAGGACTAAGTGCCTCTGTTGTAAGTATTTATTGTTTATCGTTTTTGGCTATATTTATCAAATTGTCACTTTGTGTACCTCAGCTGATTCTTAGACGAGGATTTATTGCACAAATTAGCTTTGGAAATTTCGGAGAATTTCTAGGCATGACAACTTTGGCTCCCAGAGCCATCATATCTCTAGCACACTTCTTCTACTCAGGAAGTCTAACTACAATGCCATCTAACATCTCGATCCACACAGGACCATTTCAAACTACTTACTGGTCATCCATCAGCCGACCTAGCCGATTCTATTAACAGTTCCCAACCACAAACATGCTTCGCAAACCTTTTAGAAAAATAAAGCTACGCTAGAGGAATCACTTCACATCGGCCATGACCATAGGCACAGCTGTTTGAACAGTTCAATTCTCTGCAGAGGTATACGCTTTTTCTACACGATGCGAGCTTACTCCCTTACTGGCCAAGCAGGGGAGGTTCGCGACAAGGCCTTTCTGAAGTGTCTCCAGGATTGCCTGAAGCCAACTGGACGGGTCCCAAACCAAGTACCAGACGAGTCCCAGACTCCTCATACTCAAAATCTCGCGGGTGCATCTCATATTGCTACCCCGGTGACTCCACGTCCAAAAGCAACCAAGCCAACCCTGGGTCTACTAATTACTTGGCCAGGGGTGTCCCATTCCACCTATGTGGTCGTACTGTACTATGATCAGTGCAATTGCCCAAGGAAACGGTCCTTATGTGCAAATACAAAGCATCTCCACCCAAGCGATCACTTTGCATCGTCAGCTTTCGTAAACATTTCTTATTTCACAAACATACTGCACCGCGTGTCGGATTAAAAGGTTTTATAAACCCAGGTTTTCCCATTTCGACAACACATGTTATTTGGGTGGAACTGTGGAAACCCATGCTCATAGAGAACGGATGCCGAGGTAACACTGAAGTGGAGTGACAAGGAATAGGATTTTTCAAATCTACCGGATATTGCAATTATAATGTAGGTCCGTCGGTTCGTCGCGCGAACCGAGGCCGAATCAATTTAACGTGCACACTAAAATGCAGTTTAGCAAATAATAATATTTTATAAATTGGGAGCAATATGGTTGAAGAGTGACTTGCCTCAGTCTTTGTCTTCAAAATCCTCGAAAATCCGAGTCCGAAAGAATTTCCGTCATCGTCGACTACGTGTAACGAGAGAAAAACATACAAAAACCCTAGAAATAAAATATTATTATTAATGACTGGTAGTGCCATTAGGTAGATCTTACTTTTTTAAAAAAATTGAGACTTGAACATGGTTAATCGGAGTTACGGTTGAAAAGATATGAATTTTTGAAGTTTAAAGTATTTTTCTAGAAAAGAAAAGGGATTTATTTGAATTTTGGAAAAAAGAATATTATAGGAATATTCCAGATCTGATAGGTGGGGCACAAGGTCAGATAGAGAGAGAAGAGCTTAGATGTAGGGCCCTCATGTTAGTGACACAGAGAGAGGGAGGGGATGACAAGGGGGCCCACATGTCATTTATGGAGAGAGAGAAAGAAATGGGTCCCACATGTAAGTGGAACACAAGATTAAAATAGGTGGTGATTATTTATTTATTTATTTTAGTTATGTCGGGCCTACATGTAAATGAGAGAAGAGGGATGACAAGGGGGCCCACATGTCAGGCACTGTGAGAAAGATGGTGAGGGGCCACTTGTCAGAGGCTGAGGGGATGCTGGTCCACATGGCAAAGAGATAAAAAAAGGGAGGGGCCACAGTGGGTCTACAGAAAAGATTAGAGGATTTAATCATACATCCCGCCGATAAACCAATGTTTTCCTAAAATTTGAACACCTATGCCATAACCCTCGAATAAAATTCGTATCCTAGCTTTAACCTAACTCAAAAATTTTAGTCAAATAAAGGCCAAGATTTTATCCCCATCCGAAAACAAATTCTCAATTTTTCCCGAAATAACTCTAAGTACAAAAAGCATATGCAAATGAGTGTATTGAAAACCTGGCTCTGATACCAACTTGTCACGCCTAAAAATTCATAACCAGAATTCTAAACATTTCTGTGTATTAAATCCCTGTCCAGGAAAGCTAGGGTACACAATACCAAATTGCCATACAGAGTGCATCTTACAAACAAAATAAAATTGTCTTACATAAATGCAGCGGTAAAGATAAATAAAGCCTATATACAGCTAGCCAATAGGAGGCTTCCATTCCATAGGCGTCTTGACAGCGGAGCCAGCCTAGTCCGCAAGATGATCCTCGTCGGATAGATACTCCACCACTGAGAGGGGGAAAAGGGAGCAAAACTGAGTACCACCCATAGTACTCAACAAGTCACACCCGCGAATATACACAATGCACGGGAGACAAAGATAAGCTAGGGGTTTATTTGCGTAAAAGCAATTACAAACAATAGTAGTTCGCAAACAGTAAAAAGATTGATTAATTGAACAATATTAATCCTCCGCTGATCAACATTACACCACGTTAACCAGGCCCAACCATTCATCATACCACTATAGCAAATTTTAAGTCAATTTATTATAGTAAGACTAATCACGGTGAGTCTTGACCAAGATGCTCATGACTGCGGGCGTGGCTATTCGAATAGATTTACTCTGGCTAGAGGTGTACAACTGTACCCACAAGAAATAGCCCCACATATGTTCCCATGTACCGACGTGTCACCACGACACCCCGCGAGAGGCTGTGACAGGACCATTCACGCAACCTCTCCCTAACCATTCACACCATGCTGAGGTTACACCTGCCGATAGGACACCCCATATCAGCCAGGCTATCCCCCTTGCACCACAATGGATCCGGAAGCCGATTAACTCGACCCTGAGCCGACCTAACTCCTTCACGCCCATCCTCACCAACAGTGCCTAGGAGAGGGAGAAGATACGCTACAAGCCCAACCGTTGCCCACGCTGACTTGTGATATGTACGATTAATTGCTCAAGGGGTTCCCGTGAACATGTCCTTAAGTGCCATGGGTGTGACCAGCAGAACCATGCAACCACAGCCCACCATTTATGTCAAATTTTAGTAGTTTAATATCCGCGTATCCAAAGTTCCATTTCCCGACATAGAGTCAAACAATAAGTGTAAATAAGAGCATTTAATTCCCCATGTGAGCTAATAGTCTCTAAGCATGGCTAAGCATCCTAATTATATCCTCTAGTCATATTATTACCCAGCTACAAAGGTATACAGGAGGAATTAAGCCATAGCAATTAAAATTGCATTTATATGGGTCAACCTTCCCACATGAAATAATGAAATAATGCATGTTTAATAATTTAAAACAAATATTTTGCGATAAATGGGTACAATATGATCGAGAAAACGAGGTAACTTGCCTTGCTCCGGCTCTGCAAACTCTACAACAACTTCATAATAAATGGGAGAATCGACTGCGTCGGATCCTATAGCAAACAAAGCACAAACAATTAGAAAAATACATGTGGGCACAAAAACAGGAGCTAAAAGTATTTTTAATGGATTCTTGATATTTTTTGGATTTAATGAAATTTGAATGGAATTAATCGGAGCTCGTATGAATTAGTTATGGATTTTAGAAGTTTCACTGTAATTTTGCTATATAAAACTAATTATTAATCGATTTATTGCGCAATTAAACGAATTAATGCCCTAACGGACCACAGGGGACTGGTGCCGACAGGCGGGGCCCACGAGTCAGTGGCGCGGGAAGGACGACGCACGTGGACCCGGTCCACACACACAGACGCGGCGTGGGCGCACGCATACGGTCGTGATCTGCCGAGGCAAATTGGACGGCTCTGGTTGAGCCGAGGCCGATTCCCGCCGGCACGTGCGGCCGGCGGCTGCGCACGTGACCCGATGGTCGCCGCCGACGGCCATCCAGCGCGGCGAAGGGCATCGGCGAGCAGTGGAGGAAGTGGGGAAGACGGTGAGGTGCTCACCGAGGTGCGGCGACAAATGGAGAGCGGCGAATGCCGGCGAGCAGAGAGGATTGGCGGCGGCGAGGTTCTAGATGTCGACGGTGATGGCGTCTTGACGGCACAAGACGACGACGAAGGCACGGACGAGGTGCGGAAGGACCTGGGAACGGTGTAGAGCGGGTTAGGAAGGGAATGGCTGAACGGGCCAACGGGAAAACGCAGCCGAAAACCGGCGGAGAGGCTCACCGAAGGGGATTGGCAGCGGGAAAGGGACTCCGGTGGCGTAGAGGCTCGCGGAAGTGGCGGCCGGGATTCTCTGGCATGTGGCGAAGCTGACGGTGGCGGGCGCGTGGCATAGCGGCGGCTACGGCGGTGGCGTCGAGCGACTGGAGGAGGCGAAACGCGGTGGCGGCTCGAGTTCACGTCGCGTGAGGGGCTAGGAGACACGGAAAGCTTGGGCGTTTGAGGGAAACTGAGCGGAGGGGCACGGCGGTGGTTTAAGTAGGCGCGAGTAGAGCGAGATCGTGGCCGAGGCGGCCGGATTTTGCGGAAAGAGGGAAACGGCGGCGAGCGCGGGACGTGCGAAATTCGCACGGGGTCGTGCGCGTGGACGTGGGGGTAACGGGCGGCGACCCAGTCCGCGGTGTTTGAACGTGGGGCGAGCACGCAAGGAGGCGGGCGGAAGCGGAAATCGGACGGCCGGGGGATTTTTCCCCTCCGCCCTATCTGGACGGAGGTAGACGACGAGCCCGACATGTGGGCCCTGGACCAAAATGTCAGCGAGAGGGAGAGAGGCATGGGCGAGCGGATGCTGGCGAGCGGGGCTCGGCTGTCAGCGGCGCGGGGCAAAAGAGGCGGCACGGGCGTGGGACTGATGGGCGAGGCTGACGCGGCAGAGAAAGGGAGAGGAGAGACGCGCGGCGCGGTGGCTGGCAGGTGAAACCTAACGGGGAGGCGCGCACGCGTGGGCCACGGCAAGCCAAGAAGCAGTACTGGGCCGGCGGCCCGACAGGAAGAAAAGGAAAAGAAAAGGAGAAAGGGAAAGGAAAGAAAGAAAAAGGGATTTCCAGAAGGATTTTAATTTCGATAATTTGTTTTGAATTATTAAAATTACTTCTAGTGATCTAAAAATTCCTATAAAAATCCTGTTAGTGTATTTTGGGCCAAGGGAATATAGGAAAAATATTCTTGGCCATAATAAATTATTATTTTGTATTTCTCTCATTTAATTAATTCACTTGGTCTTTCAATTTTATTTTCTTGAGGCTTTTTATTTGGTATATTTTATGTGGCTCCATTAAGGGGAAACTCAGGGTGTGACAATTTCTCGGCCGGAGGCTGACGGGTGAGACCCCGTTGTTAGTATGCGGGCGCGGGGGAGAGCGGTGCGTGGGCGGCGCATGGCTGCGGCTGCCAGGCTGGACCCGGCTGGCAGCGAGTGCGGTGAGGAGGGCCCGAGCGGCGAGCTGGGCCTTGGGCCGGCCTGGCTGCGCGCGAAAGAGGGAAGAGAGGAGGCCGAGGGAGAATAGCGGCCTAGATGGAACAGTGAAGCTTGATTATTTCTCAAAGATATTATTTTGGAACCATTTGAATATTTGAAGGGGTATTTAGAAATTGAAAATTGGCTTTTGGGCTCATAATAATCTCAAGATTTTTATCAATGCTCCAAGACCAGAAATTGGTGAGGTTTTCTTGGAATAATTCAAAATTTTTGGAAGGAAAGATCGGGGATATTTCGAAGAGATTTTGCAGTCAAATCTTTGGGATTCCAAACCAAGGATTTTGGAAGAGATTATTTTTGGATGGGAATTTTGAGCAAGGGATTTTGACTGAGTTTGAGATCAGGTTGAATTGTTGTGGAAGGTTTTTCAATTCGAATCATAAAATTCAAATTCGAGATTTAAATTTTTGGATCAGGATTTTAGATTGGGGAATTTTTGGGTTCCAAGGAAGGATAAATTAAGATCCTTGGCACATAGGTCCTTAAGCATACACAAAGAATTAAATTTTTGAAATTAGGGTTTTATTGAAATAGGTTTTTAACGGTCCGATAAATCTTAGCGCTACAATAGGTAATTTTAAAAAATATATATTATTTAACAGTTTGAAAAGCGTGCTCATGAAGGACGGAAAAAGTAGCCCAGCCTTTACTCAGTTCGGAATGAAGCCTTAGTCATGCTTGCGCTGTATGTAGCGTCTGACCAATCAGATGTTAATCTCTTTGTTTTTACGTGTGTAGAAAAGAAACAGAGCCTAAGTAACTAACCCAAGTATACGGTGGATATTGTTCGTCGAATGTTTGTAACCAAAGGTCAAAATGTTAGCCCAAAATTGAAATCCATAAATATAGCTAGGTTGTAGACCTATTATTACTTCAGGCCTAGAGTGCACTCCATAGATCATATAAGTATGCACAATCCAATTTTGTAGCTCGCTCAACAGTGCTAACACTATGTTTCCTTTTTTATTTTTTGAAATAAAACATTTCCTTAGTATTTTGACAGTGTAAAGCATGTATCGAACCAAAGACATGACTGAAATCATGTAAAAAATATTTACATGTTCTAGGGGATTGCATCCGATTCAAATTGCCATTCTAGTGTAACGCGAGACACAGGAGATTGAATCATTGGACTTCCCACACAACGCGGACATCAGGAGGTGCTTCTGTCCGTCGCGTTTCCCACGCAACATGAGACATTAGCTAGGAGACCTACTCGGATTAATCTAATTATGTATAATTAAATTCCGATAATTGTAACCTAGGGGTATTTACCTAGTAGTTGGTTGATAGGTAGAACTGTTTGGCGCAACTCCAGACTCCAAATCCACATTGTATTTAGATTTTGCAAGTTAAATTAAAGTAATTGAAAATTTTATTTTTCTCTTAAAATAGAAATAAAATAATTTATTCAAATGTTACCAATGTAATCACATATTCAGAGCTTTGGATTTCTGGGACCAGAAATAACCAGCTTAAAAAATCTTATATCTACAAATGTGCATGCAGGACCGTAATGTACCGCAGTTTTGGATTGGCCTTCGGCGAGGACTCTGATCACTTCCGCCCCCAAAGCACTCCACGTCCGTCTACATTGCAAACCAAACCGATCGCCTTCGCGTGTCGAGGATCACGGAAATATAGACCCGCCTGCCGCTACTTACGTCGCACCCAAAAAGCACATCTCATCATCTCTCAAGTCTCAATCTAGTCTAGATTCTAGAGCACCAACCATGGGCGCCTACACCGAGGAAGCACCTATTTGGCCCCTCCTCTGCCACGGTTCCTCTGGTCCGAAAGCAGCACGGGAGGGTCGACGTTCACGGGCGTGCCGATGCCGGCGCGGCTACTGCTGCGTGGCCCTCGCGATTGTCCTCGGTGCCGTCGCCTACGGTGCCTTGGCCTGGTTCTTGGTGGAGTACTTCGCCGAGCCGCAGTACTCTGTCGAGATCGCCGCCGTCTCCGGCCTCGACCCGGCGACGGACCTCCACGGCCGGGCGCCGCTCGACCCGGTGTTCAACCTCACCGTCGGCATCGCCTCGCAGAGCCTGTTTATCGGGACATGCATTGAGCCCCGCACCGCCGTCAAGGTGTCCTACTCGTACCTCGGCCTCCCGCTGGCCGGGGGCCGCGCGCCGGAGGTGTGCGCGGGGCCGAAGGAGTGGAGCGAGAAGCGGACCGTCTTCGCGCGGGGCGTCGGGGTGAGTGTGCCGGGGTACATGCTGGACAGCCTCGCCGAGGACATGAGGAGCGGGGAGGCGGTGTTTAAGGTCGAGCTGATCGCGGGAGAGGACGGCGGGTACAGGACGGTGGCGATGTGCTTGGCCAGGGTCGGCGGCGGCGGCGGCTTGGAGGCCAAGTGCCGCTGAATACATCTTTCAGTGGCGAAAAATTATCACGGAGGCTTCGTGGTGTCGGTTTATCTGAGATTTTTTTTTCTTTGGATGCAAATTCACGGAAATTTTCATGTGCATCGGTGATATACATTTCTTTTATTTGATGGATTCTACAAATTGGTTTGTGCGAAATATTAATTTACGAGATATTTTTCTCCCATCCTTGGAGTGACGGATTTCAGTTTTTTCCCATCCTAACACAGACATATAGCTCTCCATTACGAGGGAAAAAAAGTTTTAGACCGGTTGAATTGATTAGACCAAAAGTATACAATACCTTTTCGATTCACTAGATGTATACGGTCGGCAGTTACAATACTTTTCTAAGCCATTAGAGGTATAAAGATTTCTTATTCCTTATATGTATAGAGATGTATATATACCTTATAGTGTTACAGTGTTAGGTAGGAGGTGTAGCATATACCTCTTGTGAAAGGTATACTCCCTCCATTCCATCAATATTATAAGGTATTGGGGGGTTTGTTTTAAATCAAACTAGCTTCTTCGAGTGTGACCTACTTTTTTAAAAAAGGTAGTAACATATATAACACTAAATTAGTTTCATTAAATACACCATTAAATATATTTTTTTATAATGAGTACATTTTAGAAAACCTCATCTTTTAGGTTAAAGTTACAGAAAACCCCAAATATTATGATTTATGGCATATACCTACGGATATTATGGTCCTAAGCTTTCATAAAACCCTAGCTCTATCCATGTTGAACACGCATCATTTAAAATTTTCACATTATAAAGTCTATGAAATTTTTTATTTTTGATCTCTAAACACATGTGGTTAGTTAATTTAGATATTTTAAATTTACGTGGGATTTGAGTAAGGTGGGGTTCTACGAAACCGTTAGATCATAAAATCTATGGTTACGTGCCACAAGTTATAATATCCGTGGTTTTTTGCAACTTTGCCATAAAACATGGGATTATATAAAATTTGCTCTTTTATAATATATTTGTTTGTATTATAAATACTAATACTTTTTTTATTGAGTTGGAAGTTTGATTTATGACAAGCCCAAAATGTCCTATTAATATAGAACGAAGGGGTATATCTTATGACTCAAGCTAAATAGGATAGAGTTTTGCGCACTTGCAATTTTGTTGTTGAAAAAATTATGCGAAGTTCATATAGCTTAGTTATAGTTAGCATTGTTAGTTGTTAAAAAGCATAGGGGCATATTATTAATTATTAAGAGATATAAAAATGGGCCATCTTGTTCATTTTGTAGGGCTATAAATTACTCCCTCCGGTCAAAAATATTTGATGCTTGGGACAAGATTCAGTCAAACTTCTGAAATTACCACCATCAATAATTTGTCAAATGCTTGGTTTTAAAAAATAGTGTATATATATTTTGGTTAAAAATACTATCATAATATCGGATTTTGGTTAAAAATACTATAGTAATATCGTAAACTTATTGAATATTATAAACTCATTCTAATATAGAATTGATTATCAGAATTTTAAAAGTTTGAGTAAATATTGTCCTAAGCATCAAACATTTGGGAACACCTATTGATCAAATGTTTGAAAAAATAAATCTATCAATCGATTGTAGTTTCACATATTTATAATTGAGTTACATAAATTTATAACTAAATTTTCAAGTGGTCGATAAATTAGATGCATCTTCATATATTTATGATTGAGTTGCACAAACTTATAACTAAAGTTGCATGTGATCGATAATGGTAACTATAACAAGTTGAAAGTATAATTTGAAACTCGTTTTCCCATCCCAAATATCAAAGTTTCATCCAACGGTTAGCGTTATTGTTTGATAGAATCCAAAAAATTAAACATTTGATTAATAGCAAATCTGTAAACATTTGTGACGAGAGCACGTTAATCAAAGAAAGAGAAAGCTTTGTATGGTATGATGGATGTAATAATGTAGATTGATCAATGCCGTTGTATACCAAATACAATCATATCTATGCAAGCAAAAACTCAAAATATACCAAATTTCAAATCCAAGTCTATTTCTAGAATCCATTGCATACAAATTACAATTTGCATCTATATATGGAAAAAACTAAGTGTTGTAGTACATTAAATCAAAATATATTTTTAAATGTTAACTCCACGTAAAATTGTATGGAAAAATATTACTTTAAGGGAAATTAAAATCCAAAAGGAGGAAGAGATTATCAGAACTGGAAAATATGTTGGCACACCGTGGGCCGTGGCGTTCAGTTATTGCTCCTGTTACCGTGAAGCGTGAAGATCTCCAAGTCCGTTGCATAGTTGCATCCGGACACCACGTCCGTACGGGACTGTCCATCGCGTCTAATCATTATCGATTTCGAAAAGGACATCATCAACCTGCACGATCACGGATATATACACATAGACCCACACCTGCCGCCACATCAAAACCGATCAACCTCAGTTCCAACACCGAGAAATCCGGAGAGAATCAGAATCAGCTATGGGCGCCGCGTCCGCCGAAGAGGAAGAGAAGAAGCCTATCCTGCCCATCCGCCGTGCCGCCGAGTCCGGCGCGAAAAAAGCACCGGAAGAAGACCCATGCGATTGCTGCACGGGCATCTGCTGCGCCGTCGCGGCGCTCATCACCTTGGCGGCCTTTCTCGGGTTAATCTATCGGTCGTTCCAAGCCAGGAAGTATCCGCAGTACACCGTCGAGATCGCGGCCGTCGCCGGGCTCGACCCGGCCGCGGACCTGAGCGGCCGGGCGGCGCTCAACCCGGTGTTCAACCTCACCGTAGGCGTCACCTCGACGAGCACCATGTGCGGTGCGTGCATCGATCCCGGCAGCTCCGTCAAGGTGTCCTACTCCTACGAGCATCTCCCGCTGGCCAGCGGGCCGGTGCAGGACGTGTGCGTGCGGCCAGGGAGGAGTAGCGAGGAGCTCGTCGTCGCGCGGGGGATCGGGGTGAAAGTGCCTGGGTTCCTGCTGGACAGCCTCGCCGAGGAGATGAGGCGCGGGGAGGCGGTGTTCGAGGTGAAGCTGATCACGCGTCAGGACCGCCCCGACGGAGGCATGGACATGGACACGCGGTACATGACGGTGGTGACGTGCTTGGCGAGGGTCGGCGCCAAGGCTTCGTGCTACCAACGTTACGAATAATACATGTTACACGTCGCGGATGTATTATTTGCCGTATATTTTTTGTTTGCGTTTCTTTATAAATATAAGAATAATCACGTTGGCATATTTTTTTGTTTGAGTTTCTTTATAAATAAGAATAATCACATTAATTTCCATAATTTGGATCTCGCCGTGTATTCTTGTCATCTTTTAATCATGGGAATATTGTTAAAGTATCTCTAGCAATAGCACCTATTTTAGAGCCTCCAAAGATTAAATGGGGCTCCAAATATTAAATGGGGGCTGCTCCCATTTTCTTTGGACCCCAAAATACCCATAACTCCAGCAGCAGCCTCCATTTCTCAGTTCTTTTTTTATTGTATTTCACCGTATACTATATGTATATATCTAGTTTGACACTATAATTGAAACATAAATATTTATAACACATAGAATTCGTCCATATATAATTGAATAATTTAAAACACCATAATTCAAATTTTTATTTAAAATTTAGAAACAAAGAGCAGTATGGCTAGTACTCATAAAAAGTAGGCAAATTTTGCTAGGTAATTAGCCGGTGGACACCGCACCCACTATTTTAGTGTTTTTGCCTGACAATGGGAGAGAGAAGCAATATTTACACATGAAGAGACCGAAATGCCCCTGACATTATCTTTCCTTTCTTCACAGTTACACATGAAGAGACCGAAATGCCCCTAGCATTATCTTTCCTTTCTTCACAGCCGCCAGCGAGCACAGGGACGAGGAGGCGCCTGCTTCGGCCACCGCTTACCTCAGCTAGGGGACCACCTGCCACCCGGCCTAGGGGGCTACCTGCATCCGACTGCCGCCTGCCTACCCCGGAGGTGGTGCTGGCTATTGTCGCCGCCACACCGAGGTCTGACTTGTTGATGGAGTTGGGCTCTACATGGATGATATGATACGGGGAGGCGGCCGCAAAGTCGTTGGCGGCGGAGGCGGCCTCGACGCCGACGAGCATAGGGTTGTGGCCACGGGAGAGGATCTCAGCAATGCGGCAGCAGTTCTCCTCCCCTGCACCGATGAGGTTCCTGGCCGGCGAAGGCACATCGGCGTCGTTGGCAGCAGCAAAGCTGCAGAGGAAGAGAGGCGGCGGGCAGCGGCGCATAGGGAGGCCACGGCCGAGCAGCGGCATGGGTGGTGTCCAGCGGAGGATGGCGAGCTTGATGTCCCCACTGCAGAAGCCAGCCTCGCCGAAGATGCAGCTGATGACAGGGTCATCAAGGATGGCGAGGACGAGCTGCGAGAGCTCGACCTTGACGGCAGTAAGGGTCTGCGCAATGGCGGCCTAGTGGTAGAAGTGGAAGGTGTCCGGGTTGCAGCGCTGGTTGGCCTAGGAGCGCTTGATGGCCACCATGAGGGAGTTGGAGACAAGAGGCTCGTCGGCAGAGGAGGAAGAAGAGGCGGAGACAAAGAGGAGCCTGTCGAGGGAGACGGCGAAGCAAAGGTCATTTTGGTCTCTTCGCGTGTAAATATTGCTTCTCTCCCTCCTTGTCAAACCAAAAACACTAAAATAATGGGTGCGATGTCCACCGGCTAATTACCACATTTATAGAGTATCTTTCCTCAAAGTTTCACTTCCATGGTGTTCTACAGCTAAAATCGCAAAGTCACAATATCTTGTAGCAAAATTTGCCTAAAAAATAAATCAAAGAGCAGTAATAACTAGCAACAGCAACAGTATAGCTAGTAAAAGCTACGAGCATCAGCATAGCTAGTAAAAGCTACGAGCATCAACATACCTACGGGCAACAGTATAGCATAGCAAACATAGCAGGCCGAGGGCAGGCGGCGGCCGAGGGCCATGCCGGGGGCAGGCGCCGAGGGCAAGTGGCGGGGGCCGTGGGCAAGCGGCCAGGCTCGGCACACCAAGGCTGGGCAGGTGGCGGGGCCGTGCCGAGGGCAGGCCACAGGGGCCGAGGGCAGGCCGGCGCCTAGCCGAGCAAGGCAGGCGAGGGCAAGCACGGCGGGCGCCGGCCGGCTGGCGGCCAGTCGAGCAAGATGGGGTAACGACCAATCGAGGTGCGAGGTAGGGTTCTCCCCACCTTTTTCTTTTCCGATCTTCCTCCTATAGATGTCGACGCACAGTGTGGGTTGGGGAATTGTTGTTCGTGCCAAAAATAACGTCGATAGGGACTGTAGTCTAGAGCCCCTAGGACTGAGGCTTGGGGGAAAGATTTGGGGGTCTCCCTATTTTGGGGGCCCTAGTAGAGTCCCTGTTAGACCTATTATTTTTGTCTCAACACCTAAAAAAATTGTTTAAGGGCTGGATTTTAGATCCGTGCTGGAGATGCTCGATAAACAATAGGGATCCTATGCAATACTATCGTATATGCATCAACACTAAAGCCTGGCACCTAATAGGGAGCATACAAGCCGCCGTCACCATCAGTGGCGGCTCCAGGAATTTTTTGTTGAGTGGTTCTTCTTGACATGCCAATCTTCCATAACATAAGAAATTCAATATACATATGTAAAATTTAGTCCAAAATACGATACAAATATAGCGATATTATCTCATAGCATCGCAAATTGCTTAAAATCAGCATTTATAATGAAATTCTTCGCTAACTTTAAAGAGACAGAAACAAATTCGCACTACAATCTCACCAAAGATAGGAAGTTATACCATTGAGGCTTTGAGGAATTGAGAGCTTGGACAAGCTGTAGGCCGTAGAGGCCGAGGAGGCTGGCACCGAGCCGCCGAGGGGACGACGGGTCGACGGCAACATGTTGCCGGCGGCCGCGGCCGGCACTGCCGGCCTGTGCCCTGCGGGAGTCGGGAAGCGGCGGCGGGCGGCACGGCATTGCCGGCCGTGATGCGCGATGTGGGAGTCACCGAGTCGGGACGGCGACGCGTCGCCGGCAGCCGGTGCTACCGGCCTGCGCCCTGCACCCGTGCGCCGATAACCCTGCCCAGCTGGGCGCCTAGGCAGGCACTGCGACGAGGAGCCCCGAACGCCGGCGCCGATGCTCCCTTCCTCCTTGGCAGCTGCGCGGCGCACGACTGGCAGGCACGGGCGACGCGTGACCGGCAGGCACGGGTGACGTGCGATTGGCGGGTACGGGCGGCACGACTGCGGGAGTCGAGAGTCGGGAGGCGGCGGCGCTGTTCTGGTTTCTGCTTTTCTGCTGCTTCCCTTCCTTTCGAGACCTAATGGGCTACACTATGGGGCTGTTGAATTAGTAGGCCGGTTTTTTGGGAGGTGGGGTACTTCTGGGCCAAATTCTAGGGTGGTCCAAGGCCCACCCAGACCACCCTCTAGAACCACCCCTGGTCACCATAGGCTATGATCGATGTGCATGTAATCAAATATATTGAGTACTCAGAACAACTATAAACTGATAGTTAGTTATGGAATACGACCGAAAATATAATTTGAAATTCAATGATAATACCATGTAAATGTTCGTGCTAAAGGCCTAAAATTTACGACATTAGTAAAAATAGAGAAAGAGTTATTGATATAGTTGCATATATAAAATACAAATTATATTTTTGGAACAAAAACAATAGCTATATGCAATATTAAAATAACAATTGTTATATATTAAATTTAATTCTACTTGTAAAATTAGCTACGTGTAAAAAAATGATTGTTTGGATTAGGTAGATATGATGTGATTATTTATAAGTAGGTTTTACTAGGATTTTTAGTAAGATTTTTTAAGATAATGGATGTATTATCTTCGGTCTTTTCACCAATTAGGATGCACACGTCTATCCTTTAGAATACTCCGGTTAGGGATTTTGGGATGTGAAGTTTGAGAGCAAATTGGAAAACTCCCAACTTCTAAAACTTCTATGCTCACCAACCAAACAAAAGAATTTCATGGCCACCAGCAAAGTCTGGAGGTCAGCTGTACATCCATAAGGTCTCCTCTTCCTACGGTGAGACCATGTAGCCTTATTCCACGTACTCCGGTGAGATTTTGCACTCTCTGGCAAAATCTGCCAACGTCCAATGCCCTTTCCCGTGCTCCGGCAATCTCATTATCATCTCCTCTCCTCTCACTACCATTGACAGTTGACACGGACAGTCCACTTTGATGGTGTGCCAGCGATCAAACAGCGAAATGCTGAAACGAGGATACTAGCGATCAAACAGCGAACTGTTGAGATGAGGATACGAAAAACAAGTTCGGTGAAAAATAGGTTGTATTTGTTTCTCATTATGAGTTTTAGGAGAAACCTACTTTTGTTAAGCTTGTTTTATCCTCAACAACCAAACGCTAGCTGTTTCAGTTTGTTAGGCGATAAGCACGTTTAACCAATGCTGGTTCTGATAAAATTGATGAAGATCGAAACGACCCCAATATAATTTGAGCAACACAGCAGACAACAACCGGAACTAAACATTAGTGATTTATTTACTCCCCCGTTGCTCCATTGTGTACAGCCGGAAACAAAACATTATACCCGGACATGATGAGAGTGAAAACAAAACAATTGTGGTTAATTTGTACGTGTCGCTACTGGCTCGCAGATAGGAGCCCCTTTATTTTACGTTCAAATTTTCTTTTCGTGCAAAGGAGTCCGTTTTTCGAATGACTGCTCCCCGTCGGTTGCATTTAAACCAAATCGATCTCCTTAATTCTCACCCCACCCACCTCGTACCATCCAGGCAATCAACGATGGCCGCGTACCCCGACGAAGAAGAACAAGTCGACGTCCGGCGATGCGTGTGCATCTGCAGCGCGGGCTTCGCGGTCGCCGTCATCTTGGCCGCCGTCGGCGCGTTGACCTGGTACGTGTACGAAATCACTACGGATCTGCAGTACTCCATCGAGATCGGCGCCGTGGCCGGCCTCGACCCAGCCACGGACCTGCTGGGCGGCAAGGCGGCCTTCTCTCCGGCGTTCAACCTGACCGTCGCACTGGCCTCGAGCAGCTCGCTGCGCGGAGCGTGCGTCAAGCCCGGCGCCTCCATCAGCGTGACCTACGCCTGCCTCGACCCCACGCTGGCCACCGGCCTCGTGCCGGACTTCTGCGTCGGGCCGCGGGAATCGCGGGAGGAGCTCGTCGTCGCAGGGGGTGTCAATGTGAGCGTGCCGGGGTACTTGCTGCCAAGCCTCGCCGACGGCATGAGGAGTGGGCAGGCGATATTTGAGCTCAATCTTGTCACGGAGGACAGGTGGGGCGGGTGCATGATGAGAGTCGGCGAAAAGGCTTCGTGCCATACCACAATTTACTAGTGTCATACGTGTTTGTCTACCGTGGTTTATTTTATAGGTTTTATTTATAAAAATATTAATTTTTTATTTATAGAAACACCAGTTTTTTAAGTGATTTTTACGAAGAATGGTTTGGTTTGTTTTTTATTTTTGGGAGTTTTTATTAGAAAAGTACGGTATGACAACTGTATTTTTATAGTAGTATTATTAAGGGATATTTCATTCTTATAGTTAATTTGTGATACCTTTATTATATCCTATCAATCTTTCTTTAAGAGATATTTCATTCTTATAGCTAATTTGTGATACCTTTATTATATCCTATCAATCTTTCTTTTCTATGTATAAGTACAACTCACTATAAATTATTTATTAGTATAAAGTTTAAATTCTGTGAGGCCACGTCATTGAGATAATCCTAACCATTTCAACTTTTAGATAAATTTCACTCTAGGCCTATAAGAGCATCTCCAACAGGGACCCTAAATAGGGCTCCTATTCTATTTTTTGAAGTCAGACAAAAAAACTGAAGTCCAACAGGGCCCCAACTCAAGTCCCTAATTTATGGAGGCCCCGAAATCTTCCTCCTCAGCCCCATCTCCCACGGGTACGTAGGGAGCTCCCTACTCTACAGTTGGAAGTTTTTTTCACTCGCGCGAAACAATTTTTCTCACCCGTCCTCGCGCCGCCGCCTTCTGCCCTCATCTCGCCTCAATCCGAGCCGCCGGCGTCGCCGGATCGACCTCCTCCGCGGCCGTGCTCCACCTCTCCGCCGACGCTCCGACACGAGCGCCGCCGCCGTCCTGCTCCGCCTCGCCGACGCCTCGAGCGCCGAGCGCGGCGTCCTGCTCCGCCTCGCCGATGCCGAGCGCGGCCGCCGTCCTGCTCCGCCTCGCCGACGCCGAGCTGCTCCGCCTCGCCGACGCATCCGAGTGCCGAGCGCGGCGTCCTGCTCCGCCTCGCCGATGCCGAGCGCGGCCACCGTCCTGCTCCGCCTCGCCGACGCCTCCGAGCGCCGAGCGCGGCGTCCTGCTCCGCCTCGCCGATGCCGAGCGCGGCCGCCGTCCTGCTCCGCCTCGCCGACGCCGAGCTGCTCCGCCTCGCCGACGCATCCGAGTGCCGAGCGCGGCGTCCTGCTCCGCCTCGCCGATGACGCGGAGCGCGGCCGCCGTCCTGCTCCACCTCGCGCCGAGCACGCGACGCCTCCGACGTCGTCCTGCTCCGCCTCGCCGACGCCTCCGAAGAATATGAAGAATATACAATTATATAATATGAGAGATGTAATATAAAGAATATACATATAGATTATATTGAAATATGAGAGAAAAAGAAATAGGGACTCAGATTTAGAGGCCCTTGTTGGAGTTGGGTGTCAAAAACAGAGCCCCAGAAAATAGAATGAGTCCCTACTCAGAAAGTAGGGACTCTGTTTTTGGGGCTACTGTTGGAGATGCTCTAAACAGTGGAAAGTTCGCGCCAGCCCAACTGCTCAGCCATCCCCACTTTCCCACGTGCGCCCGAACATGCCCACGCTCGGCTCGGCTCTTCCTCGACGTCTCTTTGTAGCACGCTTCACTTCTCCTAATAATGCTTCTCTATGGATTTATTCGCCACTTGCGAAACCTTCATCTGCTGCAATTCCATGAATAAAAGAAGGATGCAAGCACTAATGCATCATCTCATAGCGTATGGCCACATTTAATTGTCTAGCTTTCCACCTAGCTACCTCCGCTGCCATTAGGCACATTGTAGTGCTAACTTGAAAGTTAGTGTAGTCAGAAGCTGGCTATAACCATCTCTATATCATTTTGTAATCAATAGTAAAACCAACTATTACAATAGGTTTGCTATTATGATAACTACAACTTATCAATCAAAGAATTAATTATATGTGCACATATCAATATCTATGGTCAAAAGTGAACTCTATCCATCGGTGACAACAAATGTAAATGAATTGTCTATTCTGATGACAAATTCCCTCCACCATAACATGAATGACCACTCAATTTAGAGCAGAAGAGTGGATTACGGAGTCCTTTTGAGACTAGATAATCAGAGTGGATTACAGTTAATTAGTACTATTGAGTAGCGTTTTCTTTGCCCTAAAATATAAAGAGTTTTAAGTTAGACATGGATATTAAGAAATTTAGTGAAATTAAATAGAAAAATATTGTAATTAGTTGAGAAAAAAGAAAATTTAATGATGGAAGTTTGTGATTGGTTAAAAAGAGAATATAGGTATAGAAGTTGTTATATTTTAGGATAAATTTAGAAATTGTTATATTTTGATATGATGAAATAATATATATTATCTCTCTCTTCCTCTATTTCTGTACATATATGCTTAATTCGATGATTCGTACAAACCTACAAGTGAATCAGTAGGCAAGCGTAGAAATCGCTCACTTGCAGCTGCAGTTAGCTGCTAATTGCACTGGATGTTGGCGAAGGCCTCTGACCTGACGATCCTGTCCATGAGCTTCTCTATCCTAGCGGCGCGGGTCCGCAGCCGGAGCACCCAGTCGTCGCCAACCTTGTCTCACTCATCACCGGCGCCGACGCACCACATGCAACGGAACGGCCGTACCGTCGCGGCCGCTGAGCAGGTCGGCGTCGATGGCGTCGATCACGGGGGTCACCGAAGGCGAACTTTGCGTGCGAACGGTGCACCGCTGAGCTCCATCCGTGGGCGGACCGGCGAGGGTGAGGCGTGCAGTGCTGCCGCGACATCGTGTACCACTAGCTGTTGTGGAGGTCGTGGTTGGCGGCGGTGGGCACGAACCGCGGCGCGTTGCATATCACGGTCTGGAAGTGGCCCTCCGGCGAGGAGACGAATTTGACGGCACTACGGCAGCCATGGATCTGTGTGGCAGCAGGACATCCGCGCGCGCGGAAGGGGAAATCGGGGGCGGAGCGGAAGAGGAACTTCGCGCGGCCGTCGTAGATCTGGCGTATGGATCGGATAGGTTGGTCTCGGGACCCACAGACGTGTTTGCCTCCACCAGCTGCATGGCAGTGGGAGCGTGGCTAGCGCCCGGCATGAATAGTGTTGTGGAAACTGATACGGTTGTCGAGACTAGTGGTGTCATTAAACGATTATTTGAAATATAGATGATTAATCAAAATTATATAAAAATATAATGTTTATACACAGATGATAATACTCTTTGTTTTGGAGATATTTAAATGCCTAACATTATATAAAATGAATGTATTTATGCTATTATTAATTTGAACAACCATAAAGCAGTCTTTAAGATGGCAAAGCTTACAATTTCACGCCAAATGATAAGTAATTAGTTCACTTCTTTTTTCATAGATAAAACATAAAAAAATACGATAAAATATAAAATGGTAGTAAACATAGTTTAGGTTTTTTTTTTTTTTTTCATCTTTTATTCCCTCATCAATGGTCGTATCTCTATTATTCATTTAACCATTGAGGCTGGCGCCTCCGTTAGCGTGACCTATGTCAGCCTCAACCCCACGCTGGGCGCCGGGCTCGTGCCGGACTTCTGCGTCGGGCCGCAAGAATCGAGGGAGGAGCTCAATCTGCTGACACCAGTTGGCACGGAGAACATCATGTGGGACGTGTGCAGGGCGAGAGTCGGCGAGAAGACTTTGTGACATTCCATGACACCATGATTTTCGGTCCCTGATAGTTATTAGGAGATATTATAATTCTCATTGTTAATTTATGATACCTTTACTGTATCCCTCGTGTATTTTTATGAAATTGCTCTGCAGTAAGTGTAGTGTAGTTAATGAACATTAAAAAAGTTCTTTGCAACCAAAAAAAACTTAAAATATGCGATATAGTCGAATTCTAGATGAAACATTCGATTTTCATATATGAAACATCAAATTTTAATGGTTGAAATATAATAATATGTGATCTTATTATAAAAATTTAATTGCTTTGGATCGTAGTTTGATAAGTAGATTAGGAGAAAAAAATCATTTAAATCATGCTAAAAAGTGCATCTCTTCGTACATGTAGCAGACAGTCCTATACTACTATGAAGAGAGAGAAGAAGATGGAGGGAGACAGGGGCAATGGATGCAGGTGGATAGGTGCCTTTAAGGGCACGTACAACGGCGAGACGGCAAATGTCTATTACCCTCCAGATCAACAAAGTCAGTTGACGTGGCCCTCGTTAACCGAAGAAAGAGAATGAAGCCGTCGTCTCGTTCGTCTAAGGCGCGGACTCATGCTCCCAGGCGAGTCACCCGCTCCCATCGCCCATTGTACGAGCCGTTGCGGCTCGTCGCCGGCGCCGCGGATCCCTTACGCGCGAGCGCCATTTTGCCGCGCGATGGCGGAAAATATTCCAGCGTGCCATTTTTTTCCTCCCAAAATCCCCCGCCTCTGCTTCTTGCCCTCAAAAGCCACCAGACCAAGCAACGGTGTCATCCCCGAAATCCCCCAAATCGGCAGTAGGAGGACCATGCGGCAGGAGGAAGAGCTGGCGGCGGCGGCAGCGCGTCAGCTGCTTGGCGAGGCCGCAGCGCGGGAGCGGAAGGCCGCTGCGGCACGTGCGCAGAAGGGGCCGGCGTCGGCAAGGGAGCGCAAGGGCTTGGCGGCGGCGCAGATGCGCAAGGGCGGAGGAAGCAGGGCGGATGCATTGGAGCAGATGGGCGAGGGCCGAGCGGTGGGTGGAGCGGCTTCACCAACGCCCTTCTCCAACGGGAGCTGCTTCTTCACCGCCGCCGGCCCGTTCACCAGTGCTCTGCTCTCTGTAAGGGGTTTGGAGAGAATTTTCTCTGATCATAACCCTTTACTTGTAGACTATCACCCACTTTCAAATTTGAATTGAGTTGGTTTTTAAGAGAAGATTTAAACTCCAAAGTGGAATAGGTATGGACTTCCTATTCTGGACGAGGATCCAGTTAGATAATGACAGGGGAGACTGAGAAAGTTGAGGAAACTCTCAAAGGATGGAATTTGAAACTGGATAAGGAAATATAAAAAGGAGAAAAAACTAATCCTACAACAAATTGATAAAATTGACAAAAGATGTGAAACTCAGGAGATGACTTACACAGACAGAGAGCTGAGGAGAGAATTGGAGGAAAAACTAAAGTTAGAGAAGAAAGAATTAGATGGTTCTAAAGAAGTAAAGAAAATGAGCTGTTGGAAGGGGACAACAATACAAAATATTATCATGCTAAAGCTAATGGCAGGAAAAGGAAAAATATGATTCTCTCTAGAACAAGAAGGAGTCATTAAAGGGCAAAAGGAGCTAATAAAATACATAACAGAGTTTTACAAAGGGTTGTTTGGGCACTCTAAAGAAAATGATATAACAATTAACTAGGAGGGGTGGTCTCAACTCTGTACAAAAGATAGAGCAAAGCTTACTCAACTTTTTAGCATGGAGGAACTAAAACAAACTGTCTTTGGTATGAGGTGATTTCACCTGATTTGATAATGGTGTTTACGCCTTGAGATTTCTTGTATTCTCAACAAATTCTCAGTACTTGTATACGATCGCCCAAAGTCCAGTGCATTTTTTCCCCTAGATATCCATGTTACATCATACTATTCTTTAAGCCAGGCTAGAAAATATACATTTCCTCCCAGATTACTGTGCTTTCATTAGTTGCTTGTGAGGAGACATGAGCATTTGTAGCAGGATCTGCTGATTAGATAGGACAGGCACAAAGAAAGGAGCAGCCCTGGATCTGCAGAGGGGCTTGCTTTACATTATGGAAAAAAGACTGTCATTTCAGTGTTTGGCTTGGAAGACAAGCATACCTGGAAGGATTGTGTTGACTCTTCCTTTTTTTTTTTTGTCTTGCCAAGTTTATTTAATCTCATGCCTGTACAAGGACAAATAAGGGAAATTTAATAGCTCAATGCAGTAAGCAGCACAAGAGTGGTGTGGTGATGTAGTGCTAGTTACCTCTTTTGCTCGAACAAACTGGTCATATGCAGTTCATGTTTCAAGATTATCTATGCAGCTAATTGTTTATCAGGTGATAACAAAATTATAGCTTAGTTTGGACAATACTTAATTGCACTTTGAGCATTCTATTTGAACTGTCCTATTTCACTTTCTTAGATATGGGATTTCTTTATAGCACTTTAAGCATTTTCTGATTCAGAGTACATTTCAACTGTTAAACTGTGTTAGCTTTAAAAAGAAACACTCTATCTCATAAACATATTGATGATGAACAATAGCCTAAGGTTAGATGTAATTCTTTTGCAGGGACAATAGTCCAACACCTCCTGGTGGCTTCACAAATTTTATCCAGCCACATTTGTCTCAAAATTTTTATTTTGTTGGGGGACCTGCTCAGTATGCCCTATTCAAGCCACCATAGCCTATAGACAATCCAATAGCAGTAGAAGAAATATCCACCCCTGGTTCATCAATGGAAAATAATAATTTTATTAATGTAGACAGTGGGGACAACCTACCTAGGACTGAGAAGCGAATTATTTGGACACAGGAAGAAGATGTTAGGCTGGTGAGTCTAAGTCCAATGACATGTTGTGTACTCATTTTCTCTCTGAATTGCAGCCATATAATTTTTTTCTTTACTATTACAGATGAGCTCTTGGCTGTATAATTCAACGGACCCAAGCATCGGTGCCGATAGGAAGAATGAACAATATTGGAATGATGTTGTGGAGACATACAACGAAACTATACCAAGCCATAGGAGAAGAAATACCAAGCAAGCAAGGACTGTTGCACAAGGTCAATAATGACAGACCTCTTTTTTCCATAATGCTTGGTTGAAGGCTCGAAGAATTTATACTAATGGTTATAATGAGCAGATGTGGATTGAAAAGGCCCATACATTCTATATAAAGGACAATGAAGAATTGAAACTTGGGCATTTTATATTGATGAATGTTTGGTATGCTGTCCGTGATGAGGCAAAGTGCATAACATACAACAAGGGGTTAAAGCAAGCACGTAAAAGAAATAAATCAGACAATGATGCTAATGAGGGAGAAACAGAAGCTGATCTTGAAGAGGTTGAAGAACTCCCAAGGCCAATGGGGCAAAAGAAAGCTAAAAAGGCTGCACAAGATAAGAAAGGCAAGGCAAAAGTGTTTGATAGTGATGTTGAGGAGCTGAATACATTTGGTAAACTCCAGTCCGAAGAACATGCAAACCGGCTCAAGGTATTGAAAGTACAACAAAAACTATCATCCGAGAAGCTTAAACAAGCAAAGCTTGCCCATCTTGCAGCAAAGGAGCAAAAGGAGGCGGCAAAAGAGCAAAAGGAGGCTAGGATGTTTGAGACCTACAACCGTCTTCTCTCACAAGATGTTGGAACAATGTCTGATGAAGAAAAGGCTGATCATGCAGCTATATTGAAGTGTTTGAAGAAAAAACTATTTTCTGAATTAAACTAAGGTATGGCAATTTGTTGCTATAGTATATACAGATTTTTAAGTAGGTATGGTATTTTAATAGTATATATAAGCAGAAGTATCTGATGTGCCTAAAATTTTCGTCTATTCTATCTATAGTGTTGTCTATGAACCACTAGAGCAATTATCAAGTGTGTCTACAAATGTTTCTTGAAATCATAACCTCTTTGGCATTACTACTTGTAACTCTGCAATCAACAGATGATATTTTCATTATTAACTATGAATACTATTTTAGGACCTGCAGTTCCTATTTCTGCAAGGAGTATTTTTTGTCTCATAGAGTAATGTTCATTAATGTAACTCTGCAATCAACAGCATGAGCGCTTTGTGGTCTTTGGTCTAAAAAATTGCAAATCTAAAAGAACTGAGCGCTTGCAAAACCATGTGTTTCCTATTTGAAACTACACCTATTGGCTACTATACCTTTTCTCAGCAGCAACTTGAAATCTGAAGAACAACAAACTTGCATAGAACCAAGCTGTATCAATGTTTCAAATATATACTGTGCATCTCATGTATATTTCTATGCCAACCTTCTCATATGCAGATGGATTTTGTTTTATTGTTTTGGATCTGGGTTAATTCATGGCTTCTTGTAATGTGTGCAGGTGTGTGGATCTTCCATGTTGCCTTCTGAAAGTGCACCTATCCCCTAAGTGGGTTTTGGTGGATTAATGACAAAGCGGTTAAGGGACTAATGAGTTTATCAAGATTTGTGCAGAGAATTAGTCCCAGGTTGCTTAGTGTGGTGCATGAAGACCCCCCACAAAGACATGATGCAAAACGGCGAAGCGACTCGGAGTTTATTTTAAATTCATTTGAATTTTCTTTAGAGTCGTAGGAAAACCGTTCTATCAAGAGGGGTTGCAAGCAGTGTTCCAAGACCACTCAAGTGCTTAAGATCCAAATAGCTGAGAGTTCATCACTTTGGCACAACACATACACTTGGGTGGGCTATTTTCTGTGTCAGGGTCGGAGGTTCCGACCTCAGGGCCGGAAGCTCCGACCAGGTCCTTCGGCACA
This sequence comes from Oryza meyeriana var. granulata, assembly GCA_003991445.1. Classification (NCBI taxonomy): domain Eukaryota; kingdom Viridiplantae; phylum Streptophyta; class Magnoliopsida; order Poales; family Poaceae; genus Oryza; species Oryza meyeriana. Next base: position 265,516 of record RYFJ01000522.1, on the reverse strand, counting down.
CACACTAAGTGTTGGCGGAGGTTCCGACCCACCGGGTCGGAACCTCCGGGCCAAAATTTGTGCATAACGGCTATGTGACATAAGCATGTTCCTATAAACCCAACTTGGATTCTAGCCGTTCTGATGCATTCCACTTCGTTCCAACTGTTCCCGTAGCCTCTTCCTAAGGTGCTTTGAGCTCTCCCAACTAATCTAGTGCATTCTTTGTGATTCTTGTGAGGATTTTAGTGGGAAATTGGGTGAATTTTGTTGAGAGAAGGCTAGGAGATTCTTGTGCACTTGGTGGAGGTCGCGGATTGGCTGCTTGGGGCTTATTTTCTTGGAGGGAAACCTCCTAGACGGTTAGGCGTCTCCGCGAGCTTCTCTTGTTGTGGATTGTCCCGGGAAAGTTTGTGAAGGTTCATCTACCTTCGTAGGAAAGAGGTAAATTCTCTAGTGGACCAAGTTTGATCTTGTGGTCACTTGGTGAGGAAAGAGGTCAATTGAGACCAGCTCTTTGGAGCTCCTCACGGAGACGTAGGATCTTTTGTGGACTCCGAACTTCGGGAAAATCTTCGTGCCTCCGTTGTCTTCTCGCTATTGCGCCTCATTTTGTATATTAACTTGCCAGCATTATCCTTACTCCATTACTTGCACTTTACTTGATTCTGTCAGATTTATCCTTTATAGAAGTATATTGGTAGAGTCTGAACTCCAGGGTCGAACTTCCGACGTTCTAGGCGGAAACCTCGACTAGCCCTCTCGGCCAGACCGAGAGAGCCGGTCGACTCCTACCATTTTGGTCGGAGGTTCCTACCAGTATTTTAACCGCTGCTTTTGGAGAATTTTTCAGGAACGCCTATTCACCCCCCCTCTAGGGACATCAACGGGCTTCAATTGGTATCAGAGCCTAACCCCTAAAGAAGCTTAACCGCTTGGAGTTGATCCAAGATGTCGACCGAGAAGGTGGTTGATTCTACCGGAGTTCTAGGAGACGAAGATGGCTCGACTAGCAAGTCGGGTGGAAAGAAGGAGTTGCTTTTGACCTTGACTACAATAGTTTATCCTCCTCCTCAGCAATTCATCTCTGTGCCTTCCGGACGCGCTCCCCATTTTGACGGGACCTTCTATAGCGCATGGAAGCACAAGATGAAATTGTATCTAACTCGTTGCTCCAGTGTTTGCAAATTGTGTGCAACAATGTGTGACGGGATGCACCGGAGGGAAGGAGGAGCCTACACCGCTCAAGAGGCTCTTATCACCGCAATGCTCAAGCCGCAAGCGTCATCCTCACTCCTTGAGCCCCGAGGAATTCAACAAGGTGGACAACTCGAGGAGGCAAGGAGATTTGGGATACACTTCAATTAGCGCATGAAGGATCCCCGGGTACGAGAGTCCAAGATCGAGTTGCTTGAGGGCAACTTGGACGGTTTTGTGATGGAAGACAACGAGACACACAAGAGATGTACGATCGCATGATGGTCATTGTCAACAAGATCCGTGGTCTTGGTGGTGAAGACATGACCGATATGTGATGGTCAGAGGCTTCTTCGCGCGCTAGCTCCAAGGAACCCCACCTTGGTGATTCATCGGGAGATGAAGACTTTTCAGAGACTCACCCACAAGCGACGTTCTCTCAAGGATATATCACATGAGCTACTCGAAGATGGAAGCCAAGGAAGTCAAGCAACTTGCCAAGAATGCCGCAATCATCAAGACAAGAAGTTGCTTTGAAGGCAAAGAAGGAGCAAGCCCCAAGCATTCGAGAGTGAAGATGAAGACTTCGCTCTTGTGTGGTGAGGAAGTTTAAAGCACTTCCTTCGTCGAGGCGGTGGTTTGGCAAGGACAAGAAGGAGGACGACAAAGGAAGGAGGCATCCAAGCGGGCGTGCTACGAAATTGCAAGGAGTATGGCCACTTTATCGCCGATTGCCCAAGCTCAAGAACAAGGGTTGGCAAGTCCAAGGTGGTCAAGAAGAAGACCGGGCGTGCTCACTTGGAGAGGAGTGGTTCTCCAATGATGAGGACGACGACAAGGAAGAAAGTGATGAAGGAGGGGTTGCCACAATTGCTATCAAGTCATCGTTGGCCTTCGAAGAAACGTCTCTTCGACAACTTGAGCGACGACGATCACTATGAGCCCACTTGCCTCATGGCATAAAGGGGCGAAAGGTAACCTTCAACATCCAATCTCCTCCAATTGATGATGCATGACTCTAGTGATGATGAAAGTGAGGATGATATGGATGAGATGCTTAAGGGTTTTAGCAGCCGGGCCATGTCACAATTGGCAAAGCTTATGAAGGCATTGGAGTGCAAAGAGAAGTCCCTCGAACGTTCAAGAGGACTTGCTCATCCTGAGAAGGAGAGAAACCTTGCCCTAGAGGAGAACTTGGCTAAGGAGATGGAGAAGGTTGAGGAATTGACCAAAGAGCTCTCTTCGGTCAAACTCATGGCTAATCTAAAGAGTATGAATGAATCACTTCAAGAGAATCTTGTGAAAGTGGACTAAAAATCACAAGGCTCTTGAGGTGCAATTGACACTCTTTGGAATAGCGCCTCTACTCTAGTGAGGCCACCAAGATCTCGCAATGCCTCCACAAGCACGGTTTGGTAAAATGCTATAATTATGATTGGATGCTATGCTACTAACTTTGGAAGCTTTGGAGGCGCTTAAAAAAAGAGAATGAGCGGTTGGGTACCTTGGTGAAGTTTTGGATGCTTGAAAACATTCCAATCCCAAGGATGCCTCTACAAAACCCTCACTACCACTCCAACAAAAATGGATATGGTCTTGGTTTCTCTCTCCATGAAAAGTAGACCATCCAGAAGGACTATAGTCAATGGAAAGCAATGTTTGAGGTTTGTTAAAGAAGGAGCTACGTCGCAAGCCAAGGAGGTAAAAAATTCCTTGGTCAGTCTGGGGGCCGGAAGCTCCGACCATATTTTCCGGAGGTTCCGACCATGCCTCTCGGCCAGACCAAGAAGGCCAGTCGGAGGTTCCGACCGATCAGGCCGGAGGTTCCGGCCGGCTCTCTCCGGCATACCGAGAGGTCCGGTAGGAGGCTCCGACCCTAACGGTAGGAGGTTCCGACCAGCTAACCCAGACAGACCGAGACGACTGGTAGGAGGCTCCGACCCGAATGGTAGGAGGCTCCGACCAGAAAAACTGTACTATGAGTCATATGAGATTACCACGGATCACCGCGGTAAAGTGATTGCTCGTTTTATTGGTGATTATTATGAGGAGTACAGGGCTTGTGTGTGGGTGCCCAAGGCGCTCGTGGCTATGTTAAAGGACCCAAACTCAAACAAGTTTGGGTACCTAAATCCCAAGCTTAATCTTTTTGTAGGCATACTCCTCCGGTGGATCGAGTTGGGTTGTTGACAGCGGGTGCACTCGCACCAACCACATGACGGATGAGAGAGGAGTATGTTTGCATCTCTTGATGAGAATGGAGGGAGATCACGACAATATTGTCTTTGGAGACGATGGTAAAGGAAAGGTAATGGATTAGGTAAAATTGCATCTCCAACAATCTATTCTCTCTCTAATGTTCTTCTCGTCAAGTCCTTAAGCTACAATCTTATCGGTGTCTCAATTGTGCGAAATTGGGCTACAATTGTTTGTTTACCGACGCGAGGAATGTAACCGTCTTTATCGAAGAGATGATATTCCGTCGCATTCAAGGGAGGACTTGAAGGGAGATCTTTATCTAGTGAACTTTGACCTAGATAAAGTGAACCCGGAGGCTTGCTTGATAGCAAAATCCTCAATGGGGTGGCTTGGCATCAGAAGGCTAGCCCATGCGGGGATGAGGAACTTATCGAATCTTCTAAAGGGGGACACACATCCTCAGGACTACTAATGTCACATTTGAGAAAGACCGTGTCACAGTGTAGCGCTTGTCAAGCCGGAAGCAAGTTGGGAACCCACACCCAGCGAAAAAACGTCATGACTACCTCAAGGCCATTAGAACTACTACATATGGATCTCTTCGGTCCCGTGCCTACCTAAGCATCGTGGTAAACAAATCCAATGGGCTCGTAATTGTTGATGATTTTTCTCGCTTCAGGTCCTTGGGTGTTCTTTTTTTGCAAGATAAGAGTGAAACCCAAGGAATTTTCAAAAAATTCGCAAAGCGGGCCCAAAATGAGTTCTAGCTCAAGATCAAAGAAAGTTAGGAGCGACAATGGGGGGAGTTCAAGAATACTCAAGTGGAGGAATTCCTTGATGATGAGGGGATTAAGCACGAGTTCTCCGCTCCATATGATCCACCTCAAAATCAGGAGTAGTGGAGAGGAAGAACGGTCTCTTGTCGAGATGGCAAGGACTATGCTAGATGAATACAAGACCCCGATATCTTTTGGGCGGAGGCGGTGAACACCGCGTGTCATGCGCTAAATCGCCCTCTACCTCCACAAACTTTCTTTAAAGGCCAAGACGGCATATGAACTCCTCACCGGTAACAAAACCCAATATCTCCTACTTTCGTGTTTTTGGTTGCAAACCAAATGTTTTAATGAGTAGAGACCTCGCTCATTCCAAGTTTGCTGCCTAAAGTGGCCTCCACATGAAGGATTTCTTACTCGAACCATGATAGAGTCAAATGCTCACGCCTATCGTGTTTTCAACAAAGTCTTCGGAATTGTTGAAACCACGAGAGATGTGACATTTGAATGAAACTAATGGCTCCCAAGTGGAGCAAGTTGAGCTTGAGATGCTAGGTGAAGGAGTCACGGTCCGACACGACATCGAGAAAAAAGGCAACTTGGAGAAGTGAGAACCGCCGCTAGAAGAGTCGGAAGAGCAAAGAGGACCGAACAAGCTCCTTCCACTCAAGCGACGCCTCCAAGCACAAGAGTTGATCAGAGACGATCTAGCACGAGTGGATGGATCGATGCCGAGGCACTAGTGAGCCAGAGACACCGTGCGACGCTCAAGTCCCTGTGCACCATCCAAGAATTCACCACACCGGGCAAAGAGATCATCCCGTCGACAACATTCTGGGTGATATCCAAAGAGGGGTAACCACTCGCTCTCGGGTAGCTAACTTTGTGAGAATTACTCCTTTGTTCGTCTTTGGGGAGCCAATTAGGTGGAGGACGCACTTGGTGATCCGGATTGGGTGATGGCCATGCAAGAAGAGTTGAACAACTTCACCCGCAATCAAGTATGGTCATTAGTGGAGAGACCCAAGCACAAAACGTCATCGCACCAAATGGGTCTTCCACAACAAGCAAGACGAAAATGAAGTCATTTACTCGCAACAAAGCACGGTTAGTGGCTCAAGGGTTCACTCAAGTCGAGGGCCTCGACTTCGGTGAAACCTTTGCGCCGGTTGCTCGCCTTGAGTCCATTCGAATTTTATTAGCTTATGCCGCTAACCATGATTTCAAGCTTTATCAAATGAACGTCAAGAGTGCGTTTTCTCAATGGACCAATATCTGAGTTGGTATATGTTGGAGCAACCGCCCGGGTTGAAGATCCCAAATATCCAAACTTGTCTACAAGCTTCATAAGGCGCTCTACGGGCTCAAGCAAGCCCCTAGAGTTTGGATGATGTCTTCGCGAACTTTCTACTAAAAGAATGGCATTGAATAGGCAAAGCCGACACTACTCTCTTCACTAACGAAATTCAAGATGATTTATTTGTGTGCCAAATTTATGTCGATGACATAATCTTTGGCTCTACTAATCCCTCTTTTTTTAGTGAAGAGTTTAGTAAGATCATGACTAGGAGGTTCGAAATGTCAATGATGGGGAAGCTACCTTCGTCCTCGGGCTTCAAGTCAAGCAAACAAAAGGATGGAACCTTCATCTCGCAATCCAAGTATCTCAAGACATCCTTAAGAAAGTTCGAGATGGAGGGAGCCAAGCCCATCAAGACTCCAATGCCAACTAATGCGGCATCTCGACCTCGATGACAACGGCAAACCGGTGGATCAAAAGGTATATCGCTCCATGATTGGATCTCTTCTTTACCTTTGTGCATCTAGACCGGATATTATGCTTAGTGTGTGCATGTACGCTCGTTTTCAAGCGGCACCTAAAGAATGTCATTTCATTGCCGTTAAGAGAATTCTAAGATATTTGGTGCACACTCCTAATTTCGGTCTTTGGTACCCTAAGGGTTGTGATTTTGAGTTAATTGGATATTCCGATTCTGATTATGCCGGGTGTAAGGTTGACCGCAAGAGCACAACGGGGACTTGTCAATTCCTTGGACGGTCTCTAGTTTCTTGGGCCTCCAGAAGCAAAACTCCATTGCCCTATCCACCGCCGAGGCGGAGTACATAGCCGCCGGCTCGTGTTGTGCTCAACTCCTTTGGATGAAACAAACTCTTCAAGACTATGGCTACAAAATGACCAAAATCCCACTTCTTTGTGACAATGAGAGTGCCATCAAAATAGCGAATAATCATGTCCAACACTCAAGAACCAAACACATTGACATACGCCACCACTTCTTGAGAGACCACGAAGCCAAAGGAGATATCACCATTACCCATGTGAGAACCGAACACCAACTCGCCGATATCTTCACCAAGCCCTTAGATGAGAAGAGGTTTTGCGAGCTTAGGAGTGAGCTCAATATCTTAGATTTTCAAAACATTGCATGACTAAGTGCTTGACTAATAAATAGTCAAGAAAATGGTCAAAAGGATGTCAATCAAAGTGAGCTTCGGTGTTTTTAAGGCCACTTCTCATATAGAAATTGGTCTTAACACTGAGAACGGAGCTCCACCATTCCCAAACTCATTTTCCAAAAATATTGCGAAAATACTTGTGTGATAATCTTACATTGCGAAAATTTGGTTCTATTCATTGTTGATCTTTATTTGTGACCATTGTTATGTGCTTATTGATTGCTGCTGGTCACATATGGGTCAACGGAAAATCATGTCCATCTCCTTTCGGCCAAAATACCTTGTTTTTCTTCCTTCCAGAAAAACACTGTCGGAGGTTCCGACCATAGGGCCAGAGGCTCCGACCTACTTTCCTGATAAAAAATCAGGCCGGAATCTCCGGCCTCCGATCCCGAAGGTTCCGGTCCCACCAGCGGTTTTAACCCCTGGTTCCTCTCTCCTTCCCCCCTCCGGCTGGAGGATTTATTACCTCTGAAAAATAAAACTCTCCTCTCCTCATTTCAATCCCCTCCCAGCCCTAACTCGTTCCCATTTCTCTTGTTGGCGATTTTCAACTCCAACCAACAAAAATCTTCGGGATTTTCGTTCCCTCCTCGCTTGGTGGTCGGAAAACTCCGTCCCGTCGACGTTTTTGTGCTTCCTATCTCAAGGTATTGATTTCGATCTCTTCTCCTAGGTTTTCATATTTTGACCCCAATCTCTCTATATGTAAACCTAGGACTAGTTTCCTTGGTGAAAAACCTTCCTGAACATCCCTAGAATACCGATCTATAGTTTTGAATAAAATGCATTGGCCTAGTTTTTTGTAGATCAAGTCGCAACCATGTGTCGGCCGGAGGTTCCGTTCTCGTGGCCGGAGGTTCCGACCAGCACTCTCGGCCTGGCCGAGAGGCTGGCCGAGCTCCGAGGCTCCGGGCCAGATATCTTAGTCCCGCGGACCCTCCGACGGCTGTTTACGTGCTAGCCTTTGTAACCTTGGTTTCTTCAAATATATCCTTGACCTCAATACTTCCTTTGATTCCTTGGTTGTGTTTCAGTGTCAATGGGTCGCGAGAAGCGTCAAAAGGCTAGACAAGATGTCTCCACCTCCGGTACCCAAAGTGATCAGGACTCGCCTCCTAGACGGGCTGACAAGGGAAAGGCAGCGGCTCGTGCTAGCAGCAGCAGGAGGGCAGGGGGAGGCAAGCGGCCTGCTACACAGCCTCCGTCTACAAGACGAACTCGCAGCTCTGCTTTGATCATTCGGGATTCGGATGCACCACCGCCGCCGCCACCAAGGCGTGGTGGACCTCGCAGTGGCGGTACTCGCAGCTCTGGCAGTGGGACTGTCGATGACCCAATCTGAGCAATGAAGTACAGAGCGTCAGCACTACCCCCTTTTGGCCACATTATTGGCAGACAGCGCTTTGATTTATCTACACGATGTGGCAAGAGGAGGCAGAGACAGGAAGCTGAACCCAGATACCCTTCCTCAGGAGTTGGCAGATCCTTGCTTTGTCACCGCCGTCCAGGTAGACTGGTACAACTCAGTCTTCATGAGTCGACCCAAGCCGGTCGTGGAAATGAAGTATATAGACTGGGAGTACATGCAGCGCCAGAAAGGGCCAGATGTTTCAAGGATGTAATCAAGCTTGCCTGGATAAGGATATTGGAGGTATCATGGGGTTACAGTATGATTGGAGTGAGGAGGTGATCGGTCAGTTTTATGCGACCGTATTCTTTGCCGAGAGCCCACAACATGAGTATCAGATGAGGTGGCGCACTCAGGGCGTGGATATACAGTTACTATCTCTCAGTCGCCGCCATCTTGGGATTGGACCCGTGGATCTGAACCGGCCTAACCTGCACAGTGAGAAGCCATTGCCCGTTCAGAGGACCATATTTCTCTATGCCGATGGGGCGCCAAGAAACTGCATGGGCACCACCAAGGGTCTTTTTCCCTTACAAGATTCTTCTGAACATGATCAGGGCAACTTTATCTCCTAAGGCTGGCGATGCCGACAGCTCTTCCGCTCGCCCTACACTTTGCTTGCCAGAGTTGAGGAGAAGAAATCAGCCTCTCTGTCAGTTTGTGATGAAGTACATTGGTTTGGAGAGATCTTCAACATTGTGGTGGAGCCCAAAAGAGGATGCCCTAATGCTCCATTATTATGAAGATGAATAGCGGAAGTATCTGGTCTTGTGTTTGAGAAGGAGGTGAGAGCACAAGGCTTACCGTCCACCAGCTCCGCGCAGTGAAGTTTTCCCTCCGCTACTGTCTCAGCCCCGGCTCTTCTTCTCAGTCTTCGAGTCGCCGTATCAGGAAGACACTCAAGGCCATCTTCAACATCTGCAACCAAACGATGCCCGTGAAGATAAAGAAGATGGAGCGCCGGCAGAGGAGATTTTGAGGGATGCCGGCAAAGACAGTCTCAGATGATTCTTCAGATGAGGTCTTTGAGGACCCTTTTTGCCGCTATGAGACTGCTCAGCACATTGCCAGTGGGGTGCCCTTCCAGAAGACCTTTTGGAGATTTCTGAGAGTTGAGGCGGGCGCTTCTGAGGAGGACACAGAGGACTCATAGCATGATGATTAGACAATGGGAAGGATGATGAGGAGCATGGGGACAGCAGTGAGGAAATCGGGATGAGGATGCATGAGGCTATCGCAGCCCTTCCTCCAATACAGCCTGGCTTTACACATCTTGCTCCCTCTTTTCCGGCCAGTTCTACCGACATTCCTCCCCTCATTGAGAGAGATGATGATGCCGCCAGTGGCGATACAGAGGTTGTTGCCTCGGATGATGAGACCGGCACTGCGGCAGACAGCGTCCGGCGACACTGAGATTATCCCCTCCGACGACGATTGAGCCCTTTCTTCCCCCTGTCTTTCCTCTCTTTTTGGTGCCTTGATGCCAAAGGGGAGAGAAATTCAGAATGGAAGGGCCTCCTCTTACACTTTTGTGCATAATCTGCAGTTTGCCCGGACCTCCGACCCTGAGGCGGAGGTTCCGACCCCCTTCTGTGTTTAGGTTTCCTAGACTTCTTTTCGGTCATTGGACATGTATTGACCAATTGTTTGCGATGTAATGAATGCTTATTTATGGATCTAGATAAAATTTAGCATTTTTAATTCTATTCTTGTAATGCCATAACAATGTTGATGTGATGTTTTACTTCTCATGTTTGTGTGTTTGCCATGGTCATAGTGCACTTGATATTCTATTCATCATGTCACACCTTGCACCCCACGGATGAAAATAGATGAAAAAGGCTCGTCATGTTTCACAAAAGTGCAATATGCATTATATACTTCACTCTTACTATATATGCATATTTCTAGGGAGCCAAATTCATCTACATTCATTCAAAATCAGGTTTTATATCTTCATTCTGTTGTAAGCTTTAACCGTGTTGTCATCAATCACCAAAAAGGGGAGATTGAAGTGCAGTCTATCCCCTAAGTGGGTTTTGGTGGATTAATGACAAAGCGGTTAAGGGACTAATGAGTTTATCAAGATTTGTTGCAGAGAATTAGTCCCAGGTTGCTTTTAGTGTGGGTGCATGGAGACCTCCCACAAAAGACATGATGGCAAAACGGCGAAGCGACTCGAGTTTATTTTAAATTCATTTTGAATTTTCTTTAGAGTCGTAGGAAACCGTTCTATCAAGAGGGGTTGGCAAGCAGTGTTCCAAGAACCACTCAAGTGCTTAAGATCCAAATAGCTGAGAGTTCATCAACGGTGTCTTTGGCACAACACATATACTTGGGTGGGCTATTTTCTGTGTCAGGGTCGGAGGTTCGACCTCCAGGCCGGAAGCTCCGACCAGGTCCTTTCGGCCACACCACTCTAAGTGTTGGCCGGAGGTTCCCGACCCCCGGGTCGGAACCTACGGGCCAAAATCTGTGAGTAACTGCTATGTGACGTAAGCCCATGTCCTATAAAAACCCAAACTTGGATTCTAGCCGTTGCTTTGATGCAATTCCCACTTCGTTCAACTTTCCCTACCGTGCCTCTCCTAACGGTGCTTTGAGCTCTCCCAACAATCCTAGTGCATTCTTTGTGATTCTTTGTGCGAGATTTAGTGGGAAATTGGGTGAATTTTGTTGAGAGAAAAGGCTAGGAGATTTCTTGTGCACTTGTGGAGTCGCGGATTGGCTGCTTGAGGCTTTATTTCTCTTGGAGGAAACCTCCTAGACGGTTAGGCGTCTCCCGCGAGCTTCCTCTTGTTGTGGATTGTCGGGGAAAGTTTTGTGAAGGTTCATCGCTCACCTTCGCAAGGAAAAGAGGAATTCTAGTGGAAACCAAGTTTGGATCTTTGTGGTCACTTGGTGAGGAAAGAGGTCAAGGATTGAGACCCAGCTCTTTGGAGCTCCTTAACGAGAGACGTGGATCTTGTGATCCGAACTTCGGGAAAATCTTTGTGCCTCCGTTGTCTTTCTCGGCTATTGCTCATTTTGTATATTAACTTGCCAGCATTATCTCCTTACTCGCATTACTTGCACTTTACTTGATCTCTGTCAGATTTATCCTTTATAGAAGTATAATTGGTAGAGTCTAACTCGCCGGGTTCCGAAACTTCCCGGCGTTCTAGCGGAACCGTTCCGACTCAGCCTCGTCGGCCAGACCGAGAAGAGCCGGTCGGAACCTCTTACCATTTTGGCGGAGGTTCCTACCAGTATTTTACCGCTGCTTTGGAGAATTTTTTTCAGGAACGCCTATTCACCCCCCCCCTCTAGCGACATCAACGGGCTTTCACCCTCCGTGATTTCTGTACTGTACTTTTCTGCTGGCTTATGCATCTGATCGCGGACTATTTCTCTTTTTTCGGTACCATTTTCAACTGGATCCATCATCTCGGTGAACCGAATCAATGGCCTTTTGGATCCATCATCCAGACGATCATTACAAACTTCTCTTTTCTAGTTTGGAGGGATGGTAAGGAGGGAAGGATTTTGTGCACAATGACATGTGTGAATAGGTCGCATTTAAATGCATATGTGTGAGACAATGAATGTCTATGTTATTTCTTTTCCTTGTTCTTTATGTGTGAACAGGTCTGGTGTGAAATGAATATGTGTGAACAGGTCTGTATTTGAGTGAGACCATGTGTGAACAATGATAGTACATGTTATTTTCTTTTCTTGTTCTTTATGTGTGAAGGTCTAGTATGAACAATGAATATATGTGAACAGGTCTGGTGTGAACAATGAACACGTCTGTATGTGTCAGTCATGTGAGTATAAATAATAGTAGGACGATGGAACAGGCATAGCATTTGTCCATGTTGCCTTTAAGGAAGGTTGGCCCTTGATCAGGTCTGGGCTCTGCGCGCCTCTGAAGACTGGGAGGTCCCTGATGAAGCTCTTGCGCAGCTAGGAAGAACTGCAAGATTTGATTCATCCGAGATATACAGTATTGATGATTTCATCGCGGAGGATGAAAATTAGAATCTTTTAGAGAGATTGGCGAGAAGTTGAAGGCGAAATGGAAGGACAATCATCTGAACACCTGTCGCACATGGCGCGCCAATTGGACCACTAGGCAGGTACATACTAGGAATCGAGAAGCTGGTCATGATGATCTTGTTGAAACTACTTTTCCGCAATCCTATCTACACCGACGAGATGTTCCGTAGGAGGTTTCGGTTGACAAAACCTCTATTCCTTCGAATGTTAGAGCCCTCAATGATTGGGATTCTTTTTTACTAAAAGAGTGGATGCAACTGGTCGAGATGGTCACTCACCCTTAAAGTGTACTGCAGCCATTAGATGCTAGGATATGGCACACCGGCAGACAACTTGACAAGGTATTGAAGATTGCTGCAAGCACGTCTTTGCTGTGGCTTGGGGAAATTTGCCGAGGGGTAATTGAATGTTTTGGTGGAGAGTATTCCGTCCTCGAGAAGCGATGAACTAGAAAAAACTATCAGCAGAATGAGTCTCGTGGCTTCCCAGGTATGATAGGAAGCATTGATTGTATGCATTGGGCATGGAAAATTGTCGAAAGTTTGGGCTGGTATGTTTACTCGTGTGTGACAAAGGTGTTCTACTATGATCCTTGAAGCAGTAGCGTCACGTGATCTTCGTATATGGCATGCTTTTTTGGTACTGCGGGGCTATAATGATATCAATGTGTTGAATAAGTCACCACTATTCATTGATGCCATAAAGGACAAGCTCCAAGTGTTCAGTACAGTGTAAATGGGACTCAATATGACACAGGGACTATCTTGCCGATGGATATATTCCGGAGTGGGCAGCCTTTGTGAAGGTCATATCAAAGCCTCAAATGGGAAACAAATTATATGCGACATCAAGAAGGGGCAAGGAAGGATGTCGAGTGTGCATTTGGCATGTTGCAATCCCGTTTTGATATTGTTTGTCGTCCAGCACGAATGTGGAAGCGGGAAGATGTTGTCAACATAGTGCAGGCTTGTGTTATCCTCCACAATATGATAGTTGAAGATGAAAATGACTTGGTTAGAATTCCATTGGATTTGAATGAGAATCCAAGTGCAACTATTGTCCTACCGCCAGAAGTGAATACAACTGATCCTAACCCATGCTTCGTAGAGGTACTTAATAGAAACTCAGCTATCCGTGCTCGCTCTACACATAAGCAACTCAAGAAGGATTTAATTGAGCATATATGGCATCGTTATGGACAAAGGGAAAATTAGACCTACATGTAATCGAATTGTGACTTATATCGATATAATCATGTGTTATGAGAAACCTATTCATATGAATATATATTATATTATGCTTTTCTATAAGACTCATGTCACTTATTTGAATATACAATGTTATTCTCCAGGTAAGATTCAAAAATGGCTACAGATCAAAATCCATACTAGATCACTATAGTTTTATGTGTTAAATGATGTATTAAATATCTTGCAGACAGCTAAATAGCCAACTATTGTACAAGCTGTCTGTTTAGCTGTCTATGTATGTCAAATAGATAGCAGTTGTCTAGACCGTTGTACTTGCCCTAAGGCGCTGTTCGTTTCCACTGCTCGTCAACTTCTTTTTCTTGTTTCCCGCACGCACGCTTCCCAAAACGATTAAACGGGCGTTTTTGCAAAAATTTTCTATATGAAAGTAGCTCTAAGTAATTAGAAGAAAAAATCATTTAAATCATGCTAAAAAGTGCATCTCTTCGTACATGTAGCAGGCAGTCCTATACTACTAGGAAGAGAGAGAGAGGAAGATGGAGGGAGAGAGGGGCAATGGATGCAGGTGGATAGGTGCCTTAGTCAAAATTGGACGTAGTTATTTAGTATTCCAAAATTATTTCAACTTATAAGTTGTGGTATAGCGGTCCTGATTCTATAGAACATTTACCAACATTAAACTTATCAGCCAGGACGATCCAACAGAAGGTAAGGTCAAACTAATGTACATCCTTTGGTTTTAAACATATGTTCCGGCTTGCTAGATCGAAGAAAGAGCTAAATGATTAAAGGATAGTTAGTTTTTCCTAGTTTTTAATAGGCACTTATAATATTTTTATGTATGTATTGTAAATTTATCTTATATTTAGTCCGATTTTAGTAATCTTCTTAATTTCATTGACACCACCTAAAATTTAGTTATGTGTTCCTCACTTATGAGTCTTCTTAATCTTCACATAGATAAATATATGATGCACATTTTTTGTTAGGTTCAAACTCACGAAATGTATGGATGTGTTTGGTTTGGGGATGAGGTAGGATGGGTTAGACCTATCCCTTTTTTTTGGGATGGGATGGCTCTAGTTGTTTGTTTGGTTTGAGAAATGGGGTGGTTCTAGTTTTTTTTATTTGGTAGAAGGATTAAAGTGGGCGGGGACGGACGAGACCGAGGGTCCGGACATCCTCACCATGTCGGACCGGACCGGAGGACGAGGGTCGGCGCTGGGGGGAGGCCGAGGGCGCGGCGGTGGTGGAGCCGAGGCCGAGGAGGCGTCGTCGGCGCTGGCGGGGGCGGACGAGGCGGAGGGCGGCGGAGGTGGTGGAGGCCGAGGCCGGGGGAGGCGTCGGCGTCGGCGCTGGCTGGCGGGGGAGGCGGACGAGGCGTCGGCGCTGGCGGTGGAGGCCGAGGCCGGGGGAGCCGTCGCCGCTCCCTGGCCTGCGCCGCTCCCTGCGCCGCTCCCTGCGCCGTTGCCGCTTTTTGACGCGCCCGAGGTGGGTTGGATCGGTCCGCCGTTTTGGCCGATTGTTGCAACCAGATATAAGGGAATATTTCCCCACCAGGTCCAACCCATCCCTCCCAATCACAAACCAAACACCACAAAATAGAATGAACCTAACCCAACCCACACAATCCCTGGAACCAAACACACCCCTATATCCACGGTGAACAGAACAAACAAATCGATTCGTGCGCATAAATACGTACCAGACGCCCGTTCTCTCTGCCAAGATAAGATTAACCCCATACTAGATTCCAAAGCACAAGGTGTGCTGCGAAAACGATGGCCGCCGTGATCTCGCCGCCGTTGAAGCATGAGCTGCCTGTCCATTGGGCCGTCGCTCAGCCGGACGACACTCAACGCCGAGGTGAACGAGGAGGAGTAAGATTGCATGTAGACGCCGTATGCCTCGTCAAGGTTGGCATGATCCTCATAGCAGTAGCCATCTTGCTTATGATCATTGCTGTCATCGTCCAAGAGTGGAAGGAGCCGCCCCCGTCCTACTACGTCGCGATCGACGCCGTCGCCGGCCTCGACCCGGAGACGGACCTGCGCCGGGCCGCGCTCGACCCGGAGTTCAACCTCACGCTCGGCCTCGCGTCGCACCGTACCGACATGGGGGTCTGCTTCGAGGCCGGCACTACCGTGGCGGTGTACTACAGAGGCGTCCAGCTCGCCGGCGCGGCCGTGCCGGAGCTCTGCGCCGGGCCGCGGTTGTCGGCGAAGGAAGGAAGCGTCGTCGCTTGGGGGAGAGGGGTGCCCGTGCCACGCCTGGTGCGGGACGGCCTCGCCGGGGACATGAGGGGCGGCGGCGCGGCGAAGTTCGACGTCGCGCTCACGGTCCAAAGTTATACCGGCGGATGGGACGTCGTTCTGTGCAGTGCGAATGTAGGGGATGCCGCCGCGCTGGTAACTCCGTGCCGTCTGTACGAGGAAGATGTGCAGGAGCCGGCGCTGCAACCGGGTTACGGCGGCTATTCATCACAGCCAGAGGCACCACCAGAGGCCGGCAATGACGGTACGGGGTGATGACGTAAGTTAAGGTGATCGATGGTTTGCTTTGTAATCTGTGTGTCGTCTGATTTTCCATATTGGTCGGTCACTTAAACTTGCATAATTGATTTTTCATATTTGTCACATAATGTGTATAAATGATCCATCATGTTTTTTCCCTTAAAAGATCGAGATAATGTGTTAATACTAAGGAAATGTCTCCTAAATATCATCTAATTAGTTATAAAAAAATTGAAAAAAATAGTGCAGTTGGGTCGGTTGTGACAGTGGTCATCTAGTGCAGTTGTCTTAGTATTTCGAATGGATGCGATTCTTCGATTAGTTTTGTAATTTTTGGATTATTAGTCAAGATTAATTGATTTACTGTGAAATGAGTGGTTGGTTAGTCTTTATGTGGTGGACGTAAGTTTTAGATTTGATACGATTGCTCGTATTTACGCTTAGTTATTTTTTTTAGTAATCATCGATATCGATATGATCATAGGGATAGGATATGCGTGCGTGCATATGAGTGTGTCTTGTAAAAGAGGATTAATTGATTTAAAACTCCACTATATTTAGGTTTTTTCTCTTTCTTTAATGTAAAATCCCAAATCGAAATGTATATGTAGTGGTGACTCAACACAAAATCCATGTGCATATTGGTTTATAGACGATTCAAACAGTTGTGAAAAAATTTAGAAATTTTTAGTAACTTAGCTCATGAGTCATGATGCTATAATAAACAAACATGCAAAGTTTCTTCACGTATATTTTAATTTTTTCTGTAACTATTTAAGATCACCATGCGTCTGGGTGTAATGCAAAAAATATTTTCTTTACAATCTCTTCGCCATTCACGGCGCAGTCGTCGGCATCATGGATGACGGATCATCAGGTGCTTCGTGCGCGCATATAGCCCACGCGAACGGGTCGGGGGCTCGGGGCGCACCTACGTAACCGTCAGAATGCAGTCGCTTTTGCTTTCTTTTCTCTTGGATAGGTTGTTGTAGTTTAAGCCCAAAGTGGCAGCCCAGCCACATGGACTCCTGGGTTTTTCTTAATTCTAGTTTCCACTGATTTTTCTATTTGTTCTATGACTATATTTTTTTTATATAGGACTAAATGTAGCCACATGTTTATTAAATCTATATTTATTAAAAAATACACAAATTCAGGAATACATTTCTTTATTCTAATATAATATTTCTAAGTAGAAAGTTATATTTTATGTAGAGAGTTTAATTTCACATCTAAAGTTTATGAGTAGAAATTTAAAGAATTTTGAGTAGGCATTTTGTCCATGTAACAATTTTAAAGAACAAGTGTTTGAATAGAAATTTATTGAAAGAAAATTTTTACGATAAAAACATAAAGTTTTCTTCTCTTTTACAAAATTGCATTATGAACCATCATTCATATGTGCGACACCTGAAGCACAAACCGACAAACCTTTAAGAACGAGGTTCACGATGCGCTAGCGATCGACAACCCAACCGCGCTTGTGGGCTTCAAACATCACATGTGGATTTTTTGTTAGGATGTGCTCGTGCGTGCGGGGGCGTACCAGGCTGCACATTAGAGGGCCCGCTGATTATTCGCAAGCTCCACCCTTATTGAATGGGACTCGTGTAGTCAAGTTTCTTTCAACAATGCCGTCTTCGCTCATTACTTGTGACTCATCGACTTGGTGCTACCTTCGACACTGTCTCTATGCCCACCACCTCCTCCCGCCACTGACCCTCTTCTCCATCTCTTCATCATTATACTCCACTTTTCCACGGGCCAACAAAAATAGCAGCGGTGGTGGGGGAAGACAAGAATCAGAGGGAGAAGCAAGAATAAAAGGCCATGAATAGGCCAAAGCACTAGAGGAAGCAGAGGCAGAGCCAAAATTTTAGATAGATGGTGTCATTCGTTGACTCTAATTAACGACTATGGATTAAGTGAAATAATAATACATATAGAAAATACAAGAAATTCATGCTAATTGACAAAATATTTTTTTTCAAAAATCGTTTCATCGTATTCATACCATCCAATTGGCGAAATTAAATTACTTACCTAAATTAAAGTTACTAGATACACATGTCTAAGTAATTAATAGTAACCCAACTAATTTTCTTAGGAAAAGCTGACGTCATGGAAGAAGATTAGAAGCCCCAGGCCCTTGGCGGCTTGCGAGCAGCACCCAGCCTGCTATATCTTGAGAGATCTCCCGAAATCTCGATGACTCAAAACCTCTAGAAATCAATAGTCTCAAACCGAATCAATTATAGATTACCGAATTAAATTGGGTGACCTGCTTGACGGGAAGGTGAGAATAAAATTAACGGGCAATTTGGACGGAGAATCAAGGATTTTGATTGGATAAAGGAAAAACCTCACAATAGCGGTTGCTAATTACTAAACAAGACTCAAGATGCATATTATCCGCTGTGTTTGGTCTTGTTGAGGAAAAAGTCAAATAATTATGAATTTGGCTGCTAATAGTTAACCTGTCCGCTACTATCCGATTGTCCATGTCCATATGAGCTAACTTATGTGAAGAGAGCCCAAAATAATTCACGGATTGGTGTCACCGTACTAAGATTTATTGGTGTCACTCATTAAAAAATTACACTACTACAGAACCCTACATCTATAACGACTCAAATAGACCCTTAGAAATTGCTTAATCTGTAACGAGTGTATATTTCAACCATTAAAAATAGTAGTAGGAGCCAACACCCGTTACTGATAACAACCTATCTGTAACGGCTCTTAAATACGAGTCAGTATAGATGTGACACTGGTTATCTATAACAGCTCTTCGTTATGAGCCGTCACAGATAGAAAATCATCTGTAACGGCTTCTCATTATAAACCATTAAAGGTAATTAGAGCTCATCTATAATGGGTAAATTTTGTCAAACCGTTATAGATGCAGCACCACTCAATTACTTATCCATGTCCACATCTTCTCTCTTTCTCCAATTTATCCATCTCGCACAGCATACTCCAATCCCTGGATTCTATGCTCTTATCTCGCACCCTCTCCTCTCCTCTTCTCTTCTCGAGCCACCCCCAAACCCCGGAGCCTGATGCCATACCTAGCAGCTAGCGCTAGCTCCGCCACCATCCTCGCCGTTGGCGGTAGCACCTCCACCAATGGCTACACCCCCGTCAAATCCCTCCTCGGCCCAAACACCTCTTCCCCCAATGTCTTCCCCATGCAGCACAACAGCCTCATCCCACGCCTGCAAGAGACGCGTGCCTTGGAGCGGCCGCTGGAGATCCATCCCCCAAGGTTAGGGGTCACCGGATTTGATCGTCCTTGACCTTATGGTCGGCATTCATCCCTGCTCATCCTCGGCGGCACCCTCCTCAACAGCGTCGATAGCAAGGGCTTTGATGGCATTGTCCACAATGAGCAACTGGGGCTGATTTTTGCCCTTTTTTGGTCGAATTTCACATAACTATTGATTTTTGCCCTTTTTTGCCCTTAATTTGTAATAGTTCATAATTTCAAGTCGTTATGGATATAACATCTGTAACGATTGGGCAGCCGTTACGGATAAACCCCCTCAACACTAACCAAAATTCTATAACGGCTGTCCAACCTGATAGAGATGATAATTTTGAGTCGTTAGTGATGAGGGGTACCGTGGCAGTATTAGAAGAGTTACTTAGGCCAACATAGAGACCATTGGTGTCACGTGACACCACTCATTATACACTAGCTCCGTCCCTCAGAGGAAGGGACATCCCGACCAGTGGAGAGTAGGGATCTTTCTCCATGTTCGACCACGACGGCGATGCTTTCATCACAACAGTAGAGATGAATTGATGGAGATGCCGCTGAAGCAGCTTGCATCGCCGTTTTAGCTGCCTAGGCAGTGGCAGGCATCGACAGTTTGACACCACCAAACAATAACGATGGGCTCATCGGCATTCACGAGTTCGTCCCCAAGCAGAGGAGGCCGATGAGGAGAGGGACCTGATGGAGGCATTCGACATGGTTGATGGCAACAAGGATGGTTTCGTCTTCGCTGAGGAGCTTAGCACCATGCTGTGATTGCTCAGCATGTGCCATCCCAGTGGGGCCACATCACATGGGAACAAAATGAAGTTAGGGCATGATAATTAATGGTGTGGCATATGAGAGATGATGCATGTAGAATTTTTGATGATACGACGAAAAGGGAGAAGAAAGAGAAGATTGTTGAGATGGTCTTATAAACAGCTTAATGACATTTACGTAACTGTACATGGAATCAAATAATTAATCATACACATCTATTTGAGATAACTAAACATATGACTGGTTAAATATTATAAAGCAATTGTTTGAACACATGCCCTTGTCACCTCAATCAAACAGATCAAGTAACCACTTGTTACAGTTCTAGGAACAGCTTAATGTAACGTCCTCGTCCTGACACCACCTATAATAACATTAGAGAGGAAGCGTCATAGGAGGTTGGTGTAAACCAACTCCCACGAAACCACGTTGCTGGTACCAGTCCCAAGAAATCTTGCTAGTACCCGCGGTTAACAAAGATATACCATAGCAACTAAATAAAATATTTATATATTACACCTTTATAAGTTATAACTTTAGGTAAGCCTTGAGCAACAAACTTCAAACAGAACAGCAGCGGTGGAACGACAGCGTACCGAGAACCAAATCCACAAGTAACCGCTTGGGATTAAGAAAGAAACCCTAAATCTTCAGCTTCAACTTTACTTCTCCTGAAGAAGGAAAAAAGATAATGGATTGAGTACATACGTACTCAGCAAGTCACGGGAAAGTAAGTTATGCAGGCCATCAATGAAGGCTGGAATTTATTTCGCAAATATTTTATTTTAAAATATTTTTTAAAACTCTAGGTGTGAGTTGTCTTAAGTGTAACCGGAAAGAGCCTCTCGCCTTAATCCTATCCGCAAATGAAATAGTTGAATGCCTCTAATAGTCTGGATGTTATTGAAAAGGGCTAGATAGGACCTGGATTTTTTAATGGATTTATTTTTTAATTCTGATTTATCTTCGATCAGATAGTTGAATGTCTCTGAGAGCCATGTTACTACATTACAAAGGACTAGATAGAAGCCTCTAGAATCTAGATTTTTTACTGGACTTATTATTTTTTACCTGATTTAAGGGTACATAGGGAATCACAGGGGAAGGAGTGTGTGTATCAGAATCACCTTCTCTCGAGGTTGGGAATCCAGCACGAGCCACGGCAGATTTCGATTTGTTATAAAAGAGAAAAGACGATCTATCTACAAGGAGGACGAACGCCGATTTATCTAGAAGAATCGGTGTCTTCCTCACCGAGCTAGATAGGACAACACATTTTATAAAAAATACCTTCAAAGCTCATATATTACATAGGATCCATCACATCCTTTTTTACCATTGATTGCCAATCCAACAACTACGCATAGGACCAAACCCTAGAAGCACGCCACACCACGTGGCAGGGCTCTCCGGCCAGGAATTAGGCCACCATTCATGTTAAGAAATTAGTTAATTATGATCTGCACTGCAGCCGTACCAAGCAGCCCCTAAACAAACTGATCCATGCATGATTCGAGCAATGCTAATATATATAGCTACTAAAATTCAGATTGTCGATCGACCCACAAAATCCTATAAGCAGGGGATTAATCGGGCATCTCTATCTCTATCTCAACTATTATAAAAATACCGAACGTTTCCGTTCGTCCGCCTGCGATCTGCTGAAACCCTCGCCTCCCTCCTCCTCCGGCGAAAGCGAACGCCATGGTGGAGACTCGCCGGAGCTCCGCCGCCGCGGCCGCCTCCAAGCGCCTCCCCGTCCCCCTCCTCCTCCTCCGCCCCTCCGCCGAAGCGTCCCAAGGTGAGACCTTTCCGCGGATCGGAGATTCATGCGGTGTTCCCCCCCTTCCCGATTTGACCTCCGGGTTAACCGATCTGAATCAGGCGGAGGCGCCCGCGTCGCCGACGGCGTCGTTGCCCGGGAGAATCTAGGAGGATTCGGCGGCGACCGCGCCCGCGAAGAGCGTCGGTTCGGGCGAGGACGCCGCGGCGGCCAAGAGAGGTAGGGGGGATGGGCTAGGAGAGGCCAGGGAGAAGGGAGCGGGAGGGCGGCAGCTCGGTCATGACTGCGACGACGATAGTCGCGGCTCGGTGAGGACGGCGGCAAGGTACGGCGACGACCACGGCCGTCTCTCGCTGTCGATGGC
This sequence comes from Oryza meyeriana var. granulata, assembly GCA_003991445.1. NCBI lineage: Eukaryota > Viridiplantae > Streptophyta > Magnoliopsida > Poales > Poaceae > Oryza > Oryza meyeriana. Next base: position 243,525 of record RYFJ01000522.1, on the reverse strand, counting down.
AATAGCTGCAAGGCAAGGCGCGCCGCCGATCCGTCCCGGCTTCCCGGCGGCATGGGCGCGAACGGCAACGACGCGGCGGCGGAGAGGCCCGTGGGGGCGACGAGGGTTGTCGCGGAGGGTGGGGCGACGGTGTTCCGCGGCGCGGACTACTCGCTACCCCGGATGACGGTGGCGCTGGTGCTGTGGCTGGGCGGCATCCACTTAAACGTCGTCCTCGTCCTCGCCTCACTCTTCCTCTTCCCCCTCCGCGTCGCCGCTTTGTACGCCCCTTCTCCTCCCCACCCACCTTCTCTGCCTTTTTCGATTCGTTAAAAGGAGCCGCCTTTGCTCAGCTTTTGGCTGGCCTTTTTCACCCGCTCGTGCAAATGTTCCTAAAATCGAACCCTTTTCCTCATCGTCGTCGTCATCCTTGTTTTCTTGGTGCAGGGTTGTGGCATTCCAACTCCTCTTCATGCTCATCCCCCTCAACGACAAGGACAAATGGGGCCGCAAGATCGCCAGGCCCGGCTTCTTATTCTGTTCTTTTCTCTAATTATTGGAAATTCCTCATCTTTTCTTGGATGTCGAACTGATAGGGACCATGCCTTGTGCAGGTTCATATGCAGGTACGCGATGGTGTACTTCCCAATTAGTCTGCATGTAGAGGACTACAAGCCATTCGATCCCAACAGGGCTTATGGTGAGTCCCAAATTTGATTCTATTTATGGATGCTTGGATCATCATTGATTCCTCCGGTTTAGTTATGGTTCTAGCTGTCGCTCTCACAGCCTTTTTGTCGATGATGATGTCAAAAGGGCAAAGAGGGGGAGGAACAGATAGGAGGCGATCTGTTATGCAGTCTGTTGTGTGCTGATGTTGGTGTACTATATTTGCAGTGTTCAGCTATGAGCCACATTCTGTGCTGCCCATCGGAGTCGTGGCGCTTGTCGATCTTGTTGGGTTCATGCCTCTACCCAAAATTAAGGTCCTTGCGAGCAGTGCGGTAAGGCCCCAGAACTGCCTTGAAGCACAATGCAGCAGGTTAATCGAATTCACCTATTTGGTAGGCTGTGTTCCTAATTGGTTTGTGGTTCATTCCTCAAGGTGTTCTACACACTGTTCCTGAGGCAAATATGGACATGGTTAGGATTAATTCCTACAACGAGGAAGAATTTTCAGTCATATCTTGAAGCTGGTTATAGCTGTATCATAGTGCGTGGAGGTGTACAAGAGATTCTTCATATGGATCATGATTCAGAGGTTTGCCTTTTCATTCATTCTGTCGATGATCTCTTTTTTTTATATTATCGATACATAGGGAACACAGTACATTCTGTTGCAATATAATATCTGTTATAGTTCCTAATCCAATTTTCAGGCAAATCATGTATAGAATAACAAAGGTTCATTATCTTTGTCTTTGACGGGTTGCCTTCGTGAAATCAAGGAAAGGGTTTGTCAAGATAGCTATGCAGTCTGGCTGCCCTTTAGTTCCCGTTTTCTGTTTTGGACAGGTAGCAACATTGCTCTGGCCCATGATTTTGGATATGTTTTTTCTTTATGTAGTTTACAGAAGAAACAAGGAAATTTAGTTAGGCTGGTCTTCAAACTCCAGATGCAGTGAAATAGCATTGGTGCTCTGTGAAAGTTCATATATATTACTATATATATATATTCCCTATCATCTATATACATATATACTCCAGATGAGTATTATATCATCGATTCCCTATCAGTTATCAGTAAATGCATATATTGATATTCCTATTTCTGATTATCAAACTTCTATTTAGAGCTATGCGTACAGGTGGTGGAGACCAAGTGGCAAATTGTTTGTGAAAATTGCTAGAGCAATTAAATTTATTCCCATTGTCTTCTGGGGAAGATACGGGTAAACTGGTTTGTTTCCTGTTTGACCTGATAGGATGGTGGAGCTCCGGCAAGTCTCCACCATGGCATTCGCCTTCGCCAGAGGAGGGAGGCAAGGGTTTCAGCAGATCGTAGGCGGACGAACGGAAACGTTCGGTATTTTTATAATAGTAGAGATTTCCTTTCTTCTTATGATTGTGGATGGCATTGCACCAACAGTTGTTACTTACACCACTATTATCCATTGGCTTGCACGGGAGGCTTGCTTCAACGATGCTCTTAAACGGTTCGATGAAATGGCTAGGAGAGGGATCATGCCAAATGCGGTAACATATAGTGTTACTGTGAATGCTTATTCTTAGCCTAGGGTCTGTAAGTTGAGGAAATGAGGTTGGTTTACTCATATGGGATTATCACTCGTCTTGAATACCCATCCAAGATTATTTGTGATCTTGAATTCAAGTTAGTGACAGACCTGTTTCATTCTGGCATTCCACTTAGATTTTGTTGTGTTCAAAATTTTGCATGCCTATGGAATATCATATTCAGAGCAAAACTTTTCTGATATCTCTTTAAGAAGTGTTTTAACTTACTCTTAGTCAATAGTATATGGTGCCTAGAAATTTTTGTGGTAGCGAAAAAGTAGATGCCCTTTGCAACCAAACCATAAGCTTCATACTGATGTTGTTACAGCAAAGATCAAGGATATTTTTTAGTACTAAATTACAAATATTGCTGAGGCTGGGAAACATTTTGTATAGTAGCAAACTGACTCTGTTACCCAATGATTAAATACGAAGGTGTGCAGGTACATAGGATTTATATAGTTTCAGCGTTCATTATGGACTGCTCTATTGGACAGCTACTACTTTGTATATAGTTCCTGAAATATAGTTTTCTGCCCTTTGGTGTTCATAAATCCTTATACTGTGTTGCTCAGTTGGAATCTATAATGCAAGTTTCCGGTCTTCCTTGAAGGTTGTTGCTTGGTGAGTGCATTGCGGGTACATATGCATGAATGTGTCTTTATCAGCCAACTCATGACATCCTGCTTTTACATAACATTGTAATGTTGTTTCCTCTTGGTTGAATTCTAATACCTGTAAGCATTGTATACATACTTATAAAGCCTATGTTTAATTTCGTTTGTGAACTGTGGCTTGAATGTCACTTGTGTCCTTGAGATTTTAATCCCCTTGTCACATTGGTTTGTTGGCAGTATGTTAGGAAAAGCGTCAGTACAGTGTCAATATTCTTTTAGCAAGGTTCTCAGGGTGCGTTTTGTGTGTACCTCAACCTGCATTGCCAATCGTCTTTTTCTTGGCTTATTAGACGGAGCCAAAATTTGAATATAAAACTTAATTTTAGAGTTGATTTTGGGTTTTTTTTTCATCAGTCTATTTTCTAGCCTTGGCTTTTAAACTGCTAATAATACATATAAAAAAGTTTTACTCAAATTATTTTGGGTTTTTTTTCATCAGTCTATTTTCCAGCCGTGACATTTGAATGATTGCTAAATTTTAGCATGACCATGCACTGTTGGAGTTTGGTATCTTTCCATGCATTTATTTCCAAATTGGAGGTGGTAAAAAGAAAACCTTGGGCACATGATTTGTTTCATGTCTATTTCTAAGCTTATCTTAGCTACACATCTTGAATTTCAGTTTTCAGTTCTTGGACAAGGTTGCTTTAGAATTTCTAGGCATACACTTGGAATGAATCGTAATGTTATGATAACTTTTAAAAAAAAATCCGTTGCAATGTATGGATAATTTGCTAGGATGAGTCAAAAAGATGATGAAACAATAATGGTTGGATGACCTATATGTTTGAATAAACAACTCAGGGCCCCTTTGAATAAACAACTCAGGGTCCCTGCTTACAAACTATGAACAGGTCTAGTCGGAACAGAATCAGTTCAGGCGTCAAGGGAAAATATGAAGCTTCAGAGAGATGCGGGCATTCAAGGTACCACACCTGGTGGTAGGCGTACCAGACCTATAGTAACTAGGTTTTGTGGTACCGTTGTCCTAATGTCACATGGTGCGTTAGTAGCCCTCTTTCTTTTACTATTCTGTCTTTGTACTCGGGGCTAAGTGCTAACGAGATTGGAATCCCTCGTCATAGGAGACATGGACCGTATACAATTCGTATGACGTTTGCCGTTTTCGAGTTATATAGCGTTCACGAAACTCCACATAAAACTGACCAACAAGTATCAAACTTCGCCTTTGTTGTTTTATATCTACAAAAGTACTCGATTAACCCCTAGTCGTCCAGCCAAACCCGCGGTGTGAAGTGAGCAAACAACTCGATCGGAGAACGAATCATGGCAGCTGCGACAATGGAGATGGAAGCGTCTCCGGCAGACCAACGGCCTCCCCGTCGTCGTCGCCGGTGCTGTTGCCATGGTGTAGACGGGGGTCGTGTCGTGTTCGCTGTCGTCTTACTCCTGGTCGCTGGCCTCGCTATTGGTGGGTTAGCTTTCCTCATAACTGTGAGCACCAGGGATCCGGTTTACTCCGCCTCGATCGACGCCGCCTCCGGCCTCGAGCTCGGCCCCGCGACGGATCTTGGCCGGGCGCCCACGCTGGACCCGGTGTTCAACCTCACCATCCGCCTCTCTGCGCGGAGACGGGTGAACATCTACCAAGACTGCCTCCTGTCCGGTACAACAGTGGAGGTCATCTACCGCGGCGTCCTGCTCGCCAGCGGGCCCGTGCAGCAGCTCTGCGTCGGGGCGCGGGAGACGAAGGACATGCCTGTCGTTGCGTGGGGCGCCGGGGTCCGCTTGCCGGGGCACGCCCTGGACGCGCTCGCCGCGGACGCGCGGCGCGGAGCAGAGGCGTTCGACGTCGCGGTGAAGATCCCAAACACCATCCACAGTGGCCACCACGGCGGCCTCTACCACCTGGGGACGCTTGTGTCGTGCAGCGCGAGGCGGGTCGGGGACGACCCCGTCGCCGCGCTGATGACTCCGTGCCATGCGTCCAGTGCGGACATCGTTCCGTCATACCCAAACACGGGGAGGACGCAGCCTGGTGGTGCCAGTTAACGTGCGTGAATAACGTCGTCGAGGGCAGCAATCCGCCCGCCATGTGATAGAGCGCGTCCAGTTTCATGTTAATGACTAGATTTAGTTCAGTTTTTTTTATCAATATTGTGTTGTACTGTGGTACATGTAGCCGAGGAATCAATAGACCACGATATAACCAACAGTCGATTGCTGTACACACTATTATGCATTTTTGTTGCTTATTTGACGATCCGGTGAGCATGCCTTCTTGTACAAAGGGACAGACACCAGTCGTCACACCATCACCCTTTCATGCACACGTCAGTCTGACGCTCCGATCGACCACGAAACATATAGTTGTACAACGCAGCTAGCCAGCTAATGAAACACACAAAACTTTGAAATTTTTTCACATGGACGAGAGCGCTCAAAAACCACCTTCGTTGTCCATCTCACGCTCGGCGGCATCGTCCTCCTCCGCGTCGCCAATGTACAAATACGGGTTCTTCTCCACGGGATGGAAGTTGTAGAACACGAACAGGTAGAAGGCGAAGCTGGCGGCCTCGACGGCCACGTTGACGCCCCACTGGTACTTGTAGCTGAGCAAGGCGAGGAACGCCGACGCGATGATCCGGGTGAAGTAGAGGTAGCCGACGACGAGGAGGTAGAAGCGCTTGAACAGCGTGAGCTTCTGGAGGTTGAGCGCCGCCTTGCCGTCGGTCTTGGATGCCTCGCGCATGCTGCGGATGGACCAGATGATCGGGAAGAACACGGCGCAGCAGCAGATGACGTCCACCAGCAGGAACACCTGGTTCAACACGATCCAGTCTTGCCCCGTCGGCCCCGTCTCCCCGATCACCACCAGCAACAGGTTCTCGATCACTTGCAGCGGGATCACGATCATGAGCACGTTCTTCTCACGCTCCTGGCATACGTTAATCTAGAAGAATTCAGTACATCTTTGTCTAAACTCTCTGGAACTCTTGATTCGATCATGGCTGGAGAGTAATCAAGATCGATGATGACCTGGAGGTAGGGCTTGAGGAAGGACCAGCCGGTGCCGATGAGGATGATGACGGTGAAGAGCAGGACGCCCTTGAAGAAGCCGAACACGTAGAACGCCACGTCCCAGCCGTGCGGCGTGCCGGTGCGCTCCACGTACCACGAGTCCTCCGCCGCGCACGCCATCTTGAGCGCCTTAAACAGCAGCAGCGCGCCCATGACGGCGTGGATCCGCTCCGCCGTCGCGCGGTGCCGCACGCACGCGCACGCCCACGCCGCCAGGAACGCGAAGTACACCGCCGACACGGCCGTGTAGATGGTCGGCAGCGGCCGCAGCCCCACGGGGAGGTAGTCCCTGGGCCCGTCGGAGACGCCGCCCCGCACGTTGTACAACTCGGTGCGCACGTCCATGGTGACCTCCACGCCGTCCTGGCAGTTGCTGAACAGGACGGCGTACTCATCGGGGTCGTCAATGGTCACGGTGGTGGTGACGCCGCCGGGAGGGACGTCGCTGAGCCGGAGCACCGGGAGGGCGTACTCGCTTGTCAGCACGCAGTAACCGGCCCCGCCGTCGCCGTTGTCCCCCGGGTCGGCGGCTGCGTACGCCGACTCGTTGTTGATCCTCGGGAACTGGTTGCCGGAGATGAGGACGAACCCCATGAGGCTGGGGTCAACTGCGGTGCGCCGTGACCCCGGCCGGAGGTTCCACACCGAGCGGCGTATGGAGAGGGTCGCCTTGCCGCCACGCTCGAAGCCAAACTGCTCGAACAGAATGAGCGGCCGCGAGTCCGACAGGATGAGCGTCGTCCTGATCTCGGCATCGGCGGCCCGCATGAGGAGGAGCAGCACGACGGCGGCGGCGAGGGAGGTGCCCATGGACCTTGCCGGCGATCGTACGTGCATGTCATCCAACGCTGCGGATTAACCGTTCTGCTTGTTGCATCGATCTTAATCTCTCCTTCCCGGTGCAGGAATCGTAGCATGCATGGTTTGAGGAGGGAGGGGCGGCAATGGAAATCTACAGGAGATTCGTCAATGACCATGGCGTGTTTTAGGGATGGCCATGAGAGGAGAGCTAAGCCCGGGGACTAACGGAGGCGACGTGTTGTTTCTCTCCCGTTTTTGCAACGCCACGGCGACCATGGGCATATTTGGTGAATTTTTTTTATTTTTCTATTTATTTAATAAAAAATTTACAAAACTACATTTTCATTTCGAAAATTTACAAAAATATACTCCCGCCGCCCTCTGGGAGGGCGATATCTGAAATCACCCTCCCAGAGGGCGATTTGATGACGTGGCTGACGGCCGTTGGCCGGCAGCCCACGGCCGTCAGCCATTTTGCAGGCGGCCCCCCCGGCCACACAAAAACCGCCCTCTCAGAGGGCGGCAAGGGGACCGCCTGCAAATGGCCACCCCCGGGCCGGCTATTTTGCAGGCGGCACCCTTGCCGCCCTCTGAGAGGGCGGTTTTTGGGTGGCCGAGGGGCCGCCTGCAAAGTCTGTCCGGACGGTCCGCATGCTATACGGACGGTCCGGACAGGCTACTTTGCAGGCGGCCCAGAGTACTGTCCGGACGGTCCGCACTCTATACGGACGGTCCGATTTGTACAAATTGCCGTTTCACAGTATATAGTCCGGACCATCGACACCCTGTGCGGACGGTCCGTACTGTACAAATTGTTGTTTTGCATTATATAGTCCGGACTATCCTTATCCTGTCCGGACGGTCCGGACAGGCATATCTGTGGCGGCAAGGAAGAGGAAGTACCCACGCTGCACACAGTAGTTACATCTCTACTTGGTTATTTATTTAAAATTCCCTAAGGCATGTAATAACGATAACTAGAAACGTTTGATGTGCCGTTTGTACTCTTTGTATGGATAATTTCATTATGTTCGTATGCAATTAACGTGTATTCGGTTGTCACCGCTCAGAATGTACTTTCGCTGTAAAATTGAAACTGAAAAATTCATGTTTTTGATCAGTTTCGTCACAAACATAGATCGTAAATGATCGATGAGCGTAAATAAAGTAAAGAGATTTCTTCAGTATACGTAGAATTAATAAAACATGATATACAACAGACAAACTATCACTGATGCAATGTACTACGGGCCCTGACCGTAACCTCTAGCCCTCTTTGTCTTCCTACCCTGCGCTCGCACCTGCGCCTGGGAGTACGTCAGCCGGTCTGGTGGTACGGCACGGCCAGCGCGGGTCGTCTGCACGGGTGTGGCAGCTGGTGGGTCCTGTGTCTGTGGTGGCGGAGCTCCTTCGAGCTGCGAGGCTGGTAGTATCTCCTGGATCTCCTCGCCCGAGTCCTCCAAGTCGTCCCTCTCGAAAGGATCCGGTGCCCAACCGCTGCCACGTGCGGCCTGCATGGAGGAGCTAGCGCCAGCAAACATCCCCGGCGCTGTAGAGTGGAACCATGTACACCAAAATATTGATAATTGCAAATCAAAATTTGGCAAGGCAAAAATAAAGTTTGATATAACCTGAAGGACCTCCTGTGGTGGCCCGAGGGGCAGTTGTCACGCCTACGCCCTGCGTGGAGGAGCCAGCGCCAGCAAACATCCCCGGCGCTGTACAGTAGAACCATGTACACCAAAATATTGATAATTGCAAACCAAAATTTTGCAAAGCAAAAATAAACTTTGATATAACCTGAAGGACCTCCTGTGGTGGCCCGAGGGGCAGTTGTCATGCCCAGTTGCGCGTGTGGTCGTCTGTGGTACACTCCATGCGTCGATGTGCTAGCTCCAGAGGGATGTAGGTACGGTGTAGCGAAAGCTGCAGGGAAGCATATTGATGTACAACAGTACATGTCGTAGAAGAAAACATGTTATGAACCGACGGTTAGTCCAATTTATCTCTGGAGGGGGCCAGATGGCTGACTGGAACCCTGCAGTCGCACTCCTGCTCCTGCTCCTGTTCCTGCTGGCCGTGGCTGTTGCTGCTGTACAACTAAGGGAGGTACCGCATCGACCGCACGACAAGTGAGCGCACGAATCACTGTGAGCATCGCCTGACGAATCCTCCGGAAGGTCGTCCTCTGCTCATCGGCATTCAGCACAATCCCACTGTCCAATCGTCCGAACACCGCGTTTACATCAGCCTGAACCTGTCGCGCTGCGTCGGCCTATTTCAGATGTGACGTGAACATGTGTTAGAACTGTGGACACGTACAAAGGAAATAGCAAAGTGCAAAGATAATGTGACGTACCGCGCGGAAGTAGTCCTGGTCACGGTGTCTAGAATACGTGTCCGTCGTAGCGGCGACGTGTGGCTGTGGATCATCTGGGGTGAACGTTACGCGTGTGCAGGTACGGGCCTGGTACCACGTGAGGTATGCTAGGTAGGCCTCCTCAGTGTGTGCATGTATCTCATCGACCACCTCCTCCGTCGCCAACAACCAGTCGTCCACGTACTTCTGCAGTCGAGGATACCACTGAACACTGGCTGCATGTCCCCTACGATTATATCTATTTGCAAAGAGTGCATTAGACTACATTAAATAGATATAGTAGTAAACAAAGATCGCAGTTGTACTAACCGGTGCACATCGCGCGGCACATCGTTCTGCATGGGCACAGGAGAGTGCTGACGTAGTCCGAACTGTCGCATCACGCGCTACGGAGAGTGGGGCTCGACGAAGATGTCGAACACCAACGGCACTGTCGTCATCCAGTACGCCTGGTCACGCGTGCAAAGAGTAGAGAGTCCGTGCGGTGCACAGGCCGCGATGGCCTGCAGACTATACGGCTCCCAGACGACGTCGCTGGGCAACAGGCGATCGAACTCCAAAACGAATTCGGGGTAGGCCCTCCTAACCTGCGTGTGGGCGTAACGACGCTGCAAAATAGGAAAAGGTTAAACGTCAGTGTTTGCGCATAACTACTAAACATAGAATTTCATATTTTGTACCTCACGTCGACACCATACGGTCCCCATAGTTGGACGGTCCTCGGGCCACTGGCCATACAATCCTCCAAGACCGCCCTCGTAGGAAGAGTGCTGAATCAGAGGACAGCCTATCGCGAACCGCTCGGCCGCCCATAGCTGCAGAAGGAGAGGGCAACCGGCGATAATCGCACCTGGATCGGTCTTTGTGCACGCGTCACAAAGAGCACGGTACGTCGCTGCTAGCACAGCAGATCCCCAACTCCACTGCGGTACGCGACCGTCCTCGCTGTCGGCGATCGCACGAGCGTAGTGCATCAGTCCCTTGTCCACCGCGTGCCCGTGAGTGTTGGTGAACATCACCCACCCGAACAGCCACAACAGGTACGCCTCCATGCTCCACTGCACCGAGTAATCGTCGGCGTCATCGGCTAGCTTATCTGGCTGTAAAGGAAAATTATAGTCAGCAGCTCTGTTGCTTTGTAGATCAGATGATTGTGAATAAAAGGAATCCGCGACTTACGGTGAACTGTAACAGCCAAGCCTGCGAGGAGCCGATCGTGGTGTAAGGCGGTAGCGAACCCGGGTGTCCAAGTTCAGGTCGACGATGCACGGGCGCAAACCGAGCAGTGATGTCCTGCGACCAACCATGCGCCCCGTCGATCGGGCCGACTGCGTCTCCTGCGAGGGGAAGTCCTAGCAGGTACGACATGTCCTGGAGTGTGGGAGTCATCTCGCCGCACGGTAGATAGAACGTGTGGGTCTCCGGTCTCCAGCGATCCACCAGTGCGGCCATAAGTGACCGATCAGCGTCCCATCGCTTGGCGGGGTCTCTCTCGTCCAGTGCGGGCTCGACTAGCCTACACAGCGGAAGAAGTCCAGCCTCACACAACCTGCAGAATATAGCACTGTAATCAATATTGGGGAACATAAATATGCACAAACGATGTGAATGAATATTCGTACAGCTCTTACCTCTGACGGAACCGAGGATCTATCCGCAGGAGGTGACGTGAAGGCCGTGGACGGAAGGTGGGTAAGTGGGCACCCTCCACGGCTGACAGGTAAGACCAGTGGGACCGGTCGAGACCTCGGTCCAATAGCTCCGGTGTATCTTATGCCATACCTGCATGCAAATAGAGAGTTAGCGTTAATTATTGTTAAAGTTTATAGCATTGTTACATGATAATAAAAAACAACAGGACGGTACATATCCTTCTATAATAAAGAACTAGTATAAACTTATACTACACCGTAGCACCACTAATTGTTCGAGAACGCCTAAGACGGGGGCGTCTTGAAGTTGTGCCTTCATCCGTAGGACACTTGCCATCAGCGGCTGAACCCGACGGTCCAGCTTCTGCCGCACTTGGACCGGTTGCATCCTTTGGACATTTCTTATATGTATGACCTGTTTGGTCACACTTTGAACAACGTTTATGCCTTCCACCGGCTTCTGACTCATCCATGTCATTACGGATGCGTCTTGTCTTGCGGCGACCTCGTTTATCCCTTAATTTTGTTGGGTCAGGAATGTACATAGCTTGAGGATGCTCCATAGTAAATGTACCCGCAATACCGAAACCGTATATCTCTCTGCTTCAGGTATTATAGATTGCTTCTTTTCTAAAATAAGGTGAGACAAAATAGCGTGCTTCTATCCCGCACTCACCGCTCGCGGCAATAACGTGAGAGCATGGCTTATGGAGCAGAGTAGGTTTTCGGCACGAGCACTTGCAGGTCCCATCTTCCTTCAGCACACACTCCTGCATAACTCTTTTACGGAAGATTCCGCGCATGCCCTTGTCGACACACAACATTTCAAATCTGTATTCTTGTGTGCCTTGAAGTAGAGTACAATATCTTTGGGTCTTTTTACTTTTATCTTGCAGATACTTCGTCAGTAGTGTGCCAAAGAAAAGATTATTGTCCGTCATTGAGGGCCTAGCTGCTCTGAACCGATCTCTGAAGTACTTGGATGTGTCATGCAAGATAAATTCAACTATGCCAACAAGTGGGAGCCCTCGAACATCACGCATCACCCAGTTATAAACCTCTGCCAAATTTGTGGTCATTATGCCAAACCGAGAACCATCGTTGTCATACAACAATGTCCATTTCTCCTTTGGCTCATTCTCAATCCAATCTGAAAATTTTCTAACTGAGGATGCAGATTTTCTTCTCATATGAGGTCCGTTAGTTGATAGAGGTTCAAGAGCTTGTGGAGCCTCATCCCCTCCAATGGTAGCCCTCCTGGACTGCTCATCTGTTAGTTTAGAGGTCAGCTCATCCAACCTCCTCCAAAGTTCATTGAATTTCTTCTCTTGATTCTGGGCACAAAGTCTCTTAAAAAGATCCATAAGGTGCTTATTCTTAAATTGTCTGTAGAAATTAGCACCCATATGACGCATGCACCATCTGCTTTGGACATCAGACCACCTTGGTGGGTATCCCTTCTCAACACATCCATATCTCAATTCCTCAATTGCACGCAGCAAGCCGGCGTGACGGTCATGTATAAGGCATATGTCTGGTCTCATCCGTACAACTGCAGACTTAACCCTTTCTAGAAACCAATACCAGCTATCAGTGTTCTCACTCTCAACAAAAGCAAAAGCAACTGGTAGAACTTGGTTGTTTCCATCAACTCCAATTGCTGTTAAGATCTGCCCTCTGTACTTTCCGGTCAGAAATGTCCCATCGATGCAGAGAATGGGACGACAATGGACAAATGCCTGAATGCAAGCACTTAATGCAAAGAACACTCGTTACAACACACTTTTATTACCATGGTGAATTGATGGAAAGGCTTTTAGGTCATAGCACGTCTCCGGATTTCTCTGAAGAATACAGCTTAAAAGACGAGGCAAATTATCATAGGATGCTTCAAATGTGCTAAATCTCATCTCTACAACCTTCTGGTTCGCTCTCCAAGCCTTAGCATAGCTAATTGTGTATTTAAATTTCTCTTCAATATGTCTAACAATTGACCTTGCTTCGTACCCCATATTGTTAATAATATGGGAGTACATCTCTGTCGCAATAAATACAGATGTCATGTTTCTGTGATATTTTTCAACACCGGGTAAATAACATGAATGCTTAGTCACGATTGAAACTTGCCAATAATCTTTCCATTTACCCTTGAATGTGTGCACCCACCATGGACACCCATCCTTCATGCACTTTACTTCATAAACCGATTTGCTTGACTTCACGACTGAGAACTCCCTTTGAAGTGACACGGCCCATTGTTTTACTGCCTCCTTTAAATCCTCTACATATGCATACTTAGCCCCTTGGATGACCTCATTTTCCTTGTACTCCCATGACACATGATGTCCCTCGGAGATAGAAAGCCTAGAGAAGTCCTAGTTGCTCTATTATGTAGGCATCATGGTGTCCTCATCAGACGAATCATCCTGCTCTGCTTGCTCGTTTTTAGAATCTTTCCTATCCATTTCTTCGACGATTCTGTTAATTTGTTCTCCCTCATCTGCCACATCTGTTGGCTGTCTATCTTCTTCATTCCCTCCTTCATTCCCTTCTTCATTTTCTTCCATTGTTTCGCTATTATCTTCCGCCGTACTTGGACCCTCATCATCTTGCACGGGCATTGCACCAGCAGTGTTTTCTTTCTCATATATCGATACAAGTATGTCCAGTGGCCAACCACGTTGGAATGCATTCTCCATATACCATCTCCAAGTGGCAGTGCAATCCACTGGCATCAGTTTCAAAAAAACCTTCAGCTGCACAACTGACTACTACATACAAGGTTATTGCGCTGAGCTCAGGGTTCAATCGAAACCCTCGCATCAGCCAGTTGTATACTGACCCAAAACTTCTCTTAGCTGGTCTATCAATCCCCTTAGCCGTTGAACTAAAATCCGACAGATCTACCCCTTCTAGACCATATCTAACATTTCCTTGCCCGTGAAATAACTGAAATATCACCTTATTTGACATTTCTGTTGATGAAAAAATACAGTTAAACTAGATACCAATATTTTCCTCACATCTCTACAAAAAATAAATCATCTAACACATTAACTAAAGAACTACAGATCTACGAGTAACAACTTATTTTCATATAGAACTATACACATAACCAGTACAATACTACATCAATTTATGCATAGAAATAGAAATTACAAAGAGATAATAGATTTTACCTACAGACAAATCAATAAGCTGACAGAGCTTCGCTGCTTTCGTTCAGGCTCGCTCTCAGCTCTCTCTTCTTTTTTTTCTGTAATTTCAGTGAATTTTATGACATTTTTGGAGTCTGGGAGGGGGTTTTATATTGCCCGGGCTAAAAACCGCCCTCCCAGAGGGCGGCAAGGGGGCCGCCTGCAAAATGGCCGGCCGGTGGGTCAGCCATTTTGCAGGCGGCCCCCCAGCCGGGCCGGATTTTTACAGGCGGCCCCCTTGCCGCCTTCTCAGAGGGCGGTTTTTGTGTGGCCGGGGGGGCCGCCTGCAAAATGGCTGACGGCCGTGGGCCGCCGGCCAACGGCCGTCAGCCACGTCATCAAATCGCCCTCTGGGAGGGCGATTTCAGAGATATCGCCCTCCCAGAGGGCGGCGGGAGTATATTTTTGTAAATTTTTGAAATGAAAATGTAGTTTTGTAAATTTTTTATTAAATAAATATAAAAATAAAAAAAATTCCATATTTGGTATGATGCTCCGCGTGCATGGTAAGTGGGCCTCGTGTGATGTGGGCTGGGCTACTGGGCGATTTATGGGCTTAATGGACTGGGTGTAATGTTTCCACCAGTACTCCAGTAGCATCTCGGTAATACGATAGGTGATTTATCGGGCGGGGAGCCTCGCCACGTGGCGTAGTCCGGAGCTCGGCATTCAATACTGGCGCGTTATTAGGCCGCGCAACGGCTATTGGTTGAGTCTTCTCCCCACTTTTATCAACACGTGTCACTGTGTCTTTCGCCTGACGCGTGGCCCTAGCTTCCTCACGAATACGCTCCTCAACTCCCTCTTCGTAAATCTACGCAGCGCGTTTACACCTCAGACGGCCCCACTGGACCATGCAGCCGTGGCTTTGGCTTGGGCTATTTGAACGGTGCTGGCCGAAGGACAATTGGCCCTTCAAACAAATAAGCCTATAAAAAGATCTACCCTAGACCCCGTTGAAACACATGAATTTGAAACAACTTTCAAACAAAAATATCTACTTCACTTCAACATGATCACGGGTAATACAAGTTTAGATATGATCAATTGTTATACACAATTGTGTCGATGTAAATTATTAGTAAATCCATAGTTTTCCCATAGCAAAGTATATTCAAAATGAATTTTTAACCATCAAAACCTTAACCATCAAAAAGAATTTTACAGGTAAAATTCACATGACCTAAGTAGGAGTATCGGAGTAAGAACAATTTTTTCCGTTCTTCTTCATTTGTTTTCCTTTCCTTTTCCAATGCTATATATATAATTTTACACACATGGTATTTTTGGTGGGTCTAATGACTATATTTAGAAAATATGAGACATCTGGAACTAAATTGACCCTGGAGAGAGACTTCAAAGAATGTATTGGCTATTCATCCAAAAGGCATTCGCAAAAAATATACCCATTTGTAATTTAGATAAGCAAATTTTGTGTCAAAGTGCTTGGAATTTTATAGTTTTCAGAAATAACCCCATGATTGGAGTCAAATACTTTGGTGAGCCTGGTTGGGTTGTGAGTGTAGTTTTACCCTGATAAAGTAAGTTGGATTATTACACCAACTATAAATTTTACAATCTTACATAAAACTTTCTATTTTAGGTGTTTGGCATATATTTCAAATTTGTTAAGATAACCAAAATTACATAATTCAATCCGTCCCTCAAACATTTATTCTAGTGTGGAATTATTCTAATTTTGAAACCCCTTTTAATTTTTTTGAAACCCCTATTCTAATTCCATATAGATATGGCAGTTTTATTGTGATATGAATATAAAAGAGTATGTACGGGCTATAAATCAGTACGCTCCAATTGGTGTGCAGACTTTCTAGTGTGCAAACGCATCATTTCTTCAGAAAATGATACATTAGCACATGAGTTCATGTTGTGTCAAGGTAAACAGAGCATCATGTCAGGGTCTCAGGGCCCTTTATCGCTATGTTACTACAGGTTGGTTTAGTTCATAACCTTTACATCAAAGTCTGGATCAATACCAGTAAACCATCTCGGAACAAAGGTTTTAACACCATGCCAAATGTGTTAAAAAGAAGAGCAGAGCAAAAGCAAAGGTAGCATGACCCAAGTGAATCAAGCCCTTACACTGCTGCGAAAAACACCACCCAATTTTAAAGTAGCCTGGTCTCAATTCAAATTTTTCCCCTGATTTGGAACACCTCACATATTATCTCTAGTAAAACCAAAATAATTTACTCTATTAAGTTACTGTAACTTATTCATACGTTGCCACCATCCATAGGCACATGATCGTTTTTAAGCTTCTCTGTACCGGGGCACAAGATCTGTATCAGCTTCAGGATTCTAGCTTCCCTTTAAGCTAAATTACTTTCTATTTACTACTTTTTTGAGAGAATTTCTATTTACTTTCATGTTCCCTAGCTGGAATCTTATTTTGTGCTGTTTTCCACTGCATTCCGTCCTATATGTAAAGTGGAATATATATATGTCTGTCTAGAGCTCTAGGCTTCTTTTTGTATATGTCTTAGGCCACCAATGAGCTGTTTACGAATCTGTATGTGTAGTGTAGATTCTTTCATCCAGAAGTGCGTAAGAGATGCATAAAATATATTTCCATGATTTCTTCATGCCTTTCTTTGTTGTTGCTGCTGCCGCCTGGTGCCTGCTAACGTGCCCACCAAAAAAATTTTCATTTGCAACCGCCTTTTTTTGGCTTTGGCTCTAAGATTGTACTAGTAAAAGAGAATCCATTATATTAATACATGCAGGATAGAGATTAGCTAGATCATCAACGGAGGAGAAATAACCCGTTTCGGTTGTTGTTTCAGCGAAACAGGGACTGGGAGCAGAGAAATGTCTCCCTGGCAGTGGCAGGTAGCAAAGTCATAGTTTCAGTGCTAAGTAAACACTTTTAATAAACCTTATCTTGGTTGTGTGCGTCCTAGATGCAAATGCCAGTGATGCAATTCATCTTTGCTTATCTGAAAGAATAAACCTTGTCAAAATGTCAAATTAACAATTCAAAATGTCAAATTAACAAATCTCAGATGCTCGACGATTCATAGATACGGTTTGCTATGATAATTGTAGGGTGAAGAAAGGCTCAAAGATTATGTGCCTTTCTAGCAATTTGAATGTACCCTTGGAGCTTAATTTGCTAGATTCCATGAAAAGCAAATATTTCATCTATCCCAAAAAGAAAGTCATTTTAGGTTATTTAGCAGAGATTAATATGTAAGAAAAAAAGACTATAGTAGTTAAATGATATGTTTTTAGGAGTGAGAGGATGGTTGGGGATAAAATAAAAAGAAATTTAAATAGAAAGTGATTGATAGACCAACTAGTAACCATTTTTATAGATAAATTTTAAATTCTAGAGTGTTATTATTTTTAGGATAGAGGGAGTATGCCTTATCACCCATCATTCATCTATGTGCAAAGTTCTTGATCATGTCCTTTGGGACAAACAGAAAAGATTTTGCCTACAACTCAAGGTCGTAGGCAAAGAACTGTCTCTCATGCATCGTGATCTAAGCATATTAGCTCTGTCTTTTCGCTGGACCGGCTTGGAGCCCTGCATGATGCATCTATATATTTTTCTTCCTCTGAACCAGCAGCTCTCGCTTGCAGCACGGGCAAATCATACGTACAGATCACGTACAGTTCGCCGAATCATAACCAAAACTAGAATATGTACTAGATCGATCCTTCTAGTAGTAGAAATGCAAAGTGCAAAAGCGAGCCAGGGAGAATTCCGTCTGACCAGAAAGACGCGAGAGAATCGGACATTCCATCGCGAGCAAACAAAAGTAGAAAACATATATAAACCCGGTGATCTCGATCTCGATCACTTGCAACGCTTAACAAACAATAACAGTAGCAATCCAGCCAACGCCCTGCAATTATATGCGCATATGTGGATTACCCTTCCCTTTCCGGTCGCTGGGCTTTGTGCGCCCTCGCCATTTAACAATCCCGCGCGGGGGACACCTGTCGCCGGCTCGCCTCGCCGTGGCCGCGCCCGCGCGAACGACAGCGACGCCGCGCGTAAACTAATCGGCGCGGGAGCTTGCCCGAAATAGCAGCCATGAACACCGGAATAGTTTACTCCCCCTCCCGCCTCGCCAGAAAGCAACGAGCCGTACGTCGACGTAGCAGCGGCAGCGGCGGTGGGTGGTGGTGGCATTGGGGCGTACGTGGTGCGCGCCGGCGTCCAGGCAGGCCGTGTGGCGATCGAGAGGGAGCAGCGCATCGATCCCACTTGCCGTGACAGCTACACCGGAGATAAAATAACCGGCTGGATCGTCGCCGGTGGCCGCAATGTGTCGTTCGGGCTAAGCTATAGCCTAGTACGACCAAACTACGGGGCTACACGGCTCTACGTGGAGGCGAGGGGTGCTCTCGTGTTTTGCCGGCCAGGACGACATTGTTTAACGTTGGATGGATGGATGCAATGCATGCCGTGAGCCCGTGACAAAGATGCCCTTTGCCCTGTCCCCCGGTTAATTTAGTGAGATCTAAATTTCGAGGGCAACATTCTGGTGCCTCGATTGTGCTTCCACCGTGATTTGATTGACTGATTTATTATAGCATCTAAGATTGCACAGTATTTTTAATTACAGTGTCGGATATTGTTCTGTAAGGTCATATGTTACGTGTTCCCCTGTTGCTGGTAAGGGATAGGATCGACAGGGAGAATGAACGTGCAGTTTCGCATGCGTAGCTAGCTGCAGGAAGTAGAGTGAAATAGCTGCAGGAAGTAGAGTGAAATTTGTTCTGCTTGCCTACCTTGGGCTAACTCGTAGTAAAACGAGAACCAATATTCATGCAAAAATTTTCAAATCAATGCCTGGTAGCTGCAGAGATCAACACACGTGTTAATTAATTCGTTGGTCTTCCACTGCAAGTCTGCAAGTCGACGGCGGTGGTCTCTCCTAGCTAGGCTAGCTTCACGGTTTCCACAAAAGCAATGTGTAGCCGAGCGAGTTGGCAGTTAACGAAACATCTACTTCGATCTGATCCCTAGTTTAACCACTATTCAAAGCGTGTAAGAAGATTAGATTTGACAAAGGCAGCATTAACCAGTGATCAGTTTACCATGCGTTCCGGCGGCGCCGTGCGTGATCACGCTCCAAGATAGCGTACTGGTTTGGCGGCCTGCAACGATACGTCGATACCAGTAACCGCGTTTCCCCGCCCAACGAAACGGAGTTTTATACAATTCTACTGCACTAATCAGAGGTTAGCGTGTTCAAGTGCAAGATGTTAGCACGTAACTAGATAGTTTTCTTTGGTAGGAGAGCTAGCTATGGTCCTTCAAAAGACTAACTAAAGTGTCCATATTTATCTATTAGGGAGAGTTTTAAAGGGAAGAGAAAGAGATTTACGCAAAATGAAATGAGCTATTAACACATAAGTAATTAAATATAATTATTTTAAACCTAAAAAATAGATTAATATGATTTTTAAAGTAACTTTTATATAGAAAATTTTTAAAAAATACACCGTTCAGTAGTTCGGAAAACGTGCTCATCAAAAACAAGAGAAACTTTTCGCTCTTAGCTCACTTCCAAACTCAGCCTTAGTGGTCTTTCTCTGAACTGCTGAGAGATTAAAAGTCTGGTCGGTCCTGAGATGTCAACTAGTGGATTCCCCTTTTTCGCTCTGTTTCATTTTCTGAAGCACGCATGCTCTTTATCTTCAGAGAAGCAGGGTGATTGATGAGTGCTGAGCTGCTGACTGGGAGGACTCTTAAGACTCCCTAATATACCACAAATTATATATATTGTTATGAATTACGAATATAGATAGTAGAAGTGTAGAACGTATGACACAACACAACATGAATGGGAGTGGTTTTCAGTTTTTACCCCACATTTCTGTGGCATAATAAAGAGAACGCACATCACTCCTAAACGATTGGCTTTTGTTCTCTTGAATTTGCGCAGCTTCATTGTTATCCACTTGCTTCTTTATGTCACGTTTTCATTGGCAAGAAGTGCTTACTTCCGGTTGCAATTATGCAGAAAACGACCTTTTAGTTACTTGATCTGCCGCTGTAAGTCACAACTAAAACATGGAGCATATGGCCAACTTAAATTGCATCCAAGAATAATATAAAAAATGGTATCTTTTCTATATGTGTATGGTTACTTATACAATAATATCCACATGTTCATCCAGGTAATCACCTGACTTAAAAAAATCGCTTTTGCTCTATATTACACAATATATATATATATATACACTATGCGGCATGCCGCACGGCGTCCTCCGTGCGGCACGCCCCGGGCCGTCGGATCGGCGCGATCGACGGTCCCGGGCATTCCCGGCCCCGGGTCGCGCCCCCGGACCCGGGACGCACAGGCTCGGTCCCGGCCAGGGCGCGGGAATGCCTAGGGACCGTCGATCGCGCCGATCCGACGGCCCGGGGCGTGCCGCACGGAGGGCGCCGTGCGGCATGCCGCATAGTAGCCCATCTATATATATATATATATTGGTACATGCTTGTACCTAGTTGTGAGGTGGTTTTGACAATTTTTTCAGGCCAAGGCCAACAACAAAATACTAATCTCACCAAATTTATATTAAAAACACTTATATGTGTTTAAATTTATAGACACCAGAATTTAAACCTAGATTATGCATACCACCATCTAGGTGCATGCCATTTAATTTTTTTTTTCCGTGCGCTTGGACCTTGGAGTGGCGAGTCCCAACTATTTGTTAGCACATACCCCCTAATTCACGCTAAATTAGGGAACTAGCTTACCCTACCCTTTCGACACCACAAATTTACCGCAGCTCTATTAAAGAAGCATAAGTTTGCATGCTAATTACTCCCTCCCGTCAAAGAAATATATTGTTTGAATATGGATTAGTTATTCAAAATACATTTTGTTATAAAACGTTTAAAACCCCAATAATATTATAATATTATGAAAATATTGTTGAAAGCAAATGTTCTATCCATGTGATTTTTATACGTCCCATCTAAATATTTGAAAGTCTTTTCGTTTAAAAAAAACGAAAGGATTCAGGCTTAGTTTGTTGTAGTTTAAGTATATTCAAAACGATATGTCATACACTCATATGCGCTACCGACTCTATGCACTCTCGAACGAAATCAAACAACATGCACTAGAACTCTAGAAGCACTAACTGTACGCACCACGTGCAACACGTACCTAGTACTACCATGTTCTCACCTAATAAAATCAGCTTACCAATGCTGATCGATCTTTCAACACGATAATACCATGTCACGAGCCCATCATGGGCAACTAACGAACCCCGGGAATGACGGATCGCTCTCACTAACCCTACCTATCCATCCATCGATCCCAGCAAAATTCGCTTCCCGCATCATGCCATCCACGATCCCGGCGAGGCCACACCACCACAGGCCGCGCTCGTACCGTCGTGCGTCGTGCTCCTCGACACGGACTCTCTCGTCAATTCCTCGCTCTCTCTCTTTTTGTTTTTTTCCTCCCATGTTAATCCCTACTCACCAAGCTAAAGCGCGCTTCGATGGGGAGATATTATCACATCCCGCGATATCATCAGCGTCCACTCACCCTCCCGTGCACAGCCGCGCGCACTCCTGACCCGTGAGCGCGCGCTTTATGCTTTTTTTGCGGCACAAACCGTGTGAGCGACCGCGCGGGGCCGCGCGAGTGGTGGAGGCCACCGTGTCGCGCGCGCGCGCGCTTGACCCCGAGTCAGCAGCGTGCGGTCCCGACTCCGCGCGCGCCCGCTTGCGCGCTGTTGGACGCCGCGGCCGCGCGACCGTGGGGGGGGGAGAGGTGGTGTGGCGGTGGTGGGGTTAGGCCTCGGGCTCCCGTGTTGACGACGAGGCGACCCGGCCGACCGTACAAGGGGAGACGTAACAGGACGCGCGGCACGCAGCGGCACGGGGTGAAATCGCAGCAGCGTGGTGTGGTCAAAGAGACCCGAGCCTTTTGGCAGACGGCGACGGCTAGCTATTGTATCGATCGGATCAAGGCGCCGCTGCGCCTTTTCGCTGCTAAGCGCGTCGCGGCGAGCGGGTTGCTCAGCCTTGAAGCGACCGTGATGCCCCCAGCGACGGCCAGGTGTTTAACGAGTTAGGCTAGCGTTGCGGTCGCAGTCAAATTGCGCTTGACTGTCCGGTGCATTTCAGTTCTAACCATGAAGAGCCAAGGGAAATTACCGTGGAGGCCCCGGTCGATGCCAGTGGCCTCACAATACACGTGGCAATCAGACAGAGATGTTGTGACCAAGTTGAAGCCTGTGCTGCTGTGCACAAGTAGCCTTTCCGTCCTTGAGTTGTTACCCCGGCGCGTACTAGTGCTAGTTGGGCACGGTTAGATACATCGGACTGGGAGTGGGAGATGCGGAGATCGCTTCGACCAGGATGGACTGGTAGAAGGGTGTACAGGAAAAAGCGACGTGACTGAACATGTCTGTTTGACTTGAGCAGCAGAAACCATGCGATTCGGCGAAGGCCTGCAAGGCTACAACTTGACCGACTCGAATGCATGGTAGGCCATGCGCACATTTTGACGCAAGTCAACTGCATGGCAGCGCACGAGTTAGAGACTATTAAGACATGTCAACTATCCTAGGCCCGGGTTTGCCCCAATGGGCACCTGAGCTGGGCTCTAGTATCGTACTATGTACAGTAGTAGTATGTAGTAAATACTCTGTGTATGTTCTCAAATCTGAAATCTTTTTTAGGCTCATTTGAGACGTAGGATTAAGAAAACGTAGAAATAGAAAAAACACATAATTTTGACAGGAATACAAATATAAAATAGAGAATTACAAGGAAAAAAATACAGGAATGATGGTTTAAATAAACTAAAAAAAATGCAGGAATCAAATGAGGGTGGAAGACTTAAAAGAAAAGTTTTCAAGAGGTTGGAGTTATTTTGCTAACTTTCATCCAAAATCTACATGCATTTAGCTATTCCTTATAATTTTCATAGGATTTGGAAAGTTCCAATTCTTTGTTTCAAAGGGCCAAATAAGAAAAATTCCTATAAAGTTTGAATTCTAAAAAATTCCTTCATAAATCCTTTGTTTCAAAGGGGGCTGTAATGTGTATGAGTCATGGCAACGACAGCATACATGTGTGTCGTTACCTTTTGAAGGCATAGCTTTTGGAGTCATTCTTGCCGCCCAAGTGTTACTATGGTGGTGAATGAAATTGAAGATTGTCTGTGTGTTGTAGCTCGCTGCGACATGATATTTATTGTCACGTCGTTCTTTTTTTCTTCAATAATTACAGGGCGTGTGCATCCTAATTATACAGAGACCGGAAGTGCTCTCAGATTAATTATATCACCTTGAATTAATTGTTTGAGATCAAGAAATTAAAGCTTTCTTTATCTTAAAAAAAAGAAATATTACATACATTCTCCAAAAAAAGAGAGATTACATACATGGTGAAAGAGGTTCATGATACCACTTACCTCTCTTGAAAGGAAGATATTGGTTCAACCTAAGGCTACTTGATTGACATCGCTGTTTGAGAAGTTTTTCTTTCGGAAAGATGTTTTATTTTGTGAAAGTTAGAAATAAGTCATAATCAATCCGGGACTCAATTCAATCCGCCAATTCTTGTACGTGGCTCATATTAGTCACATACTCGAGCAAGTATTCATGCTTAAGTTTTCACATATTCACACTTTCATGTTTCAAAAAAAAATCGCCCTAACCTTGTCAGGTTGAGGTACTAGCCTGTCTACATATGCCATATAATTCTTCTGTTGCAACACATAACACATAGGTACTCTTCAGTGAACAATAGGGATTATCGGGCATGATCGCATTTAGATATCGCTCGATAAATCAACCAAGTTTAAAAAACTAGAATTCATTTTTTTTATAAAATTTGTTTGAATTTCATCGGTCTTGGTCAATGACCGCTTATAGGTGTCCTGGTTATTGACCAAATTGCTAGGGAGTGGTACTTGACTATCAGTCTCAGTTTATATAAACCCTGTCAACATGCTCCGCATTTTACAGAGATTACTCATTAGATAAATACGGTGCAAAGCATGTCTACCTTCTAGCTAAGAGAAATTAAAAGACCTGCTAGTGTACATTCTATGTATGTCCACCCCTAGACACCCGAGCAACTTGAATCGACACCTTACCATGTTAATTAAGTTTCGAAGTGCATACCTTAAAGTTAGAGTGATTTAAGTTTCAAAATTTATACCATTTAATAAGAGTGATTTCAAGGCCTTAAGGAGGATGCACCAGATCATATTTGTGTTTTTTTTAGGTATCTCTTAACACATCAACACTAGAAAGTTAATGAGAGATATAATATTGTGTTCAAACTTACAAAAAATGTGATACCCTCTGTCCCTGCTCCTTAAGGGTTTGTTCGGTTAATCCCCATAAAAAAGGGATTGGAGAGAATTGAGAGAATTAATCTCCTTTAAACCGTATGGGGAGAGATTAATCGAACAAACCCTAAGTACCCAAAAAAAGATCTTGTAACTATCAAATACTTGGTTAGTTCGAGTGTGATAAAAAAACATTTGCATATTGCAGAGATCTGGCTCTCCAGGATAAATGGCTGCCTAGCACAAAGTAGGAAACATGCTTGGTTTTGTCCTTGTCGTGGCTACTCCAAGCAACACCAAAAAAACGCATGCGGCTAAGCTAGGCTCAGAGGCAGCGCTTTCGGCAGGAAACCCTACGGTAAGTCGGTAATCCATCATCATATCGGCGGAGACAAAGTGCGGAAAAAGTTTATCAAATTTACCCGCGACACCGATCGAATCACCGTGGGGGGCATTTCCGGCAATCCCGTGCTCCTCCGAAAGCAGTAGTGGCAGTGGGATGCCCCTGACAGCGACATGGCCCGTGGTGACCCGGAGAATGAGAGGCGCCTGTGCGGATATATATGCAGCAATAGCTCACTCGGTTGTTGCATCCATCGCCTCCTCATCACTCGCTCACTGGGGAGACACACGGCTAGCTCAGGAGGGGTTAACGATTAAGCAAAAGAAGAAAGACTAATTAAGAGTTGATAGTTCTCTCGAGTTGGACAGACGAGAGATTGTCTGGAAATTAATGGAAGGGCAGCAGTTTGCTTGGGGAAGGGAGGAGGGAGGGTGGAGGAAAGGGCCATGGACAGCGCAGGAAGACAAGTTGCTGGTTGAGTACGTGAGGCAGCATGGCGAAGGGAGGTGGAATTCTGTCGCCAAGATCACAGGTAGGTGCTACTGAGTGGTGCTCTTGCATGTCTGCGACCATTTCGATCTCTCGCTGGTTATTCTTCAATTTTGGTTCCAAATTAAGAAGCTCTCATCAATATCCTTTCAGGAAGACGTACGCTACATATCATTTGGTTGGTTAAGTTGTAAGAGTTGGAGCAGTCAAACATGAAATTAGCATAGGTTTAAGGTTGCTCACATGATTGTCAAGTTGCATGCTTTGATTCCGATTGCATTTGGTGCTATTTTCTGGGAATACGCATATGGTGCTTGCTCTAGCATGCACATGCATTAATTAACCGCGTTTGGACTGCATACACGCGCATAAAAATTCGTCAGAACTTTTCCTAGCTGTAAGCATGGAAATCCTTTTGGCCCCCTAAGAGAGATCAGATGATTAGCATTAGAAGATTAAGCTTTTCTTTCTTAGTTTAAGTATAACAAATGGGAGTGGTAGGTGTGTCATGTGTTACTTTCTGCATATGTACGTCAGCTAGTTTTGTCCGATATGTGTCTTACAGTACTGGGCCTGTGTGTGCCGTGCTCTGCAGGTCTGAAGAGAAGCGGCAAGAGCTGCAGGCTTCGATGGGTGAACTACCTGAGACCTGACCTCAAGCGAGGCAAGATCACACCGCAGGAGGAGAGCGCCATACTCGAGCTGCATGCCTTGTGGGGAAACAGGTAATAACCATTTGCAAATCCTTTCATGAGCTCACGTTTAATTTGCCATGAAAGTATAACTGATTCGATCGATCGCATTCTGTGGTGTTGGTATAGATGGTCGACGATCGCGCGTAGCCTCCCTGGCAGGACGGACAACGAGATCAAGAACTATTGGAGGACGCACTTCAAGAAGGGCAAGCCGTCCAAGAACATCGAGCGCGCGAGGGCGCGTTTCCTGAAGCAGCGCCGCGAGATGCAGCAGAGCCAGCAGCAGCAGCAGCTGAAGCAGCTCGGCCAAGACGACGACGACGCCACCAGCGCGGTGGACGACAACCGTGCGGAGGCCGCCGCGCCAGCCGCCTCGCTAGCGCACGACGAGCTTCAGATAATGCAGGAGATGGCGCCGGACATGGACGACCTGCTGTACTATTCCTATGACGACCTCCTCGGCGGCGGCGGGGGCGCCACCATCAGTGCTGGTGGCGCCGCCTCGACGAGCGAGGGGTCCAGCGAGGAGCTCGACGGCGGCGCCACGTGGGGCAGCCTGTGGAACCTCGACGACCTGGTGGATGACGTGATGATCGACGGCGCCGCCTGCGCCAGCTGCTGCTGGGGCACGTTCCCTCCGCTGCAGGATCAAGGCCTCGCTTTCTACTAGCTATAGCTAGCTAGCTTAACAATTATATCGCTAGCTACAAAGTAGATGTTGCTAGCTAGCTACAAGCTACAAGTAGATGCTCCTTTTGGTCTTGTGCATCGATCCTACTGCAAGCACAGCAGCCTGTGCGTGTGGAGGAGGGCACACGTAGGGACTATGCAGGTGAGAGCGAGAGGCCATTTTGTCTACATGAGGTGTTGGTGGATAAGGATGCAACACCAACTATACTCCACTTTGAGTAGCTAGCTTGCCTCGATGGCATGTTTGGCTCATTGCTGGGCGCTTTTTCTAGGATAAAAGGGAAGAGAAGAGTTATTCTTTGTTTTGCTTTTGGAAAAAGAATTTAAGAGAACCGGCAGAAAATACAGGTGTTAAAAGTACATCTGAGCTCTTGTCCTTTCACAATTGTGCATTCAAGGCCATGTACTTCCAGTCAAATTATTCTATACACGTTGATGAGAATTTTATTTATCCATAGAGACGTTAGTAAGGACCTTTTTATGGTACTTGTAGTAGTAGGATATAATTAAATCTAATTGTCAATTCTAAAAGAATTTTAAAATATAATACGGTTGAATAGGAGGGGTCACGTACGTCTATCTAGGGCCAAGCGCTTGTAAGGACCTCTACAGCCATTTCCATCCGGCCCCATCTCCTCCTCCGACTCTAGTGTATTCGGCGGAGGGGACGGGGAAGGGGATTCATATCTAGTCTTCTTTGTAAGTTTTTAGATCTTTGGAAAATCAGATTTATTACGTATCTATGGATTATCTTCCATATTGTTTATAGAGCTAGATTTGTTTAGAGCCATTTGCCCATTCTATCTCTGTGGGTGGCTATTCATCGTGAGGTCCTCAATAAAGATCTAATTAGGTTTGTTTATCAGGTCGTCGATGATTAAATCAGTGGCGATGACTTTAGGGTCCAAATATTGGTCGCTTGTTCGGTGGCACCAGGTTGCTATTTCATTGGAGCAATGAAAATAGTGGCCAATACTAGTTCATATGCTTTTGTGTGTGTCGGAATTGGTCAACTTTATGGCTACGTTCGTCTGTGCACATTTTTTTTTGGTGTTCTAAGATATAGAGCCTCTTTAATCTATATTGGCAGATCTTTTATTTATATTATATATGTATTGTAATAGCAGGGTTGTAATCTCTTCTATTATTTAATACAACCGCCCTGTTTTTTTTCTTTGTTATTTTTTGAAAAATACTTTTTCTTTGCCATTTTAACAAGGGTAAGTTTGACCATTCATCTGCCTACCATAGCGGCCTCCCTCCGCACCCTGGTAATTTAACGTCACCGTAATTTTTCTAACTCAGCGCCTCCTATGCATGAGGAGGAGAGGAAGAAAAGCACTGAAGCAACACGGGCGGAGGAGAAGCTAGCCACAAGTAATAAGTATTTTTTACACTTAGCTAGATACAATCGCACAGTGGAGGCAGTCCATACGTGCCCCAGTGGGCAGTGAGCAGGGAAAAGCTTCCTTAAACTAAAATCGTCCGTCTAATCTATCGTCGCATATACAAGCAAATCCTTATTAGTGTTGTTCCGATGATCAAACGGACTAGAACAGCCAGCAAAAGATAGGATATTAAATCTTCTGGTACATGCTTTGGGGCCTGTGAAATAATCAGTAATACTCAATATATGGACCTTCGTAAAAAAGAGCTCTCAAAAACGTGTAGAAGTATGGTTTAAGGGAGAGGATGCTAATTGTGAACATGTCCAAATCCTTTGGTACCATAGCACGTGTATTTTAAGTAACTTTTTCATGCTTTCGACTGATAGTATTTCTGCTATCAGAATTATCACCGGTAGAGATAATCTGAATCGTTGATATATAAATTCTTCTGATGGTGATAGAAATAAATCTAATCCGTTAGATTAGAAAATATGAACAGTCTAGATTGATTTTATTACCAGCAGAAAGTATTATAAAACACCTCCAAACTATGTACTTTGCGGCAGAATTATACTCCTTATCGATATTAAAGCGAGAAAGTGGTGAGAATAAGGAGATGAGCTTCTTTTTCCTATGGACAAACTGAATGGAAGAACTTTCTTTTCCTAGAGATAACTGAATCGAAGAAACTTCAAGTGCACCGTCTGCACTCTCCTCTAATAAGAATCTAATCATCGAAAAAGAACAAAAACGCCAAAGTGCACTTGATGGTGCTGTTTTTGATCGCATATCAGTTTGCATATTCATTTTGTGACCATATATTCCCTCCATTCTCAAATAAACGTCGTTTAATTTCAAAATGCATGCATTCAAACCGTAAATCTTATATCACTAATATATGTTAAGATATTAAGATTTAACAGGAGAAAATTGACATTAGTAAATTTGTCAGGAAAAATATTTTCATGTAGTCATATTTTTAGTATTTTTATAAGTTTATAATTAGAAAATTAATTATCAAACATGTGCATGGAGAATGTGCCAAGGAGGCTGCAAGGAAAGGTAAAACTCCCATTGGGCCAGTGAAGGCTGACCTCCTTCCCGTTCCCTTGCAGCCTTCTTTACTTGTGAGGGCAGTTTCTTCTTACTTATGAGGGCAGTTTCTTACAGAGCTTATCAACTGACAACTGGCAACTGCATGAGCACTCTCTCACTACTCACAATTTCTAGGGAGGTAATGTGTGTGCACATTACACTTACAACGTCCAGGGCCTCCAGGCTATACGTTTTTGTATAGGGATAAAATAAGCATTGGTAGACACTATCCATACCCGCTTTGCCTGTTTACCCACTATCTAACTAACATGTGGGGTCAGAAACATTTTGATATCTGTACTTACCTAGGCATGTTCATGGTTATAGGGTGGAAACTGACTAATCCGTTTTCTCGATCCAAACAGAGCCAATATAAGCGGGCCGGACTGTTTTTTGCTAGTTTTTGGTTAAACCCACTAGAAAGTAAGCGCGGCGTTGCCACGCGGGAGGATAAATAGGCTAGGCCCATTGAGTCTAATGTATACATATAAAGGCGTTTTGTCATCTGCAGTGTGTATATATATTGGCAATTGCATGAAAACTGAAACAATAAACTCTAACTGCTTCTCTAAGTTTTGAAATCTGGAAGATTTCTTCTGAAAGAAACTATGAACAATATGACGTAGCCTAAAATCTAACATGGCTTGTAGCTCCATACACTGAATATACATGCTCCCTTGGAGGCTGCTGACCGAATGAGCATAAGCTCAACCAAGACGCTATTGCTGCCGAAGTTGGCACCACAAATAAAACCAAGAAGCTACTGAGATCACATTGTCAGAATCAAATCGCCATCCAAACAACAAGTTACAAAACTCTAAGCAGTAAGGAACACTATTTTCTCAAGAAGTATCCTGCTGCAACTAAAACTGCATGTTTCTCAATCAAAATCTTAGCAGAAATCACAATGCATGAATGCAGTTCAAACGCCATGGCACTGGTAAACTGGAGCATGTGCACCTAGAGGTCTCGGAGACCATATATACACATGCAAGTTAGCCTGGCAGGTTCATTATAAGTTGATAGGGGCATTACACTGCATACACAGGCAGGGCAGTAACATTGCCAGTTGAGCTAGCTAGTTAGCCAACACAATCATGTAACTGATCATGTGTTTAGTACCTGACTTCAAATTCATGACCATCATTTGATCGGGCTAGGTAGGACTTCAAATTCATGACCATTAATAGATCGGGCAGGTGGTAATCCACAATAGGTCAGGGCTTGAATACTTACTAATGTTTAATATGAAGACTACCGTGTTTTATATTTCTCCTTTCCTTAATCCAATTATACACAGCTCTGTGTATATTCGAGGAAAAACTGTGCACTGACTTATAATCAGAAAAAAGAAAGAGAGAGAATTTCATGACTTTAATGTCAAAAAAGGTGCATATGGGAGAAATTACTGGAAGAAAAAAAAAGCTGAAAGAATCATGGCCAGACATTTGAATAGTGACCCTCTAAACATTCTGCTGAATTAGCAGTGTGCAAGCAGACCATATTGTCTTTGGTCATGGTGTTAATGCATTATGCAATAGCCGATCTTAGGATCTTAGGTGAATTTGATCTGACAATTTGTAATATGGTCTGTTTAGGGATAATTCAGGAAACAAAGGCTATGTTAGCACTCTTCAGTAGCTGGATTTTTGAAAACACTGCCTCTATTATCCAATCCCATGTCAGCATTTGGCTGTTCTAATGGTACATGAGTTTCATTATTAATTATACTTAAGATGTCATATAAACAAAGATAACAAAAGAATGTCTGAATGGATGCAAGGCCAGAGATAAACGTCAAGTCAAGTATTTTAGTATGGAGCTCAGGGACAAAATCAAGCATAAAAGCATCAAGCAAGTTATAATAACTTTCAACTTAATTATTCAATTATACTAGTATAGCATGGCATATCTATTGTCACACCATGACCAAGAGTGAATTCAAGAGCCATCCTGATTCCTGACCTATCTACTTGACACAATCCATAAAATTTTGATTAACTTCATTAATAAAAATGAAAGTATCTTAGCTAGATAATATGGATAACACAAAGTTTAATACCTGCAAAGAAATAATTCCAGTATCCAATAATTGTAGAGAAGAAAGAAAAACATGTGAACTAAATACAGACACTACAAACATGGGCCAATCTTTCTGGATGAATGTATACAATTTCTGAGCCTAAGTAACAAAATGAAGTTATTCTTCCGAGCATACATCTGTACCATCTAAAACTACCCAAATGCAGCAAATGAGTATCATAATGCAGCAGTTGACCAGATATGTGCCCTGAAAAAAGTAATGAAGAAAAGGGTTTATAAACTAATAGGTGGCCCTGAAAAAAGACACTTTCAGAAATAGGTGGGCAAATTACCTGATATTGGCGCTCTTCAATCTCGATCTCAATCTATTTTTGGCGGTGGGGAAGTGCTGGTGGGGTAAAGATCACAACTGATATTGTAAGCACATCAACCAATGCACACAAAACACATTGATAATTTCAGTATCCAGTTACATGGGTTTACTGGGACCAGACCTGATGAGTCTCAGTGTGTAGTGACTCCTTTTGGCCAGGCTCCAGCTGCTTGTTTGCTCCTGTACATTTCATCAACACTTAGAATGCAACAACCATACCCAAAGTAATTACAGTTCAAAATAGAGAATCTCCTACCTGACAAGTATGGGGAAACTGGTAGTGGGGATGAGAATGGAGATGGGGATGGGAATGCGTCGGCGATAACTAGGGTGGAGGCGACTGCGGGCGAAGGCGACAAGGCGGACGGGGGTTCGAGGTTGGGTCCGGCGGGAAGATGAGGTTCCCCTCGAGGAGCTTGTCGCCTGTGGTTGGGGAGGTGGGGAGAGACGGGGGCGGAGGCCGCGAGGCCGCACGGGCGTGGGCACGACAGAGGAGGCGGGAGCGAGAGGGGAGAAGGCGACGAGGGAGGAGGCGGCGGCGAGGCGAGGCAGGCGGCGGCAACGCGAGAGACTGGTGGGAGTGCGCGTCGCTGGTGTTGTCCTTCTTCTGGGGCACGGCCATGGTGGACATGAAGAGGGTCATAGCCAAGACTGGCCCCTTCTTCGTTGACGCGCTCCGCCTCCTCCCCGCCGGCGCGCTGCTTGTTGCCTTCGCCGCCGCGCGCGGCA
This sequence comes from Oryza meyeriana var. granulata, assembly GCA_003991445.1. Classification (NCBI taxonomy): domain Eukaryota; kingdom Viridiplantae; phylum Streptophyta; class Magnoliopsida; order Poales; family Poaceae; genus Oryza; species Oryza meyeriana. Next base: position 211,398 of record RYFJ01000522.1, on the reverse strand, counting down.
GGATGCAGCCTTCCAGGTGGGCCGCTTGGGTTGCCGTCGCCGTCTTTGGCCTCGGCGCGGAAGGGGCGTTGCGGAGGCAAGGGTCGCTCACCCGGCCGCGCACGCTCAACTCCAAGACGGCGGATAAGGTGTGGCGAGACTTCGAGCGAGAGGCGTCCCCGGGGGCTTCTGGCGGCGAGGAGCAGCAGCCCAGGCGGCAACCAACGCTTGGGGAGATGACATTGGAGGAGTTCAGTGCTACATCGACAACGCCCCAGGCACGGGCGCGGGCGACAAGGAACCCTCCGCCGCAGGACGACACCCTCCCAGGCGGACACGGCCGACTGCATCGGCACGGGCACCAACGTCGAGTGCTTCGTCGACGGCCCAGGCGAGGAACCCCTCCTATCGCAAGTCTCCGAGAAGGAGAAGGAGGAGGACAGCGGCCCGGCGGAGGCGCTGGCGGTTGGGGAGGTGGGAAAGACGGGATCGGCGAGGTGAAGGCGGTTGGGGAGCTGGGGAGAGACGGGGCGGAGGCCACGCGGCCGCACGGGCGTGGGCACGACAGAGGAGCGGGAGCGAGAGGGGGAGAAGACGGCGAGGCGAGGCAAGCGGCGGCGACGCGAGAGACGGCCGTCCAACCGTGAAACGGCGCATCCGACGGCTCTCAGTGAATACCTAGATCGAACGGCTGTCCTGATCCAAAAAATCTGGTCTCTAGTTGAGCCACGTGCAGGGGCTGGCCGGCCGAGAACTTGGCCAATGTTCGTGTTATAAGATATGATCTGGCGGTGAGTTGGTTGAGCACGGTTTAGAACATAGAACCCAGTAAACCGGTGTAGCCCATACCAACTAGTGTAATTGTGTACGCTTACTCCTCGGCGCATAATGACATCGACAGTGGAGGTATCACTTTTATACTTTCAGCAATGGAGACGGAGGTACCAAATTCATCACACTACACATCTCATCGCTAGCCGCTTTAGAGCATCTTCAAGAGTAGTCCAAAAAACAGAGTTCCTACTTTTTGAGTAGGGACTCATTCTATTTTCTGGGGCTCTGTTTTTGACATCCAATTCCAACAAGAGCCCTTAAATCTGAGTCCCTATTTCTTTTTCTCTCATATTTCAATATAATCTATATGTATATTTTTCATATTACATCACTAAAATTCAAACTCAAATATTTATAAACCATATTCAAATTCATGATTTCAAATAAGACAATTTAAATTTAAATTCTGAGATATGCAAATATTAACGTATTTTTTTGTACACATAAATTTTTTTTACACATAAATAAAGTCTCTACTTTATTTTTTGCACTTATTACGTATCCTCATGAAGCTGTACCTTGACAAATAACGGAGAATCTGATATATATTGAACATGCACAGATGCAAAGATAACTATATATTCTGAGATATGCAAATATTAACCAGATTATATTGCAGTCACAAAAGTCACGGTATAGATTCAAGAGTTAAAACAGCAAGCATCTAAAATATTGGGTTACTGGAGAAACATACTTGTCTGCACAGTCGGAGGCGTCGGCGTCCTCGGCGTCGGCGAGGCGGAGCAGGACGGCAGCGGCGCTCGGCGTCGGCGTCGGAGGCCTCGGCGTCGGAGGCGTCGGCGAGGCGGAGCAGGACGGCGTCGGCGTCGGAGGCCTCGTCGAGGCGGAGCAGGATGGCGGCGGCGCTCGGCGTCGGAGGCCTCGGCGTCGGCGAGGCGGAGCAGGACAGCGGCGGCCCTCGGCGTCGGAGGCGTCGTCGAGGCGGAGCAGGACGGCGGCGGCGCAGGTGGATCCGGCGGCGCCAGCGGCTCGGATTGAGGCGGAGATGGAGGGCAGAAGGCGGCGGCGCGAGGACAAGTGAGAAAAATTGTTTCACGCGAGAGAAAAAAACTCCCAACCGTAGAGTAGGGAGCTCCCTACGTACCCGTGGGAGATGGGGCTGAGGAGGAAGATTTCGGGGCCTCCATAAACTAGGGACTCGAGTTGAGGCCATGTTGGACTTCAGTTTTTTTATCTGACTTCAAAAAATATAATAGGGACCCTATTTAGGGTCCCTGTTGGAGATGCTCTTAGGGATTGCAACCTTGAAGGTTACCTGTTTTATTGCTATTTTCAAACCTACCAAAGTTTGACGATTCTAAAATTTAGTAAGGCAACAAATCAAACATATTTTAGCCAATGCCATTATACCAAAATTTGGTAGTTTTGAAAGTTCTCTACCAAAATTTGATAAGGCTCCAACCAAATGCACCCTAGCAGTACCAAAATTTAATATAACACCAAAATATGACAATTTGGTAGGGTTGGTTTGACAACAAACGAAACAAGCCCTAAGGTAGTATTTGAAAGAGTGTGTCGCTCGTGGCTTAACGGTAGCACACAAAACGAAACTGATCATTAGCGTGTGATTAATTAAGTATTAATTATTATAAACTTGAAAAATATATCTATTTAAATTTTTAAAGATACTTTCATATAGAAAATTCTTTTAAAAAGCATCATTTAGCAGTTCAGAAAGCGTGTTTACGGAAAACGAGAAACGCCTTTTGTTCGAATGTGGGGAAAGACTAAGATTTTCGGTGGCATACAAAACGAGATAAACTATTAGTGTATGATTAATTGAGTATTAATTATTTTAAACTTAAAAAATAAATTAATATATATATTTTTAGAAACTTTTATGTAAAATTTTTTTAAAAAATATATCGTTTAACAGTTTAGAAGCGTGCTCACGACAGCTTAGCCAGCGAACGCACAAATTTTTTTTATTTTTATATTTTTTTAATAAAATATTTACAAAAGTATACCTTCATTTTAAAAATTTACAAAAATATACTCTCAACGCCCTCTGGGAGGGTGTTTTTTAAAAATCGCCCTCCCAGAGGATGATTTAATGACATGGCAGACAGCCGATTTTTTCAGACGGCCCCCTAGCAGCCCAAAAACCGCCCTTTAGGAGGGCGGCAAGGGGGCCGGCTTTTTTATAGGCGGCCCCTTTGCCACCCTCCTAAAGGGCGGTTTTTGGGCGGCTAGGGGCCGCCTGCAAAATGACCACTTCGTTTTTTTTGATATTTTTTTCTCAACTAGGAACTTGAGAATAGCAAAACCTCGTGGAGGTGCAACTCAAATCGATGTAAGATGTGGCCGGTAGAAAATTGTGAGCGTGCTTTAAAAATCGTGCTGAAACTTCGGACCTTGAAAACTCAATCTTCCCGGCCAAATTTCGCAAACATTTTTTGGACAAACCTGACGAAGTGGGGGAGAAACGGATGTAAAATTTTCTATAGATGTCCGCAGAGCATTTATTTGCCCGATTCCAAGACCGTATGTGAAAGTTATAACTGTTTTAAAGTACGTAGCGCGCGTTAGGGAAAAATAGGTATAAGTTTCAAGCGGTTCCGTACCCGACCGGTCCGACCAAGTTGAGGCAGGCGGTCCGACTGCCCCTATTTTACGGTGGCCCCCTGGTTGCCCAAAAACCGCCCTCCCAGAGGGTGGCAAGGGGGCCGCCTACAAATAGCCGACCCACGGACCGAATATTTTGTAGGCGGTCTCCTGATCGTCCAAAAACCGTCCTCTAGGAGGGTGCCAAGGGGGCCGCCTGTAAAATGGCTGGCCTCTCGGCCGGCGTTTTGCAGGCGGCCCTCTTGCCGCCCTTCTAGAGGGTGGTTTTTGGGCAGCCAGGGGGCCGCCTGCAAAAGTATTGACGGTCGTCGGCCATCAACCACATCATAAAATCACTCTATGAGAGGGCGATTTTTCCTAGAGGGCGGTAGGGGTATATTTTTGTAAACTTTTAAAACAAAAATATACTTTTGTAAATATTTTATTAAATAAATATAAAAATAAAAAAAATCGCGAATGCACCCTATGGGCCTGTTTGGTAGAGTTCCTGATTCAGTGATTCTAATTCTGATTCTTGCTGAATCAGATCCTGAAAAGAATCAGAATCAGTACGATTAGGCGTTTGGCTAAAAACATTAGCTCCGGATTCTAATGGGAAGACTTCCAGATAAATTGTCTATACTACCCCTGTATTAGCAAGAGATTTAATTTGTACAAATTTTATATAGCTTAATATAATACTAATAATTATTATAAGTACTCATATATATACCAATATTTGTACAATTACTTATAAAAAGAGATTTCAAATAAGGTTAAACAACATAACAAGCTCAATACATTTGCATAAAAAGATAATTCATTTCAATAGTCCACTCACAATTTGAGTACTTACATAATATCATGGTTACATATTTCTGAGAGTTGTTATAAAAGAAAAATATACTAACCAGAGTTCATATGAGAACTTTTATCTAGATTGCCATAATGCACTTGCTGGATTATCACAAAATCTATCTATGGACCTATCACTAGAGTATGAAGTAGAGGTATCTAATATATTTTGAGAGACCGCATATTTTGCATATCTTGCAGGAATAGTTGGCACATAATTTGGATCTCGATCACACCTGGTGAAATACTTGTCAGATGTACAATTCTGACGTATAAAGTTGTGAAGGCACATGGTCGCTGCAACGATCATTTTTTGCTTGTCTATTGGATAGGTAGGCATCTTTAAAAGGATTCGCCATTTCACTTTCACAAGAAGTTTCACTTCCATTAGATTCACTGGATGACATCTGAAATATAAAAAAAATGATTATAAAAAAATGATAACTATCATACAACTTAAGTGCATATAGAAAACAACAGGTACTCACAAAGCATGATGAAAATACAATAAATAATAGTAAACTTTAGTGCATTACATGACCAGTAACTGCAATAAAGGATAGTTAACTTGCCCCATTTGTTCTTCAACTGAAGCTTATGATAGCGCAGGCCAATTTTCTCTTCAAATTTTGCAATTACATTATCATACCCGACCTTGTTCAAATGGGTATTAGAACGATTCCCTGCGTTAACTTGTTCCAAGAACAACTCACAAACAATCCTAATATTTTCATCTGTCCATTCAGCATTATTTGCACCTTGGTTTTCCTCTACCGAAGTTGTTGCCATCTATGCTACTTATAAAATAAAACATATGCAAAGATATCAAATGCACAGCCATCGGTTTATTTGTACCAATTGCATAACAAATATATAATATGAAAAGAGATATACATTCATCCTGTGAGTGCTATTAGGAGATATGAAATATATATATTACTACTCACTATTCTCTGCTTTCTATTTAAAAAAATATAGAAGATATTGTTCTTTGCTTATAGTTTAGAAAAAAAAATAGAAGACACTCTTCTACTGTTATTTGTTTAAAAAAATAAAATGAAAGACACTGTTCTAGTATCTGCTTGCACTGTTCTGTACTTCTCTTTAAAAAAAAGAAATGGGAGGATAAGGGAGGCCGGAGGGCGGTAGGGGAGGCCGACGTCGGTGCGCGGGGCGCGGGGGGCCGGAGGGCGACGTCGGCGCGCGGGGCTCCGGAGGCCGGAGGCCGGCGTCGGCGCGGGAGGCTGGCGGCCGCGGGGCGCGGGGGGCCGGAGGGCCGGAGGGCGCGCGGGAGGCCGGAGGCCGACGCCGGCGCGGGGCGGTGGAGGCCGGAGGTTGGCGTCGGCGTCGGCGCGGGGGAGGCCGGAGGGCGTCGGCGCGGGAGGCCGGAGGCCGACGCAGGGCGGGAGGCCGGCGGCCGCGGGGCGCGGGGGGCCGGAGGGCCGGAGGGCGCGCAGGAGGCCGGAGGCCGGAGGCCGACGCCGGCGCGCGGCGGTAGAGGCCGGAGGGCGTCGACAGGGGAGGGCGGCGTAGGCGCGGTGGAGGCCGGAGGGCGGCGTCGGTAGGGGAGGCCGGAGGGCGGCGCGGCGGCGACCCGACGACGACCTAGGCGAGGTGAGTCTCGGGTGAGTCTCGGGTGGATGGGACGGGCTTGAGGGGTATACCCAGGCGGGTAGTTTGTGCGAATTGTCGTGGCGAGTTTCATTTTTCGTTCGTTGGACCAAGCCCATGTATACGAACGCCCAACCTAGCCAAACCGCCAAACTCGTGGGCTGGGTTCAAAAACCGGCTGAACCCAACCTGTACCGTGAATGAACAGCCCGTTAACTTATATGTTATCTAGGGTTTCTGCCTTCCCCAGTCCCCGCACCGCAGCCGCCCGCCACAACCTTTTCCCCACTCGCGCGCCCTTCTTCCCTTCCTCCGTCCGTCGCCGCCCGGTTCCGCGACGCCAGGCCACCCACCGCCCGGACGCCGACGTCGCCTGTACCCGGAAGCCCACCAACTAGGCTCCCGGTTGGTCCCCTACTTTTGTTCTTATCTTTCCCGCTCTCGATAATCGCAGCCGCGTGGTGGTGATCTCAGAAGTAGTCTCACTCCTGTTTCGACGAATTTCTCGGTACTTATCCAGCAGTTGCGTCGATCTAAGATGTATCTCCAGTACTACATCAACGAGAAGGGGGACAAGGTGTACACCACCAAGGTTGTATAAGCTTTCCCTTGCGCTTGTTTATTGGTGATTAGTGTATGGTTTGGGATGTTAGTCCATGCTGAGGTGTATATTGTTCTTATCGTGCAGAAGGAATCTCCTCTCGGTGTGCCGACGCAGTCTGCTCACCCAGGTATGGTCACTTCCTCTGATTTCTTTGTCTCTGCTGTTGTTGGGTCATAACCTGTACGTATGTGCCGTTGTGCTGACATAGTTTCTAGCTTGTTGTACTGTAAATAAGGTCGTAACATTCGGTTTGTGTGTCAGTCTTATTGTTGGCCTAATTATAAACCTGGGCACAGTTTGAAGCATGAAGATTGTATACTTTTTGTTGAGATTTTATACATCGATTTTTTTTTTCATGTACTTTAAGTTATCAAAGGGTATTTAGAATAACGCTGCCTAATTAGTGCTGGTCTGCTGGGAATTTTGCTGAACACGAAGTTATTGTATAATCAGAGTTTGGGAACGTCTATTGGTCAAACATTTGAAAAAATTGAATCCATCAAATGATTTTTTCTATATCCAAAGGTCAAGATACAAACTGTTAGATGCAGTTGCACATATTTATGACTGAGTTACACAAATTTATAACTAAAGTTATATAAATCGATAATGGCAACTACAACAAGTTAAAAGTGCAACTTAGAACTCGCTTCCTCAGTCCCGAGTCTCAAAGTTCCATCCAACAGTCAGCGTTATTGTTTGACAGAATCAAAAAAATCAAACGTTTAATCAATAGCAAATCTGTCAAGAGTTTTAGCTCGGCTGATCTTCCTTCTAGTATTAGTATTTTGAGTTTTGGAACTGATGCTCAGATGATCAGATATGGACATAGGCAAGATAGGAGGAGCTTGTTTAGTGGCTCAGTACTTTTCTCAGTAGAACAATTCTTTTTTAATCGTTTGTTCACGTAAAAGATGGAGCTTAGAGAAGTCATAGCTCTTTGTGTGCATAAGCCAATGTAGTGATTGTGCATAGCTCTCTGTATACATGTATTTTTGAGCAAAAAAAATCACTTACATTGTACTTGTGCTGCACAGCTCGCTTTTCTCCAGATGACAAATACTCACGCCAGAGATACCTGTTGAAGAAGAGATTCGGGTTGCTGCCAACTCAAAAGCCAGCACCCAAGTACTGAGGGAGAAACTTTGGCCAATCATGTTCCATGGATCCTCAGGGGAAAAACAGTCTCGTCTACCTTGCTATTTATCTGTATCAGTTAAATGATCTGATGTATCGCCATGCTATTATATGAATCGTACTTGTTTCTACCATATTAACTCCTGTATGATCATGAGTAATTCAGGCGTCTTTTCATGTTCTGAACTGTTGGCATGGTTATAAACTAAAAGTACTGTCAGTATTATATTGTCATTTTTTGTGCTATTAGGAAATCAGGTGGTGATTAGCTGATAAAGCAAGGAAGCAATAGCTGCCGTTTTATTCTACTGAGCTTGTTCTGACTAATGAGTTGATGCTATTATTAAATCACTCGTGAGGTAGCGACTTTGCTTTCATGTAGAGTGCTGGTAACGATGGCCAAGTTTATGTACATCTACATGTCGGATAAGGCATCTAAATAGCTCGCATGGCTTACACTCCATTGTGACCCACCGTCGAGCAGTCTGAAGGATCGAGCTGGCGGAGCAAGGGCCGGTTGATGTCAGAGCTTGAACGCACGGTGATGGCCTGACGGGATCACAGGAACGGCCACATGCCACGGGAACACAAATCCGTATGAGCACAACGTTTCACTGAATTCAGTCATTCAGTCTTCTTACCATGGACCTTTTTTATCCATGATCCATCCAGGCGATAACTCCAAAATTCCGTTTGTGAAATGCCTTCATCTTATACCTTTTTAAATAAGTATTTCTAGGCTTTTAAGAAAATATATTTCTGAGCTTTTAAGAAAATATTGATTGCTTGTATGTGTATCAGTCCACATTACTTTCCAAGGCCGAAAATAAGTTATGCAAATTGCATTCATGGATGTGCAAATGGAAGTGAAGTTTTCATTTGTCATGATTACAAGGAGTCATGATGATGACCAATATGTTTCCTAGATCCAAATCTGGGGTATTCTCTTTGTGTCTATGTGCAGACAAGATTGAAGAAAAGGCAGCAGCGAAATACAATAGCTGAACATGAGAAATTACAGCTACAGTATATAGTCGACAATTATCTCTAATATACATGGATTAGCAGTTAAGTCCTTAGAAATATTGACACTTGTCAGAACAGTACGGTAGATCAGTAGTATCCTTGCTTTCATGATGCTCACAAACTTGAACTGTGATAGAAACACAAAGTTCAAACATGCACAACCTCCAAAATCGAGAAGAAAGCAAACATGTCTGAGGAACACTGAGTGCAAAGAGAAGTTCTATAAAAATCTGAAACAAAGATGACTATGATCTACTATAGACTGACCCTGTGCATCACTAACTAGCATAACTACATCTCACCTTCAAAGACGATTTTCTCCAAAACGTCCATAGTAACAGTGATGGATATGCCACAAGTTCCTTGGGGGACAAAAAGGATGTGTTGTGTGTGAGTGAATGGATGAATTGCCTAGGTGAAAGCAGAACAAATGTACTTCCTAGGTCTACTGAGTTGCAAGGTGAGCAATAATCATCTGCACTCTATTTCACATATAAGAAAACCTTTCACACTACTCTGGAGAAGAAACCATCTCTACCTCCCTAGAGGATGGATCATCATCTTCTTCTTCAGAGTTATCATCTCCAGTGCTGGTTATATCTGTATAGTTTGCCTGTCTAACAAATTGCCCTCGCACTCTCGGCCTTGTTTCAGCAAGTTTCTTCCGATTCACGTACCTCACCTTCTTGTCAAAACAGCGTTCCTTCCTTTTCTGCCTGAATTTGGCAAGTGCTGCGGCTCTCCGTTCAGACCGACTACATGTTTCCTCAGGCATTGGTGTGCTTGATACCGGTGGCCACATATTTTGTGTTGATAGATGACTTGATTGCATGCTCATACCAGCAGGGTTATACTGAAATGATAGCATCATAGATACCCCATGACATTGGGGATAAACATTATACTGAGGGAGCAATGTTGGTGGTGTATGCACTTGAGCGCTGTTTATGTTCCCTTGGAAATTTTGCACCGGAGCATGTGCCATACCATGGTCCATCATCCCTGGATAATAAAATGGAAAATGATATACAGGAGGAGTTCCTGAAGCATCATTTTGGCCTTCATTGCTTCGCTCCAGATGCAAGTTAGAGGAAGAAAAGCACACCACAGGGTATTGCACAGGCATCTCGAAGGCTTCTTTATCACGAATATTTACATCAGTGCCAGTGTCACTTCTATCAGTTGTACTAGAGAAATTACCCCTGTGATCCGAAGAGTCTAACCGATTTCCACCTCTTTGTAGTTCACTCTCAAATGAGCTGGTGGTTGGGGTGCTTGACTTAACATAAGCTAGAAAAGCTGAAGACTCAGCAACCCTCAAGTTAGTCTTAATTGGACGTGAAAACATTACTCCAGGAGATGCTGGCATAAATGCAAACACACAACCTTAGAAACTATTCTTCAATTGAGGAAACTGCTAAATCAGCTAAAAGAAATGATTTAAGACTCAAGATACTTACAAGCTTGGTCACCACCTTCAGTAGAGACTGGTAAACCCTCTGGTTTGTCCTTTTGTTTAGGCTCAGCGTCAGAAGGATTATACTGCAAACATGTCAGGAAATGCAAGGGCATTTAACAAGCAGATTGATGCAAACAATTTAGCATCTCATCATCATCAATTGAGCATACAAGGCAAAAAGGCACGCTCTAGCATCAAGATAAAACACAAAGGTGGATAGATACTAGAATAGAAAGCATTATGTTCGACTGCAAACCTTATAAAGATTACTTAGTTGGTTACCTCATATTCATGTTGATTCGAGGTGCTTGTTTCTTGATTTATGTTTTCTTTTGGCTTATCATCTGTGTCATCTGAGAGAAGAGTGGTGCTATTGGTATTGGCATCACTAGGTTCCGATAACGCCAACTCAAAATTGTCATTGAAGAAGTTTTTCTCCGACAAACCAAGCTGCCAACACCAACACCCAACTTAAGATCAATTCATACAGGCTATAGCAACGCCACAGCCATCTCAGCTTAGAGCATGCTTTCCAACACAGAATTTGAAGATGAATCAACAGAGTCCCCTTTACCATCCGTCTTCGCCGCCACACATGGGTCCAGAGGTTCAGCAGCTCGTTCGTGCGCAGCGGCTTGACCAGATACTCAGCTGCCCCAAGACGCAAGCACTTGACAACAACAGAAACCTCGTCTCTGTTGGACATCACTGCATAATCGCATCAAGAGGAAGATGGTCACTACAACTCTCCAAGCACAAACACAGAAATCGACATAAGCAGCGGAATAGGAAGGCAGCTTACTGATGATGGGGATGTGACGCAGTTCCTTGTTCCTGGCGATGTATTTGAGCATCTTGAAGCACTTGGAGACGGGCAGATCGACCTCGGCCAAGATGATGTCGATTTCCCCCGCCTCGCAGTTGAGCACGTTGATCACCTGCCTCGGAGACTGCGCGCAAGTCACTGGAACAAAAGGATAGCGAAACTAACACGCATCATTCGAAGCAAACAGTGCTGCCTGGTAGTACTGCTAATAATCAAGCCCACAAGAAGCAGCAAAGGCAATCTCAGTTCTCATGATTAGAGAAACAAAATTACTAAGCAACCGAAGAGGAACTGACCTTGGTAGGAGCAGTTGCAGAGGAGGCGGAGCACCTCCCGGGAGCTGCTTGGGTCGCTGTCGCAGAGCAGAATCCTCACCTTGCTCCGGTCCACGAACTGCTGCCCTCCCCCTACCGCCGCGCCGCCGCCAACACGATCCCCCTCGCCGGCGCCCACCATACCCCGACCCGCACGGACGCACCTTAGCCGACGCGTCCGAATCAGCACGCACAGCACAGCAGCAGCTGCCGGCGCCTAGACGCCACAGGTGGACGAAGCGGTTGTTGGATCTGCCGGGGACACCTCCTCTTCCATATCCCGTGCCGTCGCTAGTAAGCCGCTAGCTCGCCGCCGGTACCAGTGCACTACCACCACCCGACGCCGCCGCCGGTGGCCTCCGCCCGTCGCGGTCCGGGCCGCTCCATCATCCGCGCCTAATCTATTCAGGGCGGTGGCGTTGGTGTCCGCTCTACTGGTGCAGGATATTTTCCTCCCCTACCTTTTGCTCGCTTTCCTCTCTCGGTGGCGTGGCGTGGGGCACGCAGTCGCAGCCTGCTCCGCAAGAGCCAAGGGGAGATCAGAATTCAGAAAAAAGAAGAAAAAAAAGGCCTCGTCACGCCGCGCCGGGGCGGGCGGTGTAAAATAAACGGCACCGCGCGCCGCGGGTTGACACGGCTCGGCGCGCACGGCCAGCCGCGCGACACCGAGCGGGCGCAGCGGTTTGTCTCGCTCTCGCGTCGCGCGATGTCAAGAGAAATTCGTCAATGGGATTCATCACGGGGCGAGCCGCGTGTCCCCCCGTGCGAGGGCCAGGTTGGAGAGCCCGCGGCGGTTAAGTCAGATGGACCCGGCCTGGCGGCGTGTCATCGGTGAGAAAATATCTACACCCACCTGGCGCACGTTGGCGCCACGGAAATATCTTAATCGCCGTGTGATTAGAAGGGCCTGGGCGGCCGGGTGGTGGGCCCGTGGCCGTGCGATACGGGGGCAGCCACGCGCGCGAGCTGGGCCAGCCAGCGAGCGAACGCCAGTGAGACGCGCTACTGTGGTGAAACGACGCGAGATGCGGCGGAGGTGGGGGATGGTGGTGGTGGTGGAAGTGGACTCGCCACGCCCACGTGCGGCGGCGTCCACGGTGGCCGCGTCCCCGCCCTCCGTTCCGGATCACGACGCTGTCCACCGCCGACGTGCCAAGGCGGAGGAAAATCGGCTTGTGTCCGTATGCGTGCCCGCGCCTTGATGGGCAGCATGAGCATGGCGATACGGCGGCGGCTGATAAGTAAAAGATTTTGAGCTGGGGGCGCTCGGCGTCGAGGCTAGCTACCGGACGAGTGACCAGTATGGAGGGAGCAGCTGCTGGGTGGATATTGCCCGTGCTGGGATGCCATGGCCACTACGCCGATCGGAGAGCGACTGGTCGTAGACTTGCGGTGGTGGCTCGTGGCGCCAGCCGGGCCCCTGCTCTGGCCTAGCGCTTTTTTCGTAGCTTGCTTTCCTTGTTTGCCACTGCCGATGTACGTGGCCTCCGGCAGCAAATCAGCGATGGGCATGGGCCATTAGCAGATCAAGCGATGCTGCAGATTCGGTTAGCGTTAACAGCGTTGTCGTTTGTTTACCTCAGTTACCAGCGCTGTAATTAATTCAGTAATTCAGCAGGGTGGTAAATGCAATCAAGATTGATTGCAGATCTGAACTATGGCCAGGCAAAAAAAAAATCATTTTGAGTGTCCTTGGCTGTATTTCTTCCACCGAGAAGAATGGATGGCACCAGTGACACAAGTCACACAACAACACTCGGTCTCAAAAATCTGGACTCTGGAGGCAGGCTGGCAGCACCAGTACCAGGAGCTCGAAGTGCCAAAAAGCGATGCCAATAGAGACCATCATCATCAATCTCATTCACAAGAGGCACTCATCGTCTTTATTGCTACCAATAAATTCATACAAAATGAGCTAGTTAGAGTAGTGCTGCACACAGGCTTAACAGTCACACAAAGCTACTATCAGCAGTAAGTTCTTCGGCCAGTGGAAGTCCCCACATTCGCCTTTATTCTATTGACATTGACACAACACAAACACGTTTTGACAAAGTATTTATCTACAGGGAAGGAGTGGCGATTGCTCCTGCCTCCGTCAGCAGAGGAACCAAGTTCCCTCCTTTGTGCATTGCTATGGTATCTGCTTGGCAGACATGAAGATCGATGTTAAAATAGTGGAGAAAAATTCTGACCTAAATGACCCTCGTTTTAGCCGTTTTCTTGTTCAGAGAACAGTTAAACAACGATGAAATGCATGAAAATGTTGTTGGCCCAGGGACATTAGTATCACAAGTTCACAACGAAATAGGAACAAGGACACTCACCGTCACAACCACCAATATGTTTCCCTTTAATGAAGACACTAGGAACAGTTTTCTGTCCAGTCCAATTGGCAAGAGCTGACTGCAGCTCAGACCCATCACCTTCGTATCATGAGGATGAATTAGTTCAATGATAAGTTATAATCTATAAACTGACGAGTAGCTACGACTTTCTAACATTGCTCCCATGTAGTCATATATTAAGGTTTTAGCGTTGAACATTTAAACAATAGCCAATGCTAGATTCTTTTGGTCCGTACTATTAAGTGCGTTAAAACTTTAAATGAAAAATGGCCATTTAGGCATTTACCACCAGATATCTATTTAGAATCTAATGAACATTTTTTCCTTTTGATATTCCATTTATGCTTTCTGTTCCAATATGCCAGTAGCACTACAATACTAAAATTCCTCTGAACGAGGTTTGCCCAACTCTACTACTGCATCTCTTTCTCTAACTTGGTAGGACAAAATATTCCTTTGTTTTATTCGAGGCATCAGTTTACAACCACTTCTCAGTTCTCAGAGCTTTCCATCCAATCTAGTTCCTCTCTATTGGGATTATAAGTGCGTCCTTGTTGTTTCTTCTCTATTTGGTTGTATAGCTCTTTTTGAGGAAAAATGTTTTGTTGTATAGTTCTCTTTTAGGCACACATTGCCAGAATTTTGGTGACCTATCGATTTCTTTCAGAAAAATAAGTTCACAGCAGTGTTTTTTTTAAAGAAAAAAGGTCTACAAAGCCGCATATAAGGAACACGTGCCCAAACCTTTTACCGCTTAAGTCGCATAAGCGGCCGATTATGCCACATAACCGCTAAAACTACAAGGTGGGGTGATTGTACGAAACCACATACCGCTTTTTAAAAATATTGGTTTACATCCACTTTCAGCATTTCAATTTGATTAAACTCATTTTTGTAGACATTGCTCTAAACTCAACCAAACTAAATCCCATGATATCCAAAATAGATGCAGCCTAGTTAATTTATATCAGTATGATAACATGTTATATATAGATTGGAGTGCAAAAAAGAGACACCTAGCATGATGTGTACTATAAAAATAATCAGTGGAAAGAAAAGAACAGAAAATGTATTCCACGCACTTTCCACATCCAATTCAACAGCCTTGTAGCTTGCCCCCAGCTGTGCCAACAACTGCTTCACTCGGGCGCAGAAAGGGCAATAAGTCTTGCTATGGCCAGTCCAAGATGCACATGAGGAAAGATAAAAAAAATTGGAGTTTAGGATAGCATAGAATCACAATTTTGCAAAATTTGGGGGATAACCATGGTAAGCTCGTTTTATATAATTTCTTGATTATTGTTGCTGATCACTCTAAAATTGAATGAGGTGCTAATGTATTATGGTTGTATGTTACATACAGAAGGCAGATTTTTTTTTTCTGGTAAGCTATGGAAATTATCATTATACCAAAATCAACTTGTTTCATATTATTGGTGTGCTTCTTTCCACACAGACAAAATAATTTAATTCCAATATCACCGGACAATGACGTACTGATTTCGAACGGATATTGGTTTTAGACTGGCTGACAACTTCAATTATTATGTTGAGCTATTTGAGGGGTCTTGTTGCTTACACCAACTATTCTGCTCCAGAAAGTATAGGAAAGAAATTTATAGCAAAAGGCAACCTGTTTGATATTGACTTTTTTTCATTGATCAGCCTAGTTGAGGATAACAAAATTTGAACAAAAATTCAGCGCATAGGCCAGCCTTGCCCTTGCCACGTCATATAGGCGAGCAAATTAAAGGGGTGCGAGAGGAAGAGACCTGAAGACGACGACGGAGAAGGAGGCGACGATCTCCTTGGCCTTGTTGAGCGCCATGGCCGGCTTGCTAGGCTCCTCCCCCGGCTTGGAGTCGGAGGGGGGCGAGGAAGACGAAGACGACTGTGCCATCCCCATGCCCAACCTCCGTTTTATGGCCGGACAGAAGGAGGCGGGGGAACTTTTATCTGCGTTTCCTCTACAGCGTCGGCGCGTCTTGCACGTCAAGCCAGCCACGAGTTCGACGTGGACCGTTACCGCTCGTATTTGGTCTTTCAGAAAAGAAAATAAGGCTCGTATTTCTCCTGGTTGCGATCTCCAGCTTTGTGATGGATGTATCGAACGTTGCTTGTTGAAAAGATGCACAGGCTTGCAAGTTGCAAGGCGCCAGCACTGACGCAGCGTTACGAAACCAAGAGCGCGTTTGTAGTCGTTCAAATGTGGGCGAAATGTACGGCGAGAGGCAACAGAGACGGTTTTGTAGACGTTCAAACTTCAAACATACGGCAATACAGATACGCGACGTGCTTGATTTTACTTTTTATTTTAGGCAGCAATTGACTTTACAAAGAGACGACGAGACTAACGTGCTGGGCCCATTTAGAGAGGCCGTGTCTGCATTTTAGGCCCAACATGCTCCAGGTCATTTTTACTGAAGTTCAATAGATGATAAGATTTACAGATTTATTGTTTACAGTTCCACAGACAGTACAGATTACGAACTCCTCAAGCTGCTATTTCACCTGTTAAGGTTGCTATTTGGCTTGTTAAGGTTTTATAGTAACACCAGTGTAAGATTTGAAGAACCAGGAACAGAAAGACTGTAGTTCCTCGACGTCCAATCGCATCAACAAATTCCGCGCCGGATAGCGAGAGGAACACATCACTTTTGCTTCACGTCTCACCATTGCACACGAACCACAAGTTGGTCCGCAGGCACGAATAAATCGGAGAGAAGCCAAAACACAGGGTACGAAATCAACAACGCAAAACCTAACCAACAAAATAATAAAAATCTTATCGACTGAACACGAACGAACAACTCAGTCCCTTAGATGTTCTTTGACCATGCGATCATCTCCGCAGGAGTCATTACAGGTCTGTAGGACTCATCACCGTTGCCAGCGACCAACAAATCGACTCAGAAAATCGACAAGAACGACAAAAAAAAAGATCGGATTTATGACTACTTTTTTTTTGGGGGGGGTGGGGGGGGGGGGGGGGTGTTCCATCATGTATGTAACAGCCGCCGAGTGCCCTGCGGCGAGACGCATCCGAGGGCACGAGAGGAAGGCGAGCTCAGGATACAACATGGCGATTTTGCTTCAAGGGAACGAGTCGATTGGGAACCGATTAGAGGCTAATCCTCCCAATGACCAGATGACGAAGCACGCACAAGATCACCAGAACCAAAAGCAAACGAATCGAAACGAAAACGAAAAAGATTGAAGATGAAGACGGCGGCGAAGAGGATCGAAGGCGTCGGCGGCGCGGCGGCTATGGCAAGCCTTAGCACGTGGACTTGGGAGGGGTGGACGCAATTTATAGGCTCGGGTGGTGTCTGGCTCCCGCAACAAACCCTAATAGTAATGGGCCGAATTGGATGGGCTGGTAGGATCTGGGAGTGAGTTCATGGGCTGGAAATTCGAGGCTAATACGATGTGTGAATTTATTTTATTTTTATATTTTTTTAATAAAATATTTATAAAATTACATTTGCATTTTAAAAATTTATAAAAATATACTCCCAACGCCCTCTGGAAGGTTGTTTTTTAAAAATCGCCCTCCCAGAGGGCGATTTAATGACGTGGCTTTGCAGGCGGCCTCCGGACACCCAAAAGCAAGGGGCCGCCTACAAAACGCCAGCTGCGAGGCCGGGCATTTTACAGGCGGCCCCCTTGCCGCCGAAAAGCCGGCAAGGGGGCCGCCTGTAAGCTAGCCCACTATAAAACCCCCTCCCAGACTCAAAAAATACCATAAAATTTACATAAATTATAGAAAAAAAAAGAAGAGAGAGCTGAGAGCAAGGCCTTAACAAAAGCAGCGAAGCTCTAGCGGTTTGCTGATTCGTCTGTAGGTAAAATCTATTATCCTTTTGCAATTTCTATTTCTATGCAAAAATTGATGTAGTATTATATTGGTTATGTGCTGTCGGAGGATGAAACTCCAACGGCGGGAAGTCCGGGGACCCCCCTTTGAGGTTCGGCCAGAAGAGCTGTTCCCGGGACGAATGCGGCGTCTAGGAGATGATCAGCGGAAAAGGAAGATACGTAAAGAGACAAGAGGAGGTAGACAGGTTCGGGCCGCTCGGAGGCGTAACACCCTACTCCTGTGTGTTTAGCTATGTGGGAGAGATGAATATGATTTGGTCTTACAAGGACTTGCTGAGGGGAGCTCGGGCCCCTTGCCCTGACTTGGGAACTATGGAGCTAGGCTTTAATGCAGAAAAAGGTCCCTAACTCTCCGTCCCCCTCCCGGTTGGTATGGATCCTCCTTTTATAGGTAAAGGGGAGTCCACAGTGCCCAGCATACAGAGGAAGCTAGATATGATGTGTCATGTCACATACGTCCGCCTGCCGAGCCCACGCCGGAGTTGGTGCAGCACGGCGGGTAGGTCGTCCCGTGGCGCGGCCGCTGCAGGCGGCTAAAGTCTTGAGGATGTGACGGAGCGCACTGTGGCTGCCAGAGCGTGGGAAAATGAAGCTCACTCGGTCAAAGGTCCTCTGACTGCACAGGGAGCAGAGCGGGCGTCAGGGGTGACACGCCCCGTCACCTCGTCATTAATGCGGTTAGTTGGCAGCTGACCTGCTCGAGTCGGCCTCGCGCCCGGGCTCCGCACGCACGGGGCGCCGAGGCTGCAGGCCCCGGGGACGGTGCTCCCGGGCCCGGGCAGCATCCAGGCCCCAGGCGCTTAGAGAGGTGACCAGTAGTAGCCGGCCGTCTCTTGTACAGAATATGAGCCTTGGAGGAGCTGATGTGGCCGAAGGTCCTCACGTCCCCGGAGAATGTGGGACCCCCATTCCCGTTTTGCCGACACGTGTATAGTACTATATGAAAATAAATTGTTACTTATAGATGTGTAGGTATTTAGTCAATCTGTTAGATGACTTAGTTTGTGTAGAGATGGTAGTTATAAAATCTCAATTACACGGTTTTAGATGTGAGGAGAATGTTGGTATCTAGTTTAACTGTATTTTTTCATCAACAAATATGTCAAATAAAGTGATATTTCAGTTATTTCACAGGCAAGAAAATATTAGGTATGGTCCACAAGGTATAAATCTGTCGGAGTTTAGTTCAATGGCTAAAGGCATTGATAGGCCAGCTGAGAGAAGTTTCGGGTCAGTATACAACTGGCTAATGCGAGGCTTTTGACTCGACCCCCAGATCAACACAATAACCTTGTATTTTATAGTCAGTCGTGCAGTTAAGGGTTTTTTTGGGAACTGATGCCGGTGGATTGCACTGCTACTTGGAGATGGTACGTGGAGAATGCATTCCAACGTGGTTGACCACTGTGCATACTTGTGTCGGTGTGTGAGAAGGATAACACTGCTGCTGCAATAACCGTGCAAGATGATGAGGATACAAGTACAGCGGGAGGAGGTGATGCCGAAACAATGGAAGAAAATAAAAGAGGGAATGAAGAAGATAGACAGCTAACATGTGTGACAGATAAGGGAGAACTAATGGACACCATCGTCGAAAAAATAGATAGAGAAGATGGTGAAAACAAGAATGGAGAGTATGATGATTCGTCCGATGAGGACAACGTGATGCCTGCAGAATGGAGCAACGAGGACTTCTCTGGCCTTGTTATCTCCGAGCGGTATCATGTGCCATGGGAGTACAAGGAGAATAAGGTCATCCAGAAGGCTAAGTATGCATATGTAGAGGATTTGAAGGATGCGGTAAAACAATGGACGGTGTCACTTCAGAGGGAGTTCTTGGTCGTGAAGTCAAGCAAATACATGGCGGGTGCACGCATTCAAGGGTAAATGGAAGGATTATTGGCAAGTTTCAATCGTGACCGAGCATTCATGTTACTTACCCGGTGTTGTAAAACGGCCGGCCCCGCGGCCGGGGTTTTGTAGGCGGCTCCCTTGCCGTCCTCCTAGAGGGCGATTTTTGGAAGTCCAAGGGGCCGCCTGCAAAAGTGTTGACGGCCGCTGGCCAGCCACGTCATTAAATCGTCCTTTGGGACGATAATTTCTTAAAAAACGCCATCCCAAAGAGCGTTAGGAGTATATTTTTATAAATTTTTGAAATGAAAATGTAATTTTGTAAATATTTTATTAAAAAAATATAAAAATAAAATAAATTCTACGATGTGTTGGCTAGTTCGGTTTACCTACATTTCGCCAAGGATTTTAAAGAAAAAATGCACGGGAAGTGAACAAGCAAATATGTGCTTGCAAAATTTGGCAATCATACAAATGGGTGCCGAAACCTTGGAGCTAGCAAAATTTTGATAAAAACATATGCCTTTTTATGGGTTGTTTACACAAACACAGCATGTTTTGTAGCCTGTAGCTTCAGAACGAATTTCCATTGCCAGTTAAATGGACAGTACAAGATAAACAACTTTGCTTTCAGTGATTCGCGAGTGGATAGGTCATGTGTGACTAGTGAACAGAGAAGAGAAAGTAGTATTGGCAAAGTCCAGCCTCAGCTTTACTGGAGTGGACATCAAATCTTAACCTTTATATCACACCAGATTTGCAACCAGTGGCATCGCCTCAAGCTTAGGCCTTCAGAGATGGATAATTATTATGGGCAGAAAAGAGTGGATACAGCGTACATGCTACATCTAACAGAGAAATCGGATGGTTTATGATGCGTCATCAAGTTCTCTTACAAAACAAAATGTTGCTAAATAATAGTCAACATGCAGAAGATCGCTCAGTCCTACATGCATTAAGCATGTACACAGTAAGAAAAGCATGACCGCAAAGCTGCATGTGTTCTTGCAAAACACAAACAATGACTAGAGCAATTCCATAAAGATCAGCTCTTGTTTTCACTAGGTTCTGCCGAAGTAGAGGATGTCGATGATGCCGTGATGTCCCTGGCACATTGTGACACATATGGCTTCAGCTGCAGTCATTTATACAGGAAATTTATCAGTAACTACACATGCATATTTGAAAAGAAAAAAGGGCAAGAAAAAGCTGACCCGTTGGTCACTCAAACCACATAAAGAAGAATTCTATGTTATATCATTCATTTTCAGATTCTCTGCCTTGCTTGCTAAACATTTCATCAGTGCTAGATTTTGGATCATTCAATTCATTGCCCCCAAGAAATAAAGTCCCCATCTTTTCTGATAAAATGAGGGATGGAAAGTTATTTCCATCATAACAGGATATCTGAGAGCTTTGATTATGCTATATTAGATTCAAACAAGATATCTGAGAGCTTGATTATGTTATATTAGTTGTTTTCTGTCTGTTAGGTGTCGTTCATTACTTCTAAAAGTTTGCCCAGCAAGTTGAGACTGGAACAAAGCAGATAGGCAGCATTGACACTAAACATAATTTAATCGTGCATGTATGCAGATCTGTGGAGCAAAATGCTAATTACCTTGAAATCAGTCAAGTCAGGGACCACAAATCTTGGCAACTTCTCATCCACCATGACATATCCACCTGTAAAATTACATAGATATTTTCAAAATTAGACTAAGCAAGTAAATTGTATACTCAATACTCATGAAAGAAAGGGATGGACATCAGTAACAACAGTCAGTTGAATGATCATATCATAGTATAAACAATGGTGACCGCAGATTTTATTTGAATCAAGTAAAATCAGGAATATAATGGAGAAGTATTTGGCCCTTGCAAATAATAATCAAACTAATCAATAACAAGACTGTCTACATATTTTCTTCCAAGGTGAATTGAATACCAAAGAATATGCTCTTCGGTAGTTCGGTATTTCTACTTTCTGGCAGACTAACAAAACTTACTATGCTCTGTAATACCATTGTGCAACTATGATAGATGGAAGATTTCCCAATGTGTCCATGAGAAACTCTGCTTGGCTAACCACCAATTGAAATCAACCGGTTGGATTGAAATTTAATTTGCTACTCACTAAATCTTACCATCTTATTGACCTTTGCTTGCTTACTTCTTTTATTGAAGCAAATATTTGATACTATCGAAAGCATATCAAAACTTAAGTAAGCAGACGATTACTTGCACGGTTGACTAAGATAAATCTTGGTCCCATAACAATTGATTCACACAAAGAACATCCCTTCCTCAGTTCTTCCACATTATCAGTGGAGCAAATAGTGTGGTGACTAGCAACAGTGACCATTTCATGTTCCATCAACGCCGGTTTAATTAAGACACCCGGTTCAAAATCATAAAATTCCTCAAGAAAACCAATCATGGTTGCAATCTTATATGTGGTGATGAGCATGCCCGAGCCATACAGACGACTAGATTCAGATCACAAGCGTCGCGAGGTATTACCTTTGCGGGTGTGGAACCCGGTGGGCTTGCAGTTCTTCCCCTTGTAGTAATCCCGAGGCGCCCTCTTGGAGGAGAGGATGCCGAGCGAGGACAGCCGCTTCCGCCTCATCGACCTCCCGAGCGAGCTCAGTATCAGTCCCAGCGGCATCCTCCTTCTCTACCAACCACCCTTCCTGACGATTCCTGCACACCCCAGCAGTGAAAATTAGCACGACGCAGTGTAGATTGCACTCGCCGGCGTGAAGGGAAACGCGAGGGGCACACACGAGGAGCAAGGGGAGGATCGGATGCGGTGACGAGAAGGGTGCGGTTTCGTGTTGCGCGGCGTGAGAAGGGGGGAACGCCGGAGGGGAGAGGGGGGGAGGGGAGGAAGAGAGACGGGGGAGAAATCGGGCGGCGGCGGCGGCGGCGGCGGACGATTCGCGTAGGAGGGGCAGAACGCAGAAGGCTCCTAGCGGACGGCCAGGATGAGTGCAAGGAAGAACGGACGGTCAAACAAACTGGGTGGATCAAGGACAGTTAAACTGGCTAAATCAACGTCTAAACTTTATAGAATTTTCTCATGAATCAGGCAAAAATCTTTCCTCGTTCTTAGGCTCTTTTCATCCACGGATTATCACGGGAGAATTCCTAAGCTAACTGTGTGGTTTTTTAAAAATTTTCTATATCTAAGTTTCTTAGAATAGTATTTTAAAACAACATTTTAATTTTATAATAAATAATTTATTCGTTTGTACCTTTAAATCTCTTCTATTATAAAAATTCTGAGCGATTCCGTTCGTCTACCCAGTTTTCGTCCGTGTCAGATGCGAGGCGAAGCGGGAGTCGGACACAGACACCAGATCAATCAATCGGAAAGTTCTTCCATACCGCTCAGCAAATCCAAATACGGATTCCACTCCTAGCTACCAGTTCCAGGCCAAACAAACCTCCAGAGTCCGATGATGTGTGCACACGGCAGGGAGCAGGCCGGAGCTCCTTGGCCACGCGAAGCCGCCGCCTTAGGCGTCGTGGTTGCCCTCTGCCGGTCCAGCTTCCCGCTCATCATGGCCCTCACACCCTCTTCTTCCCCCACCCCCCGCCCCCCGATTCCTCGACCATCACCCCATGGGCAAGGTGGAGAGAAATCATGGGAAGGTGACCTCTCCCGAGAAAGCTTTAGTAGGACTAGGATTAGGTCTCAAATCAGAATCTCTAAATAGATTAATCGATGGGGAAAAAGAGCTATATGAGATTGGGATCATACAAGGGTGTGATTTTCGGTGGCTAACAATGAAATCCGCTGGCGGCGGCGTTCGATTTGTCGGTGGCGGTGAGCTTCCTGTTTACTAGGAGAGAGGAGAAGAGGAATGTTGGTCGTTGGGAAGAAGACTATTCTGGTGTTGTTGGGAAGCTGAAGCTCAGATCTGGAGTTGGATTTGCTTGTTTGTTGACTTATAAGCCTGGACTAGAACGTTTTTTTGCCTTGGTTTTAAGTCGCTAAGAATAAAAATATATAAATCATAATTAAAATTATTTTCGTTGCCTTGGTTAGCCAACCAATTATTTAGTTTTTAATCTAATGAACTGCTAGGGTTGGGGCTGGGCGTAGAAAACTATACGTTAATTTTCTTCTACTTGCTGCTGAAAATTTAATGAGCTTGACGAATAACTAGAGGTTATTTGACAGTCTAATTACTCAAATTGTAAACCTTTCTTTAGGAGTTGAGGTATGTAGATAAAAATGTAAGCCATTGATACGTGTCATTTAATTTATGGATTGATGATTTAAGGATGTAACATGGACCTCTCTCGGCCTAAATGTCCCATCTACCCTGCCTTCAACTCCTCCATAGCCGTGCTTCATCTTTCTCTATCACGCGCCGCCACCTCTAATCGCTTGCTGCTCCTATAAGCACCATCAAGCCGCTCCGACGCCACCTTAGGGATCATAGAAGCAAGAGGATCCTTGGCCACTGTTTCCATTCGTCATCCTTGTATTTTGTCACACATGACACAAGACCTGGTTGAACGAGGTGACACGGAAGAATTTGTCCACTGCCCATATCGTGGGATCTGCTTTGCCCAATTCCGTTGCAACGAACGGGCGTAATGCTAGTATTATCACAAAATCAGATAATCCATCATATAACATCTAATCACAAAATCAAACAATCTATCATCTAATAAGGACCACTAATTAACAAATTAACAGAAATTTTATAGGATCTTCTTACAAACGAATCAAGACTCAACAAAGGCTCACAAACACTATGGTATTGATGATGTGAGACTTCATTAGATATGTATAGCCGCCATTAATAGAGGGCTCTTAAGCCCCGTTTGATTTAGATTGAGCAGATTATTGTTGTTGGTTACCTACTTGATTATAGAGATAAATTAAATATTCTGATAAATAAACTTAACAAATAGCTTAAAACAAGTGATCTAAGCAATGCGGTATAAGAAAGTTTTCAAAGCGTGGAGCAAGTAATCGGTTTTAGGAATCCGATGAACGAGGTGAAAAGAACCAACCCTTAGCATTGACCAACTAGGCAAATTTTGGTGGGAGAGAAAGAGGAGAGGAGAGAAACATCGAAGATGAGCTTAACAACGACTCTTAGCCTATATAAACAAAAATTTTGCTGCATGAAGGATTGAGGGTACAAAAGAGGAAAGAAAGTAACAAAATATTATTTTGATGGGTTAATGGTTAAAATTATTGTTGACTCAACTATTGCAAGGAAATAGTCTCTAAATAGCTATACTGGGCTCTACCTTTAAACATCCCTTAAGTGGCAGACATACTACTTAACATTTAGAGATAAAGTGAAAAGCTTGTAACTTATCCGTTATATATTCAACTATTGTTTGAGCATAATCATTTCTATTTGCTCTATAGCTAACATGACTACTACAACCTGGTGAAGATATGGAGCCTAAAAGGCAATAACCTCGTTTCAGAAACTACACTTTAAGTCTTATTCTGAACATTGCAACTTTGGCATTGCTGCAGGTTCCTGTGCAGCGTTTACAACCACATGGTTGCAGATTTTGCATTATTAAGGTTTCCGACGGGTTGCTTCTTTCCAAATGTTTTCTTCATCCGAAGCTGTCTGAATGTGTTGTTTTCTCTCGGTCAGAAGCTGGCCGCGGCATTCAGCTTCTGTCATGCAAGTATGCAACTGCACATTCACAGAGAGAATCCAGAATAATGTATCATGGAACAGACATGCTGGGAACATTATTCCAAACTTTTCTGAACACTTAAAGCTCCCAAGAAAAGTTTGCACTAGGTTGTCCCCAGCATTACAAGCCTTTTTTTGGCTGAATTTGACGTCTCGGGAAGCTTTTCTAGACATCTGTTGCAAATTTGTACTCTGGTACTACTACCTAGCAGTATACAGTAAGTACTTTGGCAGCTTCAACTTGCAAGGATGACTAGGACGTATGAAGAGTCAAGTTACACTTTCAGTGCTTCAGTATTTAGAGAGAGCGATTTTCAGTACCTGCTTATATGTTTGTAGATTACATGTTTTCTCTTAAGGAAGTCCACTTTTGGTCCCTTGACAACAAAACCGTTTACTTTTGGTTCTCAACTCTTAAAACTATTCATATTTCGTCCATTGGTCCAAATCAAGGCGGTTTTTAGTGACGTAGCGCTCATATGGAGTCCACGTGGGTAAAGAACGATGATATCAAGAACAAGTCAATAATGAAAAAGCAGAAAAATGAAGAAAATACTACAATCTACTCCATGTCAACATTGCTTCCTTTTCCTCTCTCTCCCTAATTCTATATATTAGTTATTTTAAATTGCTAAATAGAATGCCACATGGTGCCATATCATAAAAACCACCCTATTTAGGTTGAGGGATAAAATATGCATAATTTTAAGATTTGAGGGACCAATAGTAACCAGTTTTGTAATTGAGAGACAAAACCGGACCAAGAGCATAGTTGAGGGACCAAAAGTGAATTTTTTCCTTTTCGTTATTATTTTCATCGGAAAGCAACACATATTTGTGACCGAGCTACAGATAAACGGAATGGCTGTACTCATACTTCCAATACTCACCGCACGTAATCCTGCCTCTTCAGTGCAACTCAAACAAAGAGAATGGCAGCCTGATATGTAAAAGAAGTTCAAACAAGGATGCTATCTTTTCTGGACACCCAAGAAAAGTTTGGAGTAAAGTGTCTCCAGCATTACAAGCCCTTTTTTGGCTGTATATTCATGTCTCAGGAAGCTTTTCTGGACATCAGCTGGAAATCTGTGCTCTAGTACTAGCCATCAGTATGCAGCAAGATGCAACTGCAGTGCTTCAGTCTCAGTGCATGCTTAGATGTTTGTAGATTCAAGTATTCAACACATCATGTTCTTCCTATTCTTTTTATCACAAAGCAACACACTGATGACTGAAGCTACAGAGAAAAAGACTGGCCTAAGTACTTCCAATACTGACCTCACATAATCCTGTCTCTTCCATGCAAAAAAAAAAGAAAAGGCAGCCCTGATATGTAAAAGAAGATCAAACAAGACTGCTATCTTCAGTTCAAAAAAACAAGACTGCTATCTTTCAAAGTAAATATGAGCATCTCACAATAAAATATTCCCAAGCAACATACAAGCAAACATGGACTCCACAAAACAAGATTACACTGAGACAACCTTTTATCTGCTTCCACAAGATACAATTGGAGTGGCTTCTGTAAGGGGGAATAACAGAAACAACTTGAACAAGGTTACAAGGGAATGGCAATAAAATTAGTAACTGAGGAGTAAGACTCCTGTCAGGAGCTCACCATCGCCGATTTATGACTTGCCGGTTTGTTCATACCTTCCTGAGCCAGCCAGAGATTCTGGAATCCAGGAATTAGGCCATGAAAGGCATGGACAAACTGAAGAGTTCTTGAGAAGGAGGAGGAGAAGGAACAGCCCAGCCACTCTTCTTCATCCTCATATTGCTTATGCTGCTCCTGATCTCAAGAACCATGAAGATGCCCCTGCCATGCGCCCACCATGATCTGTGGAGGTAGAGAATTCAAGAGTCCTCAGAAGAAAAAAAATCAAGCCACTATGTTATGAGCCATGAGGTGTTTTTCTGTACCTGGATGAAGACGCAAATGCTCAGCTGCTGATGAGGCAAAAGCTAGGGACTAGTGAGAGAGCCAAGAACTTGCACGGTGGCATTTTTTAAAGAGGCTAGTGTGGTGTGCTTTAGTGGGAAAGAAGGACAATGAAAGGTAAAAACAAAGTTCACTGTGTTCAGTGCATTTATTTTGTCGAATGCCTAATGTCTCAAACATGAATCTACTGCACTTCATCTGTTGACAATTCTTCGTTCCTATCCTACTTCTGGGGCTTCCAAACAAACTTACTAAATGTAGGTATAATAGTAAACTAGCTGTCACTCCTACCTATTTAAGTGGGACATTCAAACACCTTCTGTCCTCTAATTAGAGTACCAGAGGCATCAATATTAGTAAAAGTATAGACATCCTCTATAACTCAATTCATTTATCAATTTTTACCATTTTGATAGCAGCTGCTGACCAATAGTCATGCTTGCCGGAAAAAGTTTAGCAGCAGAAATTCTTGTAGCTAACCAGTTACTTAGAAGTTAAGCAACTCACAACTAACCTGGGGCATTAAACCCAAGCAACAGATGTTTACCAACAAACAGAACCTAATCGGCTTTCACCGAGCAACCAAATCTACAGATCCGCAATAAAAAAGAGAAGCGGACATTCTTTAAATAAAGCTAAAGAAGCAATCTCCCTTTTCGAGATGCGCATTTTCATAATACGGAGTTTGGAGCAATGCAGCCTGCCTGTTCATCCACTAACTCAAGCTGACAAAGTTTTGCAGTCTTTATCTGGCTCATGAGTCATGGCAATGTAATTCTGTGAGGCAGCAAGGTTGTAAATTGACTTAGTAATCCGGCTTTGGTATCAAACAAACTAAGCTTAAGGGCAGGGGAATATACTATGCATGCAGCATGCGATACTGCTCCCACCAAAAAAGAGAGGAAATCAACACCACCAATTGTGGGCATTAGGTCCAGCTACAGTAGACCATCCAAAACAATTTCTGAGCCCTCCTTTTCCTCTCTTTTCTGTACAGGTGGATGAGCAAGAGAGGAAGTGAAAATTCCTCTTGCGAGTGCACCCAATCATTGCCATCATGCACACTACCCTCACCCCCTGATGAGAAGCACTAACGTCTAACAGGTCCTTTCGACCTTACGCGTCATCCATGACCAACAGACCAAGCATCAATATGGGCACACATCAGTAGTCTCTGAATTGATAGTCTCCACCTCTAACCGTGTGTACTGAATGATTTTTTGCTTGTACAAACCAAAACATGTTGCTAGGCCTGAAAAGGAGGTAAAGTAGTACTGAAACATCATGCTTCTAGAGAATATGTGCAAAGTCCATGGCAAGTTTTCTAGGTCTATTCAACAGGGAGTAAAACAAAAGGAGAGGGACTTTACTCAACAAAAGAAGAAACAAAGAAGAAAAGAAGGAAAGTCATCTATTAAATTAGACATTTTTGGTAAGAGAGTTCAGTTCATTACATATTCTGTTGTCAATCAGTATTTCGAATCTGTGATCCATGTTCAGTTTAGCCAAGACTCCTCTAGGGTCGATATCAGAGAACATTGCTGTTATACCCCACTAGCCGACTCAATCCACTCAATGAAGAACAAACGTCTCAATAATATACAAAGCAATTGCCAACTTCCATTCGCTTTCAACAATTTATATTGCTGTCAATCTGAAGACTAGTCTAAAGCTAACATCACTCAAGGGATATGATTACCCCACAAGAAATAAATGAATTGTTTTTTCCTAGCATGCTCAGGGTGAGTAATGAGTAGTACGATGTCATTTAAGTAACATATTAATAGCCTAAAATTACATTAAAATTTATCCATTTTTGGGAGATTTGATCTCAATAATAACCAATGGTCAAATTCAAACGGCAGGTTACATAGTTCAAAGAGAACACAACAAACCCATGATTTAATTATGGCAAGAAAAAACTTCGGTAGGATGACTGTTTTAAAGGCCTGTCCAAAATTATCCAATATGACAAACTTACCGATCTCCTGACTTAAGAGTCTTCAGATATACAAGAACTTAGTAAAGTAGAAACAATTATAAACATGCATCTTCTACTCCATCTTCTAGCATAGTACAAAAATTTTTCTCTAACAGTATAAATGATAACTGACTGTTCTCAGAGCACCAAGCGTTCTCATCAACGTTTCATGCTGTGCCACAGAATAATAAGATACTTAAGCCCTTTGGTTTTGTTTTGGACCCAAATGATCGCTGTACTATTTCCTTCAAAAAATAACCGCTGTACTAGTACTAGTACAGCCATACAAGCCAACAGCTTGTACCAGAAACTGAAGTGGCGGTGTTTCAGATATACAAGTTTGCTTCATATAATACTTTGAATTACGTATTGCAAATGTCACGAGTTATTTTAGCACAGATATTAAAAGAAAAAAAATCATGGATGAGAACAATTGAATGCTGAAAAATATCTATGATAAAGTAGACAACTAGAAACAAAACTTCAAAGACACCACATTAGCAAACATTGCAGTAGGTACTAGACACGTAGCTATGAAAACGAACTTGGTACTGTACATTTCAGATTGCAGTTTGATTACCATAAGTTTGGCTAACCTTTTGACAAATATATTTATCCACGCAGTGACCAGTTCCATACTTCCTCCATGACAGTAAGATTTGTGAAGGCATGCTGCCAAGAATCCAAGATAATATCAAGATGTCTATTTATAGATTGCTTATTTGCACATGCTACTTTATTCTGGCAACTCCATTATATTTTGACTGTGAATTGGTGATGTCTATATATTGTTGGCGCCCACGCTAGAATGTAGATACTACTAGCATATCTGCCCAGGCATTGCAACGGATCTCAAATAAGCATGACATAACCTCTGGGCTTATGCAAAAATAGTCACATTTAGAGTACGTATTCACATAAGATCCACATCATCCACTTATATGCACACAAATAAGTAAACTCTCAGCAACTGCAAAACGGCGCACCTATGTCTACATAGATTCCCTTGTTGGTATCGAGGGATTCATCCACAGGATGACGGACAGAGCCTAGGTAGTTTAGCTTCCGATTCAAACACATCACTTTGCAAGGAACAGTTAATTTTGGATCAATCGTATCTAAGAACAAACCTGTGCAGAACTTGCTTCAGAAGTGCTGTACATAGTTGATCACAAAGGCGACAATCTATCCACATACCGCCGAATTATGACTGAACTCTTCATCCAAACAACTTTTTAACTGCCTTAGCAGGCAATCTTAGCGCAAGAACTGCATTCAATTCAAGAACTCATCTGGAAAACGATCCATCATGAACCCTCAAGAAAGAAAGGGCAGATGCAGCACACTAGCATACACCACCAACCTTGGTCCCGATTGTTTTCTTATCCTGTACAGAGGAGAGCCACGACCGCCTGGACCATGAGAAGGAGCTCCCGCCGCCGGGAAGGTCGCCTCGCCTCCGCCGCCTGGGTCGGGGGCCACGCGGCGAGCTCCGGTGCCGGTGCGAGCGGTGGGGTTGCGAGTTTTGACACGCCATGGCCATTTCCAGCCGTCGATCGTTCCATGTACGGTTCAGATCGCGGGAAGGCGAGCACTGGAGAAGGTGCGGCCGTTACTCCGCTGACACGTGGGCCCACAGTAACAGTGTAAAACACAAGGCCCAGCCATTTCGGCTTTTCGCTTAAACCCTAAACCGAACCCCCTGTCCCCTGCTCCTCCTCCTCCCCACCGGCGGCCACCATGTCGATGGCGGTGGCCTCCCTCAGGCTCCTCGCGCGCGGCCGCCACCGCGTCCGCTTTCCCGCACCGCTCGCCGTTCCGGGGTGCCGCGCTGCGTTCCTCTCCGGTGCGGCCGAGGAGGTCCCGCAGGCGGATGCGCCGCCGCCGCCGGGACGGAAGGTTCTGGAGATCTTCCGCGAGGAGTTCGAGATTTGGGGGCGCGTCATCTCCTTCGAGACCGGCAAGATGGCTCGCTTCGCGAACGGCTCCGTCGTGATCTCCATGGATGATACCCATGTCCTCTCCACCGTCGCCGCCGCCAAGTCCTCCGAACCCGTCCGGGACTTCCTCCCATTGACTGTACGAATCCTTTTTTCCAACCTGTGTAGTGTGTTGTGGAGTTTAGAGACCGCTAAATTTGACGGGTATCTTTCACAAGCATGTTTTGATTTGCACAATTATAATTAATTCGGCTAATGGTTGCTCTGTACAGAATCAAATTGGTATCACTAAGAGACCGCTGAAATCAAAATCTGATGCTAAATAACATTTATAATGCTTGGTTTGAAGGGTGTTTAGTTTGAAATGGAATGCAGAAACAGAAGCTTTGGTTGTTATTGGGCCTTTATTAGTAGCTGATATGCATCGATAACTTCCATTTATTAATTTAACTTATTTGAGGAAATGCTGAATTCAAAACTGAAAACAAATATTCACGTGCTCACATTTTAAATACATCACTTATCTTCTGTTACGTGCATCTTTTTAGCTCCATTTTGTTCTCTGCCCTAATAGATATTTTGTTCATTATTCGTGGCTGTAGGTTGATTATCAAGAGAAACAATATGCCCAAGGTGTTATTCCGACGACATATATGCGCAGGGAAGGTGCCCCTAAGGAAAGGGAACTTCTATGTGGGCGTATAATCGATCGACCAATACGGCCATTGTTTCCTCCTGGATTTTACCATGAAGTCCAGGTAATGATTGCTACTACTATTTGGTTCTTAACATGTGTGAAGTTTTGTAAAATCCTTATAACTTATTTACCAAGTTACATCCTGCTTTTATAGATCATGGTAAATGTGATATCGTCAGATGGAAAGCAAGACCCAGATGTGATGGCTGCAAATGCATCTTCAGCTGCATTAATGCTATCCGATATACCTTGGAATGGGCCGATTGGAGTAATACGTGTTGGAAGAATTGATGGGAATTTTGTGCTGAACCCAACGGTGGATGAGGTATATATTGATCGATTACTACCACATGGCCATGGTGTTTTAAAAAGTGGGATACTAAGGAGGTTCCCATGGGGTTTTGGAATGTGTTTGTGGATAAGATGTATTTCAGGAGTATTCCATAGCAGCATATTGGTCTTTGGCCCGCTCCAGTTACAAAGATGTCATTTTTTATTTGATTCTCTTTGGTCCTTTTTGTGTAGCATAACCAACTCCATCAGCATATGTGATTCAAATGTGGTCTACAATGCTAGAAACTTTTTCAGCTGTCTCATGTTGTTTTTACTTTACTTTAACTGTGCTTTGCAGTTAGGTTTGAGTGACCTCAACCTTGTTTATGCGTGTTCTCTTGATAAAACATTAATGATAGATGTGCAAGCTCGTGAGATAACTGAAAGGGATCTTCAAGCAGGAATGAAGCTTGCACATGCTGAGGTAATTTTTTTAATCTTCTTATTCTTAAAACTGTACTGTAACTTGTAAGCATATCCTTATGAATTGATTATGATTCTCAGGCAGTTAAATGCATCGACCCACAAATTAGATTGGCTAAGCGAGCTGGCAAAGAGAAGAAAGAGTACAAGATCTCATTGATTTCAGATAAATCCTATGAGAAAATTAGAACATTATCAGAAGCACCAATTGAAGAAGTTTTCACTGATCCCACATACGGCAAGGTGATTATATGTTATCTGTACTCTTCTTTTCTAATATGTGGAGGGGAAGTTAAATGCTCGATCATGAACATTTTGTATGGATCCTTGCCATCACTATTTGTTTTCTATGCCCTCTCGTTTTGTTTGAGAAGCAACCTGTAACATGTTTCAAACCTTCCTTTTTCTTCACATGAACTCATTGGGTATTTTACTTTCTGCAGTTTGAGCGAGGAGAAGCCTTGGAAAATATCACACAATCTGTGAAAGCAAAGCTTGAAGAAGAATGTGATGAGGACAGCTTGAAGTTTCTTCACAAGGCAGTTGATACAGTGAGAAAACAGGTAATGCACATTGATTGCTTTGGTAAGCTCTTGCAAATAGAGGGAAAAAACCTATTTTGGCAATTGATGAATATCAAATGCATACATGTTGTCAACTTATTACACATATATAGCTAACAGATATCCTGATTTTGTAATACCCAATGGCTGAGGAATGCTACTTCTAAAGTTCATGATGTCATTACATAGTTGTGCTTTTGGCCTTTTGCCCTCCTGCATGAATGATTTTATCACATCTAATTTAAATGCATAGAAACATGCAAGTTTTGAAAGACCTGGTCATGCTATCTGTTTTCTGTAACAACATACATGTAAAAGAAATGGCAGAGCACTTTGATTTCTTTATGATTTTAGCGGAAATCTTAAACTTTGGCAAGTCTACAACTTATGTATCCAGCACATTAGTCTATAACAAATCTCATCATTTATCCCTTTAGACTTTAGCATGCCAGTTTTGCATTGAGTCAAGGAAACCTCTGGTCCCTATGCATCCTTTTGAGCCTTTATTGCTTCATCTGCCAAGATTTACACAATCTACATAATTTATTGGTGCTGTAGAACCTAGATGTACCAACTATCCTCGACAAAAAGCTGACACTACTTCATTCAGTGTTTATGTAGAGTCACTCCTGTTATTTCAGTTGACAGGGAATTGTGCCCATCTTTTGTGCAGGTCATACGCAAAAGAATAATTGAGAAAGGACTTAGAGTTGATGGTAGACAACTTGATGAAGTTAGGCCACTGTATTGTGAATCCAGCACATTTCCAATATTGCATGGTTCTGCCCTGTTTTCACGTGGAGATACACAGGTTCTCTCTATCTCTCTCTCTCTCTCTCACGCACACACAGAGTGCTAAATTGGAGGAACTTTCCAATATTGTTTTCCTGTAAAGTGATAACACACATGGACTACTTTTTTTTGTAGGTTTTGTGTACAGTTACCCTTGGTGCTCCTGGTGATGCTCAGCGATTGGATTCAATTGTTGGTCCTCCAACAAAGCGTTTCATGCTTCACTACAGCTTTCCACCATTTTCAATAGATGAAGTTGCGAAGCGTGGGGGCTTGAATCGACGTGAAGTTGGACATGGTACATTGTCATGTTTATGTTTATGTGCAGATTATAAGAGTTAGTGAGTTAATTACCCTGAAGTCTTAGACAGACAACTAAGGTCTTGGACAAACAACTAAGGTCATGTTTGGATTGTTGAGGCCTATCCGTACAATGAGATTAGCCTCATATATAGTTGATTCCTTGGCAAGCAACATCAACTTTACATTTAGGTGGTGACATTCAGTAGTTCTCTTAACTTCTTAAGAAATTTAGCAAAAGTGAGTGTCCATTCCTTCCTTGACCGCAATGAGGTTATGCAATTGTTGAAATGGTGTTATGTTAGTATAAAAGGCTAGGGAAGAGTGGCAAAGCGTTGTTGAAAGCTTAAGCATTTAATCTGTATTGGCCTATTGGGATACTTGGGGTGTTACAATTTGCTGAATGGCATCTGGTGACTAGTAGATTCATCATTCGTGGCTCTTCCTTTACATGCTGCTTCTTAAATTCCAATCTTCTTTTGCATTGAAATTTTGTGAAGCAAAATGGTTATCATCTGCACGGCAATTTATTTTGTACCACTTTGCAGGCACACTTGCGGAGAAGGCATTACTCGCTGTGCTTCCCCCAGAAGGTGAATTTCCATATACTGTTCGGGTAAATTCAGAAGTCATGGCTTCTGATGGTTCAACATCAATGGCATCAGTATGTGGAGGTACACATAATTTGTCTCTTCTAATGTTCCTAGTATACTTCAAAGTTAAAATGAATTATTACGATTTTCAGCCTTTAAAGAGGCATCTTGTGGGATGTAAATTCTGTTGTTTCCTTTTTTTCTAAAAAAATTTTATGTATCTTTTAGCTTCTAGCACTTAGCCCTAATTTTGGCAATGCATTCTCATTCTCTCATTTGCAGAAGCCTTAACCTCTCATCGTTTGTTTGTTGGCTTATTAGCTGCAGCCAAAATTTGAATTTTGAAACTTAATTTTAGAGTTGATTTTGAGGTTTTTTCATCGTAATCTATTTTTCAGCCTTGGCTTTTAATTTTAAACTGTTAAGAATAAAGCGATAAAAGTTTTACCCAAAAATTAATTTTGGTTGCTTCGTTTATTTTTCTACATCTTACCCAAGCTAGCTATTCTCCATTGCCTTTATCATTTCTACGGTCCAGAAGATAAAGTTTTAGATTAGTAGTCGGAGCAACTCTTAGCAGAGACCTGCAAAATATTTTTAATTTTTATCTAGCTTATATTAACTTCTTTATGTTCCTAGGATCTACTTATAAATATTTATATGAAGTACCTTTTAGTGTCAAATTGCATAAACACTGATTTGTTTCTTAATGTTTTTCTTTTCATGCATTTCTGAATGGCAATTGTCAGGAAGTATGGCTTTAATGGATGCTGGAATACCTGTAAGGGAACATGTTGCTGGTGTTTCTGTGGGTCTTGTCAGTGAAATGGACCTGACAACTGGAGATATTTCTCGTTATTGCATATTAACGGATATTTTAGTAAGTATAAGTATAGATGCATACCATTTCTACTGTCAAATCCTTTGAAAGTACTATTCCTTTTTCATGCAACTGTATATTTTGTTTGACACTGAACTGATCATGGTCATTGATGTTTTCCAGGGTCTTGAAGATCACTTGGGTGACATGGACTTCAAAATTGCAGGAACAAGGAGAGGCATTACTGCTATTCAACTGGATATAAAACCTGCTGGAATACCATTGGACATAATATGTGAAAGTCTGGAACCTGCACGAAAGGCTCGAAATCAAATCCTTGACCGTATGGACCAGGAAATAAGTTCTGCACGTGCTATCAATGATGGGAGTTCCCCTCGATTAGGTTTGTTGGTGCACTTTTAGTTTAGTTTTTTTAAGGAAATTTTTTCCAAAGTTATCTTGATATGATCAACACACCAGAATTGCCCCTTCATTTGTAGCTACACTGAGCTTCAGCAGTGATTCTCTAAGCAAACTGCTTTTCCACAGGAAAAAAATCGAGCAAGAAACAGGTATCAAGCCCTTGTGTAATTTCCTTCAAGCAATAACTAGCATCGTGCCTGCACATTCAAATGAAACCCTAATAAGTATACTATAGTCCAAACTATATAATGCAAAAAAAAATAATTATAATAAAATCTAAATGTTCTATACATGATTACATGATGCTAATCAACCATCTACATATTATCATATACTCATGGGCAAATATGTCATTTTTTTGTGAACATCTCACAAACGGTTCACATACACGTATGTATTTGCAGCCACAAAAGATGCAGAGTTGGGGATAGATGTAGAATAGCCCAACTCCCTCTTTTAAAAAGTAAAGATACATGTCATTTCACTATAGTGATAGATTAACATTGTTTGTGGAAATCTTGACTATGGTCTGCTGTACCACAAAGTCATAAATTTATGCAGATTGGTGATGACTTGGTGCTTCAGTGTTTGAAACGAGTGATTTTTAGAGCCTAATTGCACTACTTTATTTTTTTTTAAAAAAAATTGAATTGGGATTTGCTCGATGCAACACTGGAATGTTATATCTTCAGTAACATAGATGAAAGAATAACAGATGTATGTATGTATGTATGTTTGTGTGTGTGTGTATATACACACGGTGACGCTATGTAGTGTGCTGCGTGCTACATAGCTACACAGCGCACCTCCAGTACACCCTGCCCTCCGGTTTTCTCGTTCCCAGCGCCCCTCCCTCTCCTCTCCGGTTTTTCTGTGCGGCATGCGCCCCTCCCGTTGGGAGGGGGTAAATAAATCACTCCGCTTCTTATTGGGCCCCTCCTGCTGACTCCCATTGGGTGCGAGTAAAAAAATCACTTCTCTGTTTTCCGTTAGGTCTGCATCCATCCCGTTCAGCATGTATCCATTGGGCCAAAAAAAATTACTAACCAATTAGGCCCAGTTTAAAAAAATTACCACCTCTATCAGGCTAAGTAAAAAAGTTATACACAGTTCTCTCTTTTCTTGCCTCGGTGGTGGCTCTGTCTATCCCTCGATCAGGCTCAGAAAAAAAGTTTACTAACAGGTTTATTTTGAGTGGTAATTTATTTATTTTGATATATCGGATAAGAACTGATAGTAAAAAATTTTATACCATCACAATACGTGGATAATAACTTTTTACTATACAATAGAAATCTTGGAGAAAGAATTACAGCCAGAGCAAACACAGTCAATCATCTGATTCTCGATGGCACAATGTCAACATGAAAAAGAAGGGAAAATATCTATCGCCTAAAACGGAGGTCTGCCTGCGGTGTCGTCAAGGTCGCCGGACCACCTTCCTCCTGGTTCGCCGCCTCCTTCCCACGGCGCCAATCCTCCAACTCGCTGTACTGAAGCGGTATCCAGCAGCGGTGGTACACAACAGCAGAGGCCTGATCCAGATGAAGAGGTGGCCGGGCGGCGTCCGGTGGAACGACGGCCGACGAGAAGGGTCACCGCTGCGGCATGCCAGGGGGATAGATTGGTGCGTCGATGAACCGGAGGGGAACGCTCGGAGCATGGAGCGCGCTGCCCGTGCGCTGCTCGTGGATCCAGGAGGGAAAAGGCCATTGTCGCGGCAACACCTCCACGGCCGCTGCATGTCTGTCGTCGCACTGCCGCCCAGCGGGGCGGAGGGAGAGGCGTCTCCAGCTAGACGGCCGTGCTGCATCGCAGGCAACTGCTCAGGAAGCTGCAAGCTGCGCTCCACCGCCGTCTAGTCCGTGCGAGCTCCGCCCTGTTACGTGCTGCTGTGGTGGATGCATCCGCCCCTAGTCCCTCTTGCCTGGTTCCTCGCCACCAGCAACCACTGCCGTCGGATCTACGCAAGAGAGGAGATCCGACCGCCCGCGCTCCTGGTCATGTTGGATCTAGAGCCGGCGGCCCGCGCTCGTTGTCAATCTCTCGACTGTGCCGCATGGCCCCCTTCGCTCAAGGCCAGATCTAGAGCTGGCACCGCCAACCCTCATCGCCCCCCACTGGCAGGAGAAGGCTGGGAAGGATGTCAGATCAAGTGTCGTCTGCCGTCCGCCGCCCACCGCCGCAGAGAGCGCGTCTCACCAGGCCAAGCCCGTCCACCAGTGCCGCTCGGGGGGACCGCCTCCGGCAGCTCTCCCGGAAGGTTCAGTTCCTCGCCAGATCCGAAAGAAAAGGCACGGGGAGGAATAGAGAGTGGGGGCTGCTGTTCAGTTACGTAGGCATGGATATAAATAGGTTGGGTGGATTTGATAGTAAATAATTTACCCCGTCGGCTGAGGGCTGGGAGGGGCGAGAGGGATCGAGGTGGAAGGCTCGCTGGTCGGCCGGTGGGTGCTGTGAGGCGCGTTGATTAAACTAAACAGCGCGTAGGGTGTTCTATAGTAGCTCTCTCTCTCTCTCTCTCTCTCTCTCTATATATATATATATATATATATATATATATATATATATATATATATATATATATAATGTATGTATGTATGTAAGGCTAACAATTTCACTTGATTAATCTATATTAGCATTGAATGGTTGCAAGTTTGTATCTTTCAAAATTTCAGGAGTTTGTCTTTCAAAATTTCAGGAGTTTGTTTTGTTTGCACGGCAACATGAATAAAATATTGGTAGAGTTTCATTTTGCCACCAAGCATCCATATTTTATCTCTATTCTCTGCCTCGCTTATGTAGGTTCTAAATTTACATGTCTGTGTGAGAACCTAGTGGTAAAAATGAAAATTTTCTCTTGAGGTTAAAATAGTTTCAAGATACTGACTATAGACATGCTTCATCACTAATTTATGTTTGATAACCTGTATATTTGAATGCATGAAAATACAGTGAAAAAAACTGTATTTTCTTCACAATTTTCCCAATCAACCGTGTTGTTAACTCTTATCTTCCATGTTCTCAAGGTGCACGGGTATCTGTTAGTGATGGTACAGTCACTATTGTAGCAAAAACCCAACCAATTATGGATAAGGCTCTTGAGAAGGTACGTCTCAACCATACAATGACATGCTATTTAACTCAGTTATGAATTATGATGCCTTCTGTTTATGAAAGGGTCTGTGATATTTGCTTGCACTTTATACATGATCTTCTGCTCTATAAAATTTGAAACGTGAGGAGCACAACACAGAGTGCTTGGGAGGAAGAACCTCAGATCATTCTAACCTATCTACCTTGTTACAGGTTGAATTCCTTGTGGGTCGTGAAATTGAAATTGGCAGAACGTACAAAGGACTTGTTTCCTCAATAAAGGAGTATGGTGCTTTTGTGGAATTCAATGGTGGACAGCATGGTCTACTTCATATTTCTGAGTTGTCACATGAACGGGTATTTTTCTCTTGAAACTCTATAAAAATCAATATATGGGATATACTGATTATGATCATGTGTTTTATTTACTAAGCTATCTTAGATTTTTCAATGCTATTCAAATTTTGTGCCAGTACATGATTACAGTTCCAGCTGAACATGATTTGGTATGTTATCGATTAGAAAAGTTCCTATAAACAGTTTTGCTTGTTAAGGGGTGTTGGGTTTGAGGAATGGGTTGTTCTAGGGTCATTTGATTCTTAGCTCCAAACCTACCATTCTTGGTTTATTGTATGGTTTGAGGAATGAGATTCATGAATGGTCATCATCACGATAGAGGATGTGAGGAATGGTTTCATGGATGAGTTGATCCATCGTCCTCCTTACAGTAGATGGTGACCAATGAGATTATGACATAGGAAATATGAAACAGCCCCATGATAGAATCACCCATGTGAGATCAGGCTATTTCTCTAACCAAACACCCTTAATCTACAAGAAGAGGTTCAGTTGCGTTTTACGTTATGAAAAGTTATCCATTAGTCCATTGCATTCATACTGGCAAAATTCTGATTAACCGTCTTTTAATCAGTTGTAATATTATTTATGTATTTCATTTTATTTCCCTTCTGCCTGCAGGTGTCTAAAGTCTCAGATGTTGTATCTGTTGGCCAAGTGCTCTCATTGGCATGCATTGGACAGGATGTGAGGGGTAACATTAAACTTTCTCTTAAAGCTACCCTACCCCGTCCATGTAAAAAGAAGGATTTAGCAAGTGAGGATACTGGTCCTTCGCCAAGTCAAGAAGTTGTTGGCTGGACAGCTGTAGAGAACGTGCCCAGCAAGGATGCTGATGGTGAACCATCCATCAGCAAAGATGAAGACAACATGATTGAGGAGACACCTGGATGTTCTACTCCTGCAGTTATAATTCGAAGTGCTGCTGAATGTGATGCGCAAGATGTTGCAAATGGTCCTACGGAGAAACGATTGAAGGTTTCAAAGTCATCTCCTAGGCCATCTAAACCAGCCAGTGAACGGCAGGAAGTTAAGAGAGCTATTGCTAAGAAAACTTCAGGAGCATCAATTGCCAAGAAAAATAAGAAAGCAAAGGCTGAGGTCTCTGCAAGTGATGGGCTGGACGTCATTCCAGAACAAAATAAAAGTAACATCCAGAATTATTCGAGTCCCTCAAACTTCAGGTCTGGGTCTATGAAGCTAGGTGATGTAGTTACAGCAAAGGTCTACCAGATACGAGCCTATGGATTAGTACTTGAGTTGAGTGATGGAGTTCGTGGGATGCATAAATTTGAGGTAATTTCGTACCAAATTCTCTAGCGAGCAAATTGATTTCCTTTGAGATTTGCAATATCAATACCACATCAATTATATCACATTGTTTGTCCTTTTGTTCGTCTTCTGATAGCTTAGCTTTTTATTTCTTTTATATGAAAAACAAACTGCTATATTATTGTTATTTCTTTTATATGAAAAACAAACCGCTATATTATTGTTGCATACATATAAGATCTTCCATAGCTATTAGGAGCGAAATTCTGTTTCCGTATTTGCAGAACAGAACATGACAATGCAATACCATATCACGTGGATCCATTGCCCCCGATGACAAAAACTTAGCTGAACATAACAATGCAGTACCATATTTATGTATTTTAATTTCAATGGCACTGACATTGGAAATCTTTGCAGGAAAATGGACGCAAGACTTTTGAAATCGGAGAAGAACTACTTGTGAAATGCGCAAGTTTCAGTGCAAAGGGAATTCCAGTCTTTTCATTGATAGATTAGTAGCCATTTTGATGGGGCTAATATCTTTTCACTAGAGGCCTACAGAAAATAGACGCTTCT
The DNA here is from genome assembly GCA_003991445.1 of Oryza meyeriana var. granulata. Classification (NCBI taxonomy): domain Eukaryota; kingdom Viridiplantae; phylum Streptophyta; class Magnoliopsida; order Poales; family Poaceae; genus Oryza; species Oryza meyeriana. The sequence continues at coordinate 170,312 of RYFJ01000522.1, read as the reverse complement.
ATATGTGCAGCAGCCAAGTCATCGACTTGAGGAACATGAGAGAGAATACCCCGGCTGCCTCGACTTTTATCAGAGGACTACCAAATTTTTGAGCTTTTGCGGCTGTCATGAGTTTTTGCCCTGCAACTCATCACTTGGTATCTGAAGCTTTGCAGCAGTTGTATATTATTGCCACAGCGTTTATTTATTCATTGTTAAAAGTAACCGTCACAGCAGCATGCATATTACGCTCCAACCGTGACTCACCTCATAATTGCGTTTTCCCCCATGTAATTCATTTTGTTCTTTAATGCAGCTCCTTTTTACCATGAGAATCTCTAAAGCAGCAGCTTCTTGGCATGCCACGAATGGTTTTACTTGTGTGGTGCAGAATGAGGAGAAACTCCAATTGTGCAGAATTGTGGTGTTTCTGCCACCATGCCCCACAACCAGCGTCTGACATCTCATAGCCATTGGTTGCATCAGTCCGCGGGACAGCTTGCCACGGCGATGCGTGCGGCTCTGAGGTCTCCTCTAGTAATCACATCGGCAAGAAATGAACAAAAGATATGGTGATTGACTTGTCCATGGGCTCACCCGAGCTCTAGCACACAGCAGCAACGAGCTGCGCGACGCCCACCACATGATACGTTGCAACCACGGAGCACACACGTCGCGGCGATGAGCAACGCCGGCAGGAGCCCTTCCTCGTCCTACTCTTCTTCCCCTTCCGGCTTGCAGGACGCTCAGGCGCCGTCACAGCTTCTCCACTGGAAGTTCTCTCAGGTGCTCGGCGAACTGCCGCTCCCCGCCGGCAGCGGACGCCATGACAACGGCACGCTCCAAGATGACGGTACGTACTTTTCACCGTCTCACGCTATGTCAAACGCCATCAGGAAATTTTGGCCTCTCACCTGAGAATAATTCGGTTCCTGAAAGGTTGCAGGTGATACAATCTCGGCTATCGAGTTCGACGGCCGGGGCGAGCACCTCGCCGCCGGCGACCACGCTGGGCGCGTCATCCTCTTCCGAAGAACCGACGAGAGCCACGTAACATCCCTCTATCTCAAAGCTATTCCAGTATGGTTCCCTGCCGCACGAGCTGGGTGGTTGACGCCGCGCGCGATTCTTGTACCCCGCAGGAGCAGCCGCCGCCGTCTCGCGCCGAGCTGGAGCGCACGGACTACGCCGCCGCCGCGGCGCCGCCGGCGTACAGCTACATGGCGGAGTTCCAAAGCCACGAGCAAGAGGTGAGTGAACCACCGATCGAGACGCGCTCTCATGACATTGCAAATCGTAGTACACTCTACTGACCACTCGACAGCACAGTTCGAAGTGCTGCACAGCTTGGAGATCGCCGAGAAGGTGAAGAAGCTGAGATGGTGCGCGCAGCCGAATAGCTCATCGCTGTGCATGCTCGCCACCAACGACCGCACCGTCAAGCTCTGGAAGGTATGAATCGAGCACCTCATCGAGAACAACTTGGTCACACAGATGAGATGGCCATTGGCCAATCACTAATTCCTTGAGCTTTAGTAGAGTGTAATGATTCTATAGCTTCAAGGCAGGTCTCCGAACACAGGTCGAGGAAAGGGAACGGCCAGCCGCGGCGGCGACGGAGCAATCCGGCGTCGCCGTCCGAGATTGCGCTGCTCGGTGAAGGTGGCTCGGGCGCGACAAATGGGTATTACTACGAGTGGGCAAGCAAGAAAGCTAGGAGCTATCTGTCTCCGGATTCTGCTGAACATTCTGAAAAGGTAATGTGCTACCTGAAGCATTGAAGTTTTCTGATGAACATGAACTCGTGTGGTGTGCTTGAGATTTGTGTTTGTTTTACCGTGTACGGTGATCAGGCAGGCGAGGTTGGAGAAGGATACACTGCGAAGTGCCGGAGAGTGTTCGCTCGTGCTCATGAGTTCAACATCAATTCTATTTCGGACAACTGGTAGGTTGACCCGGCAAGTTAGCTTTGTTCATTTTCTGCCTGATCACCCTGAGGCCTGAGAACTGCAAAGCCATTTTTTTTCAAAATTTTACGTGTGATTGCAGTGACGGGGAGACGTTCGTGTCGGCCGACGACCTGAGGATCAACCTGTGGCACCTGGAGGTGACGGGCCAGTGCTTCAACATCGTGGACATGAAGCCCGCGGACATGGAGGATCTCGTAGGTGATTTAGTTTTGTTTGCTCAGAGGTAGTAAAGCATATTAAGGCCACATGAATGGCGAAAGATAAGTTCTTGACGTAAACCATTTTGGTTGTTTGGAACTGGATCAGAGGTGATCACCTCGGCGGAGTTCCACCCGTTGTCGTGCAGCCTCCTCGCCTACGGCAGCTCGAGGGGCTTCGTCCGGCTGGTCGACCTCCGGCGGTCGGCGCTGTGCGACGGCAACGTCAGAATGTGAGCCATCATCCTAGGCTGGTGGATTACCCTGGCCGGTTTGCTGATGTAGTAGTAGGACAATTTTTCTTCTCTCTGAAATTGCAAAATGGTTTATTACTGCTTTAAAGATTCAAAAATCGGGAGAACAGCATGCAGCCTAGGACACTCTTCACTGAGATAATCTCTTGCATCTCGGATGTAAAGTTCACTGGAGATGGAAAGTATCTTCTAAGTCGTGACTACATGAACTTGAAGGTATTCTGAATTCCACTTATCTTGGCTTCTAAAAATGGTCCAATTGTACAGGCACCTTGTCAAAGAATACTAAAACTTTCGAGTTCGGGAATAACTCAGTTAACCTCGAGGCTTGCAGCTCTGGGACTTGCGCATGGAGAGCTCCCCCGTGGCAACTTACAAGGTGCATGAGTTCCTTCGTCCTAAGGTACATAATTTATCCAGCACAAGAACATTTCACTGTCTTACATCGTCCTGTCCGTTGCGTCAGTGAGAACACAACAACATAAGAACTCTTTTGCAGCTGTCAGAGCTGTACAACAACGACTACATTTTCGATAGGTTCAACTGCTGCACCAGCAAGAACGGGGATTATTTCGCTACTGGATCGTACAGGTTTCTACTTCTGCAACACATCAACCTGATATAGCGTATACTGTTACACACTGGCCATTTCCTCATCCATCTTGTGTTTCTTTGTGTAAAGCAACACGTTTAAAGTTTTCTCTCGTGCTGCTGCAAATCCGAAAGGGACTACGTTGGAGGCTAGCACGAACCCTTACAGGTACTTAGTTTTGTTCTTTTATCGTCGCTTTGATGCTGCCAGATGACTTAAATTTAGCAAGGCTGGTCTAATACGGTGAAGAATTCAGGATACAATCAATCGCCCCTGCAAAGAGTCAAGGGCTGCTCGGCAATTTTGCTCGCGGCATCCAGAGAAAAGGTTCGAAGATTTCATCAAGTACTTCATGTGTCTGTGTGTGTTCTTTCAGTGATGCCTCTGCTTTAGAACTGAAGTTTTTAGTGTGTGCTCTGGTAATTCTCTTCCCGTGCAGGTCAAGACACCCAATGTAACATGGCATCAAAGGTGACACATCTAGCTTGGCACCCGACAGAAAACTTCCTGGTCTGTGCAGCCAATAATAGCTTGTACATGTATCATACATAGGCATTTGCTCTATTCTTTTTTCTGCCTCCCCCCATTTTGTTCGGTGGGAGATACTGGATACTGGATACTGGAGGAAATATACAGAGCAAAAATTTACTGAATACATGGAGTGAAAATACTAACCATTACATTCGTATCATTTGTGCACTGTACACAAAGGCATTTGAAGTTCTGAACATAGGGACACTTGAAACCAACGAGTCCTCGGGAAGATTTTTCGCTAAGCATCTGGCTTACAATGCACATTTCGGGCATTTCAAGATGTGCTGCACAAGATCACCACTGGGTCAGAGAAATGAGAAGACACTCTTGACGGCAAGAAAAGATGCGCGAGTCCCACTGCCCTTCGCACTCGCCAATATATCCTCGCAATAATCCTGAATGCTGAGAGGTTGGACTAAGGATGGAACTTGCTTTGTACATTGCATAGGCTGGAAATCTGCGAGAGGACTGCTGAAGCAGGATTTGCTCTTCTCAGATGAGCTGTCCATTTTGCCTAAAAACTGAAGAGAAGAATCTGGAGTCTTGCTTAGGGCCTTGCTTTTCTCAGATGAGTTGTCCCTTTTACCTACAAAGTGTGGGGTCTTGCCTAGGGCCTTTCTGTTCTCAGATGGGTTGTCCCTTTTACTTGCAAGTTGAACAGAGTTTTTGTCTAGAGTTCTGTTCAGGATCTTACTCTTCTGAGGTAGACTGCCCATTTTGCCTGTAAACAGAAGGGAGCTCTTTTCTGCAGTCCTGCTCAGGATGTTGCAACACCTCTCAGCTGTATTGGTTGGAGAGACACTAGCCTCAGTACGATCAGAGTCCATCGGCGTGACCTCATCTGCATGCAGACTGCTTTGGTCTAGTCCAAACTGATTGGCCGATGTCTTCATTTTCTTCAGTATCAAAGGTTCATAAGAGCTATCCATGGATTTCGACAACATTAGATTGGGGAAATCTCTGGATTTCTTGCGTATGTGATCGAAAATTGTGTTGTTTGTGGCACTTTTGCATTCTGCCTCTGCTGGTTCAGAAGCCAATACATCTTGAATATCTGAATATGATAATTCACTCTTTAGTGAGCAAGTAAGATAATACAAATTTTGATGGCAGCAGCACAAATGAAACACAACGGATGTGTATAGTGTTGTACTGTTGTATAGCATTGTGTTACCTTCATAATCTTCTTCAGGCAGTAGAGTAAAGCTTGGGACCTCCCTGTAGTCATCAAATATCGCCTTAGAAAGCTATATTCAGAGAGAAGTACAGAACTTTCAGAAAAAAATGTTTATATAATAAATACAAGGATGAAGAGCACATGTTAGAGATTTCACTAATAGCTGTGATCTATTGCAATTCTGTGGTGACCTAATTCAATCCTTGCAGATAATTCAAAAAATACAGTCTACATGTAGAATGATGGTCACCAGATAGGTGTTATATTTTTGCTGCGCTGATTATGGAATCCTTGCGATGTAGAGAAGGTTAAACTTACAATGAAGCTAAGTTGTTGTACTCTCTTGTTCCCAGAATTTCCAGATCATTATCAGCTTTGTCTGGAGCGTTGGCCCCAGCATCATCTTCTATAACACATACCTCTTTAGAAAGTGTGCTCTGTCCATTATGATATTGCGATTGATTTGTTCGAGTTGTTCTAGAGTTAACCAAACAACTCTCTGCAGGCAAATTGTACAAGAGTTCAGCCTTTTTAATCCCAAACACTTTGGTCACTTGCAAATCTTCCCTGCTGATCACATGCTTCTTGTGGACATCAAGACCAGCTTCAACATAAAATTAAAGATATAAACTATGTCAGCATAAACTCGTACACACTATAGATGAACTTTTCATTTTATTATCAACAGTTCTCCAATGGTAGTATTACCGTATTCTTCAAAAATGAGGTCAACCTTCAGAGTCGCCCTGGCATTTGGGGGGCATGGCACATACAGTTTCACAGAGTATGGACTGCATTTTTCAAATTAGCCAGTTAAGAGTATTTCTGAACAGATGAGCTCCAACTTAGATGTCTGAACTGAGAAAGCAGCAGAACGTTCTATAGTGATACCTAGATGATCAATTATATTCATGCCTGCTATCATGATGTTCTCATCTGTTGTATGAAACAATGGTTCTTTTGCTTTTTCGGTGGTTAAGACAACAGCTAATGAGCTAATAGCCCAATAAAAAGAAACTTCACATAATTTTGCTAGATTTTGATGTTTAAAGAAGACACTAAGAATGAAAAGAATATCCTTCTTAATGTATCCAAATCTGTTATTTTTTTCTGATTAATTTTAACAGTACAATCAAAAATCATTTGGTTTTATCTTTCTATAGAAGGATTGAAGCATTAGCTGAAATAACAACAGAAATATTACCTGGAAAATTCTTGAGTCCTTCACAGAAGAATTGGAAATGGTGCAACCACCACCACAGGAAAAACAGATAAGCACATATCAGGACAGGAAATAGACAGTAAAGGACAGGTAATAGACTGTAAAAGATATCAACTGAGAGAACAAAACCACTGACTTTATTTTCTCATGAAAGAGGATCACATTATCTTCCTCTGAGCCCACAACCTGACAAAGAATTATGTAAAAAATTTGGGTTTCAAGAGTGTCAAGTGATCCAAAACAAAGTTAAAGAGGGTACCACCATATCAGCGTAATTCTGTTTACTGGATCCAACTGCCTGTGATAGGCGAGTCAATGTTACAATGATTGTTGATTTTCCCTGTCTGTTCCCAGCATCCTCTATGTTTATGTCAAGTTTGGGGCATAATGATGACAGGGAACTTTTTATATTATCTCCAAATGGAAAATTACGTCCTGTTATGGATTCTATCTTCCTAGCATCCGCAGTTGCCAAACTCTCAAAAGAATCAATTCCAGCAGTCTTCAGTGCCTGGGAGGACAGTGATAACCTCAAGCGTTAATAATGCAGACTGCAGATACAGAAACAGAATTACATACACAATAAAGATAATAAAATCAATAACCTTTGCTGTGACAATTCCAATTCCAGGCAATTGCTTCAGCAAAAATGGACTGCTCTCCCAAAGTTTTTGGTGTAAGCATTTCGCAAGGAGCATAGAACTTATGGCAGATTTGTAATTCTTTTTGTATTTAAAATATTCTCTCATGCATTTGGCAACCCTGCATCCATTTGAGCATATTGAATTTGTTTCCTGCATGCAAATCGCAGAAATTAAAATAAGACAAAAGTATAGGTGACAAAATCAAATGGTATTTTGAACTGGACAAACAAATTACCTGGTTGAGGGATAAATCACGGACTAGAGGGTCCCCAGTTAAACAGTCATTTACCAGTACAAATATTTTTTCTTCTCTTGTTTGAATACGCTTCTTCCTCTTTCCATTTGCACCAACGACATGGAACTGAAGCCTTCCCTCTTTGTCAGTATTTATGTCATTAAGGGCCTTCTTCTCATTTCGGCGTAGTTGGATCCCTTGATATTCCAGAAAACAAATCAAATCACTAATTCACTCTGTTTAATTATTAATTAGAATAAATTGGAGCTACCTACAAGTAATCTCTGCAGAGTGACAAATGATATGCAACAGATCTTCCAAAGTGCAACAGGCAGAAGCCTTGACAATAAGCTTCATCGTATCAAATTTCAGATAGAACTTTGTCATCAGCCTCCCAGGTTCTGAGTAGAAAAGATAGATCTCAGAAGAGTCCTCTTTAATATAAAAATTGCAATATAGATGATATGCAAATGAACTGAGTAACTAGAATACTGAGACATCTAAGTTGCAAGGGAGTTGAACATTTGATGGGCATACAAAACCAGGAACACTAGAAAAATAGTAACAAAACTATTTAAGTTATGGGACAGGAGTAGGCTTCAAGTTGAATACCAAGCCGTCAAAGGACCTGCCATGTTTGCCAGCAGAACTTCTTACAAAAATGAACCCCATGAAATTTGGAGAAGAGGGTGTACATTTTAGTGTTAACTGGATGTCATGATCAGAAGACCTACACAAATATTTCATGTTATCTGCTTGAACTATTAGACTGAATGCTTTGCCCCCAGATATTCAAGCATCTGTCAGTGTTAGCTGTTAATGTTACAGCCCAGATATTGAAGCACTAGTCCATGTAAGTTGTTAAGGTCAGAAAACCTCAATACCACACCAATCATAACCTCATACTTGAAACAAGTTGAAAAAATGCATGCTGTCCATAGTTAGTGTTCATTTTTCTTGCACGGTAAAATCTAGGCATATTGCCTAAATGTGTTTTAGATACAATAATGTGATTCGAAATTAGAACCCTTTGGGTACTTTGACATGCACCATCCAATAAACCCAGTTGAAGGAACCACTGCAATGTGTAGCCCAATGTAATAGAAAGAGTTGCCATGGATTGGGTTGATGCATACTATAGATGGTAGTGCTTCTAGCAGATGGCCAACACACAAGGAGTATAGCAAAATGAGGGGCACAATGTTTTCCGACTACAGGCAAACTTTTTTTTACAAAATTAGAAAATTTACCTAATGGTTTCAGAAGGAAACCATCTTCATCTGTCCAAATTAGCCCATACTCCCCCAACTCATGGATCTTCTCAACACATATATCTGCAAATTGAGTTCATAACGATCAAAATCCCGTAGAACCATGAAGTCTACAAAGTCCAAGAAAGATACCTTTCATTTGCTTTTCAAGAAGTTCACGTGGAATCTCTTTCTTAATTCCGTAATGCTGAGGATTCTGGTAATTTAATTCGTCAAAGTCAGTTCATGCATTTAAGCCAAATGGATTTAAAGATTTAATAATATTAATTTTCCCATGCCTTCTTTATCCTGATGTACAAATACGAGCACTTGAGCCACTCAATAGCCAAAGTTATATCAGACACCGTCAGCTGAACAATCTCTGCATTTAGATGCTCAACTGCACACGGCAGTAACCTGGTCATAGCATCTATACTCAGCAAGAAATTTGAAATGGTATGCAGTTCATGTCAAAGTCAACTAGGTGAAATCATTAGTTTTCAGTTGAACATAAAACACTTACTGAGACTCCACCATTTCACATCCATTTAGAAGGTTCTCATATAGATGCACCTACAAGATAAACTTAGAACAAGTTAGAACAAGACCTATAGAACCAATTTTGCCTGATATCAAAATATTTCAGAGTTAACAAGAGTGGAAAATATAGATCCTTTACTGTCTCTCTTCTTGTCATGATTATAATTGTTCCAGTATCATCAAATGGTGGGCGCCCAGCCCTCCCACACATCTGTAGATCACACAAATAAGAGGGGCGTTGTCAGAAGCAAGAGGAAAACCATATAGTATAATTTTCTAATTGAATAAAAAATGCTCTGAACTTCGATGTTTTAAATGCATGTTAATTTTAATAAAAATTACAATCTTAACAAATTACAGTATAAACAATTGAACTTGTATGAGGCATGAAATTTGCACATCCAACTTCAAGTGTTTGTAGATAAACGATCAAATGATGTGATGTTGTGGCAATAAGTATGTCAGAACCAACTTATCATCTCTGCTATAAACAATTTAACTTTTATGCAGCATGAAATTTAGCACATCCGATATACCTCTTTTTTCTTAAATATCCAATAATAAACTTATGGCAATAAGTATGTCATAACCAACTTAACATCTGTCCAAGCAAAAAGTTAGCATATGAGTATGATATTTGCAGTGAAAGGTCATGATAGGTTGTGTTATCGTGCACTTTATAGTGTATCTGTTGGTTCACTTCTGAAAAAAAATAGCAACAGGCATATAGCATTAAGGCTACACATCAAAGATACAAAATCACATAAATTTTCACGAAGTAAAACTGAATAAATATTCTTGTATATCAACAATGATATATTTACAGGTGCAAATGAGACATAATAGTATGATACCTGAAGAACCATGGATCTCTCATATTCTACATACAGGCCCTTCTCTTTGTTGCTGAAAAATAGAATGAATATCATAGAAAAATCATTAAAATGATAGAGATTAACTCAATCACTGGATATTTGAAATGGACTCACAAAAATTGTGTTGACTTTATCACCACTGTGTGTGCAGGTAAGTTGATGCCATGTGCCAAAGTATTCGTCGTGCAAAGAATTTGAAGATCACCCTTCAGGAAAAGCCCCTCAACAACACTCCTATCCTTTAGACAAAGACCACCGTTGTGATAACCAACTGAAAATTGGAAATAAGGTAACATCAGCAGTCAGTGTAATATTAGGCAACACAATAAAACATGGGAAACCATTGCAGGTTGTGAAGGTATTGTGGGTCGAGAACAAGAACCAACATGACCTCCATGTACGATGCAAGCCTGCAACTGCTTGTCACTACATGTTAGGGCAGCCTCCTTTAGATGTTCATACTGCTGCATCGATTTCATAAATGGATTTGAATAGCCTAGAGAACTCGCAGTTTGTGAAAGGCACTGTGCTGCTTCTTGTGCACCTTTTCTAGTAGAACAGAAAACAAGTGCAGACTTTCCTCTTGAATGTTGCATCAGTATATCTGTATCAATATTCTCCTTTATTTTGAGTCCTCAAATTCTGCTAACCTAACTTACAGTGCAATGGACAGATAGGTAGATGCAACTTACCGAAAATGAAACTTTGGAGCCTCTACAAGTTGAAAGAAATAAAGAAAATTAATATATATCAGATTTGATTCAGTGATCCTGAACAAATAATCAGTAGTACAGCTCAAGAAGATGCAGAAGACATCTGACTTAGCATACACCCTAATTATCACTTCTAATTTTAAAGAAGGGACATTCTCAGATAGTAAGAAAATACATACCCTCTCAAACAGGAAGTCATTTCTTGCTGGAGCATAACCTAAATAGTACAGTGAAACAGATATAGATTAGGTCAAACATATAAATTGCTAGTTAAGTGTTGTAAGGCCGTCAGTACATGCTATGTAATCAAAGTGGCATTTTCAAGTGTTCATGATTTTATGGAGTAAAACAAAAATAATGATCTATTGAAATACCATTTCATGATTGGTTAAGTGAGGAAGTTGCAGGTGTAGGATGGAGGTAGTGATGACAAATTATTTTCTCACTTTGACGTAAGTAAATCAAATGTCCCAATTCTTACGCTTTGGCCAAATATATTTCAATATGATGAGAAACAAGAGCCATACCGAAAACCTTGGTTGTCAACTTCACTGGCCTCATCTCTTCTCCAAATCTGCAAAAGAATATATAAATAAGGAAGTTCTGGTGGTAGTATCCTTGATGAAGGTGTTTTCATTACCTTTTTATTCCTTCAGGGGGTACGGCAAGCCACTCCGCTGAGATCCCAACAAGCCAAAACATAAGTAACCTTTAACAGAACATAATCTGGTAATGTAAATAAAAAAGAGACATGTTGGGAGCATACTGCATGGAGTTACCAACCTATATCCTCAATATTAGGAATAGTGGCAGAAACTGCTATGAATCGAACATTTGCCAAAGGAGCAGATGTCATTGTGCCAAGTCGAGAAAGCATTTTTATTCTACTGACAACTGCTTCTAGGGCAGCTCCACGGGGATCATTGAGAAGATGAACTTCATCAATAAGGACCAGAGCAATGTCACTGAAGAAACCCAGTCCACCATCTCTTATTCCATGACGACTCACAGAATCGAACTTCTGCAAACATAACGATGTTGGTTAAAAAACAAGGAAGTGGCTAGCATTTCTGCTAGTCCTCTTTTTACACTGTGCGTAGCAAAACAAGCAGTCACGTATACCTCAGGAGTTGTGAGAATTAAATCAGCATCATGTATGGATTTGATGTTATAGAATTCATTGTCACCAGTCATCTCCAAGCAATTGATTCCCAACGAGCCCAGCTTCATGTTCCAGTCACGCAACTTCTCCTGCACCAACGCCTTCATTGGAGCGATGTAGATCTACCAGGCAGTCCATATTAAGCACACGGTAAAAACTAATCATTAGTATCCTTAGAACACAACCTTAGTCCCAAAAGTGTATAACAAATGCTAAAAAGGTACTCGACACATACTGTTTTCAGGGTTCCTTGGATCAAATTAAACCTCAACTCTGACGAGAGGAACCTTGAGAGAAGCCTCAGAATGCAGAGCTCGAACAGCACGGTCTTACCACTCCCAGTAGGCGCAGAGATAACCATGTTTGCATCCGAGAGGAAGCACGCAGGGAAGCACTCGCTCTGCAAGGAATTGAAATACCTGCACGGAAGCCAGAATGCCATTCTAAATCCCGTCCCAGCTACTCCACGCAGCGGAGCACTCCACGTTTCATACCACAATCCACAACAATGTTTCATTATTTTTGCCTGATGCACTACGAGGTCAACATCTCAATCTACTGAATGTATCAGTGCGATCATACAACTACACAGAAATACACCATGCCAACACCGTAACCGCCGTCCACGGAGTTTGATACCGGCAAATGCGACAATACATCGAACGCACCTGAACCCGAAGACGGAGCGGAATGGCGGGGGGAGGTCGGTGACGGAGCGCAGCGCGTACGGGTCGCCGAGATGTCCCATCGCTGCCATCGCGTACGGGTCGGCGTCGAGGCCGAGAAGACGGGGAGATTGACTTGGGCGCAAGGAGTCGGAGCCTCGGAGGGGAGAGTATGCTGTATGCGGCGGAAGCAGCAGAACGCCGGCACCACTGCTCGCAGTAGCAGGTGACGGAGATCGGCGCGACGCGACGGCGCAGGCAGGAGACGGATGGATGGTGTCGACGGGGAGATCGAACGACTAACAAGGCCCGCGAGCGCAAGGAGGGTCCAGACTCCAGAGGCCCATTAAGCTCGCATGTTGTTAGCTGAATTTTTTTATTTTTATATTTATTTAATAAAAGATTTATAAAACTACATTTTCATTTAAAACAATTACAAAACTATACTCCCGCTGCCCTCTGGTTATAAATCGCCCTTTCAGAGGGCGATTTAATGTCGTGGCTGACGGCTGGCCGTCAGGCAATTTGCAGGAGGCCCGGGGGGCCGCCTGCAAATTGCCCGGCCCCCCGGCCGGATTTTTGCAGGCGGCCCCCTTGCCGCCCTCTGAAAGGGTGATTTTTGGGTGGCCAGATATAAAACCCCCTCCCACTCTCAAAAAATGTCATAAAATTCACACAAATCACAGAAAAAAAAAGAAGAGAGGGCTGAGAGCGAGGCTGAACGAAAGCAACGAAGCTCTGTCAGTTTGTTGATTCATCTGCAGGTAAAATTTATTGTTTCTTTGTAATTTGTATTTATATGCAGGAATTGATATAGTATTGTACTGGTTATGTGTATAGTACTGAAAATAAGCTGTTACTCGTAGATCTGTAGTTTTTTAATTAATCTATTAGATGAGTTAAGTTTTGTAGAGATGTGAGGAGAATATTGATACCTAGTTTAACTGTATTTTTTCATCAACAGAAATGGCAAATAAGGTGATATTTTAGTTATTTCACGGGCAAGGGAATGCTAGATATGGTTCAGAAGGGGTAGATCTGTCGGATTTTAGTTCAACGGCTAAGGGGATTGATAGACCAGCTGAGAGAAGTTTTGGGTCAGTGTATAACTGGCTGATGCGAGGGTTTCGATTGAACCCCGAGCTCAGCGCAATAACCTTGTATGTAGTAGTCAATCGTGCAACTGAAGGTTTTTTTTGGGAACTGATGCCGGTGGATTGCACTGCCACTTGGAGATGGTATGTGGAGAATGCATTTCAACGTGGTTGGCCACTAGGCATACTTGTGTCGATATATGAGAAAGATAACACCGCTGATACAATGCCCGTGCAAGATGATGAGGGTCCAAGTACGGCGGGAGGTGATAGTGAAACAATGGAAGAAAATGCAGGAGCAAATGAAGGAGGGAATGGAGAAGATAGACAACCAACAGGTGTGGCAGATGAGGGAGAACAAATCAATACCATCGTCGAAAAAATGGATAGAGAAGATTCTGAAAACGAGCAAGCAGAGGTTGATGATTCGTCTGATGAGGACACTGTGATGCCTGCAGAATGGAGCAACCAGAACTTCTCTAGGCTTTCTATCTCCGAAGGACATCATGTGCCATGGGAGTACAAGGAGAATGAGGTCATCCAGGGGGCCAAGTATGCATATGTAGAGGATTTAAAGGAGGCAGTAAAACAATGGGCCGTGTCACTTCAAAGAGAGTTCTCGGTCGTGAAGTCTAGCAAATCGGTGTATGAAGTAAAGTGCATGAAGGATGGGTGTCCATGGCGGGTGCACGCATTCAAGGGTAAATGGAAAGATTATTGGCAAGTATCAATCATGACTGAGCATTCATGTTATTTACCCGGGGTTGAAAAATATCACAGAAATATGACATCTGTATTTGTTGCAACAGAGATGTACTCACATATTATTAACAATCTGGGGTACGAACCAAGATCAATTGTTAGACATATTGAAGAGAAATTCAAATACACAATTAGCTATGCTAAGGCTTGGAGGGCAAAACAGAAGGTTGTAGAGATGAGATTTGGTACATTTGAAGCAGCCTATGATAATTTGCCTCGTCTGTTAGGTTGTATTCTTCAGAGAAATCCGAAGACGTACTACGACCTGAAAGCCTTTCCATCAATTGACCATAGTAATAAAAGTGTGTTGCAACGAGTATTCTTTGCATTAGGTGCTTGCATTCAAGCATTTGTCCATTGTCGTCCCATCCTCTGCATCGATGGGACATTTCTGACTGGGAAGTACAGAGGGCAGATCTTAACAGCAATTGGAGTTGATGGGAACAACCAAGTTCTACCAGTGGCTTTTGTTTTTGTTCAGAGTGAGAACACTGATAGCTGGTATTGGTTTTTAGAAAGGGTTAAATCTGCAGTCGTACGGATGAGACCAGACGTGTGCCTTATACATGACCATCACGCTGGCTTGCTGCGTGCAATTGAGGAATTGAGATATGGATGTGTTGAGAAGGGATACCCACCAAGATGGTATGATATCCAAAGCAGATGGTGCATACGTCATATGGGTGCTAATTTCTACAGACAATTTAAGAATAAGCATCTTATGGATCTTTTCAAGAGACTTTGCGCCCAGAATCAAGAGAAGAAATTCAATGAGCTTTGGAGGAGGTTGGATGAGCTGACCTCTAAACTAACAGATGAGCAGTCCAGGAGGGCTACCATTGGAGGGAATGAGGCTCCACAAGCTCTTGGGCCTCTATCAAGTGACGGACCACATATGAGAAGAAGGTCTGCATCCTCAGTTAGAAAATTTTCAAATTGGATTGAGAATGAGCCAAAGGAGAAATGGGCATTGTTGTATGACAAGGATGGTTCTCGGTTTGGCATAATGACCACAAATTTGGCAAAGGTCTATAACTGGGTTATGCGTGGTGTTCGAGGGCTCCCACTTGTTGGAATAGTTAAATTTATCTTGCATGGCATATGCAAGTACTTGAGAGATAGGTTCAGAGCAGCTGTGCCCTCAATGACGGACAATAATCTTTTATTTGGCACACTACTGACGAAGTATCTGCAAGATAAAAGTGAAAAAGCCCGAAGACATCGTGCTCTACCTCAAGGAACACAAGAACACAGATTTGAAATATTGTGTGTCGACAAGGGCATACGCGGAATCTACCGCAAAAGAGTTGTGCAGGAGTGTGTGCTGAAGGAAGACGGGACCTGCAAGTGCTCGTGCCGAAAACCTACACTGCTCCACAAGCCATGCTCTTACGTTATTGCCGCGAGCGGTGAGTGCGAGACAGAAGCACGCTATTTTGTCTCACCTTATTTCAGGAAAGAAGCAATCTATAATACATGGAGCGGAGAGATATATGGTTTCGGTATTGCGGGTACATTTACTGTGGAGCATTCTCAAGCTGTGTACATTCCTGACCCAACAAAATTGAAGAATAAAACAGGTTGCCGCAAGACAAGACGCATCCGTAATGACATGGATGAGTCAGAAGCCGGTGGAAGGCATAAGCGTTGTTCAAACTGTGACCAAATAGGTCATACATATAAGAAATGTCCAAAGGATGCAGCCGGTCCAAGTGCGGCGGAAGCTGGACCGTCGGGTTCAGCCGCTGATGGCAGTCGTCCTACGGGTGAAGGCACAACTTCAAGACGACCCCGTCTTAGGCGTTCTCGAACAATTGGTGGATATACGGTGTAGTGTAAGTCTAGACTAGTTCTTTGTTATAGAAGGATAGCTACCGTACTGTTGTTTTTTATTGTCATATAACAATGTTATAAACTTTAACAATAATTAACGCTAACTCTCTATTTGCATGCAGGTATGGCGTACCATACACCGAAGTTGTTGAACCGAGATGTCGACCAGTCCCACCGGTCTTACATGTCAGCCGTGGAGGGTGCCCACCTATCCACCTTTCGTCCACGGCCTTCACGTCACCTCCTGCGGATAGACCTCCGGTTCCGTCAGAGGTAAGAGCTGTATGAATATTCATTCACATCGTTTGTGCATATCTATGTTCCCCAATATTGAATACAGTGCTATATTCTGCAGGTTGCGTGAGTCTGGACTTCTTCCGCTGTGTAGGCTAGTTGAGCCCGCACCGGACGAGGTGGACCCCGCCAAGCGATGGGACGCTGACCGGTCACTTCTAGCAGCACTGGTCGATCGCTGGAGACCAAAGACCCACACGTTCCACCTACCGTGTGGCGAGATGACTCCCACACTCCAGGACGTGTCGTATCTGCTAGGACTTCCCCTCGCAGGAGACGCAGTCGGACCGATCGACGGGGGGCACGATTGGTCGCAGGACATCACTGCTCGGTTCGAGCCCGTGCATCGTCGACCTGAACTTGGACACCCGGGTTCGCTACCGCCTTACACCACGACCGGCCCCTCGCAGGCTTGGCTGCTACAGTTCACCGTAAGTCGCGGATTCCTTTCATTCACAAATCGTCCGACCTATAGAGCTGCTGACTATAATCTTTCTTTGCAGTCTGATAAGCTAGACGTTGACGCCGACGAATACTCGGTGAGCCGGAGCATGGGGGAGTACCTGTTGTGGCTGTTTGGGTGGGTGATGTTCACTAGCACTCACGGGCACGCGGTGGACAAGGGACTGATCCACTACGCTCGTGCCATCGCCGACAGCAAGGACGGACACGTACCGCAGTGGAGTTGGGGATCTGCTGTGCTAGCAGCGACGTACCGTGCTCTTTGTGTCGCGTGCACAAAGACCGATCCAGGTGCGATTATCACCGGTTGCCCTCTCCTTCTGCAGCTATGGGCGGCCGAGCGGTTCGCGATAGGCCGTCCTCTGATTTAGCACTCTTCCTACGAGGGCGGCCCTGGAGGCTTGTACGGCCAGTGGCCCGAGAACGGTCCGACTATGGGGACCCTATGGTGTCGCCGTGAGGTACAAAATGTGAAATTCTATGTTTAGCACTTATGCGCAAACACTCACGTGTAAGCTTTTCCTATTTTGCAGCGTCGTTACGCTCACAGACAGGTTAGGAGGGCCTACTACGAATTCGTTTTGGAGTTCAACCGCCTGCTGGCCAGTGACGTCGTCTGGGAGCCGTATAGGCCGCAGGCCATCGCGGACCGTGCACCGCTCGGACTCTCTTCTCTTTGCACACGCGACCAGGCGTACTGGACGACGACAGTGCCGATGGTGTTCAACATCTTCGTCGAGCCCCACTGTTCGCAGTGCGTGATGCGACAGTTCGGACTACGGCAGCACTCCCCATCGCCTGTGCAGATCGTTGTGCCGCGTGATGTGCACCGGTTAGTACAACTCCGATCTTTGTTTAGTACTACAACTATTTAATGTAGCCTAATGCACTCTCTACAAATAGATATAATCGTAGGGGACAAGCGGCCGGCGCTCAGTGGTATCCTCGATTGCAGAAGTACGTGGAGGACTGGTTGTTGGCGATGGAGGAGATCATCGATGACATACAGCCACACACTGAGCAGGCCTACCTAGCATACCTCACGTGGTACCAGCCCCGTACCCGCACACGCGTAACGTTCACCCTAGATGCTCCACAGCCACACGTCGCCACTACGACGGACACGTATCCTAGACACCGTGACCAGGACTACTTCCGCGCGGTAAGTCACATTATCTTTGCACTTTACTATTCCCTTTGTACGTGTCCATGGCTCTAACACATGTTCATGTCATATTTGAAATAGGTCGACGTAGCGCGACAGGTTCAGGCTGATGTAAACGCGGCGTTCGGACGGTTGGACAGTGGGATTGTGCTGAATGCTCATGAGCAGAGGACGACCTTCGGGAGGATTCGTCAGGCGATGCACACAGTGCTTCGTGCGCTCACTTGTCGTGCGGTCGATGTGGTACCTCCCGTAGTTGCACAGCAGCAACAGCCACGGCCAGCAGGAACAGGAGCAGGAGTGCGCCCGCAGGGTACCAGTCAGCCATCTGGCCCCTCTAGAGGTAAATTCGACTAACCATTAGTTCATAACATATTTCCTTCTACGACATGTACCGTTGTACATCAATATGCTTCCCTGCAGCTTTCGCTACACCATACCTGCATCCCTCTGGAGCTAGCACGTCGACGCATGGAGTGCGCCAAACACGACCACACGCGTAGCTAGGCACGACAAGTGCCCCCCCGGCCATGACAGGAGGTCCTTCAGGTTATATCAAAGTTTATTTTTGCTTTGCAAAATTTTGGTTTGCAATTATCAATATTTTGGTGTACAGGGTTCCACTCTACAGCGCCGGGGATGTTTGCTGGCGCTGGCTCCTCCACGCAGGGCGCACGCGGCAGCGGTTGGGCACCGAATCCTTTCGAGGGGGACGACTTGGAGGACTCGGACGAGGAGATCCAGGAGATACTAGCTGTCTCCCAGCTCGAAGGAGCTCCGCCACCACAGTCGCAGGACCCACCAGCTGCCACACCCGTGCAGACGACCCGCGTTGGCCGTGCCGTACCACCAGACCGGCTGACGTACTCTCAGGGCCAGGTGCGAGCGCAGGGTAGGAAGACAAAGAGAGCTAGAGGTTACGGTCAGGGCCCGTAGTACGTTCTATCAGTGATGTTTGTCTGTTGTGTATCATGTTTTATTAATTCTATGCATACTGAAGAAACCTCTTTACTTTGTTGTAACATACCCAGAATTTATATATATATATATATACATACATATATGGAGACCCATGGTTTGCTCTCTTTTAAAGAAAAACTAGTAATCACATTGTCAATTCAAATTTATAAAGGATCCTGGCCCAGATCCGGCTGCTAACGAGCGCCCGAGGCATTCCATCGCCGCTGGACCTCTCCCGGAGCTATCGTCGCCGTCCCAGCACTGCTGAGTAACCTAACATCTTTGGTGAGCCTCTCTAGTCCCTCAGGTATTGCATGCATGCACCATTTCAGCTTGTAAGGTAAAATTCATATGCATGCCGAAAGAGTTCGCCGCCTCCGCTATTGTTGCCGGTGATTCCAACCACCTCCGACTGCGAGACAACCACCGTTAGGTTCGCCTGGTACTCCTCTAGCTTTTCTCTTTTGGTCACCCGATGAGTTATACCGCCATTCGCCGCCGCTGCTAACCTCATTAACGGTCCGCTCTTTTGTTTCGCTTGGCCGGACCATCCTCTTTGTGGCTGGACGGTCCGCTTCTCCCCCTAAAAATCGCCCTCTGAGAGGGCGGCAAGGGGGCCGCATGCAAAAATCCGGCCGGAGGCCGGGCAATTTGCAGGCGGCTCCCGGGCCACCTGCAAATTGCCTGACGGCCGTCAGCCACGTCATTAAATCGCCCTCTGAAAGGGCGATTTATAAAAATCGCCCTCCCAGAGGGCGGCGGGAGTATAGTTTTGTAATTGTTTGAAATGAAAATGTAGTTTTGTAAATCTTTTATTAAATAAATATAAAAATAAAAAAAATTCGTTGTTAGCTCAAGCAAGTACGATATTTGGTGGTCTCCTGTGGATGTACTACCGTCTAAAATAACTCAATTAAATTATTTACCAATTTAATTATTTGCTAATTTAATTTAAATCGATATGCTGGTTAATTAAATGTACAAGGAGAACAAAAATAATACCGAATATACTAAAAGAGAGGAGGTAGTCAGCATATCATATCCGAATGTAGTCACCTGTCATGCACGTGATGTATAAAATCTATCAGGCTATTCTCAGTGGTGTGTTTCACTTCATTATTTCCAATACCACCATATAGGATGAAAGTATGAATGAAACAATCTCTCTCAATAGAGAGTTTCATTTCACCGTTTCCAAAGATACCCATAGCGTTTAATTACTGCATGAAACTCTCATGAAACATCCATTGAGAATACTCCTTGAGTTTTATCCCAACGATGATGAAACAAAAGTTGTCTTAGTGGGAGTTTCACACAGTTTCCAAGATCTTGGAAATGGGTTGGACTAGTTTCATCCCAATGAAACTTTGTTAATCTCTTTTATCATAAATATTCTGCCATGTCACTAGAATTACTGATGTGACACGTTATTTATTGCCATGAAACTTCTCATGAAACTTCCCACTGAGAATAGTCTCATTGTACGCTACACTCTCATTTATTACGTAATAAATAATATCATTACTATATAATTATTGATTGAAATTATTGAATTTTCATAAGTGTTAATACCAGATCAATTTTGTGTTATAGTGCTTGAAATTAAAATTCTGGCCCTTCTTCCCCTTTTTTTCATCTTCTTATTTTTTTCACTCTTCTTCATCTACGATAATAATATGGTCAGCTCCAGGCATCAATGGTTGCACCTAACCTCTACTAGCTAGATCGTGAGCTTAAGTTCTCTAAGTAATTCCTCTATCTCAAAATAAAAAAAATAGTACTGGATGTATCACTAGGTTTTTTATTTTGATATGGAGGGAGTAATATATATTATTTTTCTTTTTCATAAATGATTTTATCCCTTTTTTGTTAGAATTATTAATACTTGATGCATTAATGTTGCTTATTAGATTTTAAAAAAATGAGAGAGAGAACTTTTCTCTAAAAATGTTATAGGATGTTCTAAGTTAATATTGTATGTAAATATTGTCCAATGATATAGATAGTTCTGCAAATATTTATGTTTTTTATAAAAAAAAATTGATGGGTGACATTTGTTATCAATCCAATGACTACAACCCATTGTTCAAGTGACTTTTATCTTCACTTGTATATTTGTTTCGCTAGATTGTTTAAAACTAGTGATGAGTCGTAAGGAGTTATTTTGTACTTTTCATTTAATATATAATATGTATAAAGTTAAGTATATAAATACCGCTATATATTTATATATGTATAATTGATAATTAGAAAAAAAATATTTTGTTAATGTATGCATGTTTAAACGATACTACTTATATCCCTAAAAAAGTGTCTTTTTAATTATGAATCTTAGAAAAAAAAACACTTTTTAAGAACAGAAATAGTAAAACATTTTAAAGACTAATTATTTGATCCGATCTCCATCTAGAAAATGCTTAGATCTGCCACTACTGTTCAGTCCCTGCCAAAAAAATCGCGATCGCGTGTGAGTAATCCACCGCTAGGGGTTTCGTCGAACACGTGTGCCGGCGATCCGGGAAACCGATCAGTGCAGGCTCATGCGCGGGTAGAAACTAGGAAGACAGGAGATATGGAGGGAGAGGCTTACTGGTTTGTGGAACTGGATTTGGAGGTGGGATTTGGACGGGAGGAGACGGAGAGATGAAGATAGGAGTAGTGGCTGCTTCGCGAGGGAGAACGGAGGTGGGGGAAGGAATAGCAGGAGAAGCCGCGCGCGGAGGATGCTTCTGGTGAGCCGTGGATGATGGCAACGGGAAGGAATTCAATTCTAGTTTTCTTAGTTGCGTTTGAAGGCTCACTCATGTTAGTGCTAGCGCTACTCTTTGTAATGTCTCGACGCATGTAGTACAATTTTTCTAGAACACAACTTGGTCATGGTAAGAACCTGAAACTCTATCTAATAAGCAAATATTGGTGATTGGTTTCATCACAAAAGCACCGACAAACACACTAATTAAAAAACTAAACTGTTACACGCGTGGAGAGTATACATATACTCCGTGCCATTCATGATAACTATAGTGTACGTACTACTGACAGTCGATGGTCAGTACACATCTATCCAGAAAACTAGAGCCGCTCCTCGTCGTCGACGGCGAGGATGGTGCTGAGGTTCATGGGATGCATATAGTCGGTGGAGCCGTGCATGAACTGGCCGACGACGATGCGGTTGGCCTTCTCCGTCGGGTGGAACGCGTCCCAGAACGCGAACGCCTCCCTGTTCTCGCACACGTTCGACGCCGCCGTACACAGCCCGATCCCGTTGTACGGCCCCTGTCCGCAGCATGCCACCTGCACGTTCGTAAAACCTGCCCAAAAAAAAAAAAGACTCGACAGGATCAGATTAGTCACGTTCGACTTCGATCGGACGGTCGCCGCCTCGCCGTCCGTCGCGCGAGTGTACGTACCGTAGTTCTGGGGGTTGTTGATGTAGTCGAAGTTCATACGGTAGGTGTTGGCGGTGACGAAGACGTCGGCGCCGATGTCGCGGTTGA
The DNA here is from genome assembly GCA_003991445.1 of Oryza meyeriana var. granulata. Taxonomy (NCBI): domain Eukaryota; kingdom Viridiplantae; phylum Streptophyta; class Magnoliopsida; order Poales; family Poaceae; genus Oryza; species Oryza meyeriana. The sequence continues at coordinate 148,236 of RYFJ01000522.1, read as the reverse complement.
GGCCATGCACCATGTTCACCAGCTGCGGGTTGTACAGGTCGACGGCGCGCATCAGCTCCGCCGCGCACTCGCCGCCGCGGCTGTGCAGCGCCAGCTCGGCCGGCACGCACCCCAGCGGCCCCGTCCCTGTCACGATCACGCGCCGCGCCCCCAGTTCGTACAGCCTCTGCACGCACGCGGCAGCCGGTGTCAGTGCATGCGTGACAGCCACCAATTGAGTTGACAGTTGTGCGGTGGTAGGCAGCTAGTAGTAATAAGACGATCTCGTGTATTTTATAATTACCGCGAGGATTTTCCTGTACTCAGAGATGATGAACGGGACGTAGTCCTGGATGGCGTACTGGCGCGACCGCACGGACATGGGCACAAGGTAGTAGTTGTTCACGAAGTCGTTGCCTCCCAGCGTGATGAGCACCAGAGCCCCTTTCACGAGCCGCTTCGCCTGCTCGTCGCCGATCAGGGCCCTCAGCTTGCGCTGGTACTCCCGGTAGTACTGCAGCTGATCGCCGATCCTGATTATGTTCACCTGTATTCATGCACAAACACCACAAGGCACATCAAAATCTGGAGGAGAAACACGGTAAGTATAATGGCGGGGAAGCGAAAGAATTGGGCGTTTTTTTATCGTACGAATTGCACCCCTGTGTCGTTCAGGATCCCGACGCCGGCCGACGCAAAGTTCGCGCCGACGAGCAGCTTCTCCCCTCGGAGCTCAGGGCTCAGGTACGGCAATGCAAGCTCGGCCCCCAGATGCTCACCTGAAGAAAACGGCAGTGTCAGCTCTTGGGTAAACGTGCCCTCCTGTGACACCGCTGTTTCTGAGGGATACACGGTGAAATTTAAGGTATTATTAGCACGTACTGATAATGTCAGGGATGTTGAGCCCGTTGGAGAAGCGGCCCGTGGCTTGGTGCGTCGGGAAGTCGATGCCGTAAGGCGGCGCGTCGGCGCGGGCCGTGGTGATCAGGTAGTTGTTGTTGCCGTTGTCGACGAGGGAGTCGCCGAACACGAAGAAGGCCCGCGCCGCAGAAGCCGGCGCCGGCGCAGCCGCCACAGCGAAGAGCGTGACAAGGAGAGGAACGACAAGAGCAGCGGCCATTGTCGCCAGTGTACGTGAGATCAGTGCCTGGCTGCCTGCCTTACTGTGAGATGTCCACTCATGCCAGTGGCTCGATCGAGTCGATGCGCATGCAGGGTGGCTAGATCGCGCGCTTTATAGAGGCCTGGCTCTGGCTCAATCGACACGCGACAACCTGCTTTGCACTACACCAAGGTAAAAATGCGAGGCAACGCTAGCAAATGAGGTGAATGATGCGAGGTGGTTGGCTGATGGGCGCCGCATTTAGGTGCCCCGGCCGGCAGGCAGCTAGGCCGGCTTGCCGCTTTGGATCATGCCGTCATGCGCGCGCCCCTGCTGCAGGAAGCGTGTGACCACAGGAGCGGTTTCGGTGGATTTGCGCGGCCGGCAGCAGCCCGCAGCGGGTTTCAGATTTCAGATGCATGAGAGCTGTTAATGTGGCACTGTTTCTCGATCGGCTGTCTTGTTTGGCGTTTGGGGAGAGAGATGGGATTATTCAGTGGTCAATTCGTTTAATCAAGTACGGTACTCTTTGTTGTCCCAGGTTTGTGTACTAAAGAAGTGATGATTACTACTAACTCACTGGTTGATCTGGTTGGTTTCTCTTGGTGTTGTTTTTTTGGCGTCATCTGTCTGTAATCTTTTATTTGTTAGTAAATAATTATAAATTTTCCACTACCTCCTTTCCTACAATATGTGCCCTCGATTTATCGATATGTTTGAAGCTGTTGAGATTGACTTTACATCATAAAGTAACCTATAGTTTTGTAACATTATAGTTTTACCGCTAGTGCATTAGTCGTCATCAAAAGTATTATATCGACTGTAAGAACTCGACAACATCAACTAAAGCCCCATTTGTTTGGGCTTATGGGATGAGCTACTCCTCTATTTTCCATGAACATATTTCCTAAGCTGCTAAACGGTGTATTTTTTTACAAGCTTTCTATGTCAAGGTTTTTTTTAAAAAAATCAAATAAATCTATTTTTTTAAGTTTACAATAGCCAATACTTAGGACTTGTTCACTTTGGTGCCACTTTCTGTGGATTATGCAATCTACTAAAATTTAAATGTTTAGCCTATCCTTGCTCATCTAATACGGAAGTTAGGGTAACTGACCGGCATGTGACAAAGCCATTACGATTTGCTCGAGTTCCTTGGCAAAGTCCGGTGTGGATGTAGAGGACGAGGTTCCTTGAACCTCACCGACGTTCGTCGTAGATGTAGTAGTGGTACGGGTGAGATAGCGGAGTCCCTCTGGGCGCCACCTACACTGCACAGGGACGGCCCTTCTCTTCCCTTCTAGCGCTTCGAGGATCGGCTATGGTTTTAGGGTTTTGGGGAGAGAGGAATCGTGAGAGAGATCGTCATCTATCTCACAGGCCGGCCTCCCCTTTTAATTTAGCGCTGAGGGAATCGGGGGCTGCTCTAAAAGGAAGGTTTTGGCACGCTTCCGATCATCACGCATAGTTTAAATAGAAGGCGATAGAATTGCTATGATCACACATGCGCTGTAACACCCACACCCTGGCACCACCTGCAGTGACACCAGAGTAAGAGCGCCGCAGGAGATTGGCGTGAACCAACTCCTACAGAACCGCGTTGCCGATACCAGTCTCAGAAAACCTTGCTGGTACCCGCGGTCAACTGAGATGTACTATAACAGCTAAATAAAATATTTATATACTATACCTTTAAAAGTTACAACTTCGGACAAGCCTTAAGCACCAAACTTCAAACAGAACAGCAGCAACGGAACGACAGCGCAGCAAGAACCCAATCCACAAGCAACGGCTTAGAATTAAGAAAGAAACCATAATCTTCACTTCAACTTCACTCTTCCTGAAGGAGTAAAAAAATAATGGATTGAGCACATACGTACTCAGCAAGTCATGGGAATTGTGAGTTATGCAAGCCATCAAGGAAGGCTGTGGTTTATTTTACAAACATTTTATTTTAAAACCTTTTCCAAAACCCTAGGTGTGGGTTGATCCAGTTGTAACTAGAAAGAGCCTTTCATCTCGATCCTGTCCACGAATTGCTTTGCAACAACTTAAGCGGACGAACAAATTTTTAGTTGATTAAAATTTCAAGTCTACCGCCTGTCGTACCACGATAGCAGTTCTGTGTATACTATCTATTAGTTTATTTTCACTTTCGTCCTTTTCAGGACATCAACTCCTTTTTTTCTCTATTATTTTCCTTTCACCTTCATCCTATTCAGGACATCATTCATCTTATCAACTCAGCTTTGGCTCCCAGAGCCATCCATAATCTCCATCTCAACAAATACTGCTTCCACTCGGAAAGCCTAACTATGATGCCATCTAACATCCCGATTCACACAAGACCGTTTCAGACCATGTACTGGTCATCCATCAGCTGACTTGGCCGATTCTGGTAACAGTTCCCAACCACAAACTTGCTTCATAAATCTTTTTGTAAAAATAAAGCTACACTAGAGAAATCACTTCACATCGCTCATAACCATGGATACGGTTGTTCGAACAATTCAATACTTTGCAGAGGTATACGCTTTCCCCCATACGACGCGAGCTTACTCCCTCATTGACTAAGCAGGGGAGGTTTACGACAAGGCCTTTCGAAGTGTCTCCAGAATTGCCTGAAGCCAATTGGACGGGTCCCAGACCAAGTGCCGAGCGAGTCCAAAACTCCTCGTACTCAGGATCCCGCAAGTGTATCTCATATTGCCACCCCGGCAACTCCACGTCCAAAGGCAACCAAGCCAACCCTTGATCTACTAATTACTTGGCCAGGGGTGTTTCATTCTACCCATGTGGTCGCACTTACTATGATCAGTGTAATTCCCTAAGGAATCGGTCCTTAAATGTGAATACAAAGCATCTTTACCAAGGTGATCACTTTGCATTGCGGGTTTTCGCAAAACGTTCTTCACTTCGCAAACATACCGACACTACCTGTCGGATTAAAAGATTTTATAAACCCTGGTTTTTCCATTTTGACAACACAGGTGATTTGGGTGAAACCATCGATACCCGTGCTCGTAGAGCACGGATGCCGAGGTAACACTGAGGTGGAGCGATAAGAAATAGGATTTTTCAAGCCTACCGGTTATTTTAACTACTAGGTAGGTCCGTCGGTTCGTCGCGCGAGTCGATGCCAAATCCAATTTAACGTGCGCACTAAAATGCAGTTTAGCAAACAAAAATATTTTATAAACTAGGAGCAATATGTTCAAGGAGTGACTTGCCTCTGACTTCCTCTTCAAAATCCTCGAGAATCCGCATCCGAAAGAATTTCCGTCATCGTCGACTACGCGTAACGAGGGAAAGACACAAAAACCCTAGAAATAAAGTACTATTATTAATAACTAATAGTGCCATGAGTTAGACCTCAATTTTATAAAAAATTTGAGACTTGAACGGGGTCAATCGGAGTTACGGTTGAAAAGATATGAATTTTTGAAGTTTAAAGTATTTTTCTGGGATTAAAAAGGGTTTATTTCAAATTGAAAAAGGAATATTCTCAAGAATATTCCTTGGGCTGACAGCTGGGACCCACATGTAAGTGAAAGTGAGAGAATAGGAGGCTGGGTCCACCTACTAGTGAGGAAGAGAGAGATTGACAAGGAGGACCCACATGTCATTTATGCAGAGAGAGAAAGGTATGGGTCCACATGTCAGTGGGACCCACATGTCATTTATAGAGAGAGAAAGGAATGGGTCCCCTATGTAAGTGGAACACATGATTAAAATGGGTGGTGATTACACACACACACACACACACACACACACACACACACACATATATATATATATAAAAGGTCAGCCCACATGTCAGGCACTTGTGAGAGAGAGGCGAGGGGCTACTTGTCAGAGGCTGAGAGGACTTGGGAGGGCGGGCCACCGGACAGAAGAAAGAGAGAGAGCAAGAGAGAGACAGGAGGCGGCCAGGAGAAGAGATCGATGGTGCTAGGTGCTTGGTGGCGATAGGCCGAACGGCGGCGGGCGGGGCACGGCGTCGGGGAGCGGGGGCGACGGGGAGTGCAATGATCGGCTCGGATCGAGAGGACGACACACGACGGCGGCCGGCAGCGACTTCCAGAGAGCGGCGGAAAGAGATGGATGGTGGTCGGCGGCGGCGGAACGTCGTCAACGGGCTCGGGCAAAGGGGTTTTGGGGCTTGGGTGTTGCAATGTGAAAGAAAGGGGAGGAGGTGCTCACTAGAGGGGAAGAAGGAAGGAAATCGCAGTGGTGGCGGCGGCGGTTCACAGAGCATGAGCTCGAGCTCGGTTCGAGGCAGCATGGCCGCGGTGAGGAACAGGGGAGGAGCGGGGCGAGGAAACAAAGGGGAGGCGGCCGAAATATATAGCGGCGACGCGGCACTAGAAGACAAGGTAGAAGGGCGGTGGCAAGGAGTTTGGTGTGGCGGCAAAAATGGCGGTGCACAGCGAGCGAGGAGCGGGACGGTGGGGGTCAGAGGCGGTCGGGCGTCAGGTTGACGGCGAGGGGTCTGAGGAGGTCGGGGCGGCGCTAGGCGAGAAGAGCCGTGGACGAAACGACGTCTCGGCATTTGTCCGAGCACGTTGTGCGCGTGCGGTGAGGGACGGAGGATAGAAGACGACGCACTGGCGCGCGGGCCCCAGTTGACAGCGGTGCGAGGTGGGGCGCAAGGAGCAAAGCGGTCGTTGGCGCGTGGGCCCAGGCTGTCGGGCGTCGGTGCGGTGCAGGGCGCGTGGCGTGCGCACAATGCTGTAGGCCCGGTTGTCAGTGTGCAGTGAGGGGAGAGGCCGAGGGGGTGTTGGGCGAGGGGAGAGAGGAGGGAAGCGGCCCATCTGGAATAGTAGACCTTTTCTTTTTCCTCAAAATTTTCAAAGAGGGATTTGGGAGTTTGAATAGGTATTTCATTTCTAGAATTTGATTTTGAGTTTGCAAAAATTCTAGAGATTTAATACAAGGCTTCCAGGCTTGAGTTCACACACACACACATATATATACACACATATATATTTGATTAGGAATTTTTGAAATTCCAATATTCAAGGGAGAGGATAAAGAGGGATTCCAAAAGAGGTTTGAATTTTTCAAAATTTGAAATTGGACCCTGGATTTGAGAAGAGATAAAGATTTGATTTACCTGGGAGAAAAAGAATAAAGGAAAATTTTTATTGGAGGACTTCGAGAGGGACATTCAAATTGCAAAATTTGAATTTGAGATTTAATTTTGGACCGGGATTTTGATTGGGGAATTTTGGGTTATTTGGGATTTTCAATGAGGGATATATTGAGATCCAAGGCACTTTAGTCCTTAGACTCACACAAAAAAATTCGAGTTTTTGGAAATTATGGTTTTATAAAATAGTTTTTTAACGGTCTGAAAAATCGGGGCGTTACATGTGCACGGGTGGAACTTGTAATGCCATGATCACCTCCCAGTTTTTAAGCCGAGAGAATCGAAATTTTCCCAACACTTTTAACAATACCAAATTTTGGTAAGGTACCAAACTAAACACATTCTTAGCATCACTGCCATACCAAATTTTGATAATTCCCAAGTTTCCACTCTTAAAAACTCTACCAAAATTTGGTAAGGTTTTAAACTAAACATAGCTACCAAAATTTAGTAACACCAATGTACCAGGGTTGAAAGTGGCAACAAAGTGAACAAGCCTTTAATTAATCATATACTAATAACTCGTCTCGTTTCACGTGTCACAGTTAGCTCAACCTTAACATCAGGATCAAACAGGGCCTAAAAAGATGGAGATAATACTTTCTAATGTTAATAGCCTCTTTGAAAATTCATAGGACAGAAATACTTTACTACTCTACTGGAGTTGATAATAATAAGGTAATACTACATAGCAATGTTGAGCGACAGTTCTTATTTTTAGTGGAGCGTATAACACACTGAAATTTTCACTTCACAAGTTCTGGTGATGATTGAACTCACAAAGATTGAACACAAGTCGTTCTCTACAGTTTTGAACTTTTTACATACTGTATCTTTCTGTTACCTGTGAGTCTGTGACATCTGGAAGTTGGAAAGAGATGTACTCACTGACAGTGTGCATAAGTTTCCCAGAGTATATCTACCAGTACCAGTTTGCTTCAGCGTGCAGTCATTATAATACATGGCCATACTGAACATAGTAACCTGTTTCTCAACTTTAGTAAAACGAAGCCAGAACTTCAAGTATTCAACTAACACCTAATTTCTAAAACTTACAAAAAGATACACCTTCCAGTCGACTGACACTGTTAATCCCACCTTTCATTTATTACAATGTCAGAAGCATTCCATCAGTAAAGTAGCATGCCATGTGAAATTCATAAATCAGTGGGGTAGAATTTTGAAGTTGAACTGACCCCCACTAAACAGTATGCAATTACAGATGACTTGTTTTAGCTATAAGGACCACAATATGTTAATTTTGGTAGATGAAAACAGGAGCTCCACTATCTGTCTTTATATATGTTGAGGTTGCATTGCATTCAGCGATTTGCAGAGTACATATATGCATGTCTGAACATCCATCTCCGCAGTTCACCGCAGCAGCTGTAGCATTTTGGATTTCACTAAACAAAAAGGATGCCACCCCTTGGATATTTTAATACTGGTCACTTACATATTCGCATTATCCGACCTCTCCTGTACTATATACACTCATCTCTCAGTTGCAAGTGCTCACAATTCAGATGTCAAGTAGACCTCAAAAGGATAAATTTGCATGGAGCTGATCTACTCCGAGTGGCCTAGGAGCAGTGAGCGACTGACCGCAAATAAAAATGATGAAACTCTACTAGAGCGAAACCTTGGAGCTGATCTACGCCAAACAAAATAACCCGTGTATAGGGCCATTAACATTGATAGCTGTTCTGAAATTTTATAATTTAGTCCCTTAACGGTAGGGGTAAAAACGGTTCGGATATTATCTGCTAACCGTCCGAAATTTCGAATACGAATAGAATCGGTCGGATAATTCTCGGATAATCTCGGATTCGAAAACGGTAACGGATAATTTTTTCGGAAACGGATACGAATACAGTAAAGACATTATCCGGTGGATTTCGTAATCGGTCAGAAACTATCCGGACAAATTTTCGGATATCCGGACAAATTAATCGGCGCACCTTTGATGTGACTTGATTTTTGGTTTCCGTTCGTCCGTTCGTCTGCTTAGTTCTGACTTCCGCATCGCTCGCACGCCTCTCGTGCTGAGCTCCCTCCTCTCTCTCCCCTCCCTTTTCTCTCCATCTCTCTACCGGTGAAGAGAGAGGCCGCCGCCAGCGGTGAGGGATGAGGACGAGGGTGCTCTCTCTCCCCCGTCCCCCCTCTTCTCTCCGTCTCTTTACCAGTAAAGAGAGAGGCCGCTGCCAGCGGTGGGGTATGAGGACGAGGGTGCTCTGGGAGGAGAGGTTGCCGCCATCGCCGCTTTGAGAGGCCGACATTGTCGAGCTACCAGCCTCCGAGCGGCGAAGAAGACGGCGACTCGGTGTACGGAGCAAGGAGCTCGGAAGCGACCGTTGTCATAGCAAGAGGCATAGTCCTAGGGTGGCTGGACTCCAGCGAGGCGGGGAACAGATCTGGCTGCCAGAGTCGGGGGGCGAGGCGAGCTCAAGCTCTCGCGCGGCCACCGCCGCCGCTGCCTCGTTAGATCTGTTCTTATGATGAGGTAAGCGTGGTGGCAACGACGGAGTGAGGCGTCGGCGTGACTCTGGCCGAGCGACGCCTGTCGCCGGCGGCTGCAGTGCCCTGCTCAGCGCAGTCTGTGCTGCTGGCTAAGATGCCACGCGACTCATCCCACCTCGCATATAACCGCGGCCGCATCACGGGTTAACGAGTTAATCACACGAAAAAAATCACACCATGTTATAACAAAGATTTCCTTGTCTCGCTTCACGAATTCGCCCTGAGTTCTCTGCTCGTCCAATCTCGAGCGTGTCATAATCGTGTGTTCAATCGTGTGTTCCTGCGCTGGAATTGGGGCAAAAGAGAGTGGTGTAGCACTGGGATATTTTTGGAGGTGATTGGCTATTGGTGATTGCTGTTACTATTTGCTTGTCCCAATTGACCAGTTCAAATGTTCTTGCTTTGGTTGGTACTCGGTATGATTAGTGGATGGTCTATGTCATGTGGATGAACTATTTTGTGATGAAAAATTTGATCATGTAATTAAACTATTTTCATTGATATAAACGTTTAAAATTACTATATCTAAAATTTGTGATTAAATCGAAGATGGTGATATAATTATATCCTTGCATAGAAATTAGTAATGTGTTGTTGATATGTATGCTTGAAATTTGTTGTATATGTTGTTTAGCTAAAAATTTAGAAATATTGATATATTGTTTTATAAAAAAATAATAAGTTGTTTCTCTTCGTTGATTTGTAAAGTTCAGTTTGAGAAGTTTTTATATTCGAATAAATATTTATTATCATATTTATTCCGATTCGTATTTGCTCCGTATTAATATTCGATTTCGTTCTTGTATTCGAGGTTTTTGATTTCAAAAAAATTATGAAAATAAATAGTATAGCTAGTTCTGTTTCCGATCCTCAACCTACTTAAACAGCACGGAGCGCAGGATGGCATCGTGGTCGCCGGTCGCGAGACTTACCCGGACGGCATCTTGGCGGAGATCCTCCGACGCCTTGACCTCTGCAATATCCTCTGCACTGCCTTCGGCCTTTGCCTACGTCTGGTGGTAGCGCCGCTCGCCGGTCACCTCCGCCGGTCCGCGCGCCACCGGTGCTCCTTCTCGGCACCTGCCGCTGGGCCTAAGCTACCCCACCGCACGCATCCTACGCCGCCGGCAGCTAGCAAGCCCGTCCACGCCGAGTCACTTACCGGCGACGCGCGTGCTGACGATCGAGCGGAACCGCAGACAGCCACGATGCCATGTACATATTGTACATCCGTGGACGTGTTTTCAACTTTTCATGCGCGGCGACGGCTGTGACGACGAAGGGAGCGATAAGCGATTAGCAGTTCGCTGGCCACCACAATGGCGCGCAGGGTGGAGTTGCGAAAGAACAGCTTCAACGACACTCAGAATAATCTAGCATTTTCTGGATCATACAAAGATTTATGGTAGTTCTCAGGGAAAACCAACTTTTGGTTAGTGTTTCATAAAAAAAAAAATCCCAATTCCGTTCTGCAAAATAGGAAGAATTGATCACGGCTTTTCTATTGCTGCAGGCTCTTGAATGAAGGACCTTTGTTGTTACCTTGCCTATGCCGTTGAGTGGAATGAAATGGGAGCAATCACTGTTTTTACATCCAAAGGATGGCGAGTGCATTTACTGAAGGCTTCTGTAGCAGTACTGCGAGTGCATTTACCCAAGAGGAAGCAAGCATCTGCTGGCGAGTTGCGACAATTGTACTGTCGCCTTGCGCGCTCCATGCCTTATTGGTGGTGCTAGTCTGGCTCTGCGCGTAGGAGAAACGAGAAAGGTGGAAATTTTCACCACGGGGTGGCTACGAACCTGTGAGAGCTACAGCATAAGAACACATTTGCCTGTGTCTGGCTGCCTGCCGAGCCATTATCACCGTGACTTAATTTATTGAACTGGACACGAGAAATTCTTCCAGAAGTGATTCTCGTAGTACCAGTATCACTGTATCACTGTCTTCATGCGGTCCTAAAAGTAAGAAAGGGCTTCCCGATCTGGTGATACATGAGTTGAGCAATCAATTGTACTCTTCGCCGATCCATTGCTCCCAACATGTTTTGTGTAGCAGTGCAATACTGCTTTGAATACAAATCTGTATGACGGTATCTGCACAGCGTCGGAGAGACTATCGCGACAAACACTCAGCACGATGTGCGTGACGGCGAGTTAGCTGCGCCTGCGAGCCACGGCGCTCGGCCGTAGGCGCCGGAGAAATTGTGGCTGAGCGCGCTGCGGTCGGTGCGTTGCCACTAGCCAATTTGCACTTCGCATTATTACTCGGTGTCTTCGGATGGATCGTGATGGGCCAGATCGTTACAGGCCCATGTTGACCGAGAATTAACAACCCGTGGACGACAGGTTCACGACTAGATACGTACGAACGTTGTACTGTGAATCTGTATATATCAACTTACTAACTTGCTTTGTTTTGATTGTCAGGTTGCGGGAGGCAGGCCTTCTGCCGCTGTGTAGGCTGGTAGCAGCCGCGGTGGAGCCGAATGACCCGACGAAGAAGTGGGGTATCGACCGGTCGCTCCTCACAGCTCTTGTGGACCGGTGGAGACCGGAGACGCACACCTTCCACCTCCCGTGCGGTGAGATGGCCCCCACGCTGCAGGACGTCAGCTTCCTCCTTGGGCTGCCTCTAGCAGGCGATGCGGTGGGGCCAGTTGATGGCCGCCAGGCGTGGCGAGAGGAGATCCTACAACGGTTCGCCCCGGTTCACCGTGCTCCGGGGCTTCCCCTCGTCGGCGACATCTCCCCGTACACGCATGCGGGCCCCCCTCAGGCTTGGGTATTGAGCTACACGGTAAGAATGCTTTATTGTTGTTTTATGTTCGTCCTTCAGTCCGTACTAGAATTACAGTGTCAACTTCGTTATATGTTAACGCAGCCTGATCAGCTAGCACCGGAGGCCGACGCGTACTCACTGCAGAGGAGCCTGGAGGCGTACCTGTTGTGGGTGTTCGGGTGGGTGATGTTCACCAACTCGCACGGCCACGCAGTCGACAAGGGCTTGATCCCTTACGCGAGGGAGATAGCCGACGCCGAGGACGGTGCTGTTCCCCAGTACAGTTGGGGATCGGCAGTCCTTGCCGCCACGTACAGGGGTCTGTGCGACGGCTGCAGGAAGACCGAGCCAGAAGCGGTCTTCACGGGTTGTCCACTCCTCCTACAGCTCTGGGCGGCAGAGCGGTTCGCGATCGGACGCCCCGTTGTGGACCACAGTCCGTACGAGGCGAGCCTGTACGTGGGTGTCCTACCGGAGGACTATCCGACGATGGGGACGGTGTGGTGTCGTCGTGAGGTATGTTCGGTGTTAGAACGGTAATGGTTTTTTATGTTACTTGGACTAACGAGAACTCTTTTCCTGTTTGTAGCGTCGGTACGCTCACGTGCAGACGCAGAAGTCGTACCCAGACTTCGTCATGGAGTTCGACAGGATCACGGACGACGACGTTGTCTGGGAGCCGTACAGCGCCGAGGCGAGGCACGCGCGTGCGCCGCACGGGCTGTCGTCCTCTGCACCAGGGACCAAGCGTACTGGCTGACGATGACGCCGATGCTGTTCGACATTTCTGTCGAGCCGCACTGCCCGCAGAGTGTGATGCGGCAGTTCGGTATGCGACAGACCTTCGGCCATCATCAACGCAGGGGCGTACCGCAACACGTTCACAGGTATATGTGGAAATGAATATTCCGTATTGTTATGCATTGTGTCACCGGTTGTGCTCTGCAGGTTAAGTCGGCGTGGCCAGGCCGCCGGTAGGCTGTGGAGACCCACCGTCGTCGACTACATCAACGACTGGCTCATAGCCACGGAGGACGTCATCACGGAGCTGCACCCCTACACAGCCGCCAGGTACGAGCAGTACCTTTCCTGGTACCAGGCCTGTACCAGACTACGGGTGACGTACACTCCCGAGGCTCCACAGGCGCACGTCGCGGGGGTGCGAGACGCATACCCGACGCACCGCGACCAGGACTACTTCCGCGCGGTGAGTCAATGGTTTTCATACTATTTTCAATGGTAGGTGCCACGCGCAACTAACCATGCATGTCCTGCTGAACAGGCGGACGATGCTAGGCAGGTCCACACGGAGCTGGACCTACTGCGGCAGCGCCTACAGGCTGGCATCCCTCTCACGCAGCAGGAGCAGACGATCACGTTCGACCGGATGTGCAACACGATGTGCTCGGTCGTCCGTGCTCTGAGTTGTCGCCGTCCCGATGCAGTCCCACCGATGCAGATACCTATGCGAGGTCCCCATGGTGAAGGGACATCGGCAGGAGCGGCGGGTTCTGCAGGGGCCAGTACGTCGTGGGGAGCAGGTCCTTCTGGTACCGCCGGAGGATCGAGGTCGGCAGCCTCCACGATCGGGCGAGGATTGTCAGGTACGTCAGGATTGAACCTATTCTACATAACTAATTGCACTTTTTATGCGGCTAACGCGAGATTTTCTTTACCAGACCCACGCACCGGATCTCACCTCCACCTGGGGGACACTGGCGGGGATCTGCCCGAGCACCTCTGCTTGGATCTCTACCGAGGACGACCTCCTTCCGGAGCAGGACGTGATCGGGTCGTCACAGCTCGGAGGTGCACCGCACACACAGCCGCACGACGCCGGTGTTTCCCCTGCTGCTCAGGCGGTCCGAGCTACCCGTGGGGTACCAGCGGACCGCCTGACGTACTCGCGCGGGCACGTGCGAGCGCAGCCTAGGAGGACGAGGAGGCGTATGACCTAGGGGCTATTGTTGTATTTATTTATTTATAGGTATCGCATTACTTGTTTAAATTTGTCATGTCCATATTCACCTCCTGTAGACTCGATCCCATCCTTCAGATACATTGTACTGCTAACAATGTAGTCTCGCTTGTTGTATTTCGTACTATGGGTGTCGCATTCATCATGCCGCAATGCGAATGGCTCGCATCTACCTATTATCATGTCATTAAAACGGACCGGCCTATTACCATGTCATTAATTAAGTTTTACCAAAAATAAACTTGAAAAAATGATCAGCACGATTTTACAAACCAACGCCCACCATCGTCGGATTATAAAAAAAAACTGTCAAAAACATACCCTTAACCACGATTAAAACTAAATTTTGTTAAGCGTGTAGGCGAAAGACGGGGAGGAGTGGATTGCGAGTGCCGATCCAGACATACGAGGAGTGGAATGCGAGTGGCGATCCGGGAATACCCTCAGTTTGACAAGTTTTTTTCACGACGTGAACAATATATGATATTTGGTTTTTTTAAAACATCGACTCAATAAATGCAATGGCACAATAAATTGAATTTAAGAATTTAATTTTGACAAATAAATTTTCAAAAATTTTGGGGTGAAAAATTAGCAACAAAATTTTCAAATTTGGTAATTTACAAATGGCTCCAGGGGGCCGAGGCCTGGGCTGGGCAATGGTCCGATCGGGAGGGAACGGTTTGATCGGACGGTCCGATCCCTGTGCGAACGGACCGTCCGATTGCTGGGTGGACGGTCTAGTGGATTTACCGCCCTGGGGGACGGCGGCGAATGCCCCCAGGGGGCTGCATTCGCCGCCGTCCCCCAGGGCGGCGAATGTAATTTTGCATTCGGCCCCCTGGGGGCATTCGCCGCCGTTCCCCAGGGCGGCGAATCCACGTGGCGTCCCCGGGGCTAACGGCGGCCGCGCCGTTAGTCTCGGGTGACGGGGATGCCATTCGCCGTCCTGAGCCACGGCGGTTTTTAAATCCCGCCGTGGCCCAGGGCGGCAAGAGACTAGTTTTGCAATTGATTCAAACCGAAAATTAGTTTTGTAAATTTTAAAAAAAATTAAATTAGTAACAGTATAAATTCGCCCGTTCTTTTTCTGCTACGTGGGCCAGCCGGTCGGAACGGTGCATTTTACTGAAGAACTAGAGAGGGAAATAGTAAAAAGAAAGTGGCCACTGATTGTTTCGTCGATCTAGATCTTGCCAATGTTCATCGATCTCGATCCGAAGAACACGGATAGAAGGGCGCAATTGATGTGTGTGTCCTGCCCTGCATCGTCTTTTTTTTTTTCCTTTTGAAGACTGCATCGGTTCAGTGGAAGTAAAGAACAGCCCATAAGAGGAGCATTTCGCCTGTTGTACTGTGACAACTGCCAATGTACCATTTCATGTGCTCTTCGCTGGCGCTGTGATGAACTGATGATTTGGCCCTGCCACCTGCAAATAACATGGAGTGCACAGACAAAATTTACAACCAGTGTAGGGTAGTGTACATTGGCATTCCAGTGCGTGACTGTGTTTTTACAGTTTACTGGTCATGTACTCGGATCTCAACCAGATGACATTTTGGGAATGTGTTTGTACCTACAGTACAGACGTACAGTGTATCTATCAACTGGGTGTGGTTTCTTTTCTTCTCTTTTGGTGACCAGCCACTAGCATCGGAGTCCACAAACAGTCGACTTTCCCGGGCATTGGTGGCTTGGTGGTCAGATCCTTGTCTTAGGTCTTTACCTTTTATTTTGATTTAAAATATGAATAAAATGTTACACCCTAACCTTTATTTACTTGCAGCTTCAACTCCAATAATTTCTGAAGCTAAAAATATCTAGCTCCAAAAAACTTACCTATTCACATGTCTCCTGAAGACCTGGCACACACTACTTGTTTTTAGTGGACAGGACAGGAGACACTACTCAAGCATATTTTTATACTGCAACCGAGTTAAGCAGTAATAACCTGCAGTCTCAATTTAAATGCTCCTATATTTTACTCCCTCTATTTAAAAATATAAATTATTTTTATTTTTTATAAAGTTAATTTTTAAAAGTTTTAACTAATAATTAAACAAAAAATATATTTGTTTAGTATTATGTATGTAGTATCAATATATTTGTATTTAAAAATATTTTCATATGATATTAATTTTATATTTGTTAATAATATTATAAAATAAAGTAATAATCAAACTATAACATTAGAGACAATGTAGAAATTTAATACATTTTACTCTCTCCGTCTCAAAATAAAAAATAGTATTAGATATGACACATCTTAGTGTTATAAATTTAGACAATCCTATTCAGATTTATAGTATTACTATTTAGATTTATAGTATTAGAATATGTTATATCTAATATTAAGTATTTGTACTGTGAGGTGGAGGGAGTATATTTCTAAAGGAATGGAGTATTAACAAAGCTTCAGTATGACCGAGAGTCTCAAAGGTACTACAGCATAAAGTTCTAAACTCCTAATACTCGGTACAAGTACAATACTATAAAGCCTGGCAGAAGGGTTCCGTCCGTATGTATGTACAAATGCCGGTAGTTGGCATGACGTTAATGGCGACTGTTCACCTGTTGGGTACCACACCGTCGTGTGATGAAGGGTCTTAACTGCAGTTCTCATCTGTTGACCGGTGGCTGCTTGCTGTGCTTGATTGCAAACAACTTCTTTTTCCTTTTCTTTTGACAAAAAGGCTGCATTATCACAAAGGCTACGAATCAGAAAGGCCGGCCTCCGTTGTCCCGGCCCAATATGCATGCGGCGTACCAAACGAGTACTTTACTTTCTCTGAAATTTCTGAACAATTTTGGGTCTCAAATGGACGCATGTAGACCTCTACTGACGACGGCGTCCAACCTGCACTCGCAATCTTTTGGCACTGTCATACTTTGATGACTGACGATATATGCTAGACGTGGAGAAAAAGCGAGATAAAATAAAGAAAGCAATGGTGGCTGCCACACACACAGAGCAAAACAAACAGAGAGAGCAAAACAGAGCAAACAAACACAGAGCCGGAAGTGATTAGTGGGTGTCCCGTGTCCGGTTGCTCTGCCTTCAGCATGCATGCTGCAGGTGCAGGTGCATCGTCGCATCAGCAGGATGGAGATCGTTTTCGTTTGTTTCTGCAGTAGCAAGGCGGAAACCCCTCTCTCCTCTGCTGCTGGTAGCCCGATCTCATCACGAGCATTGGAGCACGAGAATATTAGATGTCCATCCAATGAGAAGATTAGATGGCCATCCATTGGTGGTGTTTGGATGGTGGAGTAGGATGGATTGGGAGCATTGCTTTTTGAGGTTCATCTTCAGCACAATCCAATCAGCAGCCGATGCGTCGTCATTCTCCACGGCCGCTATTTCCTTTTCGCCAGCTGTCAGTCCTGACCTCACTTTGTACTACCTACCAACTGTTTGATGTCAGGCCTCTCTGGAGTGGCTTTGCTCCACGATTCAACAGTGCAACACGGGTTATTGACATCAAGCTGCTGGCCACACTATAGAACTAATCAACGGTTTAATGATCATCATTGTTGTTTAAAGGGAAAGATTACTCGGTTTAGTCTATCAGGCTCGAGAAATTGATTATTGGACTTTGGAGCAGGCAGGTTACTCTGTCATGTACTACCAGTACCTGATCGCTCCGCTTGTAAGTTATAACAACACTAGACGGCTCACCAGACATGCATGATTATCGGTTTATGGTATACTTTTGTTAATAGTTATAAGCACTTGTCCAGATAAGATAGACCGTGTGTAGTACCAAACGGGACAAAAAGGCAATTTGAAACTAATTAATCAGGCATAGTTTTGGGTTGAACTTAGTGCAGTAGGGTGATTAATTATTTTCCATCAGGTATGATTCTGAATAATCATTTTTATTTCTGATGAATATCTGTGTTTTTTTACGAGAAACAACAGGAGAGTCTTCTATTGTATGAACAACGGTGTGTTACAGCTTGTACCTTTCTTCTGTAACCATACGTAGCATTGTAGCTATACCGGTTCATTTCTTCCATCTTGGCAGCTGTTTCTTCTTCAGCTGATTGAGTTCTACTGCATTTTTTTTCCGGTACAGATACCGTTAGGCGGTAGACATCATCGATATATATATGTTTCTATTTCCTGACCGCGACACCTCGATCGATCGATTTTGTGAGGAGAAAAGAGGCTTTCTCCTACTACAATCCAATGCAACAGACGAACAAACACACTTGCCATCGTCTCGTCTGATTTCCGATCGATTTCCCTCATAAACAAGCTAGACCGCAATTCGTTAGTACGTAGCAGTACTATACCATCACAAATTGTAGGACTCCAAGGATTGGAAGCTTTATCCAACTTGGTATTTATTAAACACAAAACTTTATCTAAAGCCCAATCAAGTTCTTGGTACGCTCGTGTTACCGTACAGCATTGCCTCCTCCAGATTTATTTGTTTTTGTTCTACGGAGGACCACCTATCATGATGTCAATCATAAGGTGCACTTGCGCCAACTACTGTGATGACATTACGCTTCAACAAATCCTAGCTTTATCCCCCCGTCTCTCCACAGTTTTCATCAAAAATGGCCCTTTTGCTTTTGCCAAATTACAACCATAATTGGGGTGTTCATCCATGTATGTTTTCTGAAATCACTGTAGCATGCAGTACTTCATGCTATGTGTAATTTGCTCAAATAGTGGATCGATCAGGATCGACATCCAATATCCAACTAACTTGGATTCGAGATGTGGAAATGGAATGGAATGGTATAGTCTTCTTGGATTTCATCACTAGCTGAAGTGATAGACTGTTAGATGATAGTACCATGCCAGCTTGATTTGGTGACTTTGTTATACATGGCAGATTGAAGCTTGACTGCTTAACATAGAGAGCACAACAGCCTAAGATGTGAGTTTTGACCTAGCAGAGATCTAGGATTGAGAATCCGAATGCTAACCCCTGATTGTTTAGTACGACCAATAAGCCATGAAAAAAAGAATGAAACAACAAAAAATAATTTATAGGTAAAACCTTTATATATGTGTTATTAGTGATTTAAAAGCCAATGAAAAATATATAGACTATAATAAAAAAAACCCAAATTTAACTCTAGAATTAAGTTTCAAAATTTAAATATTGGTTATGATTGATAAACTAATAAACAAACTATGAAAGGCTAAACTTAAAACTTAAATACAACAAGTATGACAAATTATTATGGCCTCACGAGTTATTTTCACGCATCATGCGTGTACGACTAGCATGGATGGTTCGAAACTTTAATTACCAAGGTTTAATACGAGTATATAATGGTATCGCAATAGGTGTACGGCTTATAAAGAACGGAGTACTAGCAATGCAAACAGAAACAGTAGAAGATGTTAAGTTGACCGTATAGATCTAAGTTCCATCCTATGTTTGTTAATCCTTCTTCCATGTGATAATTCCTGGGTTGATCTTCTAGTCTAGCTATCTACTACTACTTATGTACTAGTACGCCGTATCCTCTATATGAATAATTTTGACTAGTAATTATGATAGATCAGAACCACTGTGAATTATAAACTTTCACCATTGCTAATTCACAAGATGTGTGATGAAAAACGCAGTATACGTCTATACGAGTCAAACGGTAGTCAAGTACAAATACTGCGATGGACGACTCCTCTGGGGTTCTACATGCGACATTACGAAACGACAGGGACCAACGTGCACAAAATTCTCTGAAACTTCTCTGCGCTACTCTGCTCGCTGTCTCGCACTCTCTTCCCCCTTTCGTCTCTCAGATCCGACCACTCCCCTCCTCGCCGTCCGCCTCCGCTCGCATTTCCCCCAAAATCATCGAGAGCGCGCGACCCAACCACCGCTACTGGTCGCCATCGTCGGAGGGGAAGCGTCGGTTGGGTGGGGGGCGGGGCGCGGAGATGGAGGCCGCGCTGGAGGCGGCGCGCGCCAAGGACACCAAGGAGCGGCTGGCCGGGGTGGAGCGGCTCCACGAGGCGCTGGAGGCCGCGGCGAGGCGGGGGCTGACGGCGGCCGAGGTGACGTTGCTGGTCGATGCCTGCATGGATCTGACCAAGGACGGCAACTTCCGAGTCGCCCAGGGCGGGCTGCAGGCGCTCTCCGCCGCCGCGGTGCTTGCCGGCGATCACTTCAAGATCCACCTCAACGCCCTCGTGCCCGCGGCCGTCGAGCGGCTGGGCGACGGCAAGCAGCCTGTGCGAGACGCCGCCCGGCAGCTCCTTGTCACCCTCATGGAGGTCTGCTTCTCTTCGCTCTTGCATTTCTGCTAGCGATATCGTTTGCTCTTACCGGTTTCTGTTTGGGGGGAAATGCGGGTTCGATTATGTGAATAGTTAGTTATAGTAAACTACTCTTCGAGCGGAGAATCTCAATTTGTGTGTGTTTTGATATTGCACGGACGCCATTTGTGAGTTAAATGGCGAGGGTTAGGTGGCCTTGCTCATTTCGAGCTAGATTATTAGCTGTAAACCTATAAGTTGGCCGTGCTCTAATGGATCACGGTTAAATTTAAGGAAATTGTGCCATTTGGATTTGAGTGCAGCTGTGGAATTGAATCCTTATCATTAGCTTGAATTTTGTATAATTTCTGCTTTGCACATTCATGCAGTATATGATTCGAGTATAAGGAAGTAGTTACTTCTTTAAGCAAAATCCACTGGCTGGTTCTGTAAATTAAAAGTGTCCTTTGGCCTTTTATGATTATATTTCAAGCCTTGATCGTGAACTAGTTTAGTTGTGCACTTTAATTGTTCACTGTAGTTCTAGGACAATAATATTGGAGCATAGTTTGGAATTATTTTGGTAAGTAAGCTGTTGAGGAAAAATTGCAATCATGTAACTTTCAGGGATATCTCTGGATGCCTTTCAGATGGCTACATTGTTGCTGTGTGGTCATGCTTGGTACTATGTTAGGCCAAAAATTGTTGCTTTCCTTGTAAGATTATGCAATTTTTTTTTTGTTTTTAACAAAAGAGACCATCGCTATCCACACTTTTCTCAAATCAATATTCCAGGGGAATAGTGATACTTAGTTGAAGTAGGTGATAGTTACTAGTGAAATGAACAAACTTGTGACCTGGACTAAGGCTAAATATTGTGACCTGAACAAGGCTAAATTTTTAAGTTTTCAGTTGAATGGAGGCACCAGTTTGGAGCTTGTTATATTCCTATGTGCTATTAATCAGCTAATGCTTACATGAGTGGATTAAGATAGATATTTGAAGGAGAACATGTGCATATAGATAGACCTAAATGGTTACTGTATTTTGCTTTTCAGTGGAAGGATGTTTTCCCTTGTGTCCTGTAGTTTGCTTCATGATATATGTTTTAGGTGTCCAGTGTAGATTTTGGAGAAGCATAGACAGCACATTTTTACTCCTTTAAAAGATGACAGTGGTGGTGGTTGTGGATCTACCACCACATATTCTCTACACTGAATTTTTATGAATTTCCCCGTAAAAGTTTCTTCAATATTACACAATAGTCTTTTCCACATGTTAATTCTCCTTGCCTGCGCTTAAAAAATTCAAAATTAATATGGAACGGCCCAAAATAACCGAATTGTCACATCTATTACAAAAAAAAGGGTGAACGACATGTTTTATGCAAAAATCATATTCACTTATTTTGGACATAGAACATCTTGATTATTTTTTTCCATAGCCAACACATAGCCCCCCCCCAAAAAAAAAAACCCACGGTGCAGTGCTGTAGATTTTGTTGAATGCTCTTGTGATGGATGGTTGCGGCACTCTGCAAAATCAATGTTTAGTTGCATTTGAAACATG
Source organism: Oryza meyeriana var. granulata (assembly GCA_003991445.1). Taxonomy (NCBI): domain Eukaryota; kingdom Viridiplantae; phylum Streptophyta; class Magnoliopsida; order Poales; family Poaceae; genus Oryza; species Oryza meyeriana. The sequence continues at coordinate 126,930 of RYFJ01000522.1, read as the reverse complement.
GCATCGCCCATTGCTAATTTGCTAGACCATTGAAAAAAAAATCTTATTTGTATTTGAATTAAAAAAATGACCTTGATGGCTTGTGCTTATTTTCCATAGGCTGTATATGCTCTTGTATGCATGGAGATTTCTCTTTTTTAGTTGAACTGTTGATTTTCCATGTTAACATTCATTTATCTTCTTGTGGAACTTTATGGTTCTGTTATTATTTTGCAGAGTATACTAAACTGTTTTTTACTCTCTATATTCTCAGGTTTCATCACCGACAATCATTGTTGAAAGAGCTGGAAGTTATGCATGGACTCACAAGAGCTGGAGGGTGCGGGAAGAATTTGTACGCACTGTTGCAACGGCTGTTGGCCTCTTTGCTTCTACAGAGCTCCCTCTACAGCGAGTGTTGCTTTCACCTGTATGTCAAGAAAACTTTATATTTTAATCTGTTCTTCTATCATTATTTTTTGCATGATTGCTAATGCTTAGCTGCTACACTTGTTTGGCTTTACAGGTCCTGCAATTGCTGAATGATTTGAATCAAAGTGTTAGAGACGCTGCAATCTCATGTATTGAGGTGACCTGTTACATACATGCTGCACTTGATGGTTTTCAATTCCTTTTGCAAAATGTTGTGCAACTCACACTTCTTTTGCTATTTGTTCAACCTTTTAATTGCATTGTTCTGGGGTTTTACCCGCATGCAATGTTCAGACTTTACACTAATGGTTCCATCCTTCGTATGCTAAGTAGATTGTATAGTAGGTTTGCTTTCTTCTATTACCAAGATAATTATTCAATCTATGCAAATTATTTTGCATATTTTCTTCTGTGAACTTTCTATTTCCAATATCTGCTGTTTAATCCATTTTCTGCCTTTGAACAATACGTTTGAACTAGTTAATTTAATGGTGGAGTAATACTTCTTTGTTCCTGGTTGCTCTCTGTGTAACAACATTCACTTTAGTTTTGTACCACTTATGTTGATGTGAAAATAAGCAATGCTGATTTGTGTGGTCATGTGATTTACCTATACTCAAATTCTAGGAAGCGGGATATGACTGAACAGAAGAATGTAGAGGTAGTCTTCACTTTTCATTGGTTTGATATATGGTAGACGAGATAATGTTGGAATCATCTGTAGAATGAATGTGCTATGAGACTGATAGAATGTGCTACCTTATATTTTACTTTTTTTTACTGAAACTATATTTTACTTTTGTTTTTTTTTCTTGCCAATGTAGAACCTGTTGACTGTTCTTCATCTGACTTTGCCTGACGCAGTGATGCTCTGACATATATTTTATTGAATTGCTTTCTGTAGCTTATTAATTTACACTATCTATTCTCACTACAGGAGATGTATAAAAACATGGGATCTCAATTCCATGAAGAGTTGCAGCGCCATAACCTGCCTGCTTACATGGTAATCCATGTGACCAATCTGATATCCATGATTTCTTTTATGTCAAAGTTGGATTAGTAGTCAACTGCATGAGCTTGTCTTATCCTTGCAAGTGCAAGTTTAAGGTAGCCATTCTGTCATATGCTGATTAATCTAACTTCGCCTTTTTTAGCTAAAGGAAATAAATTCAAGATTGGATAAAATAGAACCAAAGGCTCGCTCATCTGATGGTGCTAGAATGCAATATAAGGTTATAGAAAGATCTGTAAGTGCTAATCCAAAAAGAGGCAGTCCAAGGAAAAAAAGCTCAACAAGGGAAAGCACATTATTTGGAGGCAAGTTTTACTTTTCAATTTCCTGGAAGCTTTGTTTCTATTTTGATTAACATTACAAATATGAAAAAGGTGTTATTGGTTTGTATCAACCAAGATTTTATGTAATGGCTAAACATAACGGGAGATTCCATCTTCGCTGTAAATTCCTATTCATCTGAGTGGACTTTTTTGGAGTCCCAGATGATTGTTACTAGAGCATGCAATCATTACCATGACTTTCCTCTAAACCATGTTAGGTTCTTTACTATCTTCTTATTACAGTCAGATGCCTTACGGTTGCTCTTCTTATACTGGGAGTTTATACTATTAGCTCTTCTTGATTGTATGGTCAATGGTTTTAAACTTTTTGAAAGAAGCATATGTTAACATATATAAGTGTTGCTAGAGCTATTTGAAATTGCCAAATCTAGTGCTGCAATTTGGTGCTGATCTAACAAGGCAATATTAGCATCTTTTCCATGCACAGTGAGCCAGTGCTTTGTTCCACATATCATTTTTTTATGTAACCATGCAACTTTAATTTAGTTGGTTCATGATTTTAAAGTTCTTGCAGAAATCATTGACAGATTCACATACAAATAAAGGGAAACACATGTCATTCTATATGCGTGCCAATCCTTCACAAAATTATCCTGATATTGGCCTTGAAAGATTTTGCATGTTAATTATTGGCAAATATATTCCTATTGTTGTGAAAGTTCATTTTGATGTGTTAAAATGCACCTTATATTACCAGGGACTCGGGGTAAGGAACATGCACTATAGAAGAAACATCTTAACTTTGCTTGGTTTATATGCTAGAGGATTCGAATTCCACCATTTTAGTAGGAGGTTTTGTTCAAACAATTTAGGAAATGATTAGTTATTGATCATAAGTCAGTTCTTCTCTTGCAACATTGGGTCTAGACAAACTTATCATATGTGAAGCTTTTTATCATTAGCGACCTCAGCATATTGATCATATACCACTGGATTTTGTGCCATTCACAGGTGACTCGGATATTACTGAAAAACCAGTGGAGCCCATAAGAGTTCATTCAGAGAAAGAATTACTTAGAGAGATGGAGAAGATTGCATCTGCTCTTGATCCAGAAAAGGATTGGTCTATACGTATTGTGGCAATGCAAAGGATGGAAGCCTTGGTATATGGAGGTTCGATATTTGTCACTGTTGTATTTTCTTATCCAAAATTTGATAAGTGTCAGTGAGTAGCTTTCTTTAGAAAGTATATGTCACAGACTTGAAGTTCTTGCAACATGTAAAAGTTGAAAAGGGAACTCCAGAGATAGACCATCCGTCTGTTGTTAGTAGCAAAAAACAATGAAATAGAATTGAGGTAACCAATCCTCTTTTTCAAAGTTAGGTGGGAATGTGGCATTGTATTGTTACTTAACTCAGTAACCCACCAACTGACCATGATTTTGATGCCATCTTGATAAGTTACATATCAGATTTGCCAATAATGACGCAGATAGCTGTGTAGAAATTCATTCAACAAAGACAAGCTAAACCATGGAAATAAATATATTGTAATAGTGAAATAAAATTGCTTCACATTTATAATTTTACAGGGATGTTGTAGGTCATACTGCTGACTGTACAAACATACTGTTACATAATTATGTATTACTCTGACCTTTCTTGTTAACATAATTTTGCCTTTTTTTGTTTGAAATAAACTCTTTCTTTTTACCAGGTGCAATTGACTACCCATCATTTCTTATGCTCTTGAAGCAGCTAGTTCCTCCCTTGTCTGCTCAGCTGTCTGACCGACGGTCTAGCATAGTAAAACAGGTATTCAATTTAACACCAATTCTTGAGGGGCTGTCAAAAATTAGTTCATCCAAAAAATATTTCATTTTATAAGAACATGTGTGTTATGGAATTCTGTTAGAAAAAAAATCTTGTTGAATTTGCAATAACTGAACAAACCTTGGTGACAAAAAATCGCTGACTCAGTCTTTTTTTCCAGGCATGTCATCTACTAAATATACTATCAAAAGAACTCCTTGGCGATTTTGAAGCATGTGCGGAAATATTTATTCCGGTAATCCTAGAAGTTGTTTCAGTGTTTTGCAATAGTACGTCAGTACCCTTATACTTCTTCAGTAGGGCTAACATACTGATGAAATTCTCAGGTACTTTTCAAGCTTGTTGTGATAACTGTGCTTGTTATTGCTGAATCTGCGGACAACTGCATAAAAACTGTGAGATACCTAAATTCTTGTATGTAACTATGGTACAACCTCTCATTACCCACTTTCCTTTTTGACAATTATTGTCTTTCAGATCCTGCGAAACTGCAAGGTTTCACGTATTCTTCCACTTATAGCTGACACGGCAAAGAATGATCGCGGTGCAGTCCTTCGTGCTAGGTAATTGTGTTTAGCATTGTCTTTTTCTGAGTATCCATGATCCTTATTTCTTAAAGCTACTTATGCCTATTTCCTGCTATGTCAGATGTAGTGAGTATGCCCTCCTAATATTGGAATATTGGGCAGATGCTCTTGAAATACAACGTGCATCTGATATATATGAAGATCTAATAAAATGCTGTGTGGCTGATGCAATGAGTGAGGTAGGGCTAACACCATCCATTTTTCCTAACTTAAGTCACCATAGTGTTCAGTATTAAATGCCTGAAACTTAATTTGTTTTGATGTTATTCTTGTGCCGTGTTGCAAATGCAGGTCCGTGCAACTGCAAGATCGTGCTATAGGATGTTCACAAAGACATGGCCTGAGCGCTCACGTCGGCTTTTTATGTCATTTGATCCTGCAGTACAGAGGGTATATCATTTTAGTTTTCTGCATGTTTTTCCTCATAAAGATCAATCAAACATTCAAAACTATAATAGGAAAGTTTAGGTTGACATCTTAAAGTGCTATGGAGGTTGATTTACATGTATTATTGTCCTGTGCTGCCAGTTTAGGAAAAAAGAGGAAACATTAACTTCGTGTGCTATGTACCTATCATTCACCTAAGTCAATAACTTCTTAGATCTTTCTGTGGATCTTATTGAAGGAAAGCTCCAGATATTCTTTTGTAATATCTTCAGCTAGTTTATTTAAGAGTATATGCCAAATCATCATATGCTCAATTTGCAAATAGAATTCTACATTTGGCTATTGCTGTAAGCTTTTGTAAAGCAGTGTCCAGTGTAAATCAATTGCCCATGCATCTGCATGTAGCAAATAGGATGTTTCATGCTTACTAGTTCAAGGCAGAAGAGTATTCTCTCAAGATAAGTTGCATGCAACAAGTTCACCAGAAGGCTTAAGCTTATAGAAGGGTGGCCAATTCACTTATATTTCAATACTCCACCTCACGTGGAGGCTCCCTCAGGCCTCGCTTGTGAACCAACGTGGGCTGCAACTTTTTTAGTTAACTGCGCTCTAATACCATATTGAGTTTCGTGCACCTGAGATTTCATCCAGAACCTTAAGCTTATGGAGAAGGGTGAGCTATTCACTCATATTTCAACAAGTTGCTTGTACTAGTTAGTTGTGCTAGGTATCCTGTGTAAATTCTTTCAAGCCTAACCTTGTGGCATAAGCATTTTTGAAAGATATGATTTTTGTATAACGAAAATCAACCAAATTATGTATGAAAACTTATACTCCCTCCGTCCTCTTCTACAAGGGACTTTGAAGTTTTAACTTGTCCTGTAATATAAGAGATTTTGTAGTGCTAGTTGTCCCATCAACCACTTTCTTTCAAATTTCTTCCCTTCTTACCCCTTACCTACTATCCCACCCAAACCATCACTTATTTAATGAGGGGCATACTGGGTCTTTTCTCTTCAACCTTAATGTTTCTAAAAAGGGAAAGATCCCTTATAGGATGGGACGGAGGGAGTATTTTGTTACAGAAAAAAGATTTTCTGAACTAAAACAGTATGGTTGTTTGACTGTGCTGTTACACGGTATAACTGTTTGTTTGATCTAAAAAATGGTAGCACTTGCAGATAATAAATGATGAAGATGGGGGTCTGCACAAGCGGTATCCTTCTCCTTCATTGCGTGAGAAGGGTGTCCAACTTTCTCGTGTTTCATCTCATGCAAGTGGTACACATTTAGCCGGATACAGCACTTCAGCTATTGTTGCGATGGACAAGAGTGCAGCTATTTCTTCTGAATCATCTCTCTCGTCAAGAAGTCTTCTGTCGCAGTCAAAGACGATTGGTAGAACCGCTGAAAGAAGCATAGAGAGTGTTCTCAGTTCAAGCAAACAAAAGGTTTCTGCCATTGAAAGTTTATTGAAGGGTGTAAGCATGTCAGGCAGGCAAAATTTCTCAGCTATGCGCTCAACAAGCTTGGATCTTGGTATTCTTTAAGCTGCTTTCTTGGAGTTTGCTCTTTCATTATGTAGTTTAAAATTCTTAGCTATTGCTTTCATGACTTATATTCTAAATACTTAAGAAATCTCAATTTCTTTTTTCTTTTCCTCCTAGTGCAGCAGTTGATCCTCCATCCTCTCGTGATCCTCCTGTCCCGCTTGCTGCAACTGCTTCGGACCATCTGTCTTTGCAGAATTCCGTATTGCTGAACTCATCCCTGCCAAGCATTAATAACACAAGAAATGGCGGCACATGCTTGGTAGATACAGTGAACCCTCATGTGGCCAATAAAGAGCGGTCTAGGTCACCATATTTGAGTAGCCTATCGTCTGAATCAATATCAGGCTTGTCGCTGCCTTATGCAAGAAGCTCTTCTGGGAGGTCTCAATATGGTAGCACTATGGATGAGAGTAATGATACATGGCCAACCAGGCGGATGCCACAAATGCAGATGGACAGACACTATCTTGACATGACCTATAGGGATGCCAGCCACAGAAATTCACACAACAACCAGGTTCCACACTTCCAGAGGCCTCTTAGGAAGCAAGTGGCATCAAGGTCTTCTGCAAGTTTGAGACACAGTTTTGATGATGGTCATATCTCATCTAATGACATGTCGCGATACACGGATGGTCCAGCATCTATAAGTGATGCACTCTCTGAGGGTCTTAGTGCAAGTTCAGACTGGGTAGCTAGAGTTGCAGCTTTTAATTTTATTCAGACGCTACTGCAACAAGGACAGAAAGGCATTCAAGAAGTTATGCAGAATTTCGAAAAGGTCATGAAGCTATTTTTCCGTTATTTGGATGATCCTCATCACAAAGTTGCACAGGCAGTTTTCTCCACACTTGCAGATATTATTCCAGCTTGCAAGAAGCAATTTGAGAGCTATATTGAAAGAATTTTACCATATGTATTTTCAAGACTTATTGATCCAAAGGAGTTAGTTAGGCAGCCATGTTCGTCAACCTTGGAAGTTGTTGGCCGCACATATCCCATTGACACATTGCTACCTGCGCTAGTACGTTCACTAGATGAACAAAGGTCTCCAAAAGCAAAACTGGCTGTTCTTGAGTTTGCTAATAAGTCATTCAGCCGGTACAAAGCAGACTCAGAAGGTTACAGTAACAGTGGTTTTCTTAAACTATGGCTTTCAAAGTTAGCACCTTTAATACATGAAAAGAATGCAAAATTGAAGGAAACTTCCATTTCTGGAATCATAGCAGTTTATTCTCATTTTGACTCAACAGCAGTTCTAAATTTTATTTTAAATTTGTCGATTGAAGAACAAAACCTTGTGAGGCGAGCACTGAAGCAATATACTCCTCGTATTGAGGTCGATCTGGTAAATTACTTGCAGAGCAAAAAAGAACGTCCACGTCCCAAATCTTATGACCAAGTTGATTTTGGAAATTCTTCTGAAGATGGTTATGCTTTGACACCAAAGAATAGTTATGCATTTGGACGGTTTTCTGCTAGTTGCCTTGATAATGCAACAGGGAAGAAGATGAATGTAGTTCAAGGATCAACATTCCTTGATATTTCTACTGGCCGGACATCCTCTGATGTCAGCATTGGTAATGTTAAGCAATGTTTTGAACCTGCTGAAGCTGAAGTTCTTGCAGCAAATAGGGAATCAAAGAACATTGCTCGCACAGTTGTAGAAGCTGCACGCTCATGGACAGACTATCCTGAAAAATCAGATGCTACCATCGATGATGAAAATTCTACTGGTACTCCTCGTCTGGAGTTTGGCCGTCTTGCTGTTTCTGATGGACGCAGTGCTGTTATTTCAACTTCCGTGGATGACACTCAAGAGGGAAAACCATTTGTGGAGCTTAGTTCTGTGAAGACTATCCCACACACAAGCAATGGCCCTAGCATCCCACAACTTCTTCATCAGGTACATCTGAAATATCTCCTTTTTCCATCAACTTTGTTAGTAATGCTGATATGTGTTAATTTTACCTTTTATCATCCTATATAAAAATGCTATTATAATTTTTTTGTCGTTTCCCTTTTAGATAAGCAATGTTGGTGAAGTTACTAGTCTAGACAAGCGGGAGGCATTACAACAGTTGGTTACAGCTTCCACCAATAATGACAACTCTATATGGACTAAGGTTTGCAACCTTTCCTTTTAATTAATTTCACTTGAATTTTATAAGAAGAAAAGTTTCAATACTATAGCTTTGTTTCATATGTCCTTTTATTCATGTGAACTTTTCTCTTTAATTGGGTTAAACAGTTGCAGTAAATGTTTTAGGCTATTCAGTTATATAGTTCTGTATCCCATGTTATATTCCTTTAGTGACTAGTATGAGAATAAATGAGATTTTCTGGAGAGAGTGTGGTTCTGTGACGGATGGAGGGAAAAAGAATAGCGGGACAACATTATGTGACAGAACTCACACTGTTTCCATTATCTAGTTGATAATGAAATACTGCTATGCTACTATAGCTTAAAACATTATCACCATTCTAGAACAATTTGCCTGATTTATCTCGATGCATGGTTTCTGAAAATGAGGAATGCTTCACCATTTTAGTAACAGTGAAAAGAACATTTGATTGTCATTGTTCTATGAACTGTTCATTGTGAGTGGTGTCCTCCAGAATGCATAGCTACAATCCATTAATCTTGCACCATATTTGATAGGTTTTCATCATTTTATGCTACCTTTCTATTTATAATATCTTTATCCTGATACGGGTCCTCGTGTTTCAATAGTATTTCAATCAAATTTTGACAACCGTCCTCGAGGTGTTGGATGACTCGGATTCTTCTATCAGGGAGCTTTCGCTATCATTAGTTGCTGAGATGCTCCATAACCAGGTTTTCTATTCACAAATTGCATGCATGTTGGGTAATCTAGTTGGTAGCTTGTTGATTAATAATGTCTTCTATCATTCTCAGAAAGATTCTATGGAAGAATCCATTGAGATTGTCCTTGAAAAGCTCCTACATGTGACCAAAGATGTCGTGGCCAAGGTAAAACTTTCCTCATTTAGGAAATCATCTTGCTTCTGGGCTAATCTTTTTTTAATGCTGGTGCAGGTTTCAAATGAAGCAAACCAGTGCTTAAATGTCGTGTTGGCAAAATATGATCCTTTTAGATGCCTTCCGGTACGTCCAGAGCTCCTTTTTGTATAAATGAGTAGATATTAATGCAGCACTGCTTGTTCACTTGTTGTAACTAGCAGCTTATGCTTTTCTTTTTTTTTCTCTTTGTGCTTGCACTGCAGGTTATTGTACCTTTGTTGGTTAGTGATGATGAAAAGATGCTTGTCATGTGTACCAACTGTTTGACAAAGGTATCTTAGTTCCACGCTTTAATTATCATTGGTGCAACGCCAACTCCATGCATAATTCAATGAAAACATCAGATAATGAGAGATAATTGACGTACGTTAATTTGCCACAGTTTTATATGTCTATGTTCATAAATTCAAATTGAAAATAATCTCAAAATTCTTTGAGATTCCTTAAATGCTACTAGTACAATGAGGCAGTCACTGATGTTATTTTTATCTCTGGTAAGGCCCATCAGAGCTTGAATATCTTGGCAACTACCAACTATTGAATTGATCACTTGTGTACCTGATACAACTATTTCATTAAAGCTTCATTGTTGGTTACTTGTTAATGAGGAGATTTAAGTAAATATTTTTTGTATTACAAGAAACATAGTTAGCTTGTAGAGCTGTTCCATCTCATTCTAGATTTCTTGTTCATTACATATCCAGACTAACCTTATTTGATTGTTTGTTTTATCCGCGTAATTTTGCAGCTTGTTGGACGCCTTTCAGAGGAGGAATTATTGACTCAACTGCCTTCATTTTTACCAGCACTTTTTGATGCTTTCAATAACCAGAGTCCAGATGTTCGCAAGGTGCTTGCTTGTTCTTCTGACAAGTGTCCTAGTTTTCATAGGGATATGCTAGTCCTCAATCAGGGAATATTTGAAGCTTATGTAAAGAAGGCAATAGAAACCTCTACCAACTGATTATTAACAGGATAGAAACATGGTAGGCATGGTGATAGTAAATAAATAAGTATGGGATCCAATTATCCAACAAAAAGTATAAACAGGAACAGTAGGAACCATTTATAATCGTTACTGAATGCAGATTCATACGAAAAGTGAGCATAAACTACTGTAAATGCTGCGAATCTGCTGCACATTTCAACTGAAGTATTGTTGTTTGTGCCAGCTTAAATATACTCAAACTCTGGGTTAAGAAATCAGTATGATCAAAATGCCAAGCGTTAATTTGTTTTTTGTCTCAAGGTTTCTGCAAGTCATCGGCTTTCTTCATTGCAAGATAATAATGCACTTGATTTGATTCAGACATTCAGCATGATTCTGTGGCCTAATTTTGTTTTCTGCCTTTTGATATCTCCCCACCAGAATGTGGTTTTTAACACCAATTCTGTAAGCTTTAGTATGCACATGTTTACAGTTGTTTGATAGTCAGCTACACTAGTGTTATGACATACTCCCTCCAGTAAAAAAAGGGTGACATTTTGGTCGCAGTATGTGCAGCCAAACCTTAAATATTGATCTCTCATGATTATTTAAATTGGGTATATGAAAATGATATGCTTGAGTCTGTTTGAAAATTATTTCCATAATATTGTAGTTTACCATGCTCTATGTTATTATTACATTATAATAGTCCACGTTGATGCCAAAATGTCACTTATTTTTGGCTGTAGGTTTACAGGGTTAGTGGCATAGTGCATTCTCTATTTTGAGTTTCTAATAATCTGTCCCATGTTTGGTCATGGTCAATTGCACCTTAATCACAAGTGACTATCTGCCCGCTGTCTACCATTGTTATCTGGATTATGTATCAATATATGATAATGTGTACCTTTATTGCTTATACCCTTTTAAAAAAATGAACTTCTAAGTTCTAATGCATGGTTTGTGTTTGGAATCTAATATTGCATTCACTTTTTTCTCCAGACTGTTGTATTCTGCTTGGTGGATATCTACATTATGCTTGGGAAAGCATTTGTACCACATCTAGAGGGGCTTAATAGCACGCAGCTGCGCCTTGTAACAATCTATGCAAACCGGATATCGCAGGCAAGGGCTGGTGCACCGATTGATGCTAACCACTAGATCATATTGTTTTGTGTACCATATGGATCTCTTTGGATGAGCTTGGTTTTTCATTCATTCGATTTGTATATAACAGACAGATGCCGTTCATGTATTGAGCTGTTGGCTTTGTGTGTGTATGCGTTCCTTTTCTTGTTTCTTTTTCCCCTAGTGTGCAGGCATTGTGTCATGTGTACAAAGATAACAGAATGTAGCTGACTGTTTAACCCTTGTTTACCTGTGGGGTTTGCTGGTGGGCACATCCATTGTGCTGTAAACATTGGTTGTGAATATTTAACAGAGAATTGCTCATCAGATCTTTGAATGGTTTTGCTTACTGCATGCAACATTATAATTGGAGATTAGATCTTGAAATTGGCTGCAACTGAAATGTATGTATTCCACGTGCCAATCCAGATGCTCCAAGTCTCTTGCGTTTGAGCTCCAACTGAACGTGAATCCATCCAAAAACACGACAAAAAATGATTTGATTTGCGATTTGTGCGGTTGGCACTTAACCAGGCTGTCACAAACTTGCAGTTTTCGGGGTTCCTCACATTTCTACTCCAGTTTGGCTGAGCCATCTCTATGAAGTATTCCTGCTTGCAGCTCTGCATGTTCTACAAGATTACAATATAAGAGCATTTACAGTGCATGTATCCTCTAGAGGTGGTCTCAATTGCCACATAGGATAAGACTACTGTTAAATACTACTGTTATAATACACGTGGCTTAAAATGAGTCTTATGTAATATTTCTATTTCAGCCCCTTATGTTTTCTACTTCAATTCACATATTTCTTAATTTATATAGAGATTCAACATTTTACACTGAGCACCTTTAAAATCAGAAATTAATATAAAATATCTCCCCCCATGTCCTTCCCCTCTCCCTCACTCTCCCCATCGCCGGCTCTCTTATCTCCCTCTGTGATTTCTCTCTCCGCCGCCAATGCCGCTCGTCCTTCCCTCTTGCGTTGGCGTCGTCCCATCAGGCCACTGCTACCCATCCTCGTCGGACCGCCGCTACCCCCTCCTCGTCGGGGCATCACTGCCGAGCTCGCCATATCCGGCCTCGGGCTCACCGGATCTGGCCTTGGGCTTGTTGGATCCGAATCTACGCCGCCGACGACCGCGATGGAGGCAACAGCTCCCTGCAGCGGTCTGGTCTTGAGCTCGACGGAGGCAGCTTGACGGCAACGGAGGTAGCTCGGTGGCAGGGAGTGGTGATGACCACGGCCAAGTTCTTCCTCGGCGACGGTGACTTCCTCTGGTTCCCTACCAAATCTGCTTCTCATTTTCCTTTTTGGACCACCGATTATCCTAGCTCTCACCCAAAGCCACCATTTCTCTGCGAGGGCACACGTGCCTTCTGTAGGGCATGTGTGCCCCTGCGGAGGCACGGCTGTGGCTGAGCTGGAGGCTCGCCTCCTACGTGGTGAGCCGAGGCCACTCGCCATGTAGGAGTGTTATACATGCTCTAAGGTGCTACATGCTGCATGTTCTAGTAGTCCTACGCACCGCCGAGGGCCCTCGAGTGCTTCGCTGCGTCCAGGCCGTCGTCCCTCACCACTCTCCAGAAGCAGTCTCCACAGAGCGTAGCGACGTTGGTCCAGCCAATGCCACTGGGGGAGGCGTGGTTTGTTGCCTACGAAGACTGCTCCATCACCTACCTCTTGCGCTCTGATCGGAGTGCCGCCGTAGCCGACAAAAAGGAGCATCTTGGAGATGCGCTTGCCCATGTTTGAATCAGGACACGTTCCCACTTTCTTATTAATTATTTTTTCTTGTCGTCCAGTCTTTCCAAAAGAAGCTTTTTATATAATCAGATGCTATTATTAACATTCTACCTTTCTAAAAGTGGCTTTTGATATGACTAGCCGTCATTATCAACATCCTACCTTTCTAAAAGTGGCTTCTTACATAACCAGTCGTTATTATCAACCTCTTGCAGACCAACGGTTGGCAAGTGCCACCATGACCAAGGAGAGGAGCGCGCCCTCTTTAGCCACCATGTGCCAGTGTCTCGCTGCCATAGCCCATAGACAAGCAGCCTCCACGGCTATGATTTGATGCAAGACGAGGTGAAGTTGAGACAGTGTTAGAGGGGCTCCAATTGAAAAGATGCATGTCGACTGACCTCCCGAATTAATCCTGACGGTTGGACTATGATCTAATGGGACCAACGACATGACATTCCAATGGAAGGATGCCACCATTCCCCATGTGCCGACGTCTTGCCACTATGGCCCGTAGGCGAGCCGCCTCCGAGGCCTCAATTTAATACAAGATGAGGTGAAGCTGAGACAATATTAAAGAGGGCTCTAGTTGAAATGAGACATGACGATAAGTCTCTTAAATTAATTCTAACGGTTGAACCATGATCTAACGGCCGAATAGAGATCTCTTAATTAGATCGCTACACGATCTTTCTTGATTACAGGAATATGAAATTAATTCATGGCGTCTTTATGTAAAAATACCCCGTGGTACTTTTCTCGGACCCTGTCTGGACTCTAGACTGCGCACGTTTGATCAGACGGCTGAGATGAGATCAACCCTTTTAAGATAAGGTCGTGGACCGGTGGACATATCAGTAAGGCTGATACTAATGCGAGGACCAAAGGATAAAATTGCTAAAGTATGAAGGTTTTCTTTTCTTCCCCTTGGGTTTTGGTACGCATCGATCGAGGCGGAGGCGGCGGCGGCGGCGGCGACGATGGATCGCCTACAACGTCGGAATCCTAGAAGCGGCCCCTCCAATTCCTCTTCTATGAAGCCCCCGCGGCCTCCGCGTGGTCCACCCTTCCAGGTCCTAGAGGCGTCGAGGCCCCTCCCGAAACCCTTCTCCCCAGGTCTCGCCCATCTCCACCGGTTGCGCTTCTTGTTTCTTTCTTTGTTGGCTTTAGGGATCTATCTGGTTTTATTTTCGGCGCATGATGTGAGGCATGTTCGTGGATCGACTTAGAAGTTTCTGGTTTTTGCGTTGATTGAGTTGGGATTGCGTGGGATTGGTGTTCATGAAAAAAGTCGGAGAGGTTAATCTGCGCGCGGTTCATTCTAAATAGCTGGTAATGTGATAGGATTTGGTATTGGTTTAAGAACGTACTGCTGATCTCCTCCTTACTTCTTTTTCGTTTGTCCTTTCAAGTAAAATATTCTATCTGTTATTAGATTTGTTGTTTCGGAAGTGGCATACTTTGATTTCTCTGTAAGTCTGTAATAAGTTTATTCTGGGTGCCTTTGCTTATAGCTCTCTTGTTAATTTCCAACTAATTTATCCTCAAGTACCATCATGTTGGTCATTGAAGCCTTTATGCAATGAGATTTTTCTCCTGCAAATCAATCTGCACCTCTGATTTGATAAAATGATTTGAGTACCTAATGGCAGGTGGGAGACTAAGGAAAAAGGTTCGATTTGCTAGTGAAGCTAGCAGTCATCAGATATGCATGAGACAGGATGCTAACACAGGGAAAGCTAAGAAAATTAGACTCCAAGGTACATTTCCATTTGCCCCTTTTGTCATTGTAGTTCATTGCTTAACATTCTATCAGAAGCCCACACATTTTCATATTTTGATGTTGTGTTCTTCGTCTTACAGGGGAATTGACCTGTCTTTCAAAATATATCATGGGTTCCATTCCATTGTAGCTTCAACGTTACCGTTTTATTATCTTCTCATCTAAAATCTCTAGTCATAATAACCAAAAGGAACTTTCTGGGAGGTGCGGTGAGTGAGTTGCACAATCTTAAAGCATGAATCGATGGTGGATGAATGCTACTTGCCCCTTATAAGTGCTTTAGTGTTTTCTGCAATCCCATGAGAGGGGGAAGCATGGAAACCCACTCTTTCTAAATATTGTTGTTAACTGTTGAGTCCATTCCCTACAACAATGATTTTTATTTATGTTTACATTATATGGTTTTCTTTGTGTTAATATGTCCTTATCCTATTTGGCCATCATTCTCTATGCAGGCTGTGATGTGAAAACTATGAATACAAATTCTTTAAGAAATTGTGGGAGCAGTCAGGCTGTAGGTCTCATTCCTTCTCCAAACAAAGCAAAGATACACAGACGGGTTTGTAACTCATCACTCTTATTCTCGTTGGTGCTCTTACTTCAGACATTCAAATGACTTGAAATAGATCATTCATATGTAACTACTGTGATCTTTCTATGCCTTGTAGAATCGTGTAATGTAATGCCAGATTGAAAGCTCCATGTCCAGAAGAGCACTCTTTGTTCCGAGGAGACCCCTGCTACACCATGTAAGAATGAAGAAATCTACCATGAGCAAGTGAATGCGAAAGCCTCCTATTATGGTTGATATCATTTTCTCTGACCTCCTTTTGCCATGAGTGATGCATTTTTTTACTCTTCTAACTATTAATCATCTTCCCCTGCAGAATATGACAATAATGATACATCTCAATTAAACCCACATGATTAGTTACAAACTTTTCATGTTCACACACCCATAACTCAGATATCATTTGAAGCTATAGGGATTTCAAGAAACACTGGTGAGACATTTTGATCTTCAATATATAAAAATACATAGTGTAGTGACTACTGTACTTCTGAAAGTCTTCCTGGAAATAGACATTTTACATATATGATTGTTCCTTGTTTTAGCAACGCATGATTTTGTAGAGTTTACCATTCCATCCTAAACTATGCGGCCCATGGTAGTTGAAGCTTTCTCTTATATGGATAAACTCTCTAAATGAGAATAAATAAAATTATCCAACAAGGCAATAATCACAGTCTGTTCCTATTCTTTAAGTGTTTTTTTTCTTCGTGCTGCCTATTACAAATCTTTTCTGAAGTGTGTTGGGGTGCTGATAATTGACCTGTAACAATTGGCTGATACAAGCACATGTTACTGATTCACCATCTATAAATTGAGGAATATTTCTCAAGTTCTTAAACTAGGACTTGCGAGATACATATGGTTAGCAGTGTTTTGCAGCAATTTACATCTAAGATGCTAAGCGCATATCATTTTCACTTTTGGTGATAGACATAGAACCCTGGAGTGGGTGGATCTTTTCATAAAAAAGGGGAAATTATTAAAGCTAGCTGCAAAAACCATGTCAACGGAAAGTTACTGCAGAGAAAGTTGCCATCACATATTGAAGAACTCCATTACTTTATATTTTCATGTTGTTCTATAATGTTTGGCCTGATGACTTAAATTTCTCAGATTAGAATTTTTTGCTGACATCTTGCAAAGGCTAGGCGCCAACAAAATGATAAAAAGGTACCCTTTGCTGGACCCATGTTTGCACAGAGGGTACTAATGTACTATCGCCTCCTCAAAAATTGTTCTGTCTATTATTTATGAGTTACATGATTGGTAGTTATTTATTATAACATAGCACCATAAGGAGTCCATGAGACTGTCTGTAAACATACTCCTACCGGTCCTGGATGCCATTTCAAAAATATGCTTGATTATAGGCTTAGTGACTTTGATTCACCAGCTAAATTGAGAATAGGAAAAGAGTCATCCTCTTATGCAACTCATGAAGCCTGTCAATTCATGGCTTTACCATGGGATACAATCAGGGCCTTTCAAGTTCTCTTGATTGGAAAATCGATTTACCTCACAAAGGCAATGAAGCACATGAGAGCATGGCATTACCATGGGTGCACACTGTGAGTGTTTCAAATTCTGGTTGGAAAAGAGACATTGCTCACAACCAGATTTCTAACTTGTTGCTTGAGGTTGTCCAACCACACACCAAAGGCCACTCAACATTAGCTAGTGAGTTGAACTGTAATGTTTAAACAAAGCCATATGCTTATCATGGATGGGGCCCGATATTGTCAGCAGGACTCTCTGGGTCCATTACAAATAGGTTTTCCATCCCCTGTCAGATTGAGGAGAAACATGTGGTACTATATGAAATATCAAATACTTACTGGCAACCTGATCTTCATAGCCCCCTAGAACAAGTACCGTATGAAATATTAAATACCTACTGGCAACCTGATCTTCATAGCCCCCTAGAACAATCTTTTTCTCTTTCAGTTCGATTGGAGGGGCAAGGCTAAAAAGTGGCAGGATTCTCTCATAATTATGGTGCCCGACTGCTAGAGCAATTTGTTTCTAGTTCAATTGGACTGGAAGGGCAAGACCAACATGAGGTAGGATTATTTGATTCTGACATTGGACTTCTATCTAGCTCTGATCAATTATATGTGAAGTGCACTGCTTCAAGCTTTTTGGACACTAGAAGTGGAGTTCTCAACCACAGTGGTTTTAGCTATGTCTCCGACTTATCTGCAAGTGAGAGCGATAATATTGTGTCGAATGCAAACAGAAGTTGTCTGAATTCCATATTTTCAACTTCAGAGCATCCTTTTCAGTTGAGCTCAAAGAGAGTGCATGATTCTTCTGTCTATGTATCTTATTTGGCTGGACTGGAGGAGAAATATTCAACAGAGCCAGGGATATTTGATAATTCTGATGTTGGGGCTATACAGGGATTGGATCAGTTGCCTGCAAAATTCACTTCTGCAAGCTTTTCAAACTACACATTTGGAATTCTAGATCATTGCCATCTCAGTTATATGCCTCCAAAGGGCACTAGCAGTACTTTGTTCATGCATGCAAACAACGGTTGTTTGAACTCTCTATCTTCATATACAGATCATCCTTGTAAGCATAATGGAAAAGGCTTGTGTGACCCTTCCACAGAATTATGGTTATCAGTGCATCATCGTCAGTCTCGTGGTGATGATTTGGGAACTGTGCTGGGTTTCATGTCAGAGGAAAATATTTATAATGATTTGGAAGACCACTGCAGTTTCATGTTAGTTGAAGGAAACCCAAATGACTTGTGCAAATCTGACCTTTCATTATTCGGTTCGCGCTCTTCTATGGATGGCATCAGGGAGGCTCTGTCTCCTGATGGCCTAAGGTGGTAGTCCACTCCAAAGTGTACCTCAATGTTTTTTTATTCAGGTTAATTCTATTAGCGGATCCATGAATATGTCTTGGCTGCTGAGTTTACAGAAGTGTATGTAGATGAAGTCATGAGATATTCACAGATGTTCACCTAATTTTGGAGAGGCTTGCCCTTTCCCACTACAAGGGATGAATGCTAATTATTTACTTTTGTAGAGAAATATTTAGGTTTATAACCTCCTGTACTCCAAATGAAACTGCTTAAGCTGATGGTGTGTTGCTGTAAATATTGACATAAGAATATTTGTAGTATATCCCTCTACCTTCCAGCTGAATTAGGGTAAATGGTTGAGAAGGGAGCAAAAGGAAAAATACTTTTAGCCATGGGAAAGCTTGGTGTTTTTCAACCCAGTTTTGTTGGGTTCTAGGCTTCTAGCACCTTTGCTCGGTCTTGTACATACTGCATGTGTAATTTTTCTTTTGAGCTGATGTTCTTGTAGTTTGAGCAGCTTGATTATCCCTTTTTTTTTCTTTTTTACCTTGAGCAGTTTGATTCTCTTGATATTCTGTTTCCACAAAGGGAGCTAAAAAAGCACAACCCAAATCTTAAACCTTCCCAAAATCAAAAGTATTATGAATTTCTATTACTACTTGTGTTAGCAATGGTTGTTAGATAGAGATATTTAACTGTATTAGCAAAGTGGTTAAAGTAAATCGGCAACTAAACGGTCAAAAGTTCAAAGGCAAATCATCGAGCTCAGCCTAAGGTCAAATTTCCAAGCTTTTTTGACTGAAGCTTTTTACCCCCACAACATATGATCTTTCCTTTCAAGAAATTCCAACGGAATCAAGAACTATGCTACACAGTATCGCTCCACAGAAAAAGGCTACATATTCTCTGCACACGGCACAGCTGAATTCCTGCTTTCCTTTGGAAGTACTTGGGCGACTAGACTGAACTTTTTACCAGCCCTCCAGAGGTATCGTCTGACATCAGTACAAACGACTCCAAGGTAACGTTCAATCGTTCATATCACACGAGATTGTTGTTGAATCGATAGTTTTTTTAGATGCTTTTACATGGAAAAGAGTTGTCAAGATGCTTTGGTACCTTACTTTGAAGTTTGAGCTACTACGTTCTTTCAGAAAAAAGGAACTAGCACTAAAGATGACAATGGATACAGAGAGATAACAGCCCAAGCATCAATCTGAGAGCTAGTGGGACAATATGAAATGCAACTAGCAAAAACGTGGTGAGACAAGTTTTTACCTTTCTAATAGTTTCTGAAAGCATAATCACCCATGGAACCAGACGAAATGAAACTACCGCGAGTAAAATTTGGCGGGCTGAAACGGGCATCTACGCCTCATGCTTCTGACCCTGCAACTGTACTGCCAATTGCCGTAGAGTTGCCGAGTTGGGTAGGGAGATGATGGAATGTTGTTCCTGGCCAAAAAACGGCCCAGCTATTGATTGCCGTCTTGATTGCCTTCAATCCCTATGCTAGTTAATTTTCTCTCTCTGGTGGCCTCCCTATGTGACAAAACGATGTTGCAATAATTGCAATGCTCATGACAAAATGATGTTGCAATAACTGACATGCATGCACCTTGCCTCAGTGATATAGTAAGGTGCATTGAATTTCTTTACTACACCCAACTAGGAGTACTTAATCAAATTCAATTGACATGCTGTCTTTATCTTATGAACATGTTGGTAGATAATGTCAAAAACGGACAATTCAATGTCCCCAAGAAGATTAGCAAGCCAAACAAAGCATATTCTTTGGACTTTCATGCTCTTTTCAGGGAATTTTATTTCTTGGCACGTACGAGTACGGGTGTATCTTGCCATGCTTCAAGATTCAAGATCCCTAAACCCACACCAACTTTTATGTCTAAAGTATGACAACTAAAACCACACCACATTTTTCATCTTACTGCCATAACATTGGATAGCCTGTGGTAGCTCACCAGCAAGCGGCAAACTGCATTATTGTCCCCCATCCTCATCATGGCAGCGGTGGACTAGCTAGCTCTTCCGTTCCGCGCGTCCCATCTGCCAGCATCTTAACATGACCGGCATCATCAGATGGTCACGGGTGCTATAGGTTTTGCTTGGCTTATACTACTACTGGAGTATAGTTTTAGGAAGTGTTCGGATATACTTACAGTTACTTTATTCTCTTGTTTTTCTAAATTATTAAACGATATATTTTTTATAAAATTTTTTTTATATAAAAGTATTTTAAAAAATCAAATAAATCTATTTTTCAAAGTTATAATAATTAATACTTAATTACACGCTAATATTATGTTCCGCCGTTAAGCCACAAGCCACTCTACCTTAGCTTGGCGTAGCTTGTTCATTCTACCACACGCCATTGTTCTACGCATAAAAACGCTTCTCCTACGCTGCATCACGATTCACAACAACGGTCGTACGATTATTCCCTCCCTCTACGTCGCCTGCATAACGGAACAAACAGCCGTTTTCATGTTCCGCGCCTACTCCGAGCTCGTCCTGACTATGCTGTGAAGTGGAGTACCACCTCACCGGCTTGGCCTGACGCGTCATGTACAATTTGTTCAGAATAAAATCCTGTGCTGCTGTGCATATGGCTGGCTGGATCTGAATACGTACCTGACGTGCACTGGTGCACGGTCAGCAGCTAGCTAGAGCCTAGGCAGCGGTAAAAACTCGCGATTTGATTTGACCCCTCCTCATTAATTCCCGAAAGAAGCCGGTCCAGCCGGGAAAGCGCCTGCCGCGCCTGAGCTCATCAGTCACACTGTCACAGACGGACGGAGAAAAAGAGAAGCCTACGCTACGATACGATGCTTAGCTATCGGGCGTCCCATGTGAGACCGGCAGGCATGCAGGCAGATGCCGCGCAGTGGCAGTGGCAGTGGCAGCGGCAGCGCGCGTCGTACTACGTACTACTACGTGCATCGCCTGCCGCTGTGCTCCATCTCATCGGCCGGCCCGACGTACGTCGCGTAGCTGCAGGCAACATTCGCGCGCGCGGATATGCCTCCCTCCTCTGCCGCGGCGCGTGCAAGCGCGCGCCGGGTGGTGGTGGTGACGGTTGGGTGGGAGGGGTTTTGGTTTTTAGCCGGGCCGCGCGTGGCGTGCCGAGCGGCGCAGGAGCGGTGCGGACGGTGTGGCTGTGGATGACTGCGCGTGCTACTGTTCACTCCACTGTGCGGGGGCATGCGGCGCCTGCGCGCGTCGGGGCAGGGGGCCAGGGGGCATCTGCTGCGCGCGCAGCAGGCGTTGGATAGTGGCGTGCGCAGCGACCAATGTAAGGGACGGTGCCTAACTGGATGGAAACGGATAGGTGACAGCGAGCCATGACTCGTGAGCGCCGAGCCGCGGATGCGTGGGGTGTGGCCGTGTGGTTGTCTGGTTGATCCTTCTCTGGGAAGAATAGCGAGGTTCTGTCTAATCTTCATCTGTTTATTCCCTTTGCTTAAAACAAGGACAAATTAGTTTTGATCGCAAAATAATACTAGTACGGGCACTGCTGCTGTACTTATAAAGATACCCCATTGTAGAGTAAGTGATGGAGCTAACCCTCCGGCTAGTTAGGTGGTTAGCTTAGGCTCTATCCTCGCATGTATCACTACCAGTTCTTAGAAATCCTGATAAAAAGTTATGGTGACTGAAAAAATATCTTTGTTGTCCGAACTCAATAGCGCCACTGATTTCGCCATCACTAATATATCATGTGTGTTGATGTGGGTTAGGAATCACCTTGATTTTCTAAGAAAAAAAAGAATCACCTTAGCTTGGAGCATATGTAGGTTGAGTTACATTGAGCTTTGTATAATCTGTGTGTTGTTCTAGTAGCAAAAATACCAATGAAACAAGAATTTTGAAGACTTGTTACACCATTCTTGCTCGTGTTTGAGGATTAATCATTTGATATGTGCACTTCTCGTGTGATATGTCAAAGGCATGATTAATAATTATTCCCTCCGTCTCATATTATAGCTACTTCAATTTTTATCTTATAATATAGCTATTTCTTTATCTACCTTCTCGTCTCAACCAATCATAATCATTCTCTAATTTAATTTCTTTATCTACTTTCTCATATTAACTTATTATAACCATCTCTTATTTAATTTTATCTTACTTTTTAATCTCTCAAAAAAGATAGAAATGTATAGATTTTGACACGGAAGGAGTAACAAAGAGGTTAAAAAAACGAATGAAAATGGTAAACCCTGTTTGAGCCGAGCGTGTGCTAACGTGGGGACTGGTGTGCGCAGTGCGCGTGTGGTTAATAACGAGCGAATGGTACCTCCGGCTCCGGTCCAATCCCAGTTAGTTGCCATTTTGACCACTAACTTCTGGTTTTTGTTAAAGGCGATTAATAGCGCGCGCACGTAAGCAGCCCACCACGCGCCACGGGCCAGAAGCACAAGGAACAAGCAAACGCCCTGCGGAGAAAAGAACGGGAAACAAACGGCTCGCACAAAGGCTTTTTCCGCATCCCAGTAGTCCAGTCTCCACTCCCGTACTGCGCTGTCTGCTCCCCCCGTCGGTTAACCCTCCCAAAACCCACCGCCGCCTCAGCCGGCGCAAGCTGCTCCCTCCCCTCCCCGGCCGCCGCCGGCCAAGAATGCTCTACTCCCTCATCGCTCCAGGTGCGCATACTAGCGAGTCTCTCTCTTTCTAGATCACAGACTCAACTGTCGGGCATTTCTTTTGCTGGGATTCCCATGGGATGTGCCTGATTGGATTTGGTGGTGTGCTGAATGAAAATGCTGGCATTCTGTGTTCAGTTGATGAATTTTCCCAATTTAGGATTAGGCAGTTTTTGGTTGTGCGTTTTTGCTCCCGTATTCGGTTTGTGATATCAATACTGGAGACTAGATATGTTCTACATTTGCTTATCGTCTGGAAAACTGCACATACAGTTTTTAATAGGAGAGTTCAACATACAATTTGGGGATAGATTAACTTGTGCCAATCAAGAAATTGCACCATAGTGAAAAAAAAGGAATGCCAGCTATAATTTCAGGCCTAGTCATGAATATCATTAAGTTTGGCATAAATATGACACTTCTTTGGTCAGATTTTCCAACTCTCTTCATGAAGTTCGTAAATTTCCAGTGAGGAACAACAAAAAAAAAACAGACAAGATCACCAGACCTCGAAGTCTCTCTTATCTGCACGATGCTTTGGATGCTTTCCTGTACCTTCTCGTTGTAATGTCGTGTTCCGGTTTCTGTAATTGCTTCAGTGTTGTGCACTTCTTTTTGTAACAGTGAAATCTAATTACAGACTTAAGATAGTTTGAAGCAAGATATTTGAAAGTGAGGGAGGAGAGAATTAGAAGAAAATCACGTAAAACGAGATGAGTCATTAGTATATGATTAATTGAGTATTAATTATTTTAAACTTAAAATAAATTAATATAATTTTTTAAAGTAATTTTTATATAAATTTTTTTTAAAAAAACATACAGTTTAACAGTTAAAAAATATACTTATAGAAAATAAAAGTGCTCTTTTTTCCTTCACCGGTACTTCCGAAGTCAGGCTCAGCAAACCAAGCCTAGATTTTTGTGTTTTTTAACCTGCGAAAATCTACAGACCTGAGGAATTGTCTCGACTGCAGTGCCCATTTGGACACATAGAAACCTAAACATCTCGGTGTTGTCACCCTTCGTAGTTTTCTATTCTACGTGGAGTACATATCCTCCTTTACTTTTTTTACAGTCCTTTTTCCTTTGTTTCCCCCTAATTCTCTTGCACTGTGAAGATTCGAAATGCTGACGAATTTTCCTGATAAAATCTGAAGCATTTGGAACGTTGTCTGCAGAGATTCCTCCGTCGTCTGTATGTAGAGTAGAAATCCTGGGTATTTTGTAATTACTCGGTTTCTGTTCTATTTCTTCTTTTCACATTTGTCTGATCTGAAGAAGTGGTAAAATATGCCTTCCTGATGGATTTTATTCAGGCTACTCTATTTACCTCTCGTAACTGAATTTTTCTGACAGAAAATGCAGTCTTTCCGAGATTATATTTTTGCTGCAAGATTCCTTTGGAAGCATGTACGATCTGTTAGTGCCATGGGTCCTATTTTTGTAATTGTTTCTCATATGCTTTTATTGTGTCCTTTTATCTGCCGCCTTATTCTCTTCCATATTGCCAAGTGCTGCTATGTCCCCGTCGAACCTTAACGTTCTGCACACCATTTTTCATTTCTTGTGATTTTATACAATAGCAGGCCAATAACTGTGCTATCTCTTGCACCAATCTGCCTTACAAGTGCCTGCAGAATCCCAGCTTTTAAGCATGTGTCTCTTGAAGTTTTGCGGAAAGAAGCATCTTGCTACAGCAATATCTCAGAATCTTCATGTCGCCTAAGTACAAATTCTAAGGGCTTTAAATGCTAAGAACTTTCCATATTCACCGTGCTCATCAGTGCCTCTCAGTTGTTAGTACCAGCTAGCTACTACCCACTAGTATCTGAAATGGTTCCTGTAATTAAGTTTGTTAAAATTAAGATCACAAATGGTTTATGGGGTGTCACTTATTATTTTCAGGACTCCATACTCCAGAAGATTGATTTGCAGCTACCTATTGTTAGGAGGCGATCAATTTGTTGAGGGATGTCTGGAGCAAAGCCAGTTATGGGTCAAACCCAAGGAGATGGTATGTATAATTATGTACTACTAGGTATTTTTATTACAAGGATACGAGGGTTCTCTGTAAATTTCAATATTTCTTGCGATTGTATCGAATTATCACATCCTTTGGTATTCTTCTTCTTCTTATTCTTCTTCTTCTTTGAAACAGAACCCTTTGGTACTTCTTGAATGTGTTCTACTTTTAGTTACTTCCATGTTATTTGGTGTGGAGAACTGGTTATGCTATGTATCTGGAAATATTAGATAGGACCATTGGGACAAGACTTTGCAGGGTTGCTGTCAAAAAAAGACATTTTTCTTTACGTGGGGGTTAGACAGCATTTTATTGTAAGATAGGAATTTCTTTGGGTCGTATGTTTCCTTTTGCTATTCCTTTTTATTTCTGGCTTCTTTTTTAAAATTTTTACATATCTTTTGTTTTTTCTGGGTGAAACTTTCAGGCATAAATGTAAGCTTTGTGCTATTTGCAGAACACATATATATTTTTTAACATTGATCCTTTCAGGTTGTCAAGTCCAACGAATCTGTTCAGATTTGAAGAGAACTACCGGCTCTGACAAATTTCATGTGGACAGAAAACCTGTGAGCATCCTGTGGCATACCTTTCTTCTGTGTGTACTGTGTAGTTAACTAAGTCCTCAGCTCCTATGTAGCAGTTTTATTTTGATATGAAATGTGGTAGAAATCATATTGAGGACAATAAAAGACATTAAAATGAAGTTTAAAACTAATGTAGTGTAATATTCTTCTGCCAATAAACTGGGCTGATCCAGCTGTTGTTTTCATTCTTGTCATGATTCTTGTTTTTTATTATTATGGGTTTTGTCTGCAGGCAGCTTGTGACAGTTCTTCACGCAGAAAATCAAATGCAACTTCATTAAAAATGTTATTATCAAAAGAGATGACTAAAGAAGTGGAATCAAAGAGAGAGCCGCCAAGTCTCATTGCCAGATTAATGGGCCTTGAGGAGGATCTACCTACTAAAGGACCAGTTTTACAGCAGGCCAAAAGTGATATCAGGAAAAGTCAATCATGTAACCAGTTAAAAGCAACAAACAAAGACTTAAAGCAACAAGAGCAGCATCATTTCGTAAAGTCAACGACACAAGATATCCACCCATTTTGTCAGGAAGCAGTTCGATATAATGATGTATGTGAAGTATCTGAAGCACAAACACGGATGAGCTATTTTCAGGACAAAATTTCGCAGAAAGAAGGGTCTTCTGGGAACACGAGTAACAGAATGGATATTTTGGGAAACTTCATGGAAACAAAATGCTTTGGCATGGTAGAGAAGCCATTTCATTCAAAGGATTTACAAGAAGCTCTAAGGTTTGTAAGTTCAAACAAAGATTTATTTCTGAAATTTCTTGAAGAACCTAACTCAATTTTCTCAAGGCAGCTGGTAGGGTCTCACACCAATCTAGCACCACCTCAGAAAAAACGGATTACGGTACTAAAGCCACTTGGATCTTTTAAGAGTGATGGCGTAAGACATGGAACAGAGCAAATTAAAGAGCAAAATGGAGCAGCAATGAGAGAGTTCCATCAGAGTTCTAATTTTAAGGAAGAAAATCCCTCCCTGCCAAGTAGAATAGTACTCCTGAGGCCTACTCCAGGGAAGCCGAGTTTAACAAAGGCAAAGCTCACCCCCAGGACAACTCCATTTCTACCAATTAACCCCAGTGATTTCAGGGGAGCATTGGATGACAATGGGGCAACCCTAGGATCTACAAAAGTACCGCCTGGTACCATTCATAACCAGCAAGATGGTTGTCATCAACAAGATGAGTCTTTATTATCTTCCTCGTACTCAAATGGATATGGAGGAGATGAAAGTTCATTAGGTGATTCAGAAATTGATCAGAACAGTGATTCCGATATCGACTATATTGAAGACAATGGTGGCAGCTTCAGTGACTCAGGGGGATGTAGTCCTGTGTTGAAGCGTACATGGCATTATACCAAAAGACAGGAAAATCCCTATTCAGGATCGTCTTTTAGCAAGATTTCCCACTTTGCTGAGTCATCAGTTACCAAGGAAGCCAAGCAACGGCTTTCAGAGCGATGGGCAACGGTAACTTGTGATGAGATCAGTCAAGAGCAAGTGCAATTGCCAAGGAGTACATGCACCTTAGGAGAGATGCTCTCCCTTCAGGAAGTGAAGAATGACGATTTCATCAATGGATTACCTTCTGTTTCTACCAGTCACTCTTGTGACCCAGAAAATGAACTGCCTACTCAAGCCAGATATGTAACTGCTTGTAGAAAAGATGAAAAAAATGGTGAGAGACCTATGGGGTTGCCAAGATCAACATCTGTTCCACTGATTCCATCCATGCTTAATAACATGGTGGCGAATGTGAAAGCTTCAAATCATCAGGGCCATGAAAGAACAAAACATGTTGTAGCATCAAATAAAGAAAAATCATCTTTCAGAGGTAGAGTTTCAGATTTCTTCTTTCCAAGAAGTAAAAGAACAACAAGGCAGATATCTGCCAATCATACATCTGATTGGTCTTCAGGGAAGACTGAAGCCTGTGGTGGTGATAGTCAACCAGATGCCAACCGTGATCTGGATGGTAATGGAAAATCTGCCATTTGTGAGGACATACTTGATATTTGTGCCGTGCAATCAACCAGCACTTCAGAGGTAGCCATTTCATCTCATCTATCTTGCAAGCCCAATGCTATGTTTCTTTTCATACAGCTGGGTAATTGATGTGGGCACATTTACTTTTGATTTATGACAACCTTTCCTTCATTTATCAGAAATATTTATTGAATTCATTTGTTTGGCCACAGAGAATTTGATGAGAAATTTTATTACAGGGAACAGCTACTTTAACTGATGTACCTACATCATTGGATTGTCCAAGTGGAATCCTGAATAAACTAGGACTGAATGAGGTCCTAAATAGCACACGTGACCAACCCAGCCCTACGTCAGTTCTTGATGCACCCTCTGAAGATAGCAGTTGTAATGAACCTGAATCATCTGCGAGCACTACATCAAAAAATGCAAGTAAGTCTAGTTTCCAGCCCAGAGTTCTTCAAGTCTTAGATTGGTTAGTTTATATACTGACACTTCTTCTTAACTTTCCGCAGAAGTTATCTCAAGATCTTCAGCAATTGAGGCTGTTGCTTGTTCCTTATCATGGGATGATACCTCGTCAGAATCGCCATTACCTGGCACTCGACGGCAGTTTTCTTTTCTCCCTGATATAGATGACGATGAATCAGAATGCCATGTTCTAGTGCGAAATATAATGTCGTCTGCTGGATTAGACGATGCACAGTCGAGTATGCTTTTTACTGGCTGGCATTTGCCCGACTGCCCTCTTGATCCAATGTTGTTCAACAAAGTTTTGGAGCTTCGGGAGCAAAGTTCATACCAAAGACTTCTCTTTGACTGTGTCAATGTTGCTCTAGTTGAGATCGGCGAGAACACCTTACTAAGTACATTCCCATGGAGCAAAGCACATTCTAGAACATGGGGGGACGTTTCGTCTCCTGCTTTGGGGATAGAAGTCTGGAGCATTCTGAAGGATTGGATTTATGGAGCACGGATGTTTGTGGTGAACAAGAGAGATAATGCTGGAATCATGATGGATAGAATTGTGAAGCAGGAGGTTGAAGGAACAGGCTGGGTGAAAACAATGAGGACGCAGTTGGTTGACATCGCTGAACAAATTGAAGGTGGAGTTTGGGAGGAGCTCGTGGGAGAAGTGCTGGATTTTGTTTCTGTCTGTCAACGATGAGATATCTTTGCAACTGATGAATTTCCCTCTCTTCTGACAGCTGATCCGATAATACAATTCTCTCCCTGTTTTTGTACACTATGTTTTTTTTCGAGGAACAATGTGTATGTATTTCTTGAGAAATTTGGGATTATGCTGTCGCCAAAAGTGGGTTCCACCCAAATATCATCGCACAAACAGAATTTAATAAAATGTCATTTTCAAGCGGTGGTTATATGCTATAATGCCATCTGGGAAGGAATTACCCCTGGGCTCCTTCCAACTCCCTTCAGCATCGTCGGCACCGTTGTCCGGACTGGAGCTCCCATCATCCGCTCGAGCAACTCGCCCGGAGGTCCCGTCGTCTGCACGCCGCCGCCGCTAGCCCGAGGAGCTTGCGGAGTGCTGGGTCGTGGTCGGCAGCGCCGTGCACGAAGAGCTCCCAACTGGATTTTTCACATTTTAGCTCTTTTTAAAAATTTATTTTATAAATAGACTCTTGAAAATACTTATCTTAGAAATAGACACCTAGTCAATCCCAGCCTGAGCCTTTAATATTAATTAGCAAACACACCCAATAAATCAAGATGGCTTGTTTGGTGTGGTAGTAAGTTGTTTGACCTCAAGTTTTTTTTAACATGGTTTCGGTGCTAGAAGCAGGAATCTCAGCGCGAATGACATTAATGATATTGGCGCTGAGACGTTTAACCTCAGCGCCAATGTCCTTGGCGCCGAGCTAGGGGTCTATTTCTAGAATAAATTTTTTTAAAAATCTATTTATAAAATAAGGTTTCTAAAATGGCTAAAATATGGAAAATCCAGTAGCTCCCAATCGGTCGGTGGCAGTGTCGGGTCGTGGTCGAGCGTCGTGAAGGAGTTGAGGGCGCCGGGTATGGGGCGAAGAAGGTCAAGGTCATGCAGGCAGATGGAGATGGTGGGCACTGGGAGCAGATGTGCGCTGCGCTGCCGTAGGATGGTGTGGAGCCGTCTGCCATCTCCGGCGCCACCGGACGACAGTGCTGACGCATTGGAGGGAGGTGGAAGGAGGAGCCTAGGGGCAATTCTGTCCCAGATGGCATTATAGCGTATACCAATCGGTTGAGAATGACATTTTATCAAAACCTGTTTGTGTGATGGTATTTAGGTGAAACATACTTTTGGCGATGGTATCCCAAATTTCTCGTATTTCTAGCTAGTTAGAAGCTTGTACTTTCTTTGTTTTTAAATAAATGACGTCGTTGACTTCTGACATAACGTTTGAACATTCATCTTATTCAAAAAATTAGCGTAAATATATAAAATATAAGTTATGCTAAAAGTTTATTTAATGATAAAACAAGTAACAAAATAAACGGTACTTATGTAAATTTTTTGAATAAGACGAATGGTAAAATGTCATGCTAAAATTTAACGGCGTTATTTATTAAAAAACAGAGGTACTACTATTTTTAAACTTTTGTATCACTATAATATATTTGATTAAATCATGGTAACCGTGCAGTACAGATACTAGAAATTGATGACTAATCACGGGTTAAAGTAACCTTCCTAATTAGACGTTAACTTAAATATACACGTGTCAGTAAACCATTGGTCCTGCATATTTGTTACGTGCTGGGAGTGGGACCCCCTGCCTGGGAGCTGACTCCGCCCCGAGTGCCTCTCCCCTTGAGTTGAGCCGAGCCCAAGAAGCGGCTGGGGTTTTTCGCCCTCCGGTCAGGTAGCCGCGGCGGCGACGGCCTCTGTCCTCCAGGTCTACCTATATTCTCTGCACCCAATTCTTAGGGTACTAGTTATAGAAGAAGCGAAATGAAAGTTCTTGCGATGTGAAACGAGATAGATGATCTTACAGGGTGAAGAAACCCACTCGGTTCTACTTAGATTAGAGTAGTAAACAATCCACTTAGTTCTTGTTTTCTTGATATAGCTCGTAGGTTCCTATGAAGATTACTATTGCTTTTCTTGATGCAGATCCTAAGTTTAGGTGTTGCGTTATTTCTAAATTACACGCTAATTGTTAATGCGTTATTTCTAAATCGGTTCCTAAGTTTAGGATTATCTATGCCACTATTCTAATTCTATATTGTTTGAAATTAAGAATCAGCAGAAGGAGAAGGTGTACACCACGGTGCTGTTCGACCAGTAACCAAGGAGAGC
The DNA here is from genome assembly GCA_003991445.1 of Oryza meyeriana var. granulata. Classification (NCBI taxonomy): domain Eukaryota; kingdom Viridiplantae; phylum Streptophyta; class Magnoliopsida; order Poales; family Poaceae; genus Oryza; species Oryza meyeriana. The sequence goes on along the minus strand of RYFJ01000522.1, from coordinate 96,263 downwards.
CCCTTTCTGAGGTGCCCAAGTGCAAGCAGATCATCTCATCTGTCCTCTGTGATGCCTGTGAGTAATGATACTGAATTGCTAATCAAATAGTCATATGGATGTCTCTCGAGATAAATCATGAAGTTCTTTGTCTGATATACATCGTATAGCAAGGCACTCTGATCTTTAGCTTTAGGAGTTTAGGAAATGGATTAGGGCATCAAGCTGTTGAGTTATCACTGTTTTCGGGTTTATTCTAGTCTTGAGATCAACTGATACAAGAAAGCATCCATTCTCCCTAATAAAACACACCATTAGCTGACAAATCAAGAATTGGATCAGCCATTGTATCCCTTGCCCAGAACGTAATCTGCCTTGGGTTCACAGCCGACTCCCGATGTCATTGTTTATTCCTCGCCATACATATTTATTTGCAGAATTTAGTATCCAGCAGATCGTGGCACCAAGTTGGAGGATGTAGCTTTGAAATCTTGAGCCCAGTCAGTTCCTTTAGAAAAATCCACTGATGACAATTGAGCATTCTGTCAAATTGTGCACAATGAAGTTACCACCTGAACCACAGGCTTGACAATTTGTAATAAGTTCGATGTGGTGGCGCAATAGGACTTGTCTGACTGGAAGAAAGCCATTCACTACCTTCTGCCAAAAAAAAGTTATGGTACTTTAAGCCTCCAAATTCGTTTCCAGTTGTCCTGATCTGAAGACTGAAGAGTTACAAGGTGCAGGGACCAGCTCATTTTGCATTCTTTCATCGGAACGGCCAATATGCTGATCTGGCTGAACAGCATCCATGTTTTCCTGATGACCATTCCCACTTTCCCAGATATCTTTTTCCGATTATCCAATCAGCATGCAAAGAATTGCATCATCACCTGGAATAATTAATGTATTTTAGCAGCACATTATTTCTTTTTCTGCACTTTGTTGCTTACTAAGCATGAACAGACTCCATCTGGACATGAATCCTTAGTCAGTACAATATTTCAAGAATATAATGTGTGCAATTTGGGTTGCCTAGGCCGTGAAGAAATGGGTTCACAAATGAGTTAAATCAGTAACCATGCGAAGTTGGTCGGGTTACTTTGTGTTCAAATGTCTTGTGGGCTTGGTTGGGTTTGAGTGATCCTTGATGGATTAGTTTGGTATGGAAGTCTGGTATGACCATTGGGGTCTGGGTTGGGTTTAAACCCAGTAGCAGGCCTGTATATTTCTCTTCTGCCTTTGATTGCATAGCATTACTGCTAGATACTTCCTTTTCCTCTGTACCTTAGTGAAAGCTGGGATTATTTGTTAGAGTTTGTGTCGAATATGTGTACGTAGTCGGTTACAGTTTAGGACTTGGCGTTATAGTAGGTGTTAGGGGAGAGTTAGAGTCGAACTCTATCCTAGGATCTCTCTTAAATAGAGAGGCACACCTGTTATAACTGCACGACGACTTAGCATAGGCGAGAGGGAACGACTGGCCGGTGGCGTACCGGTTGAGGGTCATTGTAACTCTGATACGCTGTAATTATGCTGGATCGGGGAGGAGCGCCCGTAATTAGTGCCCTGGGGATTAGGCTACGGCTGAACCTCGTTAATAAATACCGTGCCTTGGTGTCATCATCAGTTTTGGATCTCCTATGGCGTTTTTCCGCGTTCGGTTATCGACGGTTTATCGGTGCCGGTTTTTCTATCAAGTGGTATTAGAGCCTGTGGGAGATTCAATGATAGAGGTGCAATGGATGTGCCCCACACCACGCCGCTCGCGGTTCATGTCCAGGGAGGGACATGTGCGCAAGGTGGAGCGCGGCGGCGATCAACGGATTGATCGGTGGATTCGGACACTTCGGGCGAGCGGCCCAAACCGTCCGATGAGATACTTTCAACGGGGAGATGGTCAGACGTGACGCTCAGGGTTAATTGAAACTGGACGCGATCAACGTTCTCGATCGGTGGAGTCAAACACTCCGGGCTAGGTGGCCCGGGCCCTTCAGTGAGCTGCGTTCGACAGGGAGACAGGTAGACATAGCACTCGGGTTGGTTCGGTGGCTGAGAAGACGGCATGACAATTTGTTAGCTTCGGCTCGTGGCTAGATTGGCGGGCGGCCAATCGGAAGTCGGAGCGGGTGGACCCTAGAGGCTGATTGAGAGGTGTTGACGAGGTGGTTGCACGATGGATGGCTAAATGGCAGCAGACGTTCGACATGCAGAGAACCCGGTCGGGAAGACTGGTTCGATCGCGGTAGCACAGCAACAGGCACTGGTTGTGTCATACTGGCGGCACTTGTTATCTGAGGAGTTGGCCAGCGGTGCTAGGGAGGCTGAGCAGTAAGTCGAGAAAGTATGTGAAGCTGGGAGGTCTATGCCGTGGTGGTTTGCGCATCCATGCGTCAAAGCCGTGCTATGGCAGAAGACAGGAGCTGAGCCAAGGAGCTAACCCGGATTCAGGGATCGTGTAAAGATGTGGTCTTGAGGATTGTGGCGCAGGAAAGGAGTCGGATTCGTCACCGGCTCGGTCACAGCGTCAATGCGTACGAAAGACAAACATAAGTAGGAAACCGAGTTCAACACGAGAAGGGAACGGAGGTGGACTCGATAGGACTGGAAGTTCCCAAATAAATACAGCAGAGGTACTCCACGAGATTGCAATAAACAAGCAATCGTGCAAATCATCGAAGCAAGGGGAGAGATTGAACCTGATTTCTCGTGGGCGACGGTGGCTTGCAGTGTCGAGCTTCGGATGGCTGTGTACGGCTTCGGCGAGCGGCCGTGCAGGCAGCGGTAGCTCGGTGGCGTCTCTCCACCGTCGGGATCGACGCAGGCGGTGGCGGTTTCGTGGGGAGGCAGAGGGGGCCAGGCAGGTCTCCAGCAAGGAGGCGGCGGCAGGGCTCCCAAGGGGGCGGAGGCTCCCTGGTGGCGGCGCCCTCACCGGCGGCGTCGAGGAGACGAAGGGGCGGCGGATAGGCGCTGGCCCCGGCATCCTCTAGAGGCGTAGATCGGCAGTGAGGCGGTGCGGCTCCGGTGTCTGGTGCTGGCGGCTCGAGCACTGGAGCAAATGCGGCGCACGGGCAAAGAGCGAGAAGGGCAGCCGGTCGATTGGATTTGACCGAGACCCCCCTTCGACTGGTTTTTTTACGGAAAAAGGGGAAAACCGAGGCTGGTTTTTTTTGGAGAAGAAAAAACCGTTCGGTCTGGTTGGTTTTAGTCGGCTGGGTCAATTAAACCAGGGCAGATCAATTTTGACTGAGGCGACAGGCGGTTGGGTTGATTATTGTCAATGGCGTCGGCGATAGCTTTCAAATTTGATGTGGTGAAATTCAATGGTACCGAAAGTTTTGTTCTCTGGCAGATGAGGGTGAAAGGATCTGTTGGCACAACAGGGGATATCTAAGGCTCTCACTAAGACAAAATTGATAAAGATGGATGATGACAAGTGGGAGAAAATCAAGACACAAGCAGCTACGACGATATGATTGTGTCTCTCAGATTCGGTCATGTATCATGTCATGGAGGAAGATTCACCGAAGAAAATTTGGGATAAATGGACAACCCAGTATATGTCCAAGTCATTGACGAGTAAGTTGTATCTCAAACAGCAGTTGTACGGTTTGCAGATACAAGAGCAGTCAAATCTTAGGGGGCACGTGGACGTCTTCAATTAGTTGGTCACAGATCTAAGCAAGTTAGATGTGAAACTGGAGGATGAAGACAAAGCCATAATTCTTTTGAGCTCGCTTCCATCGTCTTATGAGCATGTTGTGACTACTCTGACATACGACAAAGATACCATCTAGATTGAGGAGATAGTTTCAGCGTTGCTTGCGTGCGATTTGAGAAGATCAAAGTCAGTTGCAACGGGAGCTTCTCAGGGTGAAGGTTTGCTAGTGAGGGAAAAGCATGACAACGAGTCGGGATGTCGAAGGGCAAAGAAAAGATCAAGGTGGTACGTTGCTATAAGTGTCATGACATGGGCATATAAGGAAGAATTGTTCGTTACTGAAGAAGAGGAGAAGTGCAAGTGCAAGTTTAGCAGCAGCTGGTGATGACTCAGATAGCAGCAGTTATGAGCTACTCATGGTGTCTAACGAGAAGTTTGGTGAAGTGTGTATATTAGACTCGGCTAGTTTCTATCATGTGACATCAAAGCGAGAGTGGTTCTCTTCATATAAATCTGGTGAGTTTGATGTTGTTCACTTGGGCGATGACATAAGTTACCGTGTTGTTGGAGTGGGTGATGTCAAGTTTAAAATGTATGATGGCAATGAGATGCTACTTCGGGATGTGAAACATGTGCCAGGACTAAGGAGAAGTTTAATTTCGCTTGGGAGTCTACATAAGGAAGGATGGTTGTATCAGGGAGATTCTGATTGGAAAACCATGATGGTTATGAAGGACGGGAAGACTGATATGACTGGTAATAGGATGGGCTCATGTTTGTACAGGTTACAAGGGAATGCTGTTGAAGGTGGAGTCATGGAGGACGGATATGCTGGTGTTGCAGTGCACGTTCCTAATGGCGGCGAGCCAGGCATAGGCTCCTCGGGCGGCTCGGCCTGAGCGGCAAAGAAGGAAACATCTCAAGTCCGGGTACACAGAGGTTCACACATGGAGCAAATTCAGGTTGGTGTGGCATATTTGCCAAGGTGGAGTTTGTTAGAATTTGTGTCGAATATGTGTACGTAGTCGGTTACAGTTAGGACTTGGAGTTGTAGTAGGTGTTAGGGGAAAGTTAGAGTCAAACTCTATTCTAGGATTTCTCTTAAATAGAGAGGCACACTGTTGTAACCGCATGGTGACTTAGCATAGGCGAGAGGGAACGACTAGCCGGTGGCGTACCGGTCAAGGCTCGTTGTAACTCTGATATGCTGTAATTATGTTGGATTGGGGATGAGCGCCCGTAATCAGTGCCCCGGGGATTAGGCTACGGCTGAACCTCGTTAACAAATATTGTGCCTCGGTGTTGTCATCAGTTTTGGATCTACTATGGTGTTTTTTTCGCGTTCGGTTATCGATGGTTTATCAGTGTCGGTTTTTCTAACATTATTGTCATCCATAGCTAGGGTCAATAGCCACCTTCCTAATCAATAGCAATGTAAGGGTATTTTTTTAATATTTCTTCATTTATATCACTAAATAGCATGGTAATTCTTATAAAATGTGGCCACCTTCCTAGCAATGCCAATCTAAGGATATCTGTCTCGAAATAGCTCTATCTCTAAGACTTGCTAATAACTAGGTTGGTTACTAGACCAAATTCAAAATGGAGCATCAGAACCTATCGCTGTGCCACACTAGGTACTGCCATCCCGTGTCGTGTGTTACTATTGTTTCACCAAAGAGTCTACAACACTTTCACTACCTTGTTTCGCCTCCCATTTCCCTCTTGATGTTGATTTTTCATCTGTTTGAATGTGTTCTCCTGCCTTTTTGTGTTCTTCTCATGTTATCCTTTTGTACTCTACTGGTAGTGAGATAACTGTCTAATCCTTCAGTTGTGCCTCCTAGCCAGTTATTAATCGCTCATGCATCAACTTATGTAGGAACCATCTAATGAGATCATGTACTTTTGTTTGAACCATCTAATGTTATCATTTATGGAACTAATAGTTGTCAGCCTCACTTTCGTAGGGGCCATCCATTATCTAATGTCTATGGTGTATGAAATAATGTGAATGTTGTGTTTGATTAATATGAATTGTACTTACTGTATTTTTGTGCAATTGTGAGAACTTGTAATCAAGTAAATAGCACACCAATTGTTTATTTAATTGTGCAATTTGTGATGGGATTTTTCTGAAAAATAGATCTACTTAAATTAATTTACAATCATTGACTTATGTTCCTCATAACTATTATTGGCCTCTTGCTATGCAACAATTTAACCATTTGGCATTCTGTATTGTTGACATGTTACAATGTAGTTCAGTAATTCTTTTATGTGTTGATGGATTTATTTTTCTGTGTATAGAAAAACTAACTTGATTACATGCATGTGTTTAATGTTGTTGATGCTTTGATTGCAGCGGTAGATCCAATAGAACATCTCTAACAGCTCCTTTCTAATTTAGAATGGGCGACAAACAATCATCTGAAGTTTATGACCTGCCATCCATACCGTTATTTACATTGGACTTGAAGTTAAGTCACGCTAATGACTTCAATGCTATCTAGAGATCTTATGCCCAAAAAATTGATAAAAGCCCGCAAAGAACTTTAAGTAGGTTCAAAAGGATTGTGAAGGGTATATGTTCTAAGAGCAAGGAGTTGTCTTACCCCAGAAGGGATTCAAATGTTTACTGTGGCCTTTGCTGATGGTGATTTGACTATAAGTGCCATAATTGAAGGTAAAAACATGTGGATGAGAGGTTTTAGGATTGCTAATGGCCAAATCTATGAATTTGATGATAAGGAGGAGATGCAAATGCTGGAGGGTGCTATAAACGAGAATGGTAAAAGAAGGGAGGGGGATATTATAGATTACCATAAGTGTGAGAAGGTGGATAAAAAAAGAAGCAAAAGTATAAGTATGAACTAGCAAGTTCAAGCAAGGAGCATGAGGTGAAGGAAAATGTTCCACCGAGGTCAAAGAAGTATATCAGAGGTTCAATACTTGTACAACATAGCAGTAACTATGGTGACCTTGTAGGCAAAGAACCAAAGGAATTGTACAGTGTAATGAAAGATATGCTGCAAGATTTAGCACATTTTGACCCATACAGATACTCAGAAAGTCATAAGCGAGCAATGGCAGCCCTGATCATTTTCTCAGCAGAAAGTCTGAAAAAAAAATACATATATCATCTTATTTTGAAGTCTTTGAATTCAAGGGTTGGTGCACATCTCCAACCATTAGGCAATGTGGGGGCAACTTCTATCAATGGCTGCGCGAGTGCATCTAGGTTGATCTTGAAATCTCTTCATGTTTCTGCAAAGGTATGGGATTTCCAGTAACAAACTTTAGTCAAAAACAAGGAATTTTATGCAAACGATTGTTGGACCATAGATCCGAATTTAGCAATAAAACACATTGTGTTTATCAAGGGGGATGCATTTCCTGGAAGTAAACTTGCTATTGAGGTCTACGGCTTGGTTGCTTTATTTGATTGCCTACATGCTTCAATTGGTGTCGTAGTAATGGGAGGAATCAATCATGTGCTGAAGTATAATTTGAATATACCATGTGCAGCCCAGGTTTCACTGAAAGCTAGCTTTTTGTCCACAACAATTCAGATTGTTAAAGGGAACTTCCTATCTTGACTAAAGATCATGATCCTTTGTACACAAAAGAGGGCAAAAAGGAGGTTAAGGTGTTATTATCTGTTGATGGATTTTTGTCATTAAGTACGCAATCCTCCCAAGATCAAAATGAATCCCTACAACGTAATGAGAAAGGGAAAACATGCCGAACAAATGATAAGGTAACTATGAATTTACATTTATTATGCTAGTATTGGCTGGACTATACTAACTAATTATTGTTTTTTAATTAAGCTTCATAATAAACATGAAGAATTGAAAGCAAAGCACAAAGAGTTATTTGAAAAGTTTGTTGCTGAGAAGGAAAGAAAGACAAAGAGTACTTTTCCTTCAACTGATCCGTTGCTTGTCTTGTGCAACAAGGCTGAGGATGGGGTCGCCTTAAAAGGATAGATCAAAATGTTCCTCTTTCTTTCCCTTCCATTTTATAATATGAGCAGAACTATTATAGTGTCACCCTTCTGCAGATCTGGGAGTTGATTGGAGTTAGCAGTGTCAGGCTGACACGAGTAGGTTCACATTTGTCGGCGAAACGGGACTGGGGTCCCACATACCCCAGGGACGCGTGGGTCTTCGGCCATGTCAGCTCCTCCGGGGCCACATTTTGCACCGGCGATGGCCGGCTACAGCCTTCTTCCGGTCAAGTACCGGGGGCCCGAGGACATCCCCGGCCCCGGATCTCGTCCCCGGGCCTGGGGCTCACAGGCTTGGCCTCGGGGCGCACCGGGACGTTCCCGGGCCCCGGGTCTCGCCCCCCGTCCTGGGACTCACAGGCTCGGGCCCGGGGCACGTTACAGAGACATCCCTGGTCCCGGGCGCCGCTCCCCGGGCCCGGGATTCACATTTTCCGTCCCCGAGGAGCTCGGCGCCTTGTGTGCGCGGAGGGCTCGATGAGCTCTCCGCCCCGGGCACGAGGCCGGCTTGAGCGGATCAGCTCCCCAACTACCCGTATTAATGGTGAGGTGACGGGGCGCCTCCCGCCTGTCTCCCGGTCGGACATGCGTGCACTATCATGATGGCCTTCCGTGGGCCCCCTCCCAGTGCCGTCAGAGAACTTTCGGCTGAGAGGGCCTCAATTCTCCACACAATGGCAGCGGAGGCGCACGCCGTCACATCTCCATACTCTAGCCACCTGCAGCAGACCAACTCCAGCCCCCCGCAGCAGCCGAGCCAGGCGGCGACTAGACGTCCCTCCGGCGCGGCGCGGCAGGCGGCCGTGTGCGTGCGACAAGACAAATTGAAGCTAGCTTTCTCTCTCTCCGTGTACTTGGCACTGTGAACTCCCCTTGACTTATAAAAGGAGGATCCATGCCAGCCTCTAGGAAGGGGCTTCGGAGATAGCGAGATAGACTTTGGACTTCATCTGGTCGAGGTCTAGGTCTTCTACCTCAGCTTGAGTGAGTCTTCTTCTTCTCCAAGTTCGGCTTCCGGTAGAGCAGCCGGAGCAGAAGGACTCCTTGTAAGAGCAACCCACATTCATCTCCCACATAGCAAAACACACAGGAGTAGGGTATTACGCCTCCGTGCGGCCCGAACCCATATACTTCTCCTGTCTCCTTGCGTGCCATCTCTCAGCCCAGGCCCCCGGCGCCCGAGCATCTATCTTCTCCTAGATGCTGCTGCCGTCCTGTGAACAACTCCCCTGGCCGAACCTCAAAGGAGGGTCCCCAGACTCCCTGCGGTTGGAGTTCCATCCTCCGATAGCTGGCGCGCCAGGTAGGGGGAGTTTCTCTTCCAGGCGGCACGCTGGCGTCCCCAACACCGGCACGATCCATGGCAGGAGGCCATCGTCCGCGGGACTCAGACGAGGAGTCCGGGGGCTTCACCCCGCCGGGCAAGGTTAGCCCTGTGGTGAGCCCGCCATGTTCCCCCTCTTCGCCTTCCTGGGGGTGTGCGGCGCACGCCCGGTGAGCCGAGCTCGCCCCTCGGTGGCCTGGTCGTGCGGCCTCGGCCCCTTCCCTTGCGGAGGGAGCCGGCAAGTGCCCCGCTGGGTCCGTCGCGGCCTCATCCATGAGGCGCGAGCGGACGCGCCTCTCCACGGCACGCCACCATCTCGACTTCCAGCCAGTGTCGCCGCAGGGAGCCCTCTTGGCGGCAGAAGCCCTCCTGCGCCACCCCCCCGGCATTTACCGGGGGCTGAGGCCGGGAGCGGCGCTGGCTCAATGAAGTCACCGACCTTGTGGGCACGGCCCATCGCCAGGTCGCCGCCGACAGCAGTGCAGGGGTTGCGAGTGCCGACCGCGCGACGTCTTGCGCAGGCCGGCCCCCCGCCCCGAAGCGGAACCAAGCCCAGAGCGCGGCGCCTCGCGCCACGCCTCCGGCCAAGAATGGCCATGGCGACCTCCGTGACCGGCTGAACCGGATGCGGTCCCACGAGGACGCCCGGGTCACTTTGGAGCGACAGCGCGAACGGCGCGCGGATGCCGTCGCGCGTCTCGAGGCCCAGGCCTCCAGCTCCAACCCACCGGCGGGAAACCGTTGCTCGTCGCCCGAGCCCGTTCAGTACGGGTCGGGTTGCCTGGCGCTCTCCCCAAGCCTCCGGCAAGTGCGCTTGCCGGCCAAGTTCCGGCCCAGCTTGCCGGTGAAATACGATGGCTCTGTCAACCCCACGGAGTTCTTGCAGATATACACCACCGCCATCCAGGCAGCCGGCGGTGATGAGAAAGTGATGGCGAACTACTTCCCCATCGCTCTCAAGGCCCAGGCTCGCTCCTGGATGATGAACCTCCCCGAGGGGTCGATCTACTCGTGGGAGAACCTCTGCCACCAGTTTGTGGCGAACTTCTAGGGCACTTTCCCGCGCCCTGGGACTGAGGCGGACCTCCACGCCCTGTGTTAGGGCAGGGACGAGTCGCTGAGGCGTTTTCTGCAGCGCTTCAGCCAGGTCCGTAACACTATCCCCCACATCGCTCCTCACGCGGTCATCCACGCTTTTCGCTCGAGCGTGCGCGACAAGCGCATGCTCGAGAAGCTGGGCACCCGCGACGTCCAGACCACGGCCGAGCTGTTCAGCCTCGCCGACCTCTGCGCCCGTAAGGAGGAGGCCCGGGCGTGGAACAGGCCACGTCCTGAGGCCCCTGACGAGGGCCCTGAAGAGGACGGCGAGTCCTCATGCTCCGCGTCGTGTCGGGACAGGAGGAAGTGCCAGAAGGACAAGGCGGCCGCCGAGAACTTCGCCTTGGCTGTTGTGGGCGCCCCTCGGGCCGATGACGCCCGAGGGGATGACAACAGCGGCAAGCGGCAAAGGGCCGCACGTGCGCCGCCTCCACCGGCAACGGCCCGAAAGTGGTGCACCGTCCACGAGACGGACTGGCACGACCTCACGGAGTGCCGTGCCATCCAGAACTTGGCCGAGCGTGTCAAGAACTTCCAGTAGGAGCGGCAGCAGGCCAAGCCCGATCGGGGCGATTCAGACGGTCCGATCCCTAGGCGGACGGTCCGATCGCCCTGATTCGGATGGTCCGATCCCTAGGCGGACGGTCCGATTTGGGGCAACGGTCAGGCCGATCAACGGTCCGAAGCCCGCTCCCGATCCGGGGCAACCTCTCGAGTTCTAGAACCCGAGAGCGTCCTCGCTACCCTCAGTGGCGGGGCGCACGCCCGCTCCTCGCACCGTGGCTTCAAGCCATCATGCGCGGGTTGCTGGCCGCGGCACCGAGCCCAGCAGCAACCCCACAAGTGGCGAGCGCGGCGCTCGTCGTTGAGTGCCCCTTGCCCGACAAACACGTGGCCTGGGACCCGCCTCCCTGGCCCGACACCAGGAAGCCCGAACCCGGACAGCCTCGCCAAGGCGTGTGCATGTCTTGGACGCGGCACCCGAAACACCTCCAACAGGGCACGATAAGCCGGACAGCATCGCCCTGGCGATAGCGGTTCCGGGGAGGTCGTCCCGATACATTCCACATCTTTGTCCGGGCCCTCGGGTCCCGGGCACATATCACATTCGAGCCGAGGCCCCGGGGTCCAGGGTCCATGTCCTGGGATCCACGCCCCTGGCCCGACACCGGGAAGCCCGAACCCGGACAGCCTTGCCAAGGCGAGTGCATGTCTTGGACGCGGCACCCGGAACACCTCCAACAGGGCGCGATAAGCCGGACAGCATCGCCCTGGCGATAGCGGTTCCAGGGAGATCGTCCCGATACATTCCACATCTTTGCCCGGGCCCCCGGGTCCCGAGCACATATCACATTCGAGTCGGGGCCCCGGGGTCCAGGGTCCATGTCCCGGGATCCGCGCCCCTGGCCCGACACCGGGAAGCCCGAACCCGGACAACCTCGCCAAGGCGAGTGCATGTCTTGGACGCGGCACCCGGAACAACTCCAACAGGGCACGATAACTCGGACAGCATCGCCCCGGCGAGCGTAAGTCCGGGCAGGTCATCCCGACTCATCCCACATTTCAGTCCGGGGCCCCCGGGTCCCGGGCACATATCTGTCCTCGACCACGAGAGCTCGCTCCCTCTCGAGGGAGCTGAGCCCGTGCTCCCGGCCCCCGTCAGGCCGGGGTAGGGGCGCACACAACAGAAGCCGGTATACTTCGCTAGCGAGGCCGCGCGTCTCGCTCCTAACCAGCAGAGCCTCAAGCGCTATCGTTAGCGTAAGGTTCGGGCCCGATCACTCCAGGTTGGGGACCTAGTCCTCCGCCGTGTCCTCACACGTGCCGGAAAGAAATAAACCTTCCCCCTGCGGGAAGGCCCCTTCCTGATGATCGGTGTCTCCTGACCGGGCTCGGTAAGCCTGGGAGATCTTCACAAATTTCATCTGTAAACACATCCTGTAAGTGCGGTGTGCCTGGGCCAGCGCCGGATTTCTCCAAATCTCAGCACTGGCCAGGGCCCCCATGTGTATACCCTTTACTGAGCAACATTTTTAATATCCTTCCCGGTCTCGTACCTTTCGTCTTTTTCCGTGTGTTGCGTTCGTGGCAGTCTCACCCCCTGGGGGCATAATCGGGCCGCGCCCATACGGCGGCTGGGTTTTGCGCATAATCCTCAGTTCCCTACCAACGGGCTACCGTGTCCCCATGTGCTAAGCCCGGGGCATTGTCGAGCCCACGGGACCGTGGTGGCGCCCCTCTGCGCGGTGCCCCCGGTCCCAGCGGCTCCGGTGCCCCCGCTGCCTAGCCTCGGGGATCGGTTTTTCCAGAGGTGGGGGGCGAAATGCTTATGCGTGATCTTTTTCTCCGCACGGTCGCGACCGCGAGGACGCCTTCGGGAGGTGGTTGACGCCACGGTTCGTAGTATGGAATGGACAAAGGAACGAGCCAAATGCTCTCACAATTCACCATGTGCAGATTAGACCAGTCCCCGGCAGGCTTAAGTAGGGTGCTCGGGTCAGCGCCCCGGTAACGTGCCCCGGGATCGGGAACGTCCCCGGGGCCCGAGGTGAATGCGCCCGGGGAAGGCATTTCCGGGCCCGGACGGTGCTTGGGCCCCATCCTGGGGGCCCCATCCTAGATTCACTTCTGGCGCCGATTCCTGGCCCGGGGGTTGGCAACGCTCCTGGCCCCTGGACTGTGCTCGCGGAGCCACAACACCCTTTTCAACTTCCATATACGTAATCTTATCCGACCTTAAACATTGCTCAATTTGTATTCTTTCCCCGTTTGTATGGCCTTGTGTTTCGTTCTCCTCGGCCTCGGGGGCAAAGCGGAATCTGCCAGTACCTGGCGGCCCCGTGCCCGGTCAAGGTTGGCTCCCGAGAGGCTCCCGGCGAGCCAAAAGGTACGAGCTTAGCACTTTGGCCATACCTAACCCACGCGGGGCTCTTTTCGTATGTTCTCTCTCTAGCAGTCTTTCCCAGTGGCCTCGCTGCGCCCTCGGGGGCATGGCGGGCCCCCGGGCCCCGAAGGCGGCCGCGGGAGGTGACAGAAGGGAATTGACGTCTCCCTCGGACTCCTCGTCAGACATCGGCTCCACAAAGTGCTCGCCGCGGTCGAGGAACCCTGCCTCTGTTGCAGCGGTCTCGGCCACGGCTTCCCGCGCCTCCTCGCGAACCACCACGGCCTCCTCAACATTTTCATAGCCAGACAGGGCGCGATTACCCGGACAGCATCGCCTTGGCGAGCGCGAGTCCGGGGAAGTCGTCCCGATTCATTCCATATTTCCAGCCCGGGTCTCCGGTTCCCGGGCCCATATCCACCGTATTACAGCCGGGGCCCCGCGTCCCCTCGTTTCTTCAAGACGTGGCCCTGTTCCTGCCCGGAGTTGATCCCGGCCGAGCAACAGGGCCAGGGGCCACTGTCAGCGAAAAGGGACTGGGGGTCCCACATACCCTGGGGATGCGTGGGTCTTCGGCCACGTCAGCTCCTCCGGGGCCACATTCTGCACCGGCGACGGCCGGTTACAGCCTTCTTCTGGTCAAGTACCGGGGGCCCGAGGACATCCCCGGCTCCGGATCTCGTCCCCGGGCCCGGGGCTCACAGGCTCGGCCTCGGGGCGCACCGGGACGTTCCCGGGCCCCAGGTCTCGCCCCCCGTCCCGGGACTCACAGACTCGGTCCCGGGGCACGTTACAGAGACATCCCTGGTCCCGGGCGCCGCTCCCTGGGCCCAGGACTCACATTTTCCGTCCCCGAGGAGCTTGGCGCCTTGTGTGCGCGGAGGGCTCGATGAGCTCTCCGCCCCGGGCACGAGGCCGGCTTGAGCGGATCAACTCCCCAACTACCTGCATTAATGGCGAGGCGACGGGGCGCCTCCCGCCTGTCTCTCGGTCGGACATGCGTGCACCGTCATGATGGACTTCCGTGGGCCCCATCCCAGTGCCGTCAGAGAACTTTCGGCTAAGAGGGCCTCGATCCTCCACACTTTGGCTGCGGAGGCGCGTGCTGTCACATCTCCATACTCCAGCCGCCTGCAGCAGACCAACTCCAGCCGCCCGCAGCAGCCGAGCCAGGCGGCGACTAGATGTCCCTCCGGTGCGGCGCGGCAGGCGGCCGCGTGCGTGCGACAAGACAAATTGAAGCTAGCTTTCTCTCTCTCCGTGTACTTGGCACTGTGAACTCCCCTTGACCTATAAAAGGAAGATCCATGCCAGCCTCTAGGAAGGGGCTTCGGAGATAGCGAGATAAACTTTGGACTTCATCTGGTCGAGGTCTAGGTCTTCTACCTCAGCTTGAGTGAGTCTTCTTCTTCTCCAAGTCCGGCTTCCGGTAGAGCGGCCGGAGCAGAAGAACTCCTTGTAAGAGCAACCCACATTCATCTCCCGCATAACAAAACACACAGGAGTAGGGTATTACGCCTCTGCGTGGCCCGAACCTGTATACTTCTCCTGTCTCCTTACGTGCCATCTCTCAGCCCGGGCCCACGGCGCCCGAGCATCTATCTTCTCCCAGACGCCGCTGCTGTCCTATGAACAACTCCCCTGGCCGAACCTCAAAGGGGGGTCTCCAGACTCCCCGCGGTTGGAGTTCCATCCTCCGACAACATTATCTTTACAATCTTTTGAACACATAGCTCATATCTTCATTCACTTTCTACATCAGACTTATCTAACACATAGCAATGTTCAAACACATTTGGCACATGTAGCAGAAAGGAAGATAATCAGACCACTTCGAGACACTGTTTTGGATGTTTAATGGTGCTCTACTAGGTTGTTATTCAGGTATGGATGTGTGATACTACTATGATATGTCTTCTGATGTTGATGGGCTATGGTATGTCTTCTGATATTGATAATAAACTAGATGTTATTCATGTATGTATATGTGATGGTACCGTTGTATGATATCTTCCCATGCATGCAACTAAATGGCCATGATGTTACTCTCGTATAGTTTATGCTTGGTGCTTTTGATATTCTGATAGTGATGGTATTATTCATGATTCAATTATGTTCTGATTGTCAATACCCAGCTGAAGGAATTCTCATGTTTTCCTTTTCTGTTGACGCTTGAATATGAATAAACAATTCTGTGTTATGGAGCCCAAGTTTGTCATCTATTTGGGCCGGTATACAAGAAGTTTGATTTATTTTGATGGCATGAAAAATGCACGTTTGAGATGGAGGCGGAGCCGAGATGGAACAAGTGAAATTTAAAATTTGAACTTGAAACTTAAAACTTTCTATATATAAAAAGAGACTTATCCGGGAGAAGGTTTCTATAGCAAGTTTGCATGGTGGAAAGTTTCATACAGAACTTTCACATGAAAATTAAGACTACAAATTTATACTTGAATTTCAAATGGTATAAAAAAAAGTGGATTCAAAATCAAATAATCAAAGAAATAGCTTACACAGTCCTATTTCAGGCCCATGTCAATCTGAATAATTCCTAAAATTACTTTGGGCCCATGATTCACGCAGGCCCACTTTGGCCTAGCAATGGCTGAGGCCTGGCCGCTTGAGAGAACGAAACGTAAGAAAGGAAAAAAGTGTGGCTAATCCTATTTGTTGTCGGTTTCGATCGAGGTGTCCGAGCGGCTAATCCTATTTGTCCTTTGTTTCGAGATGCTGGCACACACACAACTTATATGTATCTGAGTATCTCATAAACGAGTCTACGCACCGGCTTGCTCGGTGGCTGCGTGTGGTTAATTCACGGGTACATCGATTGTTCTATCAATTCTAGATAGAACATCGAGTCTACTATCGCCTAGATCGATCCTCTAGTATGTCGACCTGAAAATCATCCGCCGATCGGCATGGATGGAGGAGCCTCGATAGATTATGAAGGGGCGGCGAAGGGTTAGGGATTGTTTTAATTGTTTGCTCTTTGTGTATTATTTCTTCTATCCCCTTGTTTCTTATCTTTGGACTTTGGAGTACTCCCTCTAATCCTAAATGTAAGTCGTTTTAGACGATACGCATGGAAAAATGAAGTCATGTGCCCTTGAGGTGTTTGAAAATCCATTTTCCTTGTATGTACCTTTTGCCAATACTACTTGTAATATTTATGTGGGGTCTGAATCCTAAAATAGAGTTTCTTGTCATCGACTCCGATACGCCGAGAAAGAGTGTGGAGTTGGACATGGATTTGGCTATTATGAGAGACAAGGTTGATTATGAGGTGCCCAACACCTAGCTGTGGGACAATGAGCTAGACTTACTACTAAGGCAAAGAGGAACAAGACGAAGAACTTTGTCTTCAAGACGGCGATTCAGATGAACTTGGTGATATATGTGGAATAAGTGATCTATTGCTTGATTTGGGGATTTTTTGGTGGGTCGCCTCAACTCTGCACACTCCTTGCTTCTGTATTCTATTCTCACATCTTTTTATAAAAGAGTCCTAGACACAATACATATTTACATCAACACTCCCCCTCAAGATGGGCAAAAGATATCAATCATGCCCATCTTATTACATGTTGATTGAACTTCACTAGAATCTAATCCCTTTGTTAGACAACCAGCTAGTTACTCACATGACTTAATATACTCTAGCCTAAGCACTCCAATATCAATCTTTTCCTTAATGAAGAACCTATCAATCTTGACATGCTTAGTGTGTTCAGGTTGAACTGGGTTGTTTGCAATGTTGATGGCTGATTTATTGTCACAATGAAGCACCACAGTATCCCTTCTTAACACTCAAAGTTCAAACAACAAACTCCTCACCCATAACATCACTCAAGAACAGTGCCATAGCTCTATACTCGGCTTCTGCGGTAGAGGGGCCACCACTGCTTGCTTCTTGCTTCGCCAAGAAACAAGATTACCACCAACAACACACAATACCCTGATGTAGACCTTCTATCATCCATACTGCTTGCCTAGTCAGCATCACAATATCCTTCCACATCTAGGTGCCCATTCTTTCTAAACCACAGTCCCTTTCCAGGAGTCTTCTTCAGGTATCTCAGAATCCTATGAACAATATCCAAATGACCAGTTCTAGGGTCATGCATATATCTACTCACCACACTCACTGCATAGGAGATGTCGGGTCTAGTATGGCAAAGGTAGATCAAACATCCCACCAACCTTTGGTAAGCTTCCTTATCAACAGGATCATCTGATTGAGCACACAACTGGTGATTCCTATCAATAGGTGTAGCGCTTGGACGACACCCAAGCATTTCCATTTCTGTCAACAGGTCCAGGATATACTTCCTTTGAAAGAGAACAATCCCTTTGATGACTGAGCAACCTCAATTCCAAGGAAGTAACGAAGGGGACCGAGATCCTTCACCTCAAAGGCCTTTCCCAACCTTTCCTTCAAGCACCTGATCTCCTTCACATCATCACACTATATCATCAACGTACACAGCCAAGATAGTGATGCATGCTCCCCTATGTTTATAGAAGACAGTGTGATCTCCATTACACTAGTGTCGGAGGATGAAACCTCGACTGCGGGAAGTCCGGAGACCCCCCTTTGAGATTCGGCCAGGGGAGTGGTTCTCAGGTGAATGCGGCGTCCGGTGTAGAAGAAAGATCGACCGGTGGATGATGGCACACAAAGAAGATAGGAGGAAGTAGACAGGTTCGGGCCGCTCGGAAGCGTAATACCCTACTCCTGTGTGTATGCTATGTGGAGGTGAATATGGTATGTCTGTTACAAGGTGAACTGAGCCCGCTCGCCGGAGCTGAGGAAGAAGAACAGTGGCTAGGGAGTGAGCTAGAGAGCCAGAGAGTTAGAGGTCCGGGAAGAGGTCCAACCAAAGTCCTCCGCGGAGAGTCCCCTTAGCCTGAGGCATGGATCCTCCTTTTAATGTGTAAGGGGAGTCCACAGTGCCTGGCATACGTGGTGAGAGAGAGAGAGAGAGAGAGCTATGCTACGTCTTGTCGGGCACGTCCGCGCCCGTCTGCCGCGCTGCACTGGATGAGAGTCCACGCCGGAGTAGGTTCGGCGCGTCAGGTTGTCTGGTCGTCATGCTGCTGGGTGGCTAAGTCGTGGAGATGTGACAGCGCACGCCCTCTCCCCCGAAGTCAAAAGTCTCTGACTGCATAGGGAGCGGGCGACAGGGGCGTTACGCCCCGTCGCCTCATCATTAATGCGGGTGGTTGGAGAGCTGGTCCGCTTCTGGAGAATGCACCTCGGGACTGTGCGTGTGGGTCCCGGAACCGGGGAGTATCCCCGGAACTTGGGACCCGAGGAAGATGCACCCGAGCGAGGCGCACTCGGGCCCGGGGAAGACGCACCCGGGCACGGGGTGGCGCTCCCGGGCCCAGGCACTGCCCGGGCACTTAGCAGGAGAGCCAGCCGTCGCCGATGCAGAATGTGGCCTCGGGGGAGTTGACGTGGCCAATGACCCACACGTCCCCGGGGTATGTGGGACCCCCTATCCCGTTTCGCCGACAACTGGGAATACCCCATTTCACAAACTACACACCTGAACCTATCAAACCATGCATGTGGAGACTGCTTCAACCCATATAAGGATTTCTTGAGTTTGCATACCTTCCCAACTGTCTGGCTATTCCCAAATCCAGGGGAATTTCCATATAGACCTCCTCCTATAAATCACCATGTAGAAATGCATTTTTCACATCGAATTGATGAAGGGGCCACCCAAAGTTTACCACAAGAAACTAGAGCTCTCACTGTGCCCATCTTTGCCACCGGTGCAAATGTCTCATCATAGTCGATTCCCAAGTTTTATTCTTTTCAAGGGCATTCAACTCTTCTTTCATTGCAATTTTCCACCTTGGATCCTGCTTTGCACACTTCTAGTCCTTCAGTATAGGCACTATCTATAATGATGCAATGAATGTTCTGTATGCTGGTGAAATATGGGAATATGAGATATAGTTTGCAATGTCATGCCTAGAACTAAGATGTTCAAAATCAAGATGTACAGGAAGTCTACCAACATTGAATCTAATTTCCCTATGTTGTGCAAGAGGTACTTCTACTTGTTGAAGGGTAGGAGAAGTGTTACCAATTATGTTAGGAGGAGTCAAGGAGGCTAAAGGAGAAAGGCTTTAAGAGGATTCTGGGACTGGGCACTCGGGGTGTTGTGATTCTTCAACTTGAACTTGCACTAACTCTCGTTGGTGTTCCTCAACTTGCTCATGCATTATCCTTTTATTTTTCTCCCCCTGATTATCAAATCCTTTGATAGACTAGCACTTCCTTTTGTTTAACCCTTTCCACTTGCTCCGTAGGACATGGGATTGTCCCACAACCACTTGTCCATCCTTCTCATGAACAACTATCTCTTTGTCTTTGTCATGAACAACTATCTCTTTGTCTTTGTCTTGAGCAGCTTCAACAGCTGGCCCTACTTCTTTACTAGCATCATCAATAGAGCAAGATATTGATCCAACAACCACCATGTAACACCCTGCCCTCCAGAACCGCACAGCCCAGCCCAACCGACGGACGGGCCCACTTACACATAGCACCCCACTTACACTTTCGTCCTCGCTTCGTGTAAAAGGGTTAACCCGGAAGTACTATGGTTGGAGGGACAAGGCCTTATAAGTTGGTTCAACCCTTGCTCAACTAGCAAGGTGGTACTAATCATGTGCACACCGCACTCATGGGCCATATGGGCCATATCCTAATTGGGCCAGGATGTCACACACACCCCCCCTCAAAGGACCTGGCGTCCCCGCCAGTCCAACTTACCCACATAGCCACACAGGCATATAGGCAAATGTCCAGGAACGCGCCCCCTCTTCTGCCCTCCAGAACCGCACAGCCCAGCCCAACCGACGGACGGGCCCACTTACACATAGCACCCCACTTACACTTTCGTCCTCGCTTCGTGTAAAAGGGTTAACCCGGAAGTACTATGGTTGGAGGACAAGCCTTATAAGTTGGTTCAACCCTTGCTCAACTAGCAAGGTGGTACTAATCATGTGCACACCGCACTCATGGGCCATATGGGCCATATCCTAATTGGGCCAGGATGTCACACACACCCCCCCTCAAAGGACCTGGCGTCCCCGCCAGTCCAACTTACCCACATAGCCACACAGGCATATAGGCAAATGTCCAGGAACGCGCCCCCTCTTAGCGCACGTCCATACGTCCAGTGCCGGCGCCATATGCCATGCCATGTGCCTCACACCGAGCCCACATGCGCCATGCGCCATATGCCCGCACATTGACCCGTACGCGCAACCGCGAGGGTCGGCTCTGATACCATTTGTAACACCCTGCCCTCCAGAACCGCACAGCCCAGCCCAACCGACGGGCGGGCCCACTTACACATAGCACCCCACTTACACTTTCGTCCTCGCTTCGTGTAAAAGGGTTAACCTGGAAGTACTATGGTGGAGGACAAGGCCTTATAAGTTGGTTCAACCCTTGCTCAACTAGCAAGGTGGTACTAATCATGTGCACACCGCACTCATAGGCCATATGGGCCATATCCTAATTGGGCCAGGATGTCACACACCACCTCTTCATCATTGTTACCAGCCTTCCCTTTATGAGTGTCACATCTCTCTATCTTCCCCTCTCGACTATCAATCTCCATGACAGTTGAGAATTCCTCAAGAAATTGGTCAAGATCTCCTTTACTTTTATAATATGGCTCAAACTCTCGAAAGGGCACATCCATACTCACAAATAGCCTCCTCCCAATGGGATCCCAACACTTATACCCCTTCTGACTAGAAGTATAGCGAACAAACACACATTTTACTACTTAAGGATCCAACTTGCCAACAGAGGGTCGATGATCTCGCACAAAGAACACACAACCAAATACCTTGAGAGGGATCTTGAACTCTCGCTTACCCAATAAAAGCTCGGCGGGTGACTTCATACCAAGTATCCTATGTGGCATGCGATTAATAAGATATGCAGCTGTCATCACAGCCTCACTCCATAAATACTTTGGCACATTCATCTGGAACATTAGAGATCGTACCACTTCTAGCAAATGTCTATATTTCCTCTCAGCTACACCATTTTGAGGAGGGGTGCCAGGACAAGTAGTCTGATGGATAATCCCTTGATCTGAGACATATGACACAAGCTCATTATAGATATATTCTATCCCATTGTCAGTTCGAATGATCCTAACTTTTGCATCAAATTGAGTAGTGAATAGTTTATGGAATTCCTGAAAGCATCGAAGGACCTCATTCTTGTGCTTAAGCATATAAATCCAAGTCATACGAGTATGATAGTCAATAAAAGTGATAAACCACTTAAAGCCACTCACAGAAGTAACCGGGCATGGTCCCCAAACATCAGAATGTATTAATATGAATGGTTCACAACTACGGAGGCCAATCCCAATATATGTAGAACGAGTATGTTTGCCAAGCTCACAAGCATCACACACTAGTCTATGCTTATCCACTCTACTAAAGAGGTCTGAATACATCTTACTTAAACTCTCAAAAGATGGATATCCTAACCGACAATGAAGCAAAATGATCTCCTTCTCAACATCTCCTACCGCAACAGCTAATCCCAGGTCCTCATGTTTGATGTACCACAACTCATCACGCCTGACTCCAGTCCCAATCCTCCTCCCAGTCCCCTTCTCTTGGAAAAGACAAGAGTTCTCATCAAATACAACAATGCACTTGAATTGGTCAACAATAGAGTTAACTGAGAGAAGATTGATTGGAAAGGAAGGAACATGTAGAACAGAAAACAAACTCATGAACGATGTGCGCTCCACCGACCCTATACCATGAATAGATTAGGATGTACCATTAGCAATTTGAATAGTTTTAGAGTGAGTAAAAGGAGTGTATGATGTGAAGGTATTATGCAATCTTGTGACATGCTTTGATGCTCCTGAGTCTATAATCCAATATACAGGATGTCTATATGTAGATGCAAGTGCCTGTGCCTGAGTACCTTCGCCCACTTGGGCATAGTTGGCAAAGTTACCAAAGTAGCTGGTGGTGTTGGAGCTCTCATTGGTCTTGTTCATCTGCCATTCCTCCCACTGTGTAACATGTTCACCTATCAGGGTAATAGATTTTCCATCCTCCATAGCTGCATTGGCTTGAGGAACACCTCGGCCTTTACCACAACCTCCATTATGACCTCCACGGTAACCTCCCCTACCTTCACGGTTTCCTCCAAAGCCACCATACCCACCTCCTCAAATTGATCCTCTACCACTACTATTCCGGGAAGAGGGACAATTATAGCTCACATGACCCACTTGCCCATAACTGTAGCACTCCCTGTCATTAGCTACAGTGTATGTTGACCTCATAGGATAGTACCCCTCATCATTTTCAACCTCATCTCCTCCTGCACCATAGTTGAAATGGCCTCTTCCATAGTAGGCAATGTAGCTTGGTGAAACATAATTGCTCTTCTATCCTCAAACTCCTTGTTCAGCCCCTTTAAGAAATGAATGACTCTTCGCCGTTGCAGCCATTTATTTCCAATCACAATATCATCATCATGCTTTAGTTGTAGGGGATCATAGTGATTTAGATCTGCCCATAACTGCTGCAACTCGCTAGCATACTTTTGAACTGTTTTTTCCTCTTACTTCAAATTCCCTACCTTGTTTGGGCCTCAAACATGATCATTACATTTCCTTCTCCTAAATACATGTTGCTCAATGTCTTCCATATAGTTGTTGCATTCTAAATAGCTTCTATTATCCTAGCAATAGATGGTGCCACCGAAGTCATCAACCATGACATCATAGTAGAATTTATTGTATTCCACGCCCTCCAAGCCGAACTTTTCTTATCAGCAGTCTCTTCACAATCCTCCTGCAAAAAATGATCCACCTTTTTTGTCCTCAACATTAGTTGTCCCCCTCCTAGACCAACTCAAATAATTCTTACTTCCTTCTAATCTCAATTCATTTGGCATCAATTCTAATTTCAAATTAGTTGATCCTCCACCTCTAGTACCTATCATACCCAACTTTACTAGATCCTCTAACAACCATTTCATCTCATCCTTTGTGACAATAGACGAAGAAGCAACCACCACTTCCTTTTTCTGACTTCCCACAACACTTCTCCCCTGCTTGCTAGGATCCATTTCTTCCTCAGCTAGTTGAATCAGACCAAGCTTCAAGCCCCTTTATCAACAAAGAAAAAGAGCACTCACAGATCACAGCAACAGCATCAGACTTCCTTTTCCTCTCCCCCCCCCCCCACAAAGTAACAACACAGGTCACAGCAGCAGCAGCCCTCTCCTTCTCCCCTACAAAAAGCATCAGCACCTTTTTCTTCTTTTCCCCACACAAATAGCAGCACAAGCACAAGCCACAACAACAGCAGCCTTCTTCTTCTCCTCCTCCCCCACACGAAATCATCAGCTTCCTAGTGGAGTCGCCACCTCTCGTGCATTGGCCTGCCCTCCTGCACGAAGCCCTGCAGCGACACACATCTAACGGCGTCCCCCGGGGGCGTGCAGGCCCCCTTCTCGTCCCTAGGACAACGAGCCCTGGCTATGGACGATGGGAAGGGAAGGGATTGGAGGATGGAGCTGAGCTAGGGTTAGGCTCTAATACCATATTGCTTGATTTGGAGATTTTTTTGGTGGGTTGCCTCAACTCTGCACACCCCCTACTTCTGTGTTCTATTCTCACACCTTTTTACAAAAGAGTCCTTGACACAACATATTTACGTGAACATGATCTCTATGACTGATGTAGAGTATGCAGATGCGGATGAAAGGAACGACTTTTTTAGATACGGGCATGAATTTTACTACAAAGATGGGAACCCTTATTACGCTGCTGACAGGGAGGAGAAATGGGAGAACCAAATCTTAGGAAAGATGGAGTTTCCAGTGCCCACAACCAACGCTTCATGTGATCTCTCGGATGTTTGGGAAGGGTCACTTTAGGTCGAGGGGCAATTCCAAGTGGATCCAAATCGAATATCTGTGGAGCATCTGTGTAAGTATATATTTACTTAGTCGTACCAAACAAGATTGTCTGGATCTTAATCACACAGATTGTGAGGGTCTTATTTTTCTCTTTTCTTGCAGATCCTCAGTTGCCAAAGTGGGAAAGTAGCTG
This sequence comes from Oryza meyeriana var. granulata, assembly GCA_003991445.1. Classification (NCBI taxonomy): domain Eukaryota; kingdom Viridiplantae; phylum Streptophyta; class Magnoliopsida; order Poales; family Poaceae; genus Oryza; species Oryza meyeriana. The sequence goes on along the minus strand of RYFJ01000522.1, from coordinate 72,161 downwards.
GGCAAATGGGGACAGGAAGGAACCATGCTGTCGAGCTATCCAAATGTTCAGTTTAAATTTATCTTCTCCTTGAAAGGATTCAATGGAGATCTATGGTACGTTTGCATTCAGAGACATATGCAATAGCCAGCTACGCAACTGTGTCTTTGAATACTCAAGAGAAAACCCATGCAAACTTAAGCTGGTGAGTAATTGATGTTGTATATTTTTTCCTTACTTTTCTATAAGAATATACATATGTTGTATATCTAAAAGCTCTCTTTTTCTGAAGGACGGTCTAATTAACCTCTTTTTTTTCTCAAAATTGCAGGGTGGTAGTAAGCTGCAACCTCTAATAACCCCTTCACGAGGCATTTATGCAGTTGGGCTTGTCCTAATTGAGTATTCTCTACTTATTAAGGGTCAAACAAAGGAAGAAGATGAAGTGTTAATGGATGGCTACTCTATCTACGCTCCATCTTTATATGGAGAACTTGAAAGGCTCCATTGGCACATCAACACTAGTCATTTCAGCACTGTTGATCTAAGAATGGTTGCTATCCCCAGAGTGGTATTGGTTCAGTTGGAGTTTGAGTTGTATCATATTGAAGAGAACCACCGGTATGATTCACTCACAATAGTTGCCACCTACAATATGTCGAAGGGTTCCATCGTAACCTTCAACGCAAGTTGAGCATTGGCAAGCTACCACCGATCACACTTAGTATGAACCATGACAAATCCTTGCACCTTCGCGTTTATGCATACCAAGACCAATTGGATGATGCCCGTCACACTCCTGATAGCGTTATTAGTGATCAACGATTTCCCGGGTGTGTACGTTTTGATCTTGAAGATTTTCTGTGTGAAAACATAGGTTTTGCACCGCAGAAGGATGGGACGAGTACACAAATGGCCTGTAACTTGGATGGCATTGAGATGGCCATAAAGGCAACCTGGTCTACTTCGCTTGAGTCATGTTAGTAAGTTTACATAAGTTGTTTGCTCTAAACTACATAATCACTCTCGCTGCACTGGGCTCTGGTGACAAGCACTGTTCCAGCATCCTCATTTCTTTGGACATCAAACATGCAACATATCCTCCATTGGCATTAACACATCATAGTGAAGCTTCCTTCACTGAACAGATCTTCAGCAAGAAGTGACTTGTTGTCATTCCAAACTCCTAACCATTTGTTTATCTCTCGCTTGCTTCGATTATAAATTCATCAAATGAAGGATTTAGAGCTTTTGTGTCCCTACAGTTATGTACCAATATGTTTGTAACGCCCTGGTTTCCGGGCCGTTAAAAGTATTTTAGTAAAAACCCTATTAATGTCCCCGCCCCTGGCACCACCTACAGTGATACCAGAGAGGAAGCGCCGCAGGAGATTAGCGTGAACCAACACCCACGGAACCGCGATGCCGGCACCAATCCTAGGAAACCTTGCTGGTACCCACGGTCAACGGAGATGTACCACAGCAATTAGCTAATAAATGAATATATATATATATATATATATATATATATATATATATATATATATACCTTATAAGTTGCGACTTCGGGTAAGCCCTAAGCAGCAACCTGCAAACAGAATAGCAGCAGCGGAACGACAGCGCAGCGAGAACCTAATCCACAAACAACGGCTTGGGATAGGAAAAAAACCCTAATCTTCACTTCAACTTCACTCTTCCTGAATGAGGGGAGAAAAGAAATAAATTGAGTACTTATGTACTTAGCAAGTCACGGAAAACGCTAGTTATGCAGACTATCAAAGATAGGCTGGGGTTTATTTCGCAAATATTTTCATTTGAAAACATTTTTGAAAACCTAAGTATGAGTTGTCTTAAGGTGACTGGAAGGAGGCTCTCGCCTCGATCCTGTCCGCGAATTGCTTTTCAACAACTCGAGTGGACAAAATAAATTTTAATTGATTTTAGGTATTCATATACCGCCTATCAGATTGCGACAGCGGTTCAGTGGTTCTGCACTCAAGGAGCTTTCCACTGTATCCTCAATTATTACTTTATTTTCAATTTTGTCCACTCCAGGACGTAATCTCATTTTTTCTTTATTATTTTCCTTTCACTTTAGTCCTATCCAGGACATCATCTCATCTCATAACTCATCTTAGTGGCTCCTCGAGCCATCCTTAATCTCAACTCAAAACATACACCGCTTCCACTCGGGAAGCCTAAACTATGATGCCATTTGACATCCCGGGTCACACAGTCCCGTTTAAGACCACTCAAGTCATTCTTCTGGTAACAATTCCCATCCACAAATCATTTTCGCAAAGCACTGGCAAACAAAACTACGCTAGAGGAATCACCTCACATTCGCCCGTAACCATGGGCACAGCTGTTCGAACAGTTTGTAGTCCTTTGCAAAGGGTGTACGCTTTTCTCACACAACGCGAGCTTACTTCCCGCACTCGTCAGCGGGGAAGGTTCACGACAGGGCCTTTCCAGAGCCTTCCCAGGATAGCACGTTGCCTTATAAATGGGTTCTCTCTCAACCAAGTACCAGGAACCCATTTCCTGTACTCAAGGACGGGGGGTATATCGCCCTCTTGGCACCCAACCACTCCCACAGCAACTGAAAACCATCCTGAGAACACTAGTTACTCAGCCAGGGGTGTCCCATTCCACCCGTGTAGTCGCACTGTGAGATGCTCGGATGAAATTCCCCAAGGAAACGGTCCTTATATGCGAATACGAAGTGCCACCACACAGGCGATCACTTTGCACCGCGGATTTTTGCAATCAATTTTGTTTCGCAAATCCGCTGACATCGCATGTCGGGTTTTTAAACCTTTGGAAACCCTAATTTTCCCAATCGACAAACAATAGTGATGTGGGTAGAACCATCGGAATCCATGCTCAGAGAGCATAGTTACAGAGGTATCATGAGGTGGAGCGATAAGGAATAGGATATCAAAGACCTACAGGGTTTATGCAACTACCGGGCAAGTCCATCGGTTCAACACGCAAACCAAGGCCGATCAAATTAACGTGCACACTAATCATGCAATTTTGCAAACAAAGCATTTTAAAATTTAGGAGCAATATGGTCAAGGAGTGACTTGCCTCAGATTTTGTCTTCAACTTTGTGAAAATCCGATGTCCGACGAATTTCCGAAGCGTCGACTACGCATGAAATGAGAGAAAAACACATAAAACCCTATAAATAATATACTATTATTAATAAATAATAGTGCCATGAGGTAGATCTCTTTTTTAGAAAAATTTAGAGACTTGAACGGGGTCAATCGGAGTTACGGATTAAAAGATATGGATTTTAGAAGTTTTAGGGATTTTTCTGGAAAAGAAAAGGGTTATTTCGATTTTTGGAAAAAGAATTATTTTCGAAATAGTGGCTGACGGGTGGGGCCCAATGTCAGTGGCTAGAGAGAGAAATAGAGAGCTGGCCCACATGTCATAGGTAGGGAAGAGATGAGAGAGTGACAGTAGGGCCCACATGGAAGTGAGAGAAAAAGCAGGGGCCACATGCCAATGAGGGGAATTAAAAGGGGTTTTAAATAAAAAGGGCCCACATGTCATTGACTCAGGGTTAATTAGAGGGGATTAATTAAATGGGGGCTCACATGGAAGTGAGACATGAGAGAGAGCAGAGTGGCCCCACTTGCAGCGAGAGAAAGAGGGGTCACTGTGCATGGGCCCACATGTCATTGAGATATGTTTTTAAATGGGGTTTTAATTAGGTTTTTAATCACGGGGCCCATGTGTAAGTGAGGGGAGGGGTTTAAGTGGCTGGGCCCTCCTTGTTAGTGTTTCTGAGAGGGAAATAGGGGTGGGGTCCACTTGTAAGGCCTTGTGAGAGAGAAAGAGGAGTGAGGCGATGCACAGGGGTCGGCCGAAAGGATCAACAGCGCACTGCGGCCATGGTCATGCCGGTGATTGGCGGCGAACTGATGACAGCGGAGCACGGCAATGGGCGGCGGAGGAGGTGAGGAAGATATTGAGCGGCTCGGATTAGGTGAGAAGGTATCGACAGCGGCGGAACGCGACGTCGATTCCTTGCCGAAGAGGGAGAAAGGGCGGAGCTCGACGGCGGCGGCCAAAACCGTGACGGCGAGGGTTCGGGATGGCGACAATCGAGGCAGCGGGGTGCGAATTAGGGAAAAAGGGAAGCAAAGGAGCATATACCTTAGGTGGCGGTGGTGAATTGTGAGGGTGGCAATGGCGGATGGCGGCGACCTGATTTGGGGAAATAGACACTAGTGGTGATTGATCGTCGGGGTGGGGCGGAATGTGATCACGAGGAGATGGGGAGTGTGATGGTGACGATGGCCTGGGGCTTGGGTGGCTGAAGACAGTGGAACACGGCGGGTCCAAGGCGACGGCTATGGCGAAGCTCGAGCTCGGGTCTGTTGACACCGAAAATCACCAGCAGTGTTGGGAACGAGTCGATGATCTGGTTCGATGCACTAGACACGCGAAGGCTTGGGAGATTTTCTTAACTCCAGTGCAGGTCCTAAATTTGAGGTTCGTAGGCATGCCAGTCAATTTGACCCTGCAATTGACAAGGAGATAGAAAATATTAGATCAATGAGCCAATCGGCTGGAAGCCGATATGGGCTGGTTTCATCGGCCGATAGCCGATAGGAACTAAAGCACTTATACATCGACTGGAAGCCGATGATGGCATAAATAAGTAAAATAAAATAAATAAATTGAGCACCCTTTAGCCGACTACGATAACAGTGCAGATAAACAAGATAACAATTAAACAATGCAATCGGCTTCATTTAATAAAAGATAACTTATCGGCTAGGCACTCCGATAAAACATTACATAGACACCCATCGGCTTAACAAGAATAAAATTATTACCACCAGTCTAATAGGTCGGACCTAACCGATGCAGCACAGATCGATGATGATAAAAGAACCTCGATGAGCCGATAGATCTAATGCAATTGTGATGTACTATATGATAACTTATCGGCTATACATCCCGATAAGACGCTTGCACAAAATCTATCAACCTAGCAGGAATAACTTATCGCAGGCAGTTTAGTAGGTCAGACTTAACCGATGCAGCACAAACTGATGATAAATTAGCCCCAGTAAGCTGATAAAAACTACGCACGCGTGATGTAATATATCTACTCAGCCTAAGAGATCAAACTCAACTGATGCAGCCGTAGATAGAATAAATATATCGTGGTAAGCCGACTACCGTAGACCGACTAGAATATCGGACCTAACCGAGGAAGTCCTAGCCGATATGGTAGTCGGGGTGACGAGACTTACCCTCTCGCAGGAGGTCGAACTTAACCGATGAAGCCCAGCTCGAGAAGCAAAAACCCGTCGAAAAGGGTGGCGATGCGCCGAATTTGTATTGATTTGTTGTGTGTATCTTTACAAGGTACCCGGGCATACGTATTTATACCCCGAGATTGATACAGTCCTGATTGGACACGAAACACGATTTCCTAATTACAGAAGGAAAACACTAATAAGACCCGATCGGACACGAGATCAGGTTTCCTAAAAGACAAAATATTAACATTTCCTAATTAATAGATACGATATTAAATGCTTCTCCGTGGTCTTCACGATCCCTTCCCAAACTCGGTTTCTTCTGGATTAATTTCCGTCAGTTAACTGTGATTTACTCCTTAACCGACTCTGATAAAGAACCATACCAAATTTTGGCGTTAACATATGCCCCCCAATTTCGGAGTTTTTCATAAGACTCCGAAATTCTCCCATCTGGGCTTTCAGATTCCATTCATACCGAGGCGGCCCAAGGTATACCACTTTCCTTAAATGTTTGAAACAGTGCCAACGGCCTCGATTCCCGTCCGGTCATCATTCCTCTATAAACCGCTTCGCCTTCCTAGCCTCCTTTCTTTACGCTTTCACATCACCAGAGCCCTCTCGCTTCTTCCGAGACCTCGATGAACTTCGGCGATCCCAGGCGAACCATTGCGATCTTCTTCCTCAACCACCGGTCTTCGTTCCTTCTCTTCTTCTGTGATAGCTTCAGCAATCAATGTCCCAGAGGTAACCCTCTTGTCTGATCCGTCTCTCTGCTCTGTAACTTAGATAGATTAAATCTGCCACAATCTTCATCCGTTCTTCGTTGTGTTCTTGTTTACTGTAGAACCTCAAAAACTAGATTTTGATCCCGGCCGCCGATTACCCAAATTTCTTCTATCATGGTCCCATGGGTAGCGAAGACCCTATAGACTTCGTCAACGCCGAAACCCAACGCCTCCCATTCAAGAACTCTGCCATGCTTGCTAGCGATTGGACCAATTGCTTCAGATCATGGCCTAGCAAGCTTCCCGGGTGGAGGAACTGGTACATCAGAGTATCGGCCGCAAAGAATACTTTCTAGGAAGAATCAGATATCGGCCACTGCATCAACCTCTCCCTAGCCGAGATGGAGAAGAACGAACCTCTGCTTGCATCGGCTTCGTATTTCTGGTCAGACGCCCTCAACGCCTTCCTGTTTGGACACGGGCTGATGACCCCAACCCTGATGAATGTAACCATGCTCACCTGCCTCAACACAACAAGTTACATCAACCCCCTCAACCTTCGATTTAAGCCTACTCATCGGCTGCAGACGAAGAATATCGGCGGTTGGACTAAATACATATCAATTCACAACAAGGGGACTGGTCCAGTTGATGATCGGGAACATGCTGCTTTCTTGAACTTGAGGTTGGAACGATTTTTTTTTGGTGGTGCAACCCACGGCCCAACAACCAACATGCAGTGCTTGGCAGAATGCTTAGTTGATCGGAAACAAATCCCCTTGGGCAATACCTTCTTGGTGCCACTTATCAACTGCTGCATTAGGTGACAGTCAAGCTATCGGCCAGCCAGCCAGTCGGCCATATTGGGGGTCCTTGGTGGTTTGTGCAATTATGGCTCAACGTTTATACATCCAAGGCAATCCCTGGGACTTCCTTCCTCAATTTGACTTTCCTAGCCGATCATACAGAGGAACAGGAACCCACCTACCGCCGATGTATCTCCGTGGGCGAAGCTGCATCGGCCCTCCCTGGCTGCAAGATGACTCCTGTTGGACTTAGTCAATGGTTCAAAGGTTTTTATTATGGCTTCACCAGGGAGGCCACACTCTGGTTCGCATACGATGATGCAGCATCATTTGAGATGCCCTTTAAGTTCAATCCTCTTAACGCTCTGGCCGATGATGAGTCCAAGACTATATTTCTATCGGCCATTACCCCCCGCCTCCTGCCGACTGGCTTCTCTCAAGGCCGATCACAACCATCATATGAATTTTATCACCCATCGGTCGGTTCTCGCCAGCTTGGACTCAATCAACTCCCAATCGGCTTATTCTTCATTGATAAACTTCAGGCCCGGGGTAATGTAAACAGCGCTTTAGAGTACGATCGGATGCGGACTCTAACAGAATCCCTACCTCTGGGCACCGCCACCAGCGTGGAGACCTGCACTGCCAACACAAAGCTCTTTGCCCGATGGTGGTTAGAATGGAAGAAACACTTGTTCACCTCATTGGCCATCCAATACTGCTCTCGTCTCAACCCCGCCTACGTCGAATCCGATGAAGAGGTAACATCCCATAAGCCTTTATCATTGTCTCCGATCATCCCTTATAACCTTATCTCGCAGGCTGTCGATGAGGAGCCGCCAACAACAAGCACCAGTGGCCGGTCGATCATATATCAACCACCATCGGCCAATCTGCATTGGGGCATGGTGCTCCCCCTCCATCATCTCTCCTCTGGGCGTCGCGGCCAACAGGACAACACAAGAAATTGGCATCTCGCCCTCCTCAAAAGAAGCAGAAAACCAATGCCGATGTCATGGTCATGGCGCCACCTGCTATCGAAACAACATCGGCCCCTCCATCTTCGTGGGTATGCGTTAATTCTTGATATTATTATCTGTTTCCCGCCTTTTCATTATCAATCTTATTTTCAGCTCGAGTCATCGACTCCCGAACCTCAACCTTCACCTGACATCCATACAAGCATCGAGTCGATGACTTCTCCGGCCGTTCCAACTCCAGCACCCAGCCCCCAAGCCGTCGTTGAGGCTGTTTTTACTACTCCGGCACCAGGCATCGGCCATCCTGAAGAACAACCCACTCATCCATTTGATGCCGATGTCACTCAAGCTGCCGATGTCCTACCTCAGGTAACCTCTTCACATCCATATTTCATTCTAACTCAATGCTGATCCGTTTATCGATATCAATCTGCAGTCCTTAGCCGATTTGTTCTCCTTCGACATCGGCAAGTACTTGGAGGCAGATGAAGAAACAACCACCAGCGCGGTAACCAAACCATCTTTTCTAGCTGACGTGCGCGAATACTTGCTGAATATCATTCGTCTGTTGGAAAACCCAATCGACTCTTTGGTGGAAGACTGCGGGCCGATCCGGGCAAGATTCGTAGAAATTGAGCATCATTTGCCCGAAGAGCTCATTAACGCATTGACTCCCGCAGCATATCTGGAATCCCACAAATTCCAACTCATCAAGATCAGGAAATGTATAGCCGATCGTGCGGATCAACAGAAGATGGTCCAAGATATCCAAAACGATCGGCTGTCAACTCAAATAGAAAAGAAAAAGCTTGACGATATGGCAGCTGTCCCTCAAGAACTCCAATCCAAACTGGACCAGCTAAAGAAAAGGGAAACCGATTTGCTGGTAGAACTTGAAGAAATTCACAAGGACATCGACACAACAGAATCCTAGCTCCTAGCTCATCGGCCTGCCACAAGCTATACAAAATCAAGAAGCCAAAGTTGTAGCAGCAGTGCATCAAGTTGTTCATCGGCGCAAAAACTTAAAGACTATCTCGGGTTCCAATGAACAAGACATTCATGCCATTGACGAGATTGACCAGATCCGCCTACGCGCGATCGAAACAATTCAAAAATACTTGTAAAATCTCAACATTGATGACTATGACGCTGCTCTGAAACACAATCCCCTTTTGTTGTAATATAAACTGGTCGGCTTTGTTATCTGTTCATCTTACCCCATCCTTGCTTGGTGGTGTTTTTATTCATTCTATCTAAAGGCGATATCAATTGATATCGGCTATCTTTAGGCGATGTAACAACATCGGCTCTTGCTTTGAACTATTTCAGAAATCGGCCGTATTCAACCGATTCAGGAATTGATCCAAACTCTAGGATAGTACTTCTCGAGATACTTCCCATTAAGTGCTTTAGCAAACTCCTTCCCCTCAAGATCCTCCAATATATAGGCATTGCCAGGCACACAACGATTAATCCGATAGGGCCCTTCCCAATTAGGCGACCACTTTCCGAATTTATTATCTCTAGACCCGATCGGCAAAATCAACTTCCATACAAGATCTTCCTCAGTAAACGATTTACTCATCACCTTTTTGTTATAATGCCTAGCCACCCTAGCTTTATTCTCCCTGATCCTTTCCAGCGCCCTTAACCGATTCTGAGCCAAATCCTCGAGTTCATCTGTCATCAAGTTATAATAATCATCAGCTGTCAATTGATTTTGCAAAGAAATCCTCCTAGAGCCGATGTTAGTTTCCCAAGGTAAAACTGCTTCGTGTCCATATACCAATTGGTATGGTGGCACCCGAGTAGATCCATGGCATGCCATCCTGTAGGCCTGTAACGAATCGGCTAATGTAGTATGCCATCTTTGCGGCTGTTCATCAACCTTCCACTTAATCAATTTGATTAGACTCTTATTTGAAGCTTCTGCCTGTCCATTAGCTTGAGCATAATAAGGTGATGAATTCAATAACGTGATTCCCATATTGGCAGCAAATTGTTGAAACTCATCGGACACGAAAATAGATCCCTGATCAGTAGTTATCGTCTGAGGAATTCCAAACCGATAAATTATATGCTCTTTTACAAACTCAATCGCATCCTTGGACGTGACTTTCTTCAAAGGAATTGCTTTCACCCACTTTGTAAAATAATCTGTTGCCGCCAATATGAATTTATGTCCTTTACTTGATGGAGGATAAACCTGGCCGATCATATCAATTCCCCATCCTCTGAACGGCCACGGTTTGATGATAGGATTCATAGCCGATGCTGGTGCTCGCTGTATATTTCCAAATTTCTGGTAATCTTGACATCCTTTATAATATTTGAAACAATCCTCCAGCATCGTCGACCAAAAATATCCTACTCTTCTCAATATCCACTTCATCTTATGAGCCGATTGATGAGTTCCACAAACACCATCATGCACTTCGCACATAACCACTTTGGCTTCTTCCAAATTTAGGCATCTCAGCAGAACCCCTTCAAAAGTCCGATAATATAATTCTCCATCAAGCAATACATACTTAGTAGCTTTATACCGAAGCTTCCTAGAAACCGATTGCGACGGATTTTGTAAATAATCAATTATTTCCTGTCTCCAATCATCAGCTTTATCCTGAATATCAATATCGGCTATTTCAACCTCAATCTGTCTATTCAGCCGATAACCCGAAGCAATTTGTGCAAGATCATTAGCTTCTAAATTCTGTTCTCTAGGAATATGATCCAACGATACCATCCTGAAATCCTTCAATAAATCTCTACATTCCTCATAATATGATCTCAAAACATCATCTCTGCACTCATATTCCCCAAACAATTGCTTGATCACTAATAAGGAATCTCCAATAATCTCTATGATATCGGCTCCGATTTCCTTTAAAAGTTGAAGTCCTTTCAGCACCGCCTCGTATTCCGCTTGATTATTGGTCCGATAGGGTTTAATTGTGAAAGCAAATTCAAAACTTGCCCCCCGAGGCGATACAATGACCAATCCGATACCAGATCCATGCTTGCAAACCGATCCATCGAAAAATAAAGTCCACAGGATCGGCTCCACATAATCTTCATGAACTCCCCTGTGTTGCACAATTAAATCGGCTATTGCCTGTCCCTTAATCGCTTTAGCCGATTCATATCTCAAGTCGAACTCCGTTAAAGCAAAAATCCATTTACCAACTCGTCCTTTTAAGACTGGAGCTGACAACATATATTTTACCACATCGGCCTTGCAAACCACCGTGCATTCAGCCGATAGGATATAATGCCTCAATTTTGTACATGAGAAATATAGACAAAGGCATAACTTCTCCACCGCAGGATATCTTGTTTCTGCATCCAAAAGCCTTCTGCTTAGATAGAACACGAGTCGCTCCTTGCCTTCAAATTCTTGTATCAAAACAGACCTGATGGATTTTTCATCGGCCGATAAGTATAACTTGAATGGTGTTGACACCAAAATTTGGTACGGTTCGTCATCATGTTCGGTTGAAGAAAGAGGCCATATTAGCCGATGGAAGCTAATCCAGAAGAAGCCGGATTCAGGAAGGAATCGTGAAGACCACGACATGGCAGTCAATTACCTTATCTATTAATTAGGTAGTTTTAATACTTTTTAGATAAACCTGATCTCGTATCTGACCAGGACTTGTAATTTTCCTTTTCTAGATAGGAAACTCCTGTTTCGTGTCCGATCAGGACTGTAGCAAACTCGGGGTATAAATACGTATGCCCGAGGACTTTGTAAATCATCTCAACGATCAATATAACTTCGGCGCATCACCACCCTTTTCAACGGGTTCTTACTTCTCGAGACGGGCTGCATCGGTTAGGTCCGAACTCCTGCGAGAGGGTAAGTCTCGTTACCCCGACTACATATCGGCTAGGACTTCCTCGGTTAGGTCCGATATTCTAGCCGATCTACGGTAGTCGGCTTACCACGGTGTATCTATTCTGTCTACGGCTGCATCAGTTAAGTTTGATCTCTTAGTCCGAGTGGATATATCACATCACGCGTGCATAGATCGTATCGGCTTACTAGGAGCAATTTATCATCAGTTTGTGCTGCATCGGTTGGGTCCGACCTACTAAACTGCTAGTGATAAATCGTTCCTGCTAGGTCGATAGTTTTTATGCAAGCGTTTTATCGAGATGTATAGCCGATAAGTTATCTTTTACTATATAAAGCCGACTGCATTGTCTTGATTATTATTTCAACTATCTACACTATCATCGGCTTTCTAACCGATGCACATGTTCTATTGGCAGTCGGCTGGCTTTTTATTTGCTTATATTATCATCAATTCTATCATCGGCTTCTTAGCCAATGCGCAAGTGCTGTTGGCAGTCAGGAAGTCGGCTCAAGGGAAATCGGTACAGGAGCTATCAGCAATCGACTGGAAGGAGTCTGTATCGGCTTGCTGGCCGATTGAATCAGTAGTCGGGCACGTGCGAGGACCCGGGCGCGAAGACGGGCGAGGGCCCGGGTACAGGTGCGAGCACGAGCGAAGACTTGGGTGCGGGCACGGGCGAGGGCCCGGGTACAGGCGCGGGCAGTACTTTAGTTCTATCGGCAATCAGCTAGTAGGATTCTTATCGGCCGATTGAATCACTGATCTAATTTTTTCTATTTCCTTGTCAATTGCTGGGTCAAATTGACTGGCACGCCCGTGAACCTCAACTATTTAGGACCTGCACTAGAGCTAAGCAGATCTCCCAGGCCTTCGCGTGTCTCCAGACGCCGAACCAGGTCATCGGCTCATTCCCAGGTGGTTTTCGGTGTCAACAAATGGCACTCCTTTCTGCGGCGGAATCAAAACAGGCGGGGAACTTAAATAATTCTTAATTTCATCAAATGCCTTCTGTTGTTTCGTCCCCCACACAAACTCTTGATCGGCTTTCAATCTCAACAACGGAGTAAAAGGCTCAATCCTTCCTAACAAATTTGATATGAATCTCCTTACAAAATTAATCTTGCCGATCAATGACTGTAGCTCTGTCTTGTTGATTGGTGGTTCCGTATTCTTGATGGCTCTGATGCTCCGTTGACTAACTTCAATTCCTCGCTCATGAACCATAAAACCCAAAAACTGCCCAGCTAATACACCAAAAGTGCATTTATTGGGATTCATCCTTAGTCCGTATTTCTTTGCCCTTTCCAGCACTCTTCGCAAATCGGCTATATGGCTTTCATCACTCTTGGATTTAACCACCACATCATCAATATAAATTTCCACTAATAAGCCGATAAGATCATGAAATATATAATTCATCGCCCTCTGATAAGTCACACTGGCACTTTTTAATCCAAACGTCATCACTACCCACTCATATAAGCCGATACCTCCAGGACATCGAAACGCAGTCTTATGTATATCTTCTTCTGCCATAAAAATTTGATTGTATCCTGCATTGCCATCCATGAAGCTAATAATCTTGTGGCCTGATGATGCATCCACCAACAAATTTGCTATCGGCATTGGGTACTCATCCTTGGGGGTAGCCTTATTCAAATCCCGAAAATCAATACATATCCTCAATTTTCCATTCTTCTTTTCCACCGGGACGATATTAGAAACCCACTCAGCATATCGGCACGGCCCATATAACTCTGCTTTAAACCTCCTTGGAGCCTGTTTAAACGGCCGATATCCTGGTTTAATAGGAAGCCGATGTTCAACAATTGATCGGCTTAATCTTGGCATTTCATGATATTCCCAAGCAAAACAATCCCGATATTCTTTCAACAATTTTATTAATTCTTCTCGAAATTCGGGACACAATTTTCTACTTATGTACGTCGGCCTTGGCTTATCTCCTGGTCCTATATCAATTTCTTCCAAGTCATCGGCCGACGTAAACCCTTGTCCCAACTTTCCCTCGAAGTCTTCAATGGTGCCCATCAGAGTAATAATTCTAAGCCGACTTGCCGAATTGGCTGTATCCCTTGGCTGGTGATCTTAAGATAATCCCCTTCCCACACTTTTCCAGACAAACAATCAACACCATCGGCCTCCCAAACTGGCAAATCGGTCATTGCAATGTTGGTCGATTGATCTGCTAGGATTATCTCAACTTGATCTCCTTGCCACTGTATTAGACTTTGATGCATCGTCGAGGCACGCAACAGTTTGCATGAATCCAATCCCTGCCAAGGAGCAGACTATATGATCCTTTTCCATCAATGACGAAAAACGTGGTAGGTAATGTCTTGTTTCCCACTGTTAATTCTACGTTCAATACGCCTTTCGTCTCCGATGGATTCCCGCCAAAATCTTTTAACACCATATTTGTCTTGATCAAATCTTCAGCGGTTTTCCCCAGCTTCCGATACGTAGCATACGGCATTAGATTAACAGCTGCTCCCCCATCAACTAGCATCTTCGTCATCGGCTTCCCATTCACATAACCCTTGATATATAATGGCTTCAAATGCCGATGCTTTGATTCTTCAGGCTTATCAAATATAGCTTGATCGGGTTGCAGCGTTAACTGAGCAAAAACCTCTTCAATGCCTTCCTCATCAGATGAAAGTGCCTTATATTCCCGAGGCAAAAAGAAAACCATGTTTACTGGAGCCGATGGATCAATCTCATCGTCATTTTTCTTCACACGCCATAATCGTTTAGTCCTCTTGTGACGATGATCAGCTTCCTTGTTATCTCGCCGTTGTTCTTCCTATTGCTCTCAGTGCCGTAGACGTTGTGCCCTTCTTTTCTGATTCTTTGTAAATATTCCACTAGGACACCACTGAGGATTTTGGATTTGTTGTTTTTCATGCAATCCCTCATCATCATTTTCTTCGAAAAATTCTTCATGGATCGGCCTCAATCGGCTGTGTACCGATGCTCGTTTTTCAAGCAACCAATCCTGCGAAAACCTCCCTTGCTGACCATGTCGAGACCCTAGATTATTGCACTCAGGGCAATCTTCAATTAATGGCAACCTCATACCTTGATCCCAACAGAACCGAAAGAACGGGCAATTCCAATGCGGATTATATCTTTCACTGTATGATGAAGCCCGTTGTTCCTCTTCGCGCTTTGAATATTTATCTATCAGCTGCGACGAAGTAATTTTAGATCTATATTCCCGATGGCTTCCTCCATCGGCTTGATCCATCGATGATCCCACATAAACCATGTTCACGGGGAATGGATGTCCATCAATCTTCATCGGCGTTTTGTCCTCAAACTTGATCCTTCCCTGTTCGATAGCCGATCGAATTTGTTGCCAAAAAACTTTGCACTCATTGGTGTGGTACGATATTGTATTATGCCACTTGCAATATCTCTTCTTCTTCAGTTCTTCGGCTGATGGAATTATATGATCTGGCGGAAGTTGTATCTGTTTCTCTTGTAGCAACAGATCGAAGATTTTATCGGCTTTATTGATGTCAAAGTCATACTGTTCCTCCTTGCTGATATCCTTCACCCACGGGCATGATACTGGTTTCTTATTTCTAGCCCACTCCGCCAATCCAACTTCAACATCGGATCCTTCATCTGAGTCCGATGAATAAGCTTGCACCGGAGCAACCCTTCTCTGAAACTTCTCCTTTTTTGCTTCTTGAAATCGGCTTTTATGAGCCGATACCTTCTGTACAAGGTGCGCCAAACTCTCGAACTCCTGTGATGAAAACCTCTCTTTAATGGGAGCTAAGAGACCCTGGAAAGCCAACTCGGCTAGATGCCCATCGCTTAGATTCAAACTATAACATCGGTTCCTAACGTCCTGAAACCGTTGAACGTATTCCGGTACCATTTCGTCTGGCCTCTGTTTAACCGATGTTAAGTCTGTTAGCCTCATCTCGTGGATCCCAGCAAAAAAGTATTTGTGAAATTGTTTCTCCAGACGGCCCATCCCCGAACTGAATTTGGTGGTGGTGGTGATTGATCGTCGGGGTGGGGCGGAATATGATCACGAGGAGATGGGGAGTGTGATGGTGGCGATGGCCTGGGGCTTGGGTGGCTGAAGACGGTGGAACGTGGCGGGTCCGAGGCGACGGCTATGGCGAAGCTTGAGCTCGGGTCTGTTGACACCGAAAATCACCAATAGCGTTGGGAACGAGCCGATGATCTGGTTTGATGCACTAGACACACGAAGGCCTGGGAGATTTGCTTAACTCCAGTGCAGGTCCTAAATTTGAGGTTCATAGGCGTGCCAGTCAATTTGACCCTGCAATTGACAAGGAGATAGAAAATATTAGATCAGTGAGACAATCGGCTGGAAGCCGATTTGGGCTCGTTTCATCGGCCGATAGCCGATAGGAACTAAAGCACTTATACATCGACTGGAAGCCGATGATGGCATAAATAAGTAAAATAAAATAAATAAATTGAGCACCCTTCAGCCGACTACGATAACAGTGCAGATAAACAAGATAACAATTAAACAATGCAATCGGCTTCATTTAATAAAAGATAACTTATCGGCTAGGCACTCCGATAAAACATTACATAGACACCCATCGGCTTAACAAGAATAAAATTATTACCACCAGTCTAATAGGTCGGACCTAACCGATGCAGCACAGACCGATGATGATAAAAGAACCTCGATGAGCCGATAGATCTAATGCAATTGTGATGTACTATATGATAACTTATCGGCTATACATCCCAATAAGACGCTTGCACAAAATCTATCAACGTAGCAGGAATAACTTATCGCAGGCAGTTTAGTAGGTCGGACTTAACCGATGCAGCACAAACTGATGATAAATTAGCCCCAGTAAGCCGATAAAAACTACGCACGCGTGATGTGATATATCTACTCAGCCTAAGAGATCAAACTCAACTGATGCAGCCGTAGACAGAATAAATATATCATGGTAAGCCGACTACCGTAGACCGACTAGAATATCGGACCTAACCGAGGAAGTCCTAGCCGATATGGTAGTCGGGGTGACGAGACTTACCCTCTCGCAGGAGGTCGAACTTAACCGATGCAGCCCAGCTCGAGAAGCAAGAACCCGTCGAAAAGGGTGGCGATGCACCGAATTTGTATTGATTTGTTGTGTGTATCTTTACAAGGTACCCGGGCATACATATTTATACCCCGAGATTGATACAGTCCTGATCGGACACGAAACACGATTTCCTAATTACAGAAGGAAAACACTAATAAGACTCGGTCGGACAAGAGATCAGGTTTCCTAAAAGACAAAATATTAAGCCTATTTAATAGATACGATATTAACTGCTTCTCTGTGGTCTTCACGATCCCTTCCCAAACTCGATTACTTCTGGATTAATTTCCGTCAGTTAACTGTGATTTACTCTTTAACTGAATCTGATAAAGAACCATACCAAATTTTGGCGTTAACAGGGTTGTAGCAACGATGGCGCGGCAAGAGGCGGATGGGGTTCTATTTATAGATGGCGAGCGGTGAAAGGGGACAAGGAAAAGAGGCGGTGCGGCAGTGGGCCATGGCCAGGGCAAAGACGACATGACTCGACGGAAGCTTGGCCATGGCGCGCACTGTGGCCTTCATCATGCGCTGGGGCCAAGGAAAAAGGGAAGAAATCGAGAGAGATGGGCGCGGCAGAGGTGATGGGACGGCGGGGTTGACCTTGTGGCGCACGGGAACGGAGATATTTTGCTTGGCAATGTCACCTTCTCCTTGGGCTCATTTGATCGAGCAAGAGCCGGGCGAGAGAGAGATAGAAGAGAAGCGACAGGAGGAAGGGGATGAATCTGACGCACAGGGCCCGCGTGTCCAGGAGACGGTGTCCGGGAGAAGCGCTGACGAGTAGGGCCCGAGAGCGACTGAGGTGGCGCATGTAGGCTCGTGCGTCTGTCGGTGCTCGGGTGAGGCGATGACAGGTGGGGTTCGGGGTCGAGGCGTGTGCCGGCGGCCATTCGCGAGCGTGCATCGTGTGGCTGCCAGGCGGCCGAGCGTCCCCTGGCCTTGCACGGTCGCAGTGTGGGGACGTGTCGTGCGTGCGGCGAGCGACGCGTCTGGCCGCTAGGGCCCAGCCGTCAGCGGGTACACGCGGAAGAGGAGAGAGGCCGTGGGCTGGCCGAGAGAAGAGAGGAAGATAGGGAGGTCCAAAGGAACAGTAGCTTTTGATAATTTTCCAGGGATATATTTTGGAAGGTTTTTTTTATTTTCAAATAGGGATTTAATCCAAAATTTCCTCCTTGGGCCCACAATATTCCTGAGATTTTTTGAGGAGGACTTGTACTACCAAGGTTGGGGTATTTGTCTAGATATATATATATATATATATATATATATATATATATATATATATATATATATATATATATGGAAGAATGGATAGGGATTTTTGGAGAATTGAAAGGGTATTAATTTTGGAATTTGGTATTTGATTTCTCGGAATTAAATCAAGGGAATTTTTGCAAAGGGACTCGGATATACATATATGTATATATACATGTATATTTATATATTTGATAGAGAGGTTTAGAGAGAGAGAGTTTTTGAAGGGATAATTTTGGAGATTGAATTTCAGATTTAATTTTTAATTTTGAGATTTGAACTCGGGACTTTTTGGGAATTTTGAGAGGGGTTTCTATGGTTTGGGTTTGAGCACATATATATATATATATATATATATATATATATATATATATATATATATATATATATATATATATATATATATATAGATTGATTTTTTGATGATATTTGGGAAAGGAAAAGAGGAGATTCAACAGGTGACTTTGAATCAGAACTTTGATTTAAATTTCGGATTTGATTCTCAAGGAATTTTTGGGAATTTTTGCAATGGATTAGAATTGGAGCACCTCGAGGGAATTTTATAATTTGAATTTAATTCTTGGGATTTTAGGGTTTTAGAAATATACATTTGAAAAATTTTGGGAAGAGAGTTCTCGATGGAATTCAGGGTTTTCGAGTGGAACAAAATGAGGAGATTTCAATGGAGTGCTTCAAAGGTGATTTTCGAAGGGTTTTTATTGGAGGGCTTCAAATTGCAAAAATTCGGACCTAAGTACAGAGAATTTTTGGGAGGAGTGAAATAATAGTATTTTAATCAAAGGCTTCAGAAGGGATTCGAAAGGAGCTTTGAATTTGAATTTTTCGAGAAAATTTACAGAGAGACATTCGAATTGCAAAATTCGAGTCTCGGAACTTGGAGAGAGTTTGGAAATGAGGATTCAGGGTTTCAAGGGGGTTTTGATCTGAGATCTATGGCACTTAGTCCTTAAGCACACACAAAAAGCCAAAAAATTTTGAAATTAGGGTTTTTACCAAAAATAGTTTTTAACGGCCCGAAAACCGTGGCGTTACAAACTCTAATTTCAAATTTTTAGCTTTTTAAGTGCCGTAGATCTCAGCTAAACCTCCTTGAGACCCTAAAATCTTAGTTC
Organism: Oryza meyeriana var. granulata; assembly: GCA_003991445.1. Lineage (NCBI taxonomy): Eukaryota > Viridiplantae > Streptophyta > Magnoliopsida > Poales > Poaceae > Oryza > Oryza meyeriana. Next base: position 53,007 of record RYFJ01000522.1, on the reverse strand, counting down.
CAAATTCTCTCCAAAATCCAGAGATCAGCTTTCGTAATTCAAATCTCCTCTGAAACCCTTCCTAAATTCCAATCAAAAATTTCTATCGAACATCGAGATTCAGATTTTGTAAATCCTCTTTGAAGACTTCCATCGAAACATCAAAAATTCAGGTTTCCATCAAGAACTCCCTTCCCAAAATTGCTAAATTTATATATTTCTAAAACCCTCAAATCCCAAGAATTAAATCCAAATTCAAATTTAAATACCCTTTCCAAACCCTCCAGAAAGAATTCCTCTAATAAAACTCCGGATCGAGTTCCAAATATATGAAATTTCCTTTTGAAAACCTTTCCCTGACCTCCTATTAAATTTCCACCAAAAGTCCCTCCCATAAGTCCCCCTCATTTTCCAAAATTCAAATATCCGAATTAAAATCCAACCCCTTGGAGTTCCTTATCTTTTTCCCTCCAAAATCCCCGTCCCAAAATTTAGAATCAAATTTGAGTCCGAAGCCTCCTTGAATTCTCTCACTTCATTCTCTTCTCAAATATCATTAATCAAAATTATATATATATATATTCAACTCCTAGCCAAAGAGTACTTCCATACAAAATCTCAAGAATTTTGTGGGCCAAAATATAAAATTTAGAATTACATCCCTAATCAAAATCCTCCAGAAATCCCCCAAAAACAATCTCTAGAAAAACTTAAAGGGCATTGTGCCTTTGGGCCTTTCCTTTCCTCTCGACCTGCTTGCCTTTCCCGCTCAACGCCACAGCCGCACCAGCCCACGGCCCACACATGCCGTGCCTGCATAGCGGCCGCCTGAGTGCCTTTTGCGCGGACGCCGCCGTTTACTCACTCTTCATGGGTCTCGCTTGTCAGCCGCCGATTCCACCACGCACGCCCACGTGCATCGCTTCTCACAGCCATATTCCCCGCTCCTCCCCTTCTCCATGCAACTCACGTGCTCGACGATATGTCAAGCCAAGAAAAAAATCCTCCGCACGTGTGGCCATGCCACCGAGGTCAACCAGCCGTCGCATCAACCTGCCGCGCCCATCCCCACCTTCTTCCCCTCCGGCCGACACAGCCTCCATGCTTCCCGTCGTCCTGTCTCCTCGAAGCTAGCTCGCCGTGCCCCGGGGTCAAACCACTCGTGCAAAATCCTCCATCACATCACATCCTTGCCCCGGTCACCCCACCGCCTCTCTACGTTGTCTCTTTGCGCTGCCCGCGCCTATAAATTCCCCGCTCTGCCGTGCCATGCTTTTCCCTAAACCGAGCTCGAGCTCTATGAGCTGGTGCTGCCACCATATTCCCCTCCTCACCGGTGAGCTCTCCCACTCTAAATCCTCTCCTTTTCCCCTTTTTCGCGCATTACCACCCCAATCCCAGCCCTTGCCCGAGCTCCTCGCCTATGCCTGTGTCTCGCCACCGCCCTTGGACGTCGTCGCTAGCCACCGTGGCGCCCTGCCCCACTCATCCAAGCCGCTCCCCTTCCTCCCCTTCTCCTCCGCTCCCAGCCGTCCTGCCTCCCCCTCTTCGGCGAGCCGCCATTCACCGGCGCCGCTCGGCCACCAAGGGTCGTCGATCCTCCTCGCTGGCCTCCCCTCTCTGTCTGTGGAGCCCCACCCCCTCTCAGTCACCGACCTATGGGTCCGTCCGGTTAACCCCACCCATACATATGACATGTGGCCCCCCGAATAATAAATCAATGATTTAAATAAATAAGTCACTTACATCTAGGGCCCACACCTTAACCCCTCCAATCACTGGTCTGTGGGCCCAATTGGTCACCCACTGACATGTGGTTCCCTACTCTCTCTGTTAGGTGGACCTAATCTCCTATTCTCTCTCATGCCCCACTTACATGTGGGCCCCCATTCAATTAACCCCCTTTAGATCTCCCCTGTACCTATGACATGTGGGCCCATTTAATCTCTCTAGTCAATGGCATGTGGCCCCTCTTTCTTTCTCTGTCAAGTGGGCCACCACCCTCAGCCCTCCTCCACTGCCACTGACAAGGGGTCCCACCTGTCAGCCACAAATTCCCAAAATAATTCTTTTTTCTAAAAATCCAAATAATCCTTTTCTTTTTCTAGAAAATTCTTAAAACTTTAAAAATCCATATCTTTTAATTTGTAACTCCGATTGACCCCGTTCAAGTCTCAAAATTTTTTAAAAATTGAAATCTACCTCATGGCACTATTAGTTATTAATAATAGTATTTTATTTTTAGGATTTTGTGTATTTTTCTCTTGTTTTGCGTGTAGTCAACATTTCGAAAGTCGTTGGACGTTGGATTTTCGTGAGGATTCGAAGACGAAGTCTGAGGCAAGTCACTTCTTGACCAAATTGATCCTAAATGGAAAATAATTTGTTTGCAAAATTACATTGCTAGGGTGCACGATAAATTGATCGGCCTCGGTTTGCGTGACGAACCGACAGACCTGCCCTGTAGTTACATAAACCCCATAGGATATTGGTACCCTATTCCTTGTCGCTCCACCCATGGTACCTCGGTAGCCGTACTCTCTAAGCATCGATTCTGATGGTCCCACCTCCAGCACAATTGTTTGTCGATTTGGAAAAAATAGGGTTTTGAAAGTTTTAAAAACCCGATATGTGATGTCGTCAGAATTGTGAAGCAAAATTGGTTTGCGAAAACCCGCAATGCAAGGTGACCGCCTATGTGGTGGCGCTTCGTATTCGCATATAAGGACCGTTTCCTTAGGGAATTTCATCCAAGCATCTCACAGTGCAACCACATGGGTAGAATGGAACGCCCTGGCCGAGTAACTAGTGTTCCCTGGATCGTTCAGTTGCTAATAAATATGGGATCGGCTAGGTGCCAAGAGGGCGATATACCCCCGTCCCTGAGTATAGGAAAGGAGTTCCTAGTACTTGGTTTGAGAACCCATTTATAGGACAGCATGCTATCCTGGGTAGGCTTTGGAAAGGCCTTGTTGTGAACCTTCCCTGCTGACGAGTGTGGTAAGTAAGCTCGCGTCGTGTGGGTAAAACGTGCACCCTTTGCAAAGGTTTATAAACTGTTCGAACAGCCGTTACGGGCGAATGTGAGGTGATTCCTCTAGCGTAGATTTGTTTGCCAGTGGTTTGCGAAAGTGGATTTGTGGTATGGGAATCGTTACCAGAGTCAGCCTTAGTGGCTGATGGACGACCTGAGTGGTCTGAAACGGAATTGTGTGACCCGGGATGTCGAATGGCATCATAGATTAGGCTTCCCGAGTAGAAGCAGTATATGAGATGAGTTGAGATTATGGATGTCTCGAGTAGCCACAGAATTGGAATACGAGTTGTGATGATGTCCTGAATAGGACTAAAATGAAAGGAAAATGATAGAGGAAGAATGAGATAACATCTTAGAAAGGAAGAAAGTGAAAATAAAGTAATAGACGATAATACAGTGAAAAGATGCTTGAGGGCAGACCCACTGAACCACTATCGCAATCCAACATACGGTTTAGGAATAGACTTGATTAAAAACAATTAAAATCTGATCCATCCGTTTGAGTTGTTATAAAGCAATTCGTGGATAGGATCGAGACGAGAGCCTCATTCTAGTTACACTGAAGTAACCCACACTTAGGTTTTTCGAAAATGTTTTCAAACAAAAAGGATTGCAAAATAAACTCCAGCCTTTCTTTGGCAGCCTACATGACTCACTTCTCTGTGACTTGCTGAGTACGTATGTACTAATCCATTCCCATTTCCCCCCTTTACGAAGAGTGAAGTTAAAGTGTAAGATTAGGATTTCTTTCCTAATTTTAAGCTGTTGCTTGTGGATTGGGTTCCCGCTATGTTGTCGTTCCGCTGTTGTTGTTCTGTTTGTAGGTTGCTGCTCAGGGCTTGCCTGAAGTTGTAACTTATAAAGGTATATTATATAAATATTTTATTTAGTACATCTCGGTTGACCGCAGATACCAGCAAAGTTTTTTAGAACTGGTACCGGCAACATGGTTTCGTGAGAGTTGGTTCATGCTAATCTTCCGTAACGCTTTCTATCTGATGTCACTGTAGATGGTGCTAAAGCGGAGCCGTTACAATGTTTCTTGTCCGTCCAGCTATTCAGGAAAGGAAGACAATCGATTCAATTTATTCCCCAATTTCAGGCTTGGTGCTGCGCACTATTAATAATATCATATAGAAAGATGGACTAGCTCGAGACCTTGGCCTCAACCAATCAATTGAATCTTGGACACATTTAATTCTTAGATACTGCTTAAGGGATCACCACATATATTTATCAGATTATCATGTGTGTCTCGTCTTTCTATTTCCATCGACCAACCATGAGAGTGTTAATCAACTCCACCTGGAGGAAGTGTGAAGTGTCAAAGGCGTCTGTTATTGGATTGTGTGTCATGTTAGTATATGGCATAGTTTCTAGACGGAATGGAATTCATGTATGAATATAACTAGCAGATTTTTGTTAAAAAAAATGTCTATCACACCCTCAAAAGTTTTAGGCGTAGGAAATGGACGCTGCTATGCGTCGGAGTCGGATGGATAGCAAAAAATCGGGCGCCCCTGTATGTCTGCTATGTCTGCATGCTGACGTCCCTATCTCTATTTCTCACAGCACTGAAGTCCGAGCTCTGTGTTCTCTATCTGCACTGCATGCATGCACCCCTATCTCTTTCTTGTGAATGCATGCAAACATCCTTCAAACGATTTTTTTTCTTTTAAATTCCTTATTGATCTCTAATCCGATTACAACGCTTGTATTTATTGTAATTAACTCTAATAAGATCCCAATATATGTGTGTGTGTGTTTCAACAGATAAAATTATATGTTTCATCTACGATAAGCGAATGTTTTAACTAGAATTTGACTTTGTTGCAGCTTTTAAGTTTTGATTTAATAATTTATTTGATGTTGCAGTTGTTGAGACTCAATGTTTTATGTAGTGGGTTATCACTGTTGCAATCGTTATTTTTCGAATGTTGCATCTCATTGAAATATTTGATCAACTGAACTGAAATATTTGACAAGGTGATGCAATAATTTTTTTCCAAAATGATGAAACAACGCTTAGTTTTTTATGAGACTAGTGCCATACTCGTGCTTTGCAACACAGAGGAACATGGTGGTTTTACGGGTCCATTTGTGGAGACACCAATTCTGTTGGTTAGAGTAGTTTTTTTAGGAAGATGGTTTTTTTTAATGGGGAAAGGTGGTCCAGCTGTGAGAACATTGGTTTTGTTGGGTGGAGTAGTTTTTTTAGGAAGATGTTTTTTTAAGGGGAAATGTGGTTTTACTGGTGCAGTCATAGGAACACCGGTTTCTAGGTTGAAGGATAAGGATGATGACTCTGCTTTTATAGTAGTAGAGAAATTAACGTCCAATTTATAGTCTCAACTATATGGCGTGCGCTTGATGGATGGCAAAAAATTGTGTAATCAAATATTACAGTTGACCATTAGTGAAACACACCAAGTTTTACGTGAAACAAAAAAATTATCATTGAAATATTGAAAATATTTATGAAACTTAGTAAAATAGATGTTGAAACATCTTACTCTCGTGTATAAAATATTGAATTTTAATAATTGGAACATATATACTTTTTATTAGAATATAATTATGTGATATCTTATTATAAAAATTTAACTGTAACAAACATAACGGTTTAATCGAATCGATCGAATAAGTAGTTAAGAGAAAAAATGATTTGGAGCTTACTAACTAAGCCTTCTCAATTCTCATGCATGTAACAGGTACTCCTCGTCACTGTACAGCAGAATGCAATAGAGGGAGTAGAGGTGCAGGGTGCATGCAGCAGCAGCAGTGATGCATGTAGTATGGAGAGTAGTCGTGCATGTAGTATGGAGAGCAGGCGTGCTGCGTGCATGCAACATGGATGTACTAGTAGTCTAGTAGGGACTAGGGAGAGCGGACCGTCCGATGGAAGGAGAAGCGTCGGACGACCGACGCCAACCATTATCCGTGGATGTCCCTCCCAACAGATTTTAAAACAGACGGTATGAAGTGAAAAGGTGGTGTTTCACCTTGATCCATTGTGCAACTTTTATCAATAATCACATACCCCAAAGTGAAATTTGTTTTTTAATATATATTTTAGATTTTTTAAATATGAGACCCTATTTTGTATTTAGGACCGTGGTCTCAAATTCTTAGGTTCAGGACGGGATGGAGAGAGATAACAGCAAGTGATTGTTGGATAGAAAATGAACATTCATATTGCATCATCTTTCAAGTGGAACTGTAGAATTTCCCAATTGACACGCACTCTTTGAAGTCAGACTTCAAACGAGTCAAGAAATTCTGAAAAACCAGAAAATTATAGAGTAAATTGTATACTCCGTCCGGTTTTTAATGTTTAATACTATTGGCTTTTGACATAAATTTGACTATTCGTCTTATTTAAAAAATTTTATAAATATGCCAAAATAGACGTCATGTTTAAAGTATCTTTAATAATAAAATATATCACAACAAAATAAATAATAATTAGATAATTTTTTAAATAAGACAAATAACCAAATATATGTCTAAAAGTAACAGCATCAAACAATAAAAACAACCTTGTATATAAGGTAAAATTCAGTTTGGATCTCATTTCCTACTTAGTTTCACGTTAGGCCCACCCTAACCATATCGTTAGTTGGATTCCCGTTTCTTATCTTCTGGTTTCATTTGGCCCTTCTACTCTTTTTCTCAAAATGTGCCATCACGATCTCTTTCTACTCAAAGATGGTAGCAGTTTTGAAAAAAAAAAAAGTCCGAAGTAAAGGTAAGAAAATACTCGAGTTTAAAGTGGAAATATGGGTTAAAGAGAGGTCTAAAATAAAATTTTGGTAAAAAAAGAGGGTCAAATTGAAATTCACTCGAAATATAAACCCTCCCTCTCCCCATTGTACGCAACACGAAACCCGATTGCCTAGAGGGGGATATTTAACTATTTGTCACTATTAGAGTTGGCAACTCTCTAAATACCACTTTTAGATTTGCTCTTATAAAATTGCCACAAGAGAAAGTTTGTTTCTTAACTATTTGTCACTTTTGTCTACATGGCATGCCACCATGTCTTGCCAGTGTGGAAAGCAAGTGGACCCCACGCGTCAGACCCTGGTCTCCCCCTTCATCTCCTCGCTAGCCGCCTCACTGCCGCCATTGAGGACGAGGAGCTCGTCCTCGCCGGCCATCTCCATGTCCACCACGAGGAGCTCGTTGTCCTCCTTGCCTTCTTCCATGGACGGCGTGTGGAGCAGCGTGGTGGGGGAGAGCCCCACCGGTGAGGTGGAGGGCGGGCTCTGCTAGTGCGCCACCTCGGCCCCGGCGACTACCCACGACGGAGGCGGCGACTGAGGCTGTGCGGAGGTGGATGTGGAAGGGGGAAGCTTGTTGCGGGTGGTGCCAAAGAGCGAGTTGCGGTGGGTGGGAGCCGAGTAGTTGTGCTCGAGGCTCTACAGCCCGTCCGCCCCGGCGAGCAGCCGCACAGTGAGCTCCCCGAAGAGGCAGTTGCTCCTTGAAGCACAGAAGCGCCTGGCCATCCGTCGCTAACCTGCCCGTCGCGGCCGGGAGCGCGAGCAGGAGTAGGAGGAGCACCATTGGATTTGGCCGCACTCGCTGTCTCCCTCGATGCCGGCTCGCTCGTCGTCTTCTGGTCACTGTTCTATCGGCGGCCAGCGGGGGAGACAAGGGTTTGACATGTGAGGTCCACATGATTTCCACGCTGGCAAGACATGGTGGTACGCCACGTAGGCAAAAGTGGCAAATAAGTTAAGAAACAACCTCTCTCCTATGGTAATTTTGTAAGGATAAATCTAAGTGGTGTTTGGAGAGCTGCCAAATCTAATAGTGGCAAATAGTTAAATATCCCACCTAGAGGCGGTCTGGCCGCTCCCCGTCGGCAGTGAGGGTTTTGACTGCCTCTCCTCCGCTCGCCAACCTCAGCCTTCGTCCACCTCGCCGATGACAACCCCACGTGTGCCGCTCCCCGTCGAGCCCAAGTGGCGGCGAGGGTTTTGGCCACCTCTCCTCTGCTCACCGACTTCGGCCTCCGTCTTCCTAGCCAACAATAGCCCGACGTTCTCAATCGCCGCCCCTATGGCCGCTTCCTGAATCTGATCCTTTGCGGGCTACTACTGCTTCGTGCATCAAGCCATCAGGCCCGCTACCGTGCCCCGCCGTCCTCTTGCCGACAACCGTTCCACACCGTCCTCTCGCGGGCTGCTCCCTCCATCTCCGGATTCCGGAACAACAATCTCTCCAATTGCACACTATGGGAATGGGAGAGCGGCATCTCGGTTATGCAGGCACATGTTGCGATGGATGATGATGATGATGAGTCACCTACTAAAGGACCAGTTTTACACCAGGCCAAAAGTGGTGTCAGGAAAAGTCAATCATGTAACTAGTTAGAGCATCTCCAGCAATAGCCACTATTTTAGAGCCACCAAAGGTTAAATGAGGGCTGCCCCTATTTTCTTTGGGCCCCAAATATGCCCTGAACTCCAACAACAGCCTCTATTTCTCAGCCATTATTTCTTTTTCTATTGTATTTCACCATAGACTATATATATATATATGCCTAATTTGATACTGTAGACTAGCAGCCAGCAACAGTATAATAAAAAACAGAGACTAGCAGCAGTAGAGAGCAAGCAGCAGGCCGGCCGCAGCGCCTGGTTGAGCTCGGCGGGCGGCGCTAGCCTAGCGACGCGGCGGGCCTGCGGGTGAGCGCGGCGCCGGGGGCGGGCAGGCGATAGCGGCTAGGAGCAGGCAGCGGGGACCGAGCGCGGCGGCCGGCCGGCGGGCAAGCACGGCAGGGTGGCGACCCGCCGAGCCCGCCGGGTGCCAGGCCGAGCGACGCGGCTGGCCGGCGAGCGAGCGTGGCGAGATGATGGCCCGTCGGCCGAGCGCGTCGGGGACAGGCGGCGAGCAGCTGAGCAACGCCGCGCTAGGGACGAGCAGGCAATGGGGGCCGGGGACAGGCGGCGGCCGACCGCGCCAGGGAAATTGTCGTTAGCGCCAAAAATATCGTCAATAGGGGCTGTGGTATAGAGCCTTAGGATTAGGGGTTTGGGAAAAAGATTTGGGAGTCTTCTCATTTTGAGGACCCTAGTAGAATCCCTGTTAGATCTAATTTTTTGTCTTACCACTTAAAAACTTTTTAGAGGCTGTGTTTAGGGTTCCTACTGGAAATGCTCTTAAAAGCAACAAACAAAGACTTAAAGCAACAAGAGCAGCATCATTTCGTAAACTCAACGAAAGATATCCACCCATTTTGTCAGGAAGCAGTTCAATATAATGATGTATATGAAGTATGTGATGCAGAAACACGGATGAGCTATTTTCAGGACAAAATTTTGCAGAAAGAAGGGTCTTCTGGGAACACGAGTAACAGAATGGATATTTTGGGAAACTTCATGGAAACAAAATGCTTTGGCATGGTAGAGAAGCCACTTCATTCAAAGGATTTACAAGAAGCTCTAAGGGTTGTAAGTTCAAACAAAGATTTATTTCTGAAATTTCTTGAAGAACCTAACTCAATTTTCTCAAGGCAGCTGGTAGGGTCTCACACCAATCTAGCACCACCTCAGAAAAAACGGATTACGGTACTAAAGCCACTTGGATCTTTAAACAGTGATGGCGTAAGACATGGAACAGAGCAAATTAAAGAGCAAAATGGAGCAGCAATGAGAGAGTTCCATCAGAGTTCTAATTTTAAGGAAGAAAATCGCTCCCTGCCAAGTAGAATAGTACTCCTGAGGCCTACTCCAGGGAAGCCGAGTTTAACAAAGGCAAAGCTCCCCCAGGACAACTCCCTTTCTACCAATTAACCTGTTGGAAACACTCACCGTGAGAAGATGGAGAAGCAAGACAACAAGATAGCTAGAACACGAATGGTAGGAAGAAGAACACACAGAGTGTTACGGCAACACACAACTATGCCTTGTCTCTTATTCAACTTACTTTAAACTGATTACATAGAATCTTATTTAAAGACACACACTAACTGATAGAGCCGGCCGTTCCGGCTACGTGCAGCAGCTAGCCGCAAGAACTGATCACACGATCAGCTAATGCCTAAACTAATGCATCTACATGCAAGCATCAACTCTAACAAACTCACAATTGTATACGTCCATGCAAACCTCTATCGGCTTCAGCTCCTAGACGTGCACCGTGACCCGGCCAAACCCCTGGCCACCACACATACGTGAATGACTAACTCCATGTACATCTGCATGTACTCAACTCCTGACTTAAGATCAGCTCACTACTCTCTCCTGATCTCCACAATACCATGCAACACGCACCCATCTAGCACATGGACTCTGTCTATCACGTACAACACTTGACTCATACATGAACACACTAACATGCTACTAATGCAAATCAACAAGATTATCTAACATAACCCCCGTGATTTCAGGGGAGCATTGGATGACAATGGGGCAACTCTAGGATCTACAAAAGTACCGCCTGGTACCATTCATAACCAGCAAGATGGTTGTCATCAACAAGATGAGTCTTTATTATCTTCCTCGTACTCAAATGGATATGGAGGAGATGAAAGTTCACTAAGTGATTCAGAAATTGATCAGAACAGTGATTCCGATATCGACTATATTGAAGACAATGGTGGCAGCTTCAGTGACTCAGGGAGATGTAGTCCTGTGTTGAAGCGTACATGGCATTATACCAAAAGACAAGGAAATGCCTATTCAGGATCGTCTTTTAGCAAGATTTCCCACTTTGCTGCGTCATCAGTTACCAAGGAAGCCAAGCAACGGCTTTCAGAGCGATGGGCAACGGTCACTTGTGATGAGATCAGTCAAGAGCAAGTGCAATTGCCAAGGAATACATGCACCTTAGGAGAGATGCTCTCCCTTCAGGAAGTGAAGAATGATGATTTCGTCAACGGGGTACCTTCTGTTTCTACCAGTCGCTCTTGTGACACAGAAAATGAACTGCCTACTCAAGCTAAATATGTAACTGCTTGTAGAAAAGATGAAAAAAATGGTGAGAGACCTATGGGGTTGCCAAGATCAGCATCTGTTCCACTGATTCCATCCACACTTAATAACATGGTGGCGAATGTGAAAGCTTCAAATCATCAGGGCCATGAAAGAACAAAACATGTTGTAGCATCAAATAAAGAAAAATCATCTTTCAGAGGTAGAGTTTCAGATTTCTTCTTTCCAAGAAGTAAAAGAACAAGAAGGCAGATATCTGCCAATCATACATCTGATTGGTCTTCAGGGAAGACTGAAGCCTGTGGTGGTGATAGTCAACCAGATGCCAACCATGATCTGGATGGTAATGAAAAATCCTCCATTTGTGAGAACGTACTTGAAATTCGTGCCGTGCAATCAACCAGCACTTAAGAGGTAGGCATTCATCTCATGCAAGCCCAATCATATGTTCTTTTCATACAGCTGGGTAATTGATGTGGGCACATTTATTTTTGAGCTATGACAACCTTCCCTTCATTTATAAGAAATATTTATTGAATCCATTTGTTTGGCCACACAGCATTTGATGAGAATTTTTATTACAGGGAACAACTGCTTTAACTGATGTACCTACATCATTGGATTGTCTAAGTGGAAACCTGAATAAACTAGGACTGAATGAAGTCCTAAATAGCACTCGTGACCAACCCAGCCCTACGTCAGTTCTCGATGCACCCTCCGAAGATAGCAGTTGTAATGAACCTGAATCATCTGCGAGCACTACATCCAAAAATGCGAGTAAGTCTAGTTTCCAGCCCAGAGTTCTTCAAGTCTCTGATTGGTTAGTTTATATACTGACACTTCTGCTTAACTTTCTTCAGAAGCTGTCTCAAGATCTTCAGCAATTGAGGCTGTTGCCTGTTCCTTATGATGGGATGATACCACTTCAGAACCGCCATTACCGGGGCACCCGAGGGCAGTCTTCTTTTCTCCCTGATGTAGATGACGATGAACCAGAATGCTATGTTCTTGTGCGAAATATAATGTCGTCTGCTGGATTAGACGATGCCCAGTCGAGTATGCTTTTTACTGGCTGGCATTTACCTGACTGCCCTCTTGATCCAGTGTTGTTCAACAAAGTCTTGGAGCTTCGGAAGCAAAGTTCATACCAAAGGCTTCTCTTCGACTGTGTCAATGTTGGTCTAGTTGAGATCGGCAATAACACCTTATTAAGCACATTCCCATGGAGCAAACGCATTGTAGAACATGGCGGGACGCCTCCTCTCCTGCATTGGGGATAGAAGTCTGGAGCATTCTGAAGTATTGGATTTATGGGGCACGGATGTTTGTGGTGAACAAGAGAGATAATGCTGAAATCATGATGGATAGAATTGTGAAGCAGGACGTTGAAGTAACAGGCTGGGTGAAAATAATGAGGACGCAGTTGGTTGACATCACTGAACAAATCGAGGGTGGAGTTTGGGAGGAGCTCGTGGGAGAAGTTGTACTGTATTTTGTTTCTGTCTATCAACGATGAGATCTCTTTGCAACCGATGAATTCCCCTATCTTCTGACAGCTGATCCTATAATACAATTCTCCCCCTTTTTTTGTACACTGTGTATGTTCTTTTGCGAGGAGCAATGTGTATGTATTTCTAGCTAGTTGGAAACTTCTAGTATTTTAAAATTTTGCATCACTATATCTGATCAAATCACAGTAACCGTGCAGTACAGATACTAGAAATTGATGACTAATCACGGGTTAAAGTTACCTTCGTAATTAGACGTTAACTTAAATAGACACGTGTCAGTAAACCATTGGTCCCGCATATTGTTACGTGCTGGGAGTGGGGCCCCCTGCCTGCGAGCGGACCGCGCCGAGTGCCCCTCCCCTTGAGTTGAGCCGAGCCCAAGAAGCGGCTGGGGTTTTCGGCCGCCGCTCGTCCTCCGGTCCGGTCGCCGCGGCGGCGACGGCCTCCGTCCTCCAGGTCTATCTACATTCTCTGCCTAGGCAACCTTGATCCCGTACAGAATCCGACGATTCGCGGACGGCGGCTGCTTCGACGCCAAGCCATCTCCGTTGTCGCGCACCGCCGCCCTCTTGCCTGAGCCCTCCACCTCCGGGACGAATCAACAGCATTATATCTGGTCGCGCTTGCATCACGCACCACAGCGGAAAACCTAGGTACGCGCGTTTCACAAGGTGCCCACCTTTTTTATCTGGTGCTGCTTGCTATAAAGTCGATTCATGCGTCCTCTCGCTCCCTGAAATCTTTCCGTCCAGTTTGTTCTTGATTATTTATGTGGAGCTGAAGAATGCACCCAATTCTTAGGGCACTAGTTATAGAAGAAGCGAAATGAAAGTTCTTGCGATGTGAAACGAGATAGATGATCTTACAGGGTGAAGAAACCCACTCGGTTCTACTTAGATTAGAGTAGTAAACAATCCACTTGGTTCTTGTTTTCTTGATGTAGCTCGTCGGTTCCTATGAAGATTACTATTGCTTTTCTTCACGCAGATCCTAAGTTTAGGTGTTGCGTTATTTCTAAATTACACGCTAATTGTTAATATTTTTTCTTTTCTTTTACCTGTTTCTGGCTGTAAACTTTAGTATGATTTAGACTTATAGGGATATTAGAACGCTAATAGTAGCAGCATTGGACATTTCTTGAAAACTAAGGATCTGTTACTATCTGCAATATATGCAATCAATAGTACTAGACAGTTGGTGATGTGGAATTATTTGTACATGTTTCAGACATCTCTTCTTTTTTTTTCTCGAACGGCCAGAAATCTCTTAAATGCGAGGAAATGTCAGTATGGTGGCGGTATTGTGTGTTTCTTGAAAAAAGAAATAATAACAAGGTGTTTGTACATTTTTACGTTGATATATGGGTGCATAGCATACATGCACCTCGATTATCTATTCCACTATTCTAAGTTTAAATTGTTTGACCAGGCACCAACGGAAAGCTCAATTACAACCACATCACCCCTTCTATCCTCTCCAAGAATCTGAAGGTAGGTGTTTGTACAGATTTAGTTTGATGCACGAGTATGTGTCATCGTACATTTCGATTATCTATGCCACTATTCTAATTCTATATTGTTTGAAATTAAGAATCAGCAGAAGGAGAAGGTGTACACCACGGTGCTATTTGACCAGTAACCAAGGAGAGCTCCTTTCTGAGGTGCCCAAGTGCAAGCAGATCACCTCATCTGTCCTCTGTGATGCCTGTGAGTAATGATACTGAATTACTAATCAAATAGTCATATGGATGTCTAACTCTCGAGATAAATCATGAAGTTCTTTGTCTGATATACATCATATAGCAAGGCACTCTGATCTTTAGCTTTAGGAGTTTAGGAGATGGATTAGGGCATCAAGCTGTTGATTTATCACTGTTTTCGGGCTTATACTAGTCTTGAGATCAACTGATACAAGAAAGCATCCATTCTCTCTCTAGTAAAACACACCTTTAGCTGACAAATCAAGAATTGGATCAGCCATTGTATCCCTTGCCCAGAACGTAATCTGCCTTGGGTTCACAGCCGACTCCTGATGTCATTGTTTATTCCTCGCCATCCATATTGCCTTGCAGAATTTAGTATCCAGCAGATCGTGGCACCAAGTTGGAGGATGTAGCTTTGGAATCTTGACCCCAGTCAGTTCCTTTAGAAAAATCCACTGATGACAATTGAGCTTTCTGTCAAATTATGGTACTTTAAGCCTCCAAATTAGTTTCCAGTTGTCCTGATCTGAAGTCTGAAGAGTTACAAGGTGCAGGGACCAGTTCATTTTGCATTCTTCATCAGAACGGTCAATATGCTGATCTGGCTGAACAGCATCCATGTTTTCCTGATGACCATTCTCACTTTCCCAGATATTTTCTTCCCATTATCCAATCAGCATGCAAAGAATTGCATCATCACCTGGAATAGTTAATGTATTTTAGCATCACATTATTTCTTTTTCTGCACTTTGTTGCTTACTAAGCATGAACAGACTCCATTCGGATATGAATCCTATGTCAGTACAATATTTCAAGAATATAATGTTTGCAATTTGGGTTGCCTAGGCCGTGAAGAAATGGGTTCACAAATGAGTTAAATCAGTAACCATGAGAAGTTGGTCGGGTTTGTTTGTGTTCAAATGTCTTGTGGGCTTGGTTGGGTTTGAGTGATCCTTGATGGATTAGTTTGGTATGGAAGTCTGGTATGACCATTGGGGTCTGGGTTGGGTTTAAACCCAGTAGCAGGCCTGTCTATTTCTCTTCTGCTCTTGATTGCATAGCATTACTGCTAGATACTTCCTTTTCCTATGTACCTTGTGAAAGCTGGGATTGTTGTCATCCATAGGACCATAGCTAGGGTCAGTAGCCACCTTCCTAAACAATAGTAATCTAAGGGTATTTTTTTAATATTTCTTCATTTATATCACTAAATAGCATGGCAACTCTTATAAAATGTGGCCACCTTCCTAGCAATTAATACAAATCTAAGGATATCTGTCTCGAAATAGCTCTAAGACTTGCTAATAACCAGATTGGTTACTCGACCAAATTCAAAATGGAGCATCAGAAACTATCGCTGTGCCACACTAGGTATTACCACGCCATGTTGTGCGTTACCCCCTTGCTGATAGGTCGTTCTACCAAAACCCAAAGAGTCCACAACACTTTCAGTTCCACTAATTATTATTTCGCCTCCCATTTCCCTATTGATGTTGATTGACTGAAATTTTCCATCTGTTTGAATGTGTTCTCTTGTCTTTTTGTGTTCTTCTCATGTTATCCTTTTGTATTCTACTGGTAGTGAGATAACTATCTAATCCTTCAGTTGAGCCTCCTAGCCACTTATTAATCGCTCATGCATCAACTTATGTAGGAACCATCCAATGAGATACATGTACTTTTGTTTGAACCATCTAATGTTATCATTTATGGAACACTTTCATCGGAACCATCTGTTATCTAATGTCTATAGTGTATGAAATAATTTGAACGTTATCTTTGCTTAATATGGATTGTACTTACTGTATTTTTGTGCAATTGTGAGAACTTGTAGAAGTAGTTGCCATCCATAACTAGGGTCAGTAGGGACTATATAAAGATGTGAAAATAATTGAGTCTGAGTAAGTAGTTCTCTTTCTGATGTGGCAGAAGGAATTGGTAAAGGACTGCTTAAGAATAGTTGTCCACGCACATTGACATGTTTACTTTATAGTTCAATAGTTCTTTTGACATGATTGGTGTCTTTATTTTCTTTCATAGAAATGTAAATTTGAAAATCTTGAATGTGTTTGATGTTTTAATTGTTGTTGGGGCACTCACTTTAGGCGGAGGAGTAGATTTGGAACAGGTTCTCTGACAGATCCATTGTAATTAAGAATGGCTTATCAGCAATCAGATGGAATTTATGACCTGCCAGCTGAACCACTGTTTACGCTAGATTTGAGGTTGAGCCACACCAATGACTTGGATAGAATTCAAAGATCTTTCACCAGCAAGATAGATAAGGCCCGACAATATCTCACAAGTAAGTTCAGAAGGATTGTTAAGGTCAAAGGTTCCCAGAGAAGGGAGTTTGTTCTTACCCCAGAAGGTCCTTATGTTTTTGCCATTGCTTTTACGGATGGTACTAACACAGTCACCGCCATAATTGAAGGAAAAAACATGTGGATGAGGGGATTTCAAACTGCAGACGGACACATTTTTGAGTTTAAAGATGAACATGAGAATGAAAGGAAGGATGCTAATATGGATGATATGACTGAGGAAATGAATAGTCAATGCAATGGTAATAACAAAACAAGAGAGGAGGAGGTGATGAAGGATGAAGAAGAGGCTATAAAGGACCAAGAAATGAAAGATATAAAGGCTATTAAGGACAGCGAGATGATCAAGCACAGCAAACAACAAGAAAAGAATAAAACATCATTTGGATCAAAGAAGCAGCAAGTGAAAAAGGAGGACCAACCCAAGCCAAAAAAGTATATCAGAGGATCTGTTATCTTACGGCATGGTAGTAACTATCAATCTCTACTTGGTCATAAACTACGGCAGTTTCAAGTAGGATATGGTACAATGAGGGATATGGTGCGAAATTTGGCTCACTTTGACCCAAACAACTTTTCATATAAACACAAGCACTCGATGGCCACATTGATCATTCATACAGCTGAGAGTTTGAAGAATAAATATATATCTGGGCTTGTGTTAAAATCTTTCAATCCAAATGTTGGTGCAAAGCTTCTACCACTGAATGATACAGGAGCAGCACATATTCATGGGTGGTCTGCAGCCTCTGAATTAATTCTGAAATCTATTCACCTCCCATCAAAGGTTTGGGACTATCAACAGCAAGAGTTTTATAAGTGCAATGATTTTTACAGAAATCAGTGCTGGACCATAGACCCAAATGTTGCAATGGGTTCCATTGTGTTTTTAAAAGGCGATGCTTATATGGACAGTAAGATTTCTGTTAAAGATGGTGATGCGATTACCCTATCACATGGTCTGCATGCATCTGTAGGTGTGGTGGTTATGGGTGGCATTAACCATATTCTGATGCATAATTGGAATGTACCATGTGCAGCTCAAATTTCTTTGAAAGCAAGTTCTTACTCAACAGGTATCCCTATTGTTGAAGGAGAGATTGAAGTTCACACCAATCATCACAAAGAACTATACACTCCTCATCTAAACCTAAGTCCAAAAGAGGGCCAGAAGGCGGTTAAAGTGTGCTTGTCTGTTGATGGTTTTCTAGCGATAACAGCTAATTCTTGTCAAGTGGAGAATGAATTGATTAGGCGGGATGAAAAGGGCGAAACATGTGTAAAGAATGATAAGGTAATTGTTAGTTTGCCTTGAGTATGCCAATGCACCTTCATTTATGTTTATGGAAATTTTTTATCTAGTGTTACAGGATCCACACAGATCTGAGAAGGAGGTATAGAGATAAAATTGATAAATTGATTGCTGAGAAGTCGAGGAGAGCTATGAATCTTTTCCCCTCTACGGACCCGCTACTTCTCCTGTCCAGTGAGACTGAAAGCAAGCTAGAATTGCCTTAGGTAAGATTATGAGGGGGTTTTTTTTTGCATATTTATAATATAAACACAGCTGTTTACATGTGCATTCTTTATTTCCAGCTACAGAAATGTGTAATTCGAGGCACTTGTTTAGATCAGTTATCAGCTTATCAACTACAACCTCGTTGACAAAGTCTTCACTGTAAGAAACTTCATTTCCAGCTCAACAAATAGTATGTAATTTGAGCCTCTTGGTTATGATACACCAAGAAGGAAGCAGTGAGCGACATCATTCACTTTGTCTTTAGAGAAATTATCCGATATGCCTCTAAAAATTGAGCTGATCCCTTCTATACCCTCTGAGTTTTACTCTGAGTTTGCTAGAGACAGAAATAGGATAATGTTTTTTTAAAGTATAAGGCACTGAATTTGACAAGGCTAAAACCCATAAGGACCGATTTTTTGTGTTGTTTATGAAAGACAGCTCCTATGTAGAGTATGATCAAATGGTTTCCAGATTTAATCTTTTTACGTTCTATTATTTAGAGATTTACATTCGCAGGGAAGATGAATTTTTTTAAATGCTGGAAGATACTTTGTTATCATTATGGTACAAAGGTGCTTTTAGTATGTAGATCTAGACGGTGGTACAGTTTAATCTCTGCCTGGTTTTCCGCAATTAGGGCATAATTTTTCATGAGTTAAATTGTTTTCTTAATGGGGACCACGAACCAATAATGTGTGAATGAGCTTTGTTTTAAAGAGAGAAGAATGTGCGCTGTGAACCTATAGGAGGCCCTGGTAGAACCTTCACTGCTTAATGCCTTCGTCTTTGTCGAAAACTCACATGGGCAGGCCGAGCACGTAAGGGCGCCATGTGAAGGGGTAGACATTTTAGTTACCGAGCATCATTTTTGAGAATATTTTAAAAGACATTTTTTAATCATGCTAACTATAAGTTCTTAACCACTAGATTTGGACTGAAAAGATGCAAGTCCTTATTTCTTCTCATGGAGAACTATAATTGTTTTTTTAATAAGTAGGATGCCAAGTAAAAGAAACTAGATGGGCAACTACCTTAGATAGTTTCCTTAATATGGGTGGCAGGACCAGCAGCTACCTTGTATCACTCTATCGGCACATATAAGAATGTACAATATATTCAGTAGAAGCATGTCACGTGTATGACTTTTGACAAACTAGAGAATGTTGTAGGAAGTATATATATGTTGTGTGATGTCTTACCTGAAGCTAATTGATCTTTGTTATTCATCTAGCATAAGCTGAAAGTTTTCTTCCCCGGGCAAGAAAGAATAAATCAAAATTGTTCGGTATGCTCGAGATTTCATATTGTGCTTTGGTTACCACATACATAGCCTACTGATGTTTTATTGACTAATAAGGGCATAGATTGTTCTGGTGACAATATACAAGTTTGCTCTGGTGATATCTGAATTTTTTATGCAATTCTTTTTTTTTCGATTATCAGGGGAAAAAATATTGTTATAAAAAATCATGGAAATTGTGGTGTATGTTACATGGAATAGTTCCCCTTTGAGACTCTGCTGCAAAGCAGATTTTTTCGTTTTCCTTGATATGACAAAGTAGAATACCAAACTATTCAGTATACATGTTCAAATGGGCCGTACCATGTCGGACCGGCCCGGGTATGGTGCTACAGTAAACATGCCCGGGCTGGCACGGCCTGCTATAGCCGGCGAGGAGACTTTGAGCTGGGGCTGGACAGCACAGTGGTGTGTGGTACAGAGACGGGACGGAGAGGTCGGGTACCTGGACAAGGATGGGCTTGCCTTGGCGATTCTTGGCCTCGGAGGAGTAGACGGCGAGGAGGACGGCCTCGAAGCCGGAGAGCGAGGAGGGGAGCGCGGGCGGCAGGCGGAGGAGGTATAGCAACGAGAGGAGCGGGAGGAACGCGAGCGTGGCGAGGCAGAGGTCGGGGTCCGGGGAGAGGAGCGTGTCGTAGAGCCAGTGGCAGGGGGGGTTGTCGGCGCCGCCCCTCGATCGGAGCGCCGCGGAAAGCGCGGCGTAAGCGGCAGGGGACCGCAGCAGCGCGTGGGCCAGGCGGTCAGAGTCGATGAGCGCTACGACGTTGGAATCAGCCGACGGCGGTAGGATGGAGGAGAGCGCGAGGATGCGGGATCGCGCCTGCGACACCGACTCCCACCAGGACGGGGTGGGGTCGGACGCGGACGCCGAGGAGGAGTTCGACGAGGAGGCTGCCCCTGCGGCAGCCGGGGACGGAGGCATGGCCGGTGGCGACGAGGACGAGGTGAGATTTGGGCATCTCGAATCAATGGACCTTTCTGTCTCTCCCCTACTTCTCGAGGGGCTTTTGTGTAAATAAACCACAAGCATGAGGTGAGCACGGTTCTACGGTGCTACACTAAGGCCGTAGCGGACTGGCCCGGGCACAGTAGGCTGCCGATGGGCCGTGTTGGCACGGCACGGCCCACGACCTCGGTAGACCGTGCTTGGGCTAGAGGGAGGCACGCGGACCGGCACGGCATGACCCGCTATAGAAGCCGTGTTGGCCCGATCCGCTCGTTTGGCCTTGTATACTATTCAGTAAGCTTCAATATGAATATCAATAGTCCAATCAATAAATCTCTTATAAAGCATTTGTCTTATTTGAAGTATGTTATTCTAAGGGCTTGTGATTCCCATCACTGGTGACGTGACAGGAGATACTTATTGAGCTATTGGTGATCATTTTAAATGCTATTTTTTATTGCAAATTGAGCGGGGCACGTTTAAACTCATTGTGGACGAAGGGAAGCTATTATATAGACCTTCTTTCTGATTAGATGGTATAGATAGTGGAGTTCTTTTAAATTCCATAAAGACAAATCTCGGTTGTTGGGCTTAATATATATATCAAAGCTATGATAAATTGTACATTTGATATCGTTCGCTGCTTTGCATTTTTATAGCAAGTGCCTAAAAGGGAGTTATTTTGATACGCCAGATTATACTCCATTGCATATAATTCTTAAAGGCGGCTACTGACAGTGAGCCCAAAATGGTCGTGGTGGAGGCCAACAGCGAGAAGCACGTTATGCGGAGGCTGAACAAGGGCTTCCTACTCTACGGTGTTTGCAACATGAAGGCGTCGTTGGTGAGCGTCATGCAGTCCCACCTTCCCGAGAGGAAGCACAAGTCGATGTAATACTATTATCATGTTCTTTCTAGGGTCTATTTTGTTATTCAAGTAGTATTATATATTTAGGACAACTGTTATGTAACACCTTGGTTTTCGGATAACCGCTGAAAACTATTTTAATAAAAGTCCTAGTTCAAAATTTTGGTTCTTTGTGTGTTTTAAGGATCTAGTGCCAAAGATCTCAATTCAATCAATTCTTGTAACCTTAAGATCTCGTCTCTAAAATGCTCTTCCCAATTAAACTCTTGGGATTTGAATTTTGAGACATTGTTGTCCTTTGAAATTACATGTTCCCTCTCTATTCTCAAGTGATCAAATTCATTTCCAAATCCAAACCCCATATCCACTATATGTCAACCTTAGTCAACACACATCTCTTGAGTTATTAAAATGAGATCAATTCCCAAATACTTCCTAGAAGCTTCTCTAATCCTGTCATCTTCTAAATCATTTTTGAACGCATTCAGATTTTGTAAGATTCGAACAAATGGTCGTGCCCAAACGTTTCCTTTGCATTCTTGGTATTAGTGCAAAATCGGAACATAGTTTTGGCACACAAATATCCCTTAGAACCTCCTCTTCCTTTGCCATCGTTTTCATCTTTATTCAAATACATCCATTATTCAAACTTCCAAATACAAAAATATAACTCATATATCCTTCCTTTGGATTCCTAGATTCTTTGTGAATTCGAATATTGAATTTAAATCCGCATACTACCCCTAAACCTCCTATTTTAACCCCTCTATGATGCAGGATACATCCAAAACTTCTTTAGGATGTCCTCTGAGAATTCCTGTTTGTACTACCATCTTCCTAAACCTATTCAAATGATTGTGGAGGCCATGGGCCCCGGGTACCTCATTACCAGTACATGGGCCACTCGGATAGAGGATGGGCCAGATCATGTAATTAGAGATAAGATAGCACCCGGCAGGCTGTGCCTTGTATAATAAGGAAACATAGCCTTAGTCGGATAGGATTCTATCTCTAAGAAGGAAATCCCTTGGTCGTATCCGACTGGGATCCTTACCATGTACCCCTGTCCCCTAGTATATAAAGGGAGACAGGGCGCCCCATGAGGGCACGCAAGATCATTGATCACAAAACCACCTCAGAGGAATAACACCTCAACTGGACGTAGGGTATTACCTCACATCGAGGGCCTGAATCAGTATAATTCTCTTGTGTTCCTCTGCAATCCACCGAATTTCAGGTCGCCGAGTAGCCCCATAATATTATTGCCGGTGCAAAGCATCGACAGTTGGCGCGCCAGGTAGGGGACCGGCGAATTCTTCATCAACAGATTCGATGGATCCCATCAACGGAGTCAAGGGCTACAAGTTCTCCAATGGAGACACCATCACCTTCGGGAGTCTTGATTTCGTCGCCGATCAACTCGGCAATCTTTCCCTGGCTGAAGCAAATCCGATCTCGCCAGCCGAGGAGCCAGCCGGCGTTGCGCCAGTCGGCCCCAAGGACGTCGCCATCTCCTTCGATGATCTACTACGACAGTCCCTCACATCGCCGGACATCGGGACAACTCTCTCCTTCGGCGTCCGACTCGCGCTAGGCCTTGAGCCAGCGCGGGTTAGGCCGAGAGGGGGAGAGATCGTCAATCTCCCGTACGGATTCGGCGACGCTGTGTATCTACAACTCGCGCAGCAGACCCGACCTCCAGCGATTCAGTTTGGACACGGTCATGAACCGTTTCAGATTGGATCTAGAGAGGTCGGAGTCGTCCTAACTCCGATAAACTACTCGGAGTCCGACACCAAGTTGGATAGCGGTTCGAGCACCAACTCGGACTCCACCTTGGCAAGCTTCCTCCTCCCCCGCGAGATCTTCATGGCTTCAACGCCACCTTCCGAGGTGCGCCGACTGCAAGAGGAGCAGCAAGAGGAGACGCGCCGACTACAACAACAAGAGGAGGCTAACCGCCAAGCTCGCAATGACGGGCTACGACAGGCTGGGCGAGCCGCCCAGCAGCAGATCCTCCAAACCAAAGTCGGCGACCACGACGTCTTCGTCACGCCACAACAGAACGTTGTGGCCGCCGCAACTTTGCTGGACACGCTCCAGCTTGGGCCGGATCATCAGGCCACACCAACTATCGCCAAGATCAAAGCGATGATTACAGCTGCCGCCTACCAGCAGCAAGAACAGTCAGGCAACACTCACATACCGACCCATCGGACGGGCTCTCCAGCGGCGGAGTCATCTACATCAGCGCGACGTCGGGCGGCCGGCTCCACTCGGCAGCGCGAAGAATCCCGCCAAACAACGCTCGGCAATACCAACTACGACAACCGGTGGCGTCGCCAGTACGACCGCCGACCCAATCAAGACCTCCGAGTGCGAATACAACGTGACCTTCGCCACACCATAAACGCCCGGCGCGAAGAGCGCGAAGAGGATGAACGCCGCCGACTGGAGGATGAACACGAGCGCTTCGGTCTCCACTACGAACGGCTACACCGCCAAAACTGAAGCCCAAGTCCTCACGATGACGAAGGCATTCCAGCCTTTACTCGGGAGTTACAGGACGTCCGCTGGCCAGTCGGCTTTAAGCCCACCAGAATCGAAAAGTACGACGGCAAGACAACCAGAGTCTGGCTCACCGTTTACGTCCTAGCAGTACAAGCTGCTGGGGGCGACAGCAGAGCCATGGCTAACTACCTCCCAGTCGCGTTAGCCGACTCGGCGAGGACATGGCTGACAGGCCTCCCAAGGCGGTCGATCAGTTCCTGGGGACAACTCAGGGAGCGGTTCATCGCTAACTTCCAGGGGACCTACGAGAGACCGGCTTCCGAGCACGACCTTTACCAGCTGCATCAAAAGAAGAACGAGTCTCTGCGTGAATTCATCAAAAGGTTTTCCGAGAAGCGCAATCAAATTCCAAGTATCAAAGACGAGGTCGTCATCGCCGCCTTCCACAAGGGAGTAAAAGACGCCCCGCTCATCGCGAAGTTCACTCAGAAGCCACCATCCACTGTCCGGGCTCTTTTCGACATGGCCTACAAATACGCCGACTCGGCTGAAGTCGTCGCCGAGGCCCTCGACGAGAAGGAGCCCCGACAAAAAGACAACAAGGCGAAAGCCGACAATGAGCCGTCTTAGAATAAGTCTGGCAGCCGCAAGCGGAAGTCGGACAACGAGGTGGCCAACATGGAGCGTAGTCGGTCGCGGCCCCAGCGGAACAACGACTATCAGAAAGTCATGAGCGGGCCTTGCCCATTCCACCCCAAAGGCTGGCACGCGGCCAAGGACTGCCACATGCTCAAGAAGTTTGCCTCCGAGCAAGCTTCATCGTCTGGCGCCGACAAGGACAAAGACAAGCCAGACTCGGGCCCGGCTGAGGATTTCCAGGATCCCCAAGCCGAACTCAACCACATCTTCGGGGGACCACTTGCGTACGAATCCAAACGCAAGCAGAAGCTCTCAATACGCGACATCAACACGGTCTCCACAGCCGACACCCCCCAATACCTGCGCTGGTCAGAAACGGCCATCACCTTCAATCGCGCAGATCACCCAGATCGGATTTCCCACCCGGGACGATATCTACTCGTCCTGGACCCGGTCGTCAGAAATATCAGGCTGAAGAAAACCCTCATCGACGGAGGCAGTGCGCTCAACATCCTGTTCGCCAAGACTTTGGACGAAATGAGAATTCCTCGTTCAGAACTACGGCCGAGCACTGCGCCCTTCCATGGAATAATTCCCGGCTTGTCATCAACCCCACTCGGGCAGATAACCTTGCCGGTAACCTTCGGCACGCGGGACAACTTCCGTACAGAAAACATCTGCTTCGAGGTCGCCGACTTCGAGACCGCGTATCACGCAATACTCGGACGACCGGCCCTCGCCAAATTCATGGCGATACCGCACTATACGTACATGGTGCTGAAGATGCCCGGGCCAGCAGGAGTCCTCTCCCTCCGCAGCGACGCTAAGCAAGCCTTCACCTGCGACAAGGAGAGTTGCGAACTGGCTCAAACACAAGAAGCAGCAGTCGGGCGCGACAGCATCCGGCAAGCCGCTACACCCGAAGTCGATCAAGGTCCAGTTCCGACGAAAAAAGCAGCGAAGTCGGGAATTTCAGCGGACTCTGACACGAAGAAGATCCCCCTGGACCCTTCCGACCCCTCCAAGACTGCCTTAGTCGGGACCGGACTCGACCCCAAATAGGAAGACGCGCTCGTCACCTTCCTCCAGGCCAATAAAGATATCTTCGCGTGGAAACCGTCCGACATGCCAGGCGTACCAAGGGAGGTGATCGAGCACGCCCTACACGTAAAGCCAGACGCCAAGCCAGTCAAGCAACGGTTGCGGCGCTTCGCTCAAGACCGCAAGGATGCTATCCGGGAGGAACTCACCAAGCTCCTCGCAGCCGGGTTCATTAAGGAAGTCTACCACCCGGACTGGTTGGCAAACCCAGTTCTGGTCCGGAAGAAAAACGGTAAATGGCGCATGTGCGTCGACTACACCGACCTCAACAAAGCGTGCCCCAAGGACCCATTTGGTCTTCCCAGGATAGATCAGGTGGTTGACTCCACGGCGGGGTGCGACCTACTCAGCTTTCTCGACTGCTACTCGGGATATCACCAAATTAGCCTGAGGGAACAAGACTGTTTAAAAACATCTTTCATCACGCCGTTTGGAGCGTATTGCTATATCACAATGCCGTTCGGTCTGAAAAACACGGGCGCAACTTACCAACAGGCTATTCAGCGCTGTTTGCACACCCAGATTGGGCGCAACGTGGAAGCCTACGTCGACGACGTGGTGATCAAGACCAAGTCCAGAGAAGATCTCATTGCCGACTTGGAAGAAACCTTCCAAAACCTCCGAAGATTCAAGATGAAGTTGAACCCGGAAAAGTGCACCTTCGGAGTGCCGTCTGGAAAGTTACTCGGCTTCATCGTCTCGCATCGCGGTATCGAGGCTAACCCGGAGAAAGTCAACGCCATCAGGAACATGGCGCCACCGACCAACCTCAAAGACGTCCAGAAGTTGACAGGCTGCATGGCGGCACTCAGCCGGTTTATCTCCCGATTGGGCGAACGGGGCATGCCTTTCTTCAAGCTCCTCAAAAAGGCGGACACCTTCAAATGGACTCCGGAAGCCCAACAAGCCTTCGAAGACTTCAAACAGTTCCTCACGTCACCTCCCGTGTTGGCATCACCCTTACCCCAGGAACCGCTAATGCTATATCTGGCGGCAACCACTCACGTAGTTAGCACGGTGCTGGTAGTGGAGCGATCCGAACAGGGTCATATTCAGAAAATACAACGGCCAATCTATTTTGTCAGCGAGGTCCTTGCCGACTCCAAAACGAGATACCCGCAGGTCCAGAAGCTGCTATACGGCCTACTCATCACAGTCCGAAAGCTGGTGCATTACTTTCAAGCACATCAAGTCACGGTGGTCACAGCGTTTCCACTCGGGGATGTCCTTCATAATCGCGAGGCCACTGGCCAGATCGCTAAATGGGCACTCGAGCTGATGGCGTTCGACATCACCTTCCAGCTACGGACAGCTATCAAATCTCAAGCTCTAGCCGACTTCGTGGCCGAGTGGACAGAAGTTCAACTCCCAACACCAACAGCAAAGCTAGAGTACTGGACAATGTACTTCGACGGTTCCCTACGGATCGGCGGCGCCGGGGCTGGAGTCATATTGACATCCCCCACTGGCAAAAAATTGAAGTACATTCTACAAATCCACTTCCCGGCTTCCCACAACGTCGCCGAGTACGAGGCACTCGTTCACGGGCTCCGCATCGCCATATCACTCGGCATACGTCGACTGGTTGTGCGCGGAGACTCCCAACTCGTGGTAAACCAAGTCATGAAAGACTGGACCTGCCTCGACGATACAATGGCGGCATACTGTCAGGAGGTCCGCAAGCTGGAAAATAAGTTCGACGGGCTGGAAATCACACACGTCCTGCGCCAATACAACGACGCGGCGGATGAGCTGGCAAACATGGGATCCAAGTGAGAAGCAGTCCCGACTGGAATCTTCGTCGAGCAACTTATGGAGCCATCAGTCAAGAAGAAACCGGCACAAGAGCAGTCGGGAGGCGAGCCTACCCCGGCTACCGACGAAGTGCTGCACATATGTCAAGACTGGAGGAGTCCTGTTGTCAAATTCCTCCTGGATGATGAACTCCCAGAAGATTGCAGTCAAGCCGAGCAGGTCAAGCGTCGGAGCAAAAGCTTCCTGCTAGTCGGAGAAGACCTATACCGAAGGAGCGCATCCGGTGTCCTCATGCGCTGCGTCACCACCGAGGAAGGCAAGCAGATCCTGCATTCAATCCACTCGGGCATATGTGGCAACCATGCCGCATCCAGGACGTTAGTCGGAAAGGCTTACCGGCAGGGATTCTTCTGGCCCACAGCAGTCACAGACGCCAAAGACATCGTTCGCAAGTGCGAGGGTTGCCAGTTCTTTGCAAGACAAACAAATCTCCCAGCCCAGGAACTCCAAACTATCCCTATCTCCTGGCCATTTGCAGTATGGGGGCTCGACATGGTCGGGCCTTTCAAGAAAGCGCCAGGGGGGTTCACACATTTATTCGTCGCGGTGGATAAGTTCACCAAGTGGATTGAGGCTAAACCCGTCGCAACAATTACAGCGGCATGAGCAAAGGACTTCACCATGAGTATATTATACCGGTTCGGAGTCCCTAACCGGATCATCACCGACAATGGTACTTAGTTCGCGGCAGGCCTATTCCAAGATTTCTGCGACGATTTCGGCATCAAGATCTGCTATGCATCTGTGGCACACCCGCGGAGCAACGGGCAGGTTGAGCGAGCCAACGGTATGGTCTTACAAGGTATCAAGGCCAGGATATTCGACCGACTATAACCATATGCGGGTCGGTGGGTACAAGAACTCCCATCCGTTCTCTGGTCTCTCAGAACCACGGTTAGTCGGGCAACAGGGCAATCCCCTTTCTTCCTGGTCTACGGTACCGAGGCTATGCTACCGACAGAGATACAGTTCGGCTCTCCGCGAGTCCAGGCTTACCGAAGACGACTCCAACAACACCGACTGATCGAATTAGATCAGCTGGAAGAAGCAAGAGACGCCGCACAATCCAGTCGGCAAGGTATCTTCAAGGCCTGCGTCGCTACCACAATCGCAATGTCAAGCCGCGCCTTTTTGGTCGGGGATCTCGTTCTAAGGAAGATACAAACCACCAAGGACAGGCACAAATTATCCCCCATCTGGGAAGGGCCGTTCATTATAGCCGAGGTCACGCGGCCAGACGCCTACCGACTGAAGACCAAAGACGGCGTCCTCATCACCAACTCATGGAACATAGAACAGCTACGTCCTTTCTATACCTGAGTTTTACATTTTCCATGTGTACAGTTTTTTCTAACTCACTACGCCGCTTGTTTCAACCGAGTAATGAGTCGGGGGCTGCATGTATATATGTGTTCTGTCAATAACATACGAGCTTATTTCACCCCGGCTATGAAGCCTTGCCACGACTGACGCGTTTGCCCAAGTATAGCATCTCACTCTGAACGTTTTTATCAAGTTCTATCGGACTAACTCGGTGCATGCTACACGGTCGGGTAAAGCTAATGACAACCGAGTGATAAGCTTGGCGGCACGACACACATATTTACACATGACCATGTATACAAGCTTATACATACCGACTACATAATGTATTGCCTCTACAGACCCAGGTCTCGGGTAATTACTTCAGCAGTCGGCTTCGCCTGGGCGATCAGCTCCAGCGCTTCCTCGGGCGTCGTCTCTTCGGAAAATCCCTCCCCGATGGCCTCAATGTCCGCCCTCGGGTAGATGGACTTGGTCATCGCTAGGGTCTGGGCCACGCCGGCGACAACCCGCTCATCCGAGTACCTTTTCAAGGCACTCGGTGCGTCCTCGAGACGCCCCATTATCTGAGGGATTCTGCTGCAGCTGGTTCCCACTGGGCGGGGATCTACAAGGTCAAGGAGCCCTTTCACGGACCCAACGAGGGCCTCCCATGACTCCCTGATCAACCTTATCTCCTCCGTGTAGAACCGATACTAGGCCCGGACGTTAGCTCTCATGTCTGCCCAGATCGGCCGGCAAGTAAGCTTGTCAAATTTGGCTACACACAGGATAACTAATGGATTGGCTGAGATCACAGTCGGGTTGAGGACTTACTTTCGTAGTCGGCCTCCCACCTGGCCACGGTCTTCTCCAGTTCGGCCTTCTCCTTACCGAGCTTGACGACGGCCTTCTCCAACTCGGACTTCTCCCGGTCAAGCTCGGTGTTGGCCTTCGTCAGGTCGGCCTTGACCTTCTCAAGCTCGGCCTTGGCTTCTTCAGCCTCCTTCAGCTGCGATTCCCTCTCTGCTCGGGTCTTTAACTCCGCTTCGAGGTCTGCACCACAGATTAGCCAAGAGCTCAACCGTGCAGTCATGACATAACCGGGCAGTCGGGAACAACGCGGCTGGATGAACACATCAACGGTTCAGTCGGGAAGATGTACTCGAGGATTTTACCTCTGATCTTCCCGGCTAGGGCCCATGTCTCCGTCCTGAGCTGATCGGTGCCACTCTTCAGCCAGGCCTCCCTCCCCGCGTGACGCGCCTCCATCTCGGCCTTCAATGCCCGGAGTTGCTGCAATTCCGCGAGGTGGGGAGCCATCTCGACCAAGATCTCCGTCATCGCCTCGTTGCGGTCGACGAGCTTCTGCTCGGGACTAGGAACAAACCGACGGCAGAGTCAAACATCAAAACAAGAAGATTGCTGGAGCTTTACTACAAGAATCATACCGCGACCCCTTGGGACCCGCTGATGGCGGCGCGAAGCAGGCTTTCGCGCTCTCTCCTTGCAACGACTTCATTGAGCCTGAAGCTTTTCACAGTACCGTCGCGAGTTGTCCACGTAAAGGTCCGGGGCATCACACGCGGAGGAGCTTCGATCCGAGGCAGATGTGGGATCTCCGGCGGTGGCGGCGGCGGCGGCAATGGCGATGACGATAACCACGATGGTGACGGGGTCCTGGCCTCAGCACCGCCTTCCCCTACGACTTCGGGGACCGGCTTAGGGGCTCCATCCGCGGCTTCCGCAACGTACGGCGCCTCGGGGGCTGGGGCCTCAGTTTCAGCAGCCACCTCTCGGTCGGGTGGCAGCAGCGGCCCTGTAGTCGGAGCCACCTCGGTCTCAGCAACCGGGCTGGCCGCCGGCTCAACAGGTGTGTTCATCGCCGCTGGCTCGGCTGGGACAGGCTCATCAAGTGGAGCAGACGGGTCAATCTCCTTGGGATCGATATCGGCCCGCTTCCTGCACGACGAAGCAAGACATCAAGACATTACTTCAACACACAAAGACTACAGAAGACCCGGAGTAGCGCATCTCTTGGAAAACCTCAGCTTCTTGCCAGGCGGCCCGCCCCCCGGCGGAGCGCTAGTGTCGGCAATCGGCCCGGTCGGCGTCATCGATGGCAGAGGCGTATCAGCCCGAGTCGGCCCCAACTCTGGTATGGTTGGCTCAGGTTCCTTCGCCCCAAGCGGCCTCTGCTCTAGCCGGCCCCTTGGTGGCGCCGCTGCCGAGCACGACAACGTTGGGCCCGAACCTGCAGGTCTCAGCCTGGGACTCGACCGCGTGGGCGTTGTAGCAGCGGCGTCCTTTATTTTCAAGCTGCCGCTCACGGCGCGCGCTGTCATGGCCCCCTCGCCTCGATATAAAATCGGTTTCTTCCCCGCTCTCTTAGAGTCGGGTTAGGCAGCAGAGGGACTCCTCGGCCTCTTCTTCGACGCGACAGCCGACAATGGACGGGAGTCTTCATCAAATTCCTCATGCCACTACAAGCAAGTCGACGAGATACCATCACGCAAGGCTGAACAATCACCGTTCCACAGGCGTTCACCACAGAAGAAAGTAGAAGGTTACCTTGGTCCGCGGCCGGATGAAGCTATAGGCAGCAACTCGACGGTTATCATCTTCGGTGGCAACCACCCCTTCGGAGAAGTAGCCGAACAAGGTATCGGTCACTGCCCCCTTGTCCGCCGTCTCGCTGCTCACTCGGTCGGGATCGTGTTTGCCTTTGAAGGCCCAGCCAAATGCGCTTCTCAACTTCAGCGGCTGGATGCGCCTCGTCAGAAAACGGCGAGCCACCCAAGGCCCTATCAAGCCGGCCCTCTTGAGGTCATCTATCTTCGTCAGCAATATATGTGCCTGGCCCAGTTCTTCAAAGGTTGGCTCCGAGGACCAGCTTGGCAACACCGCCGGCGGCATACCAGTAAACGGGCGCAAGGAAGGAGCCAGATCGGCGCAATAAAACCACTCCTTGTGCCAGCCCTTCAGAGAAGATTTCAAGGGCAAATCGATATACGTTTTCTTCCCATCGCTCCTCAGTTGAAGACCAGCCCCTCCAATCACATTGATATTACTCTTGGAAGGTTGGGGCTTGATATGGAACAGGTGTCGGAAAAGGATGAAATGGGGTTCAACACCCAGAAAGCACTCACAAAGAGTAACAAATATGGAGATCTGAAGGATTGAGTTGGGATTTAAATGCACCAACTCCAGCCCATAGAAATCAAGGATGCGGCGGAAGAAATCAGAAGATGGAAGACACAAGCCCCGATCAAAGAAAGAGGTGAAAACTACCGTTTCACCAGGCCGGGGGTTGGGGATCGACTCATCCCTTGCCGACCGCCACCGGATCACTTCCTGGCTGGGCAGCTTCAGCTCGCTCTCCATCCGTCTCAGCTTCACCGAGCCAC
Organism: Oryza meyeriana var. granulata; assembly: GCA_003991445.1. Lineage (NCBI taxonomy): Eukaryota > Viridiplantae > Streptophyta > Magnoliopsida > Poales > Poaceae > Oryza > Oryza meyeriana. The sequence goes on along the minus strand of RYFJ01000522.1, from coordinate 21,103 downwards.
AATCTGAGATCGGCCAAGAACTCCCTGGCGCACCCGCAGGATTCGTCGCCTTCGGCATGGCTGGGGGTGGTGAGATTTGGGGGAAAGCAAATCGGGGGCTTGGAATAAATAAGGAGGATTGAAATCGCCCGAGTCCGGGTGGGGAACAGCGGCTGCTAACCCTAGCCGGGCGGGAGGCGAAAAGTTAGGCGCGAAGGTGGAAGACGAAGAGATTGGCCGATTTGGGGAAGACGACGGAATCTTTTTCTCTCTCCCCGTCTTTTTATAGCCTGTCCCGACTGGATGGGCCCAGGCCTGCACAGTCGGTATTGGGCCGACAAGATATGAGTTCCTACAGTAACATGCTCCATGTGGGCCGCCTGCAGGCTGAGTTGAAATTATAGCGCTGGTGCTACAACAGGAACAGATGAGGTAAACGGATACGCTTCATGAGAGCCTTATTGCTAAACATATATGTTTGGGTATCTGTTTATCTCACAGGTCTCGAGGATATATCCTTACAAGGATCACGAGCTGGTCTTCACTAAAATTGAGGACGCAGGTATCTTTCTCGAGTACACCTGACCACGCCATGGATTTATTTTCATAAAGTGGTGCTCGGCCTACATGCGTGGACCGCCAGTTGCCATGAGCAACATTATTCCAGCCGACATGACGCTGAAGAGTCTAACTTTCGAGTAGTGCACTACTTGGGAGAGACTATAAATTTTCGTTCCCGCTGACATGATGTGGAAGAGTCTAGCTTTTGAGTGGGACGTCACTCGGAAAAGACTATAAACTCATATTCTGACTGACATGAAGTCGAAGAGTCCTATATACGAGTAGTCTTCTACTCGGCAAGACTATAAAGTTTATTCCGGTTGACATGATACCGAAGAGTCGCAAATACCCGAAGTAATCTACTCGGGAAAGACTTCCGGGTTAAAGATCTTTGACTTTATGTTTAATTGTCTTCACAATTAAGCATAAAGTTAGGGGCTACACCTAATAGGTGCGCCTATTCGGCGCACACTATTCATATATCTACATGAAGCCCTTCATAGCCTCGCTGCCAGCTGACATGAAGCAGAACTCGGGAAGATTTACTCGGACAAAGAGTACTCGGGAGCATCGCACTCGGATAACCTTCACCGTGGAGGATGAGCACTCGGCATCAGCTGTGACTCAACTATGAAGGTCTCAGGGGCTACTGTGGAGGCCATGGGCCCCGGGTACCTCATTACTAGTACATGGGCCACTCGGATAGAGGATGGGCCAGACTATGTAATTAGAGATAAGATAGCACCCGGCAGGCTGTGCCTTGTATAATAAGGAAACATAGCCTTAGTCGGATAGGATTCTATCTCTAAGAAGGAAATCCCTTGGTCGTATCCGACTGGGATCCTTACCATGTACCCCTGTCCCCTAGTATATAAAGGGAGGCAGGGCGCCCCATGAGGGCACGCAAGATCATTGATCACAAAACCACCTCAGAGGAATAACACCTCAACTGGACGTAGGGTATTACCTCACATCGAGGGCCTGAACCAGTATAATTCTCTTGTGTTCCTCTCCAATCCACCGAAATCCAGGTCGCCGAGTAGCCCCATAATATTATTGCCGGTGCAAAGCATCGACAATGATGCATTAACCGATTCCAAGCAACTCATTTTCATCCTTGCTTTAGCTATAAGTTCGATTGCCAAAGTTCAAATTCGAAGAATTATTGGGTTCCGATTTTCATCCTCTATCTGAATTTATTCAAATCATGTCAAAAGAGAAGCATCAAAATTTTCCATAATGACCTCTCTGATGATCTCCTAGAATTTCTATAGGTTCGAATATCGAATTTAAATCCATGCGCTTCCCCTTATCCTCCTTTGTTAACCTATCCACTATGCAAAGTTCATTCAAAAGTCCAATTATACAAACACATCCAAAAATCCCCTTGACCTCACTCTTTTGAGAATTATTCAAATTAATTCAAATTCATTCCAAACATATCTAATCATGGTAAATAAATTCTTCCCGGAGATTCCAAACAGATCATTGCGCATACAAATATCAAATTTGGATTCAAAATGTCCAATCAATTATTCAAGAGCAAATTCGCTGTATACCCCCAAAAATTGAGACCATCCCTTCTATACCCTCTAGATTTACTAAATCCCTTCTATACTCGTGAAATTTCATCTCAATCCCTTATATACCCTTCCCGTTAGCCTTCCGTTAGTTGGCTGTTAAGTTTGTATGAGGATGTCTACTTTGCCCTTGGCCATGTAGGGGATGTTAAACTAGGAGTGCTTGGTTGGCAGTGAGTTTGATAGAGTTAAATATCCATTAGTGCATAGTATGGGATTACATTATTTAGTGCATAGAAAATTTAAAATATTTTTAAAAACTAAATTAATAAATTAAAATTATTTTATATGATATAATAGATTCTATTTTAGAAATAATGTAACAAGGGATTTCTCGTGTTAGAGAATACAATGATCTGAAAAAAAAACATATCTTGTAGTTAACATATGCAAATAAAATTATGAATTAATTTCCAATTATATGACAGCAAGAAAATGACAAGACAGCCCAATACAATTTCCATACCCAACAATGCACTGCATAATCCATGAACCAGTTCACACCATACATTACAGACCATTTCCATACGCTGCGATGAACAAACTTAATTCAAAATTCCATCTAGTTTCTCTGCATATGTTCGCTAAAAGTACATGTGCCTGATTATTTGGTCTGTTCTCCCATTCCTCAGTGCGGGTAACTGCATCTTCCAACTCATCTTCTTTAATCTAATAAAATCACCATAAATGAAGGCAACGGGACGGGAAGCAGAACACGGGCTAGGAACGCACTTCCCCTCGAGGTGATGGAGCAGTGGGCGCCGTGGCATTCCCTAGAGAGCGACGGAAGCAGCGGGTGCGGGAGGGGGAGGCCCATGGTTTCTCCCACATGCAGATGCGGGGGCGCAGCGCTCGTAACGGGGCTGCGCGTGAGGACTGCGATGGGAGCCCGCGGGAGGGCTGGCGGCGGCGCCGACGAAAGCCTGTGGAAGGGGAAGGGGACTGCGATGGGACGGCGCAGGCTGGGGGCGGGTACGGGAGCCCGCGGGAGCGAGGGCAGCGGCGGCGGCTACGGGGGTCTGCGTGGGAGGGCAGCGGGCGGCGGCAACGGTCGCCCTCGGAGCGCTGGCTCGGTCCCGATAGCGCTGAACGCCTGCGCCCATGCACGGGATTGGGATGAATGCGATTGGATTGGGGGAGGTGGCTGATTATGCTTGGTTTAAGAATAAAGTGGAATGGATTTTCAGTGGTATTTCGTTTTTCTTAAAAAAAATAAGATAATATATGAAAGGGGTCAAAGTAATTTTTTAGGTGTACATGAGAGATGTGGTACTCTAAAGAGCCTGCTTGTGCAAATGTTTTTTGGTGTCAAAAATAAAAATCCAGTTCTACAAAAAAAAATGTCCAGGCCAAGACGAAGCCCGAGCCATTGTCATCGGCGCCGTTGTCGAGAGTCGAATCTTGAGCTGCATTCGTCATCATCGTCATTGAGTCAAAGCCACCGAGTAGCGGTTGTCATCGTCGTCACTGAGTTGAAGCCATCGAGGACCGTTGTCGTCGTCTATCTCCTCCTTGATTTCCCCAACCAAGCACCACCGCCGACGGATCCGCCTTTTTCACTGTCACTGACGGATCTGCCTCCTCAACCACCACCGATGCTCCTCTTTGCGGCCGCCGCCGTCCCTCCCCTTTGCCATTGTCGTGGAGCACCGCCCTCCTCAAAATATCCCGTGAGAAGCCTGAGAGAGAGAGTGAGATAGTGCGAGTCTTGAGAGAGAGATGAGAGGTGATGGAGATGCATTCAGGACATTTTTTATATATAGTTTTGGCTTTTTCACAGGCGGTGTTATTAGAAGGCCCGTCTATAATTTTATAGTACAGATGAGCCTTTTAATACCGTAGACTGTGAATGTAAAAATCAATTTTTATTGGTGATTTTTAACTGAGATCCGTTGTAATTTTATACGGGATTTGTTAGACCGTCTATAAAAAAATAAAGAGGGTGTTGTTGAAATGTTTTTTTAAAACTAGAGCGTTAGTGTGCACTATGCACTACCGCCAATATCCACCGTCCATAGCAATTGAATGACCCCTCATCACAAATTTTCTCCTATAAATACAACTCCGTGTTGTTGCCGCTGGTCGTCGATATCGACTCCCCCGCTGCACGGCGACGCTTGCCAGTTGCCACACAGGAGATGATCTTGTATTCGTGTGAGAGAGGACATTACGGTGTGGGACAAGCCGAGAAGGCGGCGGAAGCCAAAGGAGATGGTCGAGACCACACGTGGGTAGTGCACTAGCAAGATGCTACGTTGAACAACAAGACAACAGGTATTTTTTTGAATTTGCATGTATTTTTCTGAATTTGTAGGTATTTATCTGAATTTAACTTGTAGTGCAAATGCATATATCCATTCAGTGATTCATTAATTTGCATAGTGTTCTTGCATTGATTTTCCTCCACTATCCATGATATTGTTCAACCTTGATGCTAGCCCTACGTGTGCACCACAATGGCGTGCGAGACGGATAGATCGAAGGGCGTGGCCTAGGTCTGCTTGTGGCAATTACTTGTAGATTGTGGGTGTTCAGGAGCAGAATAACCCTGAAAACACCAGACGCTCAAACAAGGGTGGAAATTGAAGAGAAACAGAAGAAATCAGGCAATCTACCTAGAGAAACCTGATGACTATGTATTTCTGACCAGTGGATGGGCGAAGTTGGTGGAGGACAATTATTTTAGGGAATATGAGTTCCTTCTCTTCAGATATGATGAGAACACGTGATAGGCTAATAGAAGCAACCAGAACTGTGTATATAGTTTATATTGTGATCATAGCTATAGAGGCAATATTTGATCATGTAACATGAGTACCGGTCAGTCAAAATCAATAATAAAGCCCTACGTATTATTTTTTTCCATTATCATATAGCCTGACATTAAAGATATATACAGAAGACACTTAAGAAAAGAAGCAAAACTAATATTGAGATAATTGGTAAACCTATCTGGTGTAGTATTCTGTTGCCAAGGCACCAGGGAAAAAAAATAATTGGTAGATGTCTATTACTGTAGATAAAAAGGAGCACTCATATTGATTTGTACAATTCTAAACCATTTTTTGCATGATCATGAAAGGGTAGTCATTTATTCTAATTTAGACATAGAAAAGCAATACCTATAGAAGGGTGCTCATAGCCACAAAAGGGTCATAGGCCTCTTAGCTATCTTTCCATGGATCTGTGCTAAAAGAAATAGTGTCAATCTAGTTCAGTTAGAAGGAACACATGGAGTTCAGTAGAAAACATTCTAAAATCAAATGCAAATCTTATAATTCTTATACCTCAAGGACAACATGTTGGCCTATTGATCTCAAAAGCAGTAAACCAGGGGGGAAGTTCATCGGTCGTTGAATTACTCATGCCTTCTGATAAAAATCACAGTCAGAAGGTTCAAAAGGAAAGGGATAATGTAGTCAGAGAAAAAAAAAATTCTTCACTAGCATGTGAATTACTCAAGCCTTTTGATAAAAATCACAGTCAGAAGATTCGAAAACAAAGGGATAATATAGTCAGAGAAAACAAATTCTTCACCAGCACTTATGTGCGTACATGCAATTCAGATGGAGATAGCACTAGATTGATTAAGCAAAACGCATGAATCACCTATATGGCAAAAGGAACATCTGAGAATTTATGGTTCTAAATATTGCACCACATCATGAGCTAACATAATAACATTAACACCAATAACCAAGTTTAGTGACATATTAGCCAAAAGAAAGCTTAGTGTTTCATAGATATACAAAGATAACCCAAAGAAATATGAATATATTTTGGTCATGGGGCACAAGCCTACCATCATAGGCATTAGTCTGTTAAGATAATCAGTTAAATAAATAGTTTATGGACGTAAAACACAGATACTGTCGGCGAATGAAACTCCGACGGCGGGAAGTCGGGAGCCCTCTTTTGAGGTTCGGCCAGGGGAGTAGTTCTCAGGTGACTGCGGCGTCCGGTGGACCAATAGACGGATCGGCGCTCGGGAACCGGGGGCCCGAGCTGGGAAATAGAGGGGTTCGGACCGTCCGTTTCGGGACCGGACCGTCCGAACCGTGACAATCGCGCGAGAGAGAGAGGAGGCGTTTAGACAGGTTCGGGCCGCTCGGAGGCGTAATACCCTACTCCTGTGTGTATGCTATGTGGGGAAATGAATGTGGATCGCTAAGTTACACGGTGAATTTGGCTCGCGGCCAGAACTGAGGAAGACGAGCAGTAGCGAGAGTGTGAGCTAGAAGGCCGGTCCTCGCCAGAGAGCCCTGGGCCGTTGCTAATGCTAAAGCCTCTCCCCAAGCCAGAGGCATGGATCCTCCTTTTATCGTGTAAGCGGAGTCCACAGTGCCCGGCATATGTGCTGAGAGAGAGAGAGAGAGCTAGCTATGCTGCGTCTTGTCATGCACGTCCGCGCCCGTCTGCCACGCCGCGCTGGAGGAGAGCCCACACCGGAGTTGGAGGAACGTCCAGTCGCTCCCGTCCGTCTGCTCAGCTGCTGCGGGCGGCGAGATTCTGGGGATGTGACAGCGCACATCTCCCCTGCCGGAGTTGGTGCTGACGTCTGGTCGGCACGGTCATCACGTCACCGGGAGCGGATGGAGTTTGGAGATGGGACGGCGCCTGCCTCCGCTGCCGGGGCGTGGAAAGACGAAGCCTCCATAGTCAACAAGCCTCTGACGCCCTGTGACACCCTTGATGACACAGGCTGACCACATAGGAGGCGGGCCCACCGGGGGCCAGAGCAGGCGACAGGCGCAGCACGCCCCGTCGCATCACGGTAGTTGGGGAGCTGGTGCGCTCGAGTCAACCTCGTGCCCGGCGCGGAGTGCTCTTTGAGCCCTCCGCGTGCACAAGGCGCCGAGTCAGTCGGCACCCGGGACTCGGGGCCGAGGCAGTCGGTACTCGGGACCGGGACCGGGACCGGGGGCAGTCGGCACCCGGGACCGAGGCCAAGGCAGTCGGCGCCCGGGACCGGCAAAGTCGGCACCCGGGACCCGAGACCGCGGCTGTCGTGCCCGGGTCCCAGGAATGTCCCCGGACCACGGGCCCGAGGAAGGCGCACCGGGGAAGGCGCTCCCGGACCCGGGGAAGGCGCACTCGGGCACGGGGTAGTGCACCCGGGCCCGGGCAGCGCTCGTGCCCCGGGCACTTAGCAGGAGCGCCGGTCGCCATTTGTGCAGAATGTGGGCCCGGAGTGGCTGGCGTGGCAGAAGACCCAAGCGACCCCGGGGTATGTGGGACCCCCTATCCCGTTTCGCCGATAGTGGCCCCTGGCCCTGTTGCTCGGACGTGTTCCGCTGCGGGCAGGAACAGGGCCATGTCATGAAGAAACGAGGGGGACATGGAGCCCACCTGGTTTGCCGTGAGGTGATGGAGCTTGGTGACTTGCTGCGCACTCCGGACTTGTTGGCCGGGGTCGGGACCCGGAGGCCCCGGGATGAATGCGGCGGATATGAATCGGGGGCCCGAGCCGGGAGATGGAATGAATCGCAATGACTTCCCCGGACCACTCTCGCGAAGACGGCGCTGTCCGGGAACCGATATGTGCCCGGGACCGGAGGGCCGGATTTGGACCATCTGCCTAAGGATCGGACAGTCTGAACCCCTGCGCTCGGACCGTCCACCGAGGGATCGGACCATCCGTTATTCCCATCCTTACAGTCGAAGAAGAGGGAGATGCCAGGGCCCCCGTTTCTCGCGAAGGGGGAGCGGACCCCGGTACTCTTTTCTGCTCGGCGAACAAGAGCGGCGTGCGGACATGCGACCCTATACTCCGTGCTAGAGCAGACGACAACCGCCGCCGGCAAGTGCAGGCGGCGGTCCGACGGGAGCGGCGGGGGTCCTCCCGGGACCGGGCGGAACCGAGAACGGGCAGGCAGCGATCGGAATGGCGACGCGGCAGTCCTCCACCCGCTTAGATGCCGCCGAGATCCCCGTGGCGACCCACTGGCCGGAGATCGCGGCGGCAGAGAGGCGCGTCGTCCGATCGGAGGCCGCCACCACATCTGCCGCTGACGAGGCCTCCCGCGCCTGGTCCGAGATGGAGGCGCAGGAGAAAGGAAACATTCTCCCGGGAAGAACGCGTCCGGGTCCAAGAGGCCGGGCTCACGTCTCGGAGGTGTGAGGTCGCCGCGCGCGAGGAAGCCGTGGCCGAGCCGCTGCCCCGGAGGCAGGGTTCCTCGACCGCGGCGAGGACCTTGTGGAGCCGATGTCTGACGAGAAGTCCGAGGGAGACGTTGATTTCCTTCTGACACCATTCGTGGCCGCCTTCGGGGCCCGGGGGCCCTCCATGCCCCTGAGGCTCCCCTTCTGACGCCGCCCGGGTCCGGTCTGAAGTACACCAGTGACCTCCCCCTGTGCGACGACATCTCCAGGCCTTACTCGTGCTTGCGCTCCGATTTTGCCTGTTCTTGTACAAAGAGAGATATCTGTATACGTATATAATCATACTTATATTTTCGTACCTTTGCTTATTGTGTTGTTCGGAGGTTGCTTATATTCGGCACCCTGTGCTCCGAAGGCGTGGTGTTTGTAGTTGTGTTAGCGTTTTCCTTTTCTACGGGCCCGGGATCGGCGAGCGCCCGGCGGCATCCGACTCCGAAGGCCAGCGGCCATGAACGGCCGTAGCGCCAAAGTCCCCCCGAGGCCCGGGGTAGCTGCCTGCCCCGGGTGCTCACTCCCCGAGGGCAGCGAACGTGACAGTCGCTTGGCGTGGGGACCGGCCCGGGGGCGCTGTCCCGGGAGACACGAGGAACTGGGCGCGAGTCTCGCGGATCGGTGGCGTCCGCGGGTTCGACCCCTTTCGCCTTCCGGGTCCAGGTGCCTTCTGCGCCTCCGGGCGCCGTCGCCCCGGGAACGCCGCGAGGCCATGGGAACGGACTGCTAGAAGGGAGAAAATACGAAAAAACGTCCCGCGTGGGTCAGGTATGGCTGTAGCGCTAAGCTCGTGCCTCTTGACTCGCCGGGAGCCTCTCGGGGACTGACCCCGACCGCGCCCGGGGTCGCCGGACAGCGAAGCACCCGGCGCCTTGGCGGTGGTCGGGGTGGAGCTGGCCAGGCCGGGCACCGCTGCCTACCCCGAGAGTCTAGGCTGGCCCGACGGGGGGCGCCGCCCGAGACCCCGGGACATCGACAGTGTCCGGGGCGCGGTCCAGGACCCGGCCACCAAGCCTCAGCAACCGGGGCGGCACTAACCCAGCAGCCCACGCGTGCGGCTTCGGCAAATTTCGCTTTGCCCCCGGGGCCGAGGAGAGCGGAACCCGTGGCCATACAAACGGGGAAGGAGTAGAAATTTGAGCGATGTTTAAAGTTGAGTAATATCACGTATCTGGATGTTGAAAATGGTGGTGTGGCCACGCGGGCACGACCTCGGGGCCAGGAGAGCTGCCAGTCCCTGGGCCGAGAATCGGTGCCGGGAATGAATCTGGGGTAGGGCCCCCAGGCTGGGGTCCGAGATCTGTCCAGTCCCGGGGACGCCTCCCGAGCGTATTCACGTCGAGCCCCGGGGTCCCGGAAACATCCTCACTGGCGAAATCTCGCCGGGCCCGGGGTCCTGGGAGCACTCTCCCCGGGGCTCAATCACGTCGGGCCCCGGGTTCCAGGAACATCTTCCCCGGGCGCAATCACGTCGACCCTGGGTCCCGGGGTTGTTCCCTTTCCCGGGGCACGTTACCGGGGTGCTGACACGAGCGCCCTTCTCGAGCCCGCCGTGGGAAGGTTTAATCTGCACATAGTGAACTGTGAGAGCATCTGGCTCGTTCCTTTGTCCATTCCATGCTACGAACCGTGGCGTCGACCACCTCCTGAAGGCGTCTTCGTGATTGCGACCGTGCAGAGGGAGGGACTACGCATAAGCATTTCGCCCCCTGCCTCCGGGAAGAACCGAGCCCGAAGCTAGCCAGGCGGGGCACCGGAGCCGCCGGGACCCGGGACGCTACCCGGAGGGCGCCGCCACGGCCCCATGGGCTCGACAATGCCCCGGACCTAGCATGTCGGGATACAGTTGCTCGTCGGCAGGGAATTGATGATAATGCGCAAACCCCAACCACAGCACGGGCGCGGCCCGATTAAGCCCCCGGGGGGTGAGACCGCCACGAACGCAACACACGAAAAAAGACGAAAGACGCGAGGCCGGGAAGGATATTTAAAAATGTTGCTTGAAAAGGCAGATGTACATGGTGGCGGCCCCCGGCCAGCACCGAGATTTAGGGGGAAACCGGCGCTGGCCCGAGCACCCCGCAACTTACAGGATGTGTTTATGGATAAAATTTGCGAAGATGCTCGATGTTCCAGGGATTGGGAAGCGGGGTCCCGTCCTCCTGTCCTAGTCTTACTGAGCCCGGTCGGGAGACACCAATCACCAGGAAGGGGCCTTCCCACATGGGGGAAAGTTTATTCTTTCCGGCACATGTTAGGACACGGCGGAGAACTAAGTCCCCGACCTGGAGTGATCGGGCCCGAACCTTACGCTGATGGTAGCGCTTGACTCTTTGCTGGTAACGAGCGACGTGGAGGGAGGCGCGCCGCCTTCGTTCCTCGAGGAAATCGAGGTTGTCGAGCTGCATGTCGTCATGGTCGGGGTCGTCGCGGTAGCGCTGTACCCGGGGAGAGCCGAAGGTGAGCTCTGATGGCAGAACGGCTTCGGCCCCGTACACTAGGAAAAACGGGGCCTCCCTGGTCGCCCGGCTTGGCGTGGTACGATTCGCCCACAGGACCGCCGGGAGCTCGTCGATCCACTTGACGCCATGTTTTTTGAGGTCGTTGTAGGACCTTGTCTTGAGGCCCCGCAGGATCTCTGCATTCGCTCGCTCAGCCTACCCATTGCTCGCAGGGTGGGCAGAGGAGGCGAAGCAGAGCTTGATGCCGACGTCGGAGCAGTACTCGCCGAAGAGCTCGCTCGTGAACTGCGTGCCGTTGTCAGTGATGATGCGGTTGGGGATCCCGAAGCGGCTAGTGATTCCCCGGATGAACTTGAGCGCTGAATGTTTGTCGATGTCGATCACGGGGAACGCCTCCGGCCACTTTGTGAACTTGTCGATGGCGACATACAGATGCCGATAACCCCCGACTGCCCGGGAGAAAGGGCCGAGGATATCGAGCCCCTAGACCGCGAAGGGCCAGGACAGAGGGATCACCTGGAGTGCTTGCACCGGCTGGTGGCTTTGTTTGGCATGAAACTGGCATGCCCGGTAACGCTGGACGAGGTCGAACGCATCCTGCAAGGCCGTGGGCCAATAAAATCGTTGTCGGAAAGCCTTACCAACCAGGGATCGAAATGCGGCGTGGCTGCCACACTCCCCTTCGTGAATGTCAGCGAGGATCTCGACTCCGGAGTCGCGCGGAACGCACTTGAGCAGGACGCCGTTGGCGCCACGTCAATAGAGGTCCCCTTCTACCATGACGTAGCGCTTAGACAAGCGAGCGATCTTTTCGGCTTCCGCATCGTCTTCGGGGAGATGCGCTCGGAGAAGATACGCCCGGATTTCGTGCATCCACGAAGGTGCGTCGGATCCGACCGCGAGGGCCAAGCCCTGGGACTAGACGCGCGTGTCCATCCCGGGCCCGGTCTCGGGGGTGGCCCCCGAAGTCCCGGATGAATTTGCCGAGGGGGCCTCAAGGGCTTCCTGGAAAACTCCCGGGGGGACCGGCACTCGCGAGGATGCCAGTCTTGAGAGCTCGTCGGCGGCGAGGTTGCGACAGCGAGGGACGTGGTGAAGCCTGAGGTCGTCGAAACGGCGCTCAAGCCTCCGCACTTTGTCCACATACGCGGCCAATTGGGGGTCCAGGGCTTGGTACTCCCTGGACACCTGGTTGATGATGAGCTCGGAGTCACCCTGCACGCTCAACCGTCGCACTCCGAGGGCTATTGCTGCCCGAAGGCCGGCGAGGAGGCCCTCGTATTCAGCCATGTTGTTGGTGCCTCCGAAGTTGAGGTGGACGACGAAGCGGAATTCGTCCCCGGCAAGAGATACAAGGACGATCCCGGCCCCGGCGCTAGGGCGAGAACCCTGTCTGACGCAGGAGCCGTCAAAGTTCATTGTCCAGTAGAGGCGCAGGTCGGGCGCGAGCTCAGGGGCCGGGAATCCGGCGTCCAGCACGGGATCCGGCTCGGGCCCAGGCGTCCACTCCGCCAAAAAATCTGCCAGGACCTGGCTTTTGATGGCGTGGCGCGCTTGAAAATGGAGGTCGAACTCAGCGAGCTCGACCGCCCACTTGGCAACGCGGCCCGTTCCCTCCCGGTTATGCAGTATCTGCCCAAGGGGGAAGGAGGTGATCACCGATACCTTGTGCGCCTGGAAATAGTGGCGAAGCTTCCTAGACACGATGAGAACCGCATAGAGCATCTTTTGCGCCTGGGGGTAGCGCGATTTGGTGTCGCGGAGTACCTCGCTGACGAAGTACACCGGCTTTTGTTGCGTGTTCCCGGATCCCAGCCCGCCGGGGGCGGGGAGCTCGGGCTCAATTCCCTCAGGCGGGAGTGAGCTCTCGCCTACGGGAATAGGTATGGCCCCGGGTCCCGGGGGCCCCGGGTGTAATGTGGTTGGTATGTACCCGGGTCCTGGGGGCCCGAGCTGGGATGCAGAGTGGATCGGGACGACTTCCCAAGACCCGCTCTCGCCGAGGCGATGCTGTCCTGGTAATCGCGCCCCATCTGGTAGTGAAGATGGTGAGATTGTCCCGAGCGCCACGTCCCTAGGCCTGCACTCGCCTTGGCGAGGCTGCCCTGGTTCGGGCTCCGCGGTGGCGGGCCCGGGAGGTGGATCCCGGGACGCACGCCTGTCTGATTGTGAAAATGTGGAGGTTGTCCCGGGCGCCCCGTCCCCGGGCACGTGCTCGCCTTGGTGAGGTTGCCCGGGTTCGGGCTCCGCGGTGGCGGGCCCGGGAGGTGGATCCCGGGCCGCGCGCCTGCCTGGCAAGGGGCGCTCGACGACGAGTGCCGCGCTTACCACCTGCGGGGTTGCCGCGATGTAGAGCAACAAAGGCTCGTGTGGTGCCGGTGCAACGAGGACAGGGGGCGTAGTTAGGTACCTCTTGAGCTCGTCGAGGGCTTGATCCGCCTCATCCGTCCAGGTGAACTGCCCGGATTTCTTCAGAAGCTTGAATAAGGGGAGGGCACGCTCCCCAAGCCTGGAGATGAAGCGACCCAGTGCGGCCACACACCCGGTCAGCTTCTAGGCCTCCCATAGCCTCGTCGGGGGCGCATGCGGTCAATTGCCGCTATCTTCTCTGGGTTCGCCTCGATGCCGCGGCTGGACACGAGGAACCCGAGGAGCTTGCCGGCCGGGACCCCGAAGACGCACTTGTCCGGGTTCAGCTTCATCCTTGTGCATCGGAGGTTGCTGAACGTCTCGGCCAAGTCATGGAGCAGAGCCGCGCGGGCACGCGATTTCAGCACCAAGTCGTCCACGTAGGCCTCCATGTTGCGACCTAGTTGTGATTCAAACGTTACACGGACAGCGCGCTGAAAGGTGGAACAAGCATTCTTTAACCCAAAAGGCATGCAAACGTAACAATAAGCCCCCTGAGGGGTAATAAAAGAAGTTTTTTCCTCGTCCTCCTCCGCCATCCAGATCTGATGATAACCAGAGTAGGCGTCTAAAAAACACAAAAGGTCGCACCCCGCAGTGGAGTCGACTATTTGGTCTATGCGGGGCAGAGGGAACGGATCTTTGGGGCAAGCCTTATTGAGGTCGGTGTAGTCTATGCACATGCGCAGCTTCCCGTTGGACTTGGGGACGACGACCGGGTTGGCCAGCCACTCCGGGTGGACGACCTCACGGATGAAGCTGGCAGCCAGAAGCTTGTCGATTTCCTCCCGAATAAAGGCTTGGCGCTCCGAAGCCTGCCGTCGCACCTTCTGCCGCACCGGGCGCGAGCCCGCGCGGACGGCTAAGCGATGCTCAATCACCCCCCTGGGGACCCCGGGCATATCCGATGGTTGCCAGGCGAAGACGTCGGAGTTTGCCCGAAGGAAGGCGATGAGCGCGCTTTCCTGTTTGCTGTCCAGCGAACCGCCGATCTTGACTGTCCGGGACGAGTCATCGCCGAGGACGGCCTCCTTGACCAGCTCCGCGTCGGAGGCGACGATGCGCAGCTTGGGGGCACGGAGCAGCAAGGGCTCCGCGCTGCCCGCCGTGTCGGGTGCTGCTGGGGCGATGTCGGCCGCGCGCTGCTCGGCGCACGAGAGGGCGGCCTTCACATCCCCGAGGACGGTGATCGGGCCGGAGGGGCCCGGGAGCTTCATTGTCAGGTACGCATAGTGCGTAACCGCCATGAACTTTACCAACGCGGGGCGCCCAAGGACCGCGTTGTAGGGAAGGTTGCACTCGGCGACATCGAAGACGATACGCTCGGTGCGAAAGTTGCCGCGGTCCCCGAAGGTGACGGGCAATGAAACCTGGCCGAGAGGCCAGGTTAGGCCCTTCGTAATCCCAATGATGGGCAACGAGGGTGCAAGGTTCGTCCCCGGGGCCTTGATCTTCTCGAAGACCTCGGGGGAAAGAATGTTGAGGGCGGCGCCCCCATCGACAAGGACGCGGCCCACCTTGATGTTGCATATGGTGGGGGAGACAGCCAGGGCGAGCTGCCCCTCTCCGGATACCCGGGCCGGATGGTCGGTGGGGCCGAAGGTGATCGGGGTGTCCGACCACTTCAGCCTCCGGGACGCCGCTGGGCCCGGGGTCACGGCCAACAACTCGCGCTTCATGGCCTTGAAGCCACGGCGCGAGGAGTGGGCGTGCGCCCCACCATCGAGAGTGGCGAGGACATTCTGGGGTTCCTGGAACTTGAGAGGCTGCTCCGGATCGGGAGCGGGCTTGGCTTGCTGCCGCTCCTGCTGAAACCTCTTGGTGCGCTCGGCCAGGTTCTGGACGGCGTGGCACTCGGTGAGGTCGTGGCGGTCCGTCTCGTGGACGGAGCACCACTTCTGGCCGGCAGCCGGTGGCGGCGGCACCGGAGCGGCCTTCTGCCGCTTGCCGCCGTTGTCCCGGCGGGCGACATCGCCCCGGGGGCCGTCGGTTGCCGCCAAAGCGAAGTTCTCGACGACCTCCTTGCCCTTCTAGCGCTTCCTCCTGTCCCGCCGCGATGCAGAACGTGAGGACTCGCCGCCCTCTCCGGGGCCCTGGTCGGGGGCCTCAGGGCGTGGCTTGTTCCACGCCCGGGCCTCCTCCTTCCGGGCGCAGAGGTCAGCGAGACTGAACAGCTCGGCCGCGGTTAGGACGTCGCGGGTGCCCAACTTCTCGAGCATGCGCTGGTCGCGCACGCCCGAGCGAAACGTGTGGATAACCGCGTGGGGGGCGATGTGAGGGATAGTGTTGCGGACCTGGCTGAAGCGTTGTAGAAAGTGCCTCAGCGCCTCGTCCCTGCCCTGACGTAGGGCGTGGAGGTCCGCCTCGGTCCCAGGGCATGGAAAGGTGCCCTGGAAGTTTGCCACGAATTAGTGGCAGAGATTCTCCCAAGAGTAGATCGACCCCTCGGGGAGGTTCATCATCCAGGAGCGAGCCTGGGCCTTGAGGGCGACGGGGAAGTAATTCGCCATCACCTTCTCATCGTCGCCAGCTGCCTGGATGGCGGTGGTGTAAATCTGTAAGAACTCCGAGGGGTCGACGGAGCCATCATACTTCTCCGGCAAGCTGGGCCGGAACTTGGCCGGCCAGCGCACCTGTCGGAGGCCTGGGGAGAGCACCAGGCAGCCGAGCAGCCGTACTGAGCGGGCTCGGGCGATGAGTGACGGTTTCCCGTCAGTGGGTTGGAGCTGGAAGCCTGGGCTTCGAGATGCCTGGCGGCGTCCGTGCGCCGCTCGCGCTGTCGCTCCATTGTGACGCGGGCATCCTCATGGGTCCGCCTCCGGTTTAGCCGGTTACGGAGGTCGCCCGTGTCGTTCCTGGTTCCGGGCGTGGTGTGAGGCACCGCACCCCGGGCTCGATTCTGGTTCGGGGCGGTGGGTCGGCTCGTGCTAGAAGTCGCGCGGTCGGAGCTCCCAGTCCTTGTGTGGCCATCGGCGGCGACCCGGCGATGGGCCGCGCCCACCAGGTCAGCGACCTCGTTGAGCCAACGCCGCTCCCGGCCTCCGCCCCCAGTGAACGCCGGGGGGTGGCACAGGAGGGCTTCTGCCGCCAAGAGGGCTCCCTGCGGCGTTGCTGACTGAAAATCGAGGCTACGGCGCGCCGTAGAGCGGCGCCTCCGTTCGCGCCTCATGGATGATGCAGCGGCTGACCCGGCGGGGCACATGCCGGCTCCCTCCGCAAGGGGAGGTGCCGAGGCTGCACCACCGGCCGCTGCCGGGCGAACTCGGCCCGGGCGGCGCGCGCCGCGCGCCCCCTGGAAGACGAGGAGGGGAAATGCGGTGGGTTCGCCACAGGGCTAACGTTGCCTGGCGGAGTATAGCCGCCGGACTCCTCGTCGGAGTCCTGCGGACGATGGCCTCCTGCCATGTAGTGTATCGGCGATGGAGACGCCGGCGTACTACCTGAAAAGAAAACTCCCCCTACCTAGCGCGCCAGTTGTCGGCGAATGAAACTCCGACGGCGGGAAGTCGGGAGCCCCCCCTTTTGAGGTTCGGCCAGGGGAGTAGTTCTCAGGTGACTGCGGCGTCCAGTGGACCAACAAACGGATCGGCGCTCGGGAACCGGGGGCCCGAGCTAGGAGATAGAGGGGTTCGGACCGTCCGTTTCGGGACCGGACCGTCCGAACCGTGACAATCGCGCGAGAGAGAGAGAGGAGGCGTTTAGACAGGTTCGGGCCGCTCGGAGGCGTAATACCCTACTCCTGTGTGTATGCTATGTGGGGAAATGAATGTGGGTCGCTAAGTTACACAGTGAATTTGGCTCGCGGCCGGAACTGAGGAAGACGAGCAGTAGCGAGAGTGTGAGCTAGAAGGCCGGTCCTCGCCAGAGAGCCCTGGGCCGTTGCTAATGCTAAAGCCTCTCCCCAAGCCAGAGGCATGGATCCTCCTTTTATCGTGTAAGCGGAGTCCACAGTGCCTGGCATATGTGCTGAGAGAGAGAGAGAGCTAGCTATGCTGCGTCTTGTCGTGCACGTCCGCGCCCGTCTGCCGCGCCGCGCTGGAGGAGAGCCCACACCGGAGTTGGAGGAACATCCAGTCGCTCCCGTCCGTCTGCTCAGCTACTGCGGGCGGCGAGATTCTGGGGATGTGACAGCGCACATCTCCCCTGCCGGAGTTGGTGCTGACGTCTGGTCGGCACGGTCATCACGTCGCCGGGAGCAGATGGAGTTTGGAGATGGGACGGCGCCTGCCTCCGCTGCCGGGGCGTGGAAAGACGAAGCCTCCATAGTCAACAAGCCTCTGACGCCCTGTGACACCCTTGACGACACAGGCTGACCACATAGGAGGCGGGCCCACCGGGGGCCAGAGCAGGCGACAGGCGCAGCACGCCCCGTCGCATCACGGTAGTTGGGGAGCTGGTGCGCTCGAGTCAACCTCGTGCCCGGCGCAGAGTGCTCTCTGAGCCCTCCGTGCGCACAAGGCGCCGAGTCAGTCGGCACCCGGGACTCGGGGCCGAGGCCAAGTCGGCGCCTGGGACCGAGACCGAGGACCCGGGACCGGGAAAGTCGGCACCACAGGACCCGGGACCGCGGCTGTCGTGCCCGGGTCCCGGGAATGTCCCCGGACCACGGGCCTGAGGAAGGCGCACTGGGGAAGGCGCACCCGGGCACGGGGTAGCGCACCCGGGCCCGGGCAGCGCTCGTGCCCCGGGCACTTAGCAGGAGCGCCGGTCGCCATTTGTGCAGAATGTGGGCCCGGAGTGGCTGGCGTGGCAGAAGACCCAAGCGACCCCGGGGTATGTGGGACCCCCTATCCCGTTTCGCCGACAGATACAAAATCTTTTTTTAAGACTAAATACAAAATCATGCATCAAGCTTGTTGTCCAACCAAGGACAAACAAGCTGGGAGTTTTATAAGACAAAAAGAAGCATGTGCAATGCACTAACATTTGTCATGCCATGCAAGCGTCCATGCATCTTCTGCTACTTCTTCAGTATCAACTCCATTGTTTTGTAGCATGTCCATAATCATATGGCAATTAGATAACCATATTTGTTCCTAAATCTTTTTTTTTTTACAAATGAGTATAACAAGTAGGCAAGAGAGGCACCTGAAGTTTCTGTTGCTAATCTAATGGAGAGCGGTGGGCAACTTAGAAGTTCTAACTTCATGACTTGGTTGTAGAAGTTTTTGGATGATCCGTGTGGTAACACCATAGACAGATCATTTGTGTTTGCTTTCTCCACTCTCCACTGCTCTCCTTGACCAACTTCCTGTTTAAATTAGTCTAGTCTTATGAATGACTTGCATTAGCTATTTTTGTGTAATTGCCATTACATACCCTTGGTAGCATCAACCTCCCTACTTCTATTCCACTCCTGTGATAATCAGGAGTCAGGATTTATACTGAAAGATGAATTTAACAGGGATTACACGGGGGCATATATGGAATGAATATTCAGGTCGTTAGGTAGCTAGTCCTGCAAGCAACAAACTTCAAAAAGCGATAAATGTTTTATATGCATATTGGACTCTAGGATACATGGTTTTGCAAACTGCTAGGAATTACTGCTAAGAAAAAAAAAAAGAATTACTGCAAACTCCATAATTTTTTTTTTTTTTTGCAAATTGTGATGATACTTTTGTAGCAAGCAGATTTTCACTATGCTTATCTCTAATCTAATGTGATGAGAAACTGTAAGCTGTTGAAACAATAATATCCCTCTAATAATAATCAATACTTAACAATAGAAAGATGGCAGCGCTCAGTGCCGCGCAACGACGGCGTGGCATCGGTGGTTCCGCGTCCACAACCCATGGCGCCGGTACGGTGCCGCATCCCCAGGCACGATAAATGTATATTTTTATTAGTCTTCTATTCATTTGTAATATATTATAAAAATTAAAAAAAGAGAATATATTTTCAAATTTTTTCCTAGAAAGATAGATAGCATCCAAAGCAGAGTACATAAAAGAAGAGGTTAATCATCAACCTCTTATATACCTGGGCAACATGCCATAGGAAAAGCTCAGCTTTTCCATCTGGCTAAGCTGCCATCTATTCACATCCAATTTATATGCTAAAATAGAGTTCAAATATATACTAAAGGCGCGGTTGTTTTGTATTACTGGGAAAACCACCGCTCACCAGTCTACTACCAAGAACACAAGACCTCAGACCTTGACTCAGTGCGAAGACCTCACAATGTGCAACACGGGAGTCTCCTGCAGTTCCGCGCGGCATGGAGGTGTCCCTTTGTGCCCTGGAGGCCATGGACTGCGCTCTCATCGAACATCGAACACAACGAGATATACACAATAGTCGTACGGTCGTTCCTAACTTCCTCGTCGTGCCTCGGCCAAAGAAACTGCGGGCGAGCAAAACGGCTGTGCCGCGTGGTCAGCTCGAGGAGGGACGTCTCCCGGCCTTCGAGCGCCTCCCCGAGGAGGGCGTCTGGGACCTCGAGTGTCGAGGGGCCGATTGGTGCTCACGACGACGTAGTGGGTGACGTACCGGCATTGGACAATGACAAAATTGACGTCGGCGCCGGTGTGGGACGGGTATGGCGTCAGGAGCAGAAAGGCGCTGGGGATGCATAGCCAGTAGTACGCGGTGACGGCGGAGGTGGCTCAGCCATGCACTTGCACCTGATGCTGCCGTACTCCTTCGTTCAGCTGGGTATGGCGATCGAGTTGAGATGATCAAATAATTGAAAGCATTCTCAAAATGCAGATCAAAGGGTCAGGGATTCTATTAACAACAAAATTTGTACCCAAGTGATGTTTAACAGTTCCATAAACCTTTTTCCAGCGTTCCATGGAGGAGAGCTGTGCTGTCCACAAGAACAAAAGATATACTAGCTTGTATGTAATATGGTACATGAGCTCCTTTGTATAGTTATTCTAATGGAGTTCTAGCAATATGATTAGGTTACGCTACATAGCAATACACATTAACTCATATCAAATGATCAGCGACAGGAATCGTATAGAATGGTTAGCCTTAACAGAAAACAGTATCTCAAAATAAGAAGAGTTAATTCCTTGCGTGTCCCTGAAATTTGACGTGATCCCTTCTACGTCCCTGAGATTTGCTTGATCACTTGTATACCCCTGAGTTTTTATTTAGATCTCTTACATGTCCATTCTATAAGTTGACCGTTAATTTTATTTAAAATGATCTTATTGACCTTGGCATATTTCTAAAAGTTAGAAAAGTTCAACGTGGGAATTATTTGGGTTATGAAAACACAGTAAGAGATAAATTAATGAATATGCAGTTTTGAATTTAAAAATTTTGAAAGATAATTTTATTGAAATTTCAAAAAAAATTCAAACTTTGCATCAAATTTAAAAGGTACTTTTTGAACAAATATATAGTGAAAAAAGATTCATTTGTAAAAAACAAAGGGGATGGAATTATTTGATCTCTAATTTGAAAAAACATATTTAAATTTCTTAAATAAATTTCAAATAAAATTTGATGAAATTCATACAATATTTTCACTAAAATTTACAACCAAATAACAAACAATTTTGGTTCTCAAAAAAATTCCTGTTGAAACTAATTTATGAATTTAATCACAATTTTTTAAATTTGTTCATAAATATACATTTTGTTTTTCAAATTTGGCATTAAATGATTCTGGCCCATTTGATTATTTTATTAAATTAATTTTTTTACATTGAGTTATTTGTGAAGTAATAGGCAAACATAAGTACAATAAAGAGACAATATACCTCATTTTAAAAAATTTTAACGATCAACTGATGGAATGGGCATAGGGGATTTAAGATTGAAACTCAGAGGGCATGTAGAGGATAAGAAAAAATTTAGAGAGCACACAAATAGATTGAGCAAAATTCCTTTCAAAGCCAGGTAGAGAATTTTCTCATCGTTCAAACATTCACACCATTCATTAAAAACAAATTCTCTTTGGAAATAGAAGAAGCACTACTATTGCAGTTGGCACCATTCTCC